>BSBN01000252.1:21607307-22237500 GCA_027924645.1 Cunninghamia lanceolata | reverse complement strand
TCGTGTAAACTCTATTTGTCCACATGAGAAGCCAAAGTTTGCTAGTTATCCCTATTCATAGCTTTATTGTAGGCATGCTACAACCTTGGCTACGTGTATGCTATAGTATTGGTTGTGGATGATCTATGACCTTAGTTGTAAGAAGCGAATCCTAGTTGCTATGGGTGAGTAACTAACTTTGTTGCATTCAAACATCTTAGGAGCATAACAATTATCATAGCTAAGACAAGAAATGTTACATTGTCATGAAAACAACCGATTTTAAATATACAATCATCCAATAAACAAAATACATATTAAACTTTGTGATTTATGGGAGTATTTAGTAAAAAAGGGTATTTGAAGTGGTGTAGTCTTATATGAAATGTGGGTCAAAGTAGGAGATATAGAGTATCTAATAAAGATATTTTGGGCTCATCATTATTCTCAAGCTTTTTCCTTACCATTGGCATCAAACAATTATATTATTCATGTTGTCCTTGACTTATGACACATGGCCTCCTTACATCTCCTAGGTTGGCCTGCTTTCATTAGTAGTCACTAATCCAAGATCCCATGAAACTATATATTTTTCCTTATTCTAGGTTGGTCTACTCCATGTTAGCAATTACTTGTACTGAAAAAGACAATTGACATAGTATCATGTTTGTAGAAGACAATCAGTGAGACTTTAAAATCTAAATAAATTATTAATATTAAATTTTTAGTCTAGATTCAATGATCTAAGCCTTAGTCTAAGTTGTAGTCCTAACTTATCATGGCATTAAGATTATTATCACAGATACATATTAGTCTACACATAGGTTAGTTTTATAAGAATACATATTATCACAAATAATATTAGTCTACACATTGCTTCATTGCATCAGCAAGGAAAAGTTCCAACATTTTTTATAAGAATGTCACAATGGCATCTTTTAGGGATACTTTGTTTGTGATTCCATAACAAGAGAGATTAACCATCTAAGATATTATCAGTCTGCCCTTAAGACTAACATGACAATTTATTAAGAAATTTCCCTAAGTGTTAAATATACATGCATTCACTGCATTCAACAACTAGGGTTCTAAAACTTGTTATCACACCATGACCTTTCTCCACCTATGGATTTGACTTCATCAACAAAATTACTCCACCATCCTGCAATGACCACAAGTTCATATAATGATAAATGAATACTTCATGAAATGGGTAGAGGTTATACCTCTTACCATTGTTTCAAGTTCATTAATCTCCAAATTTATCTTAAGCCAAATAATTTACAAATTTAGAGTACCTCATGTTCTAATCACAGATAGTTCTCCATCTTTTAAGAACCATAGATGTGAGAACTCTCCAAAATGTTTTGCATAACCAACATCTCTACTTTTTTACCACCCATACACCAATGGACAAGTAGAAGCAACTAATAAAACTTTCAAAGCTATACTCTTAAAAACATTTAAAGAGTCCAAACAAGATTGACATCTATAGCTTTATCCCACTCTATGGGATTACAGGGCTAGTATACACACACCTATGGAGCAACCCCCTATTCTCTGGTGTTTGGTACATAAGCAATTCTAACCTTAGATCTAGAACTCCTTAGCCTTTGTTTCTTACTATAAGGCCTCCTCAATCATGAGGACTACCAAGTGTCTATATTGGCTTAGTGTAATAGACGCATGTCTATTATCTAATCAAACTAAAAAAATTTCCAAGACAAAACCATACATTTTTTTTATAATAAAAGCATAATTAAATCATAATTACAATATTGAGAAACATAGAGGATTATCCCATACCATAAATCATTTACAATAAATAATATACACCATTCATGAATCAATTATTACATAGTTGCATTCACAACTTGATGCTAAAATCTACAACTTTCATATGTTTACAAAAATACATATATCAAGTGGAATAATAATCATGCCACTAAGTAATCAAGTCTTCAGTAATATTCATCTCCAAGAGGGAGAGCATCACCCGAGTGCTTTATCTCCAACCATAGACCAACGGTCCCATACACACCTTCCATCTAGAAGTGGCCCTACCCTTAACGAGGGTAACAAATTAAGGGAATCAACAAGATCCATCATGCCATCTAAGAACTAGTGTTGTGTCTAAATTACAAATAATCAGTCATATGACTCTAGAAATCCCTCTAGCTAGGTATGACACAATCTGACTGTATTGCAAATAAAAAGACATTGTGAACTGACAATGCAAGTAGTGATTTTGCACTACTTTGGCCAAAGTTTTTGATAATTCAATAAAACACATTCTATAATGGAGATGTATGTCGTATGTTCACACACCCCTATCTCAAACTTGTTAACAGAAATCATTGTTTCACATAAGCACATATAATAGTATAATACTCTAATTTAAGCAAAACAACTTTGGAAAATAATAGTTCTTCTATCCTAGGCTTAGCTTGATGAATTAGAGAGTTATCATTCACTTCAATTCAACCAGTCAAGTTTAGGCTAGATTACAAGTAGAACAATTTAAACTAATGATACTATTGTGCATTCTTTGCATTCTCAGCTATTTGTCACTTTGACAATCTTATCATAATATTCGAAACTCATATCCTCAATAATCAAATACATAGGAGAAATACCTTCTAATTAAAATAGGGTTTCGTATCCTTATTCGATCAATGAACAAGCTTAAAAGCAAAATTCCTCAATCCAGTGCAATAATAGTTATTCACAAAGTTTATAATTCTCTGTTGTCCCTTTTTCAAACTTTCTAAGTTTTTATTGAGATGAAGGCATTCCAAAACTGCCTTATTTGAAAAAATAATAACAAACATATTCAGATATATATACATATATATCATTGTTCCAAACGAATACATATAGTACTCTGCTAAGTAAAACTAGTTATAAATTAAACTCAATGGGTGTCATGGCCAATAATTTGAGCCACCAATTACATAACTTGAACTACTAATTTTTGTTTGAAGGTCCAAGTTGACACTTTACTAGAAGACACCACACACAACCTAAGCTATCACTTCCTGATTTGGGGCCACATGCTAGACATGAGGAAAGACTCATCAACCACATGTACAGAGTAATGTGAGAGAATCCTATAATGTGTTTGAGGGTATAACCCGACACTCCATAAAAGATGTCAACATCTTGCCTAGAGCTATGTCTTGACAATAAGAATTTGATGGCACTCCTGGGTGGGTGAATAGGAGACATATCAAGAAAGAATATTTCAACTAGATTTAGGTAGCATTACCTCTTTTGAACATAATTTATGCATGAGATTCTCAAAAACTATTTTACAATACTGGCTTGAATTACACACTAGCCACTACTAATGTGGGCATAATGTATTTAAAAGGGAGTCATGTAAAAAAACAATTGCATATTTTACCATTTGATTACATCGTAATAGTTTTATAGCTATGGCTAATAGTGTTCAATTAGGTAAACAAGGACATAACTAGGCCCTTGGCACAAAATTTATTAAAGAGATTAAATGAATATTAGGAGGGGTTATTTATTTTCTCAAACAATAAGAAATAATATTCCAAAGACACTAGAGTTTCCAAATGAGAAAAGAGTTTACTTTATTTATTTATTTTTATTAACAAGAGATGACTTAAGTTATAACTTAAGTTAAGGGGGCCTGTTGTGCCTTGCACACACGCCCCACTTTTTGCATGAGCAAAATGGGGATCCCCTCTTTAGCATGAGCTTTTGAGTGAGTTTTCTAGCCTTTTCAAAATTTCAGCTTGTTATGCGAGCGTTGGTTCCCAATTAATCAACTTGATTTGGACATAGAGTTTTTGATGGCTTCTTTCAAGGATAATTTTACCTCTTTTATTCATGTCTTAATTGTCGAGGTTACATTTTTTGGCGTCAAGGTGGGTACATGCATGTAATATTTGGTACATATGGTCATGATTAAATGAACTTCAAATTTAAAATCACTCATCTTCATGACCTTACGTATTAAAGGCTTAAGTTGAATCGATTAAGGTTCAATTCCATGCTCTTAGTTATATTGTGTCATTTAATATCTTTTAGAAAATTTTATTGGTTTTATAAATCTTAATGAGGTGATGGTTCAAAGTCAAATTTTAGACCTTAAAATTATTTAAATTGTCTTCAAATCCTTCAAATAATATTTGAGTGCCAAAATTAAATAATTAATGAAGGAAAAACACTTTGGTTATAATTTTATATTATTTTTTAGCTTAAATTTGATGGCATGCAAGATAAAAGCAAATAAAAAACAAGAAAAAAGCAAAAAGGCAAAGATAACTCTAGCTAATTTTTTTTCTTTGATTTTTGAGCCATTAAAATAGTTAAAATAATAATTTAATGTTTTTAACACCTCGTTACAAGCTCTTACACATGCATGTATGGAATAATTCTATTTGCAACTATTAATTACTTTTTAAAAAGTAATTTTATTAAAAAAACTTGCATAGGATGGAGAAAACAACTGCTTTTTCTCGGTTTAATCTCATGGGTTGCCATTATTTTTATTTTTCTTTCTCCATTTCCTTGTTTGGGTTTCATGAAATCCTCGATTCCATCTTCAATATGTAGATTATGAAGATTTTTAACAGGTTATGGACTGATTTTTGTGTGAATGAGTTTTTATTCATCTATTAAATGGCAAGGGTTTCAATTTTTTATGATTAATATTGCCATTTATCTTTCTATATTTTTGCATACCCTTCAAATGCATGTTGGATATGATATTTGATTATTTTTATTTGTGTTTGTAGGTCAAGATCATCAGGGATTTCAAGTTAAAATTATTTTTCTCAAGATTTCAAAAAAAAAAAAAGAGAGAGAAAAAGAGTAAACTATGGCTGTGAGCATTCCTTGAATTTTAATCAAGGGTTTTCTTTGTAGGGTTGTTGGTAAAATGTCAAGGATCTCTATTTGGTTTGAACTCTATATATAGGAAGAGTGAGTGATGAAAAATTTCACCTCCTGGGGTTTGAAACAAATGAAGAAAATAAGTCCCAAAGCTGAATTTTGGTAACCGAGAAACGCTAGGACAGCCATGAAAAATTCAATTTCTGATTTTGTTTTAACCTATACAATGGATTTAAAGACCATTTTTGAAGTGGTAGGAGGCTTGATCAGGTAGTAAAGATGGAAAGGTTAAGAGGACACACGGAGAAACCAAGAAAATCAAGAGAAAACCTCAAATTCATGAAGTTGCCTATGCCAACAAATTTGACAAGTTGTCCTTGACTGACCCATGAGCCAATATGAATACATTTTAAGTTCTAATGACTGAAATTGATTTGTTTATAAATAATTTAATGCTTGGATTTGTTGATTTCAGGTCTAAGAGGCTAAACATGAAGGATTAGTTGGAGCCACGGTGGAGGAATGAAACTTGGGAGACACCCTGCTATTCCAGCTATAGAGAAAACTCATTTTCATGCCCAGATCACTACTACACCTGCAAAATAAAGCCAAGATGATGCCAAGGATGATGAAGACAAACCCTAGGAGTTGTTGCAACACAAAAATCAAACATAAGCTACTGTTGTTCATGCACATTTGGAGCCCAAAATGGTGGAAAATAAAGAGAACAATGCAATGCATATGTTGGAAGATGAATTGTGCCTCCTTATACCTGATTTACAGCCTCAAACATGATTGATACAAACTTGTACAGGTGTCCATCTTGTTGTTCCAGGTATGAGATGGAGGTTTAAGGTGAAAAAATGGAGAAATCATGAAGCATGAAAGCTGGAAATGCTTTTTTTATGATAGATTTGGATTTATGATAGATTTGGTCACCTACAACTGGATATTACTGGTTGCACATGAAAAATAGACAGCTACAACCACCCATGTTGGAGAAAGTAACTTTCTATAGCTGCCTATGCCTTTCTTATGAAGATTTGTCATGCTACAACAACTTGTTGGAGATGTAGTTGTAAATATTTAATATTTTTTGGCTTCCAAAAGTTACTTTTGTCATATTTGGAAAACTTAGTAACAAAAAGTAAATTAAAATATTACTTTTTGATACTAAGTGAAGCTTGTTGAGGAAGCCACATGAGATGAATTGGATTATTCTTTACCACCAAAATGGACTTTGTGTTGGACCATCAAATGTGAGCCATTGGATCAATTTAATCATAGCCATTGGATTTTAGGGGAAAAAAAACTTAGTATGGTAAAGCTGATTTGAATATGTATATAGTTGAAACTCATTGTAAGAGTTTAGAACCAGTTAGAAGAAGTTAGAATTTGTGAGAACCATTAAGCATTGGTGAAGAACTAAGGAGTTCTTGTTGGTGTTTTGAGAGAAACTCATTGGAAAGCATATGTACTATTGGGATTTGAGGGAAAATACATAGTATTTTTAATTTTTCATGTTACTTTCATGGTTTTCTCCACACCAAGTTTAGGAATTGTTGATGGTTATCAATCTTTTGGGCTTAATGATGGTTTATTTCATGGTTTCTAGTCAAGATTGTGAATGAAAATTGTTGAGATTTGTTGAACTTGTCATCATACAAAGTTTGTTTCATGGTTCTAAACACTAAGTTGAAGTATTTCTTTCATTTTCAACTAAAGGTTCGTGAATATTTGATGAGTTTGCGAAGTGTTCATACCACTAGTAATTTGTTGATTGTAAATTACCTTGTGTGGTTAGCCTAAACACACAATTTAACCGTTAAAGGTTGCACCTCCTTGAAACTTGATTGTTGGGTTTTCACGATCAAATCAAGGATGGTTAAATGTGTTTGTAAACTTGTCTATCCATTGTTGAGGCTGAAATGATTGAATGAGTTTAATTTTTAGTTAGTTTCCTTAGTAATCTTTCTCTATCTTGCTTTGCTTTTGCATTTTTTTTAATTAAATTTGGTTAGTGTGGAGTTAGAATAGGGTTTCAAACTTGCATATTGCTGTTATAGAGTTGATATTTTATGAATTCAAGTTGATATATTGCTGGTTATGAGCTGAAATGATACATTTTAGAGCAATATATGTTTGGATCAGTTTGTATGTGCATTGCTAAATCTGAAAATTAATTTGTTTATGTGCATTTTAACCGTGATTGTTGGAGTTGGGGTAGTTATTTTCCATTCACTTGGAATTTGATTCCTTTAAGGAGAGATAATATACTTGGTATTTTATCTAAGTTGTGTGAAAACACCCATCAACAAGGCCTAGCCACATGGTCCCCCACCAAGACATAAATCACACTTAGCTTATTAATTTATATTAGCAAAACTTAGGGTTCTTAATGGAATTAGCATGAAGTCTCATCCGTTGGATTGAGTTTAATATCATCCATTAGATTTAGGGCACTCATGTGAAACCCTAATCCAACTTATTTGCACATAAAAGGATTTTCTTTCTCATTATCTCTTCACTTTCTTGCAGATTCAAAGGAGAGGAGGAAGGATAGAAATTTTCTTTTGTTTTTTTTTAATTATATCCAAGAACCAAAGCATTGTAAAATTTCTCCCTATTGCCAAGATTAAAATTTGTACATTCTTCTTTTTATTTATTTATTTACTTATTAATTTTTTTATACTCATCTATGTTATTGTTCATATGTATTTATTCATTAATATGAAAATAAGAAAATAGTATATATATATATATATATATATATATATGCAATATTTTATGGCATATATCAACAAATAACAACTATTAAAATAAATATACAATTCTTAAAGTAGCATAAAAATTAAATAAAATAAATTAAACTAAAAAGGAAAAGGAAAAGGATTAGGTTTCAGTGGCCATGGCCGCGATCGTGCCATAGACCTTTGCCCACAGAGGGGCAGGGCTGGCCCTGTGGGCTCACGGCACCACAGGGTCTGCAGACCCTATGGGGCCATGCCCCCATAGAGTGGCCACAAGCCCCCCTGCGCCATGGGGTGGGATTTTCCCTTCCCACCGCCAGGCGTAGGTGCCCTACATCCTACTCCTTTAAAAAAAATCATTTTTTAAAAATTTTCTTATATATATAATTTTAAATTTATTTGGTTTTTTATTATTGTAAAAAAAACAAAAAATTAAAACAATCTGGTCTTATAAATATAAGACATTGCAATTTTTTTTTTCTATATGTTTTTTTTAACTTCAAATGTGGATGTATAAGTTAAAGCTCTCCATATACACACACACACTTACTTTGGTTAGATATATGTTAATATTTTGTTATCTATTTTAAACAATTTATGATTATAAACATTTTCATATTTGCCAATAAAAATATTTACAAAGAATATGTATTGGCTTTAAGATGATATAGGTTACAAGATATAAATATTTGTTTACTTATCTTTCAAGAAGCATCTAATCACAAGGAAATTGTTTTCTCTTATTTCTAATTTATTGTTCAAATGATATGATTAGGACTTTAACACGTGTAATAAACTCTATACATAAATTCAAGTAACAACTACAATGCATTATTTCAATAAAATAACTTACCTTATTATATTCTAGATAACATAGGGGATGCTCACTATGCTACCCTTAAACTAGATAACATAAAATCTTCTCATTATGCTAACCTTAAATGCACATTTTGCTTTACAAGAAAATGGATCTAAAGCAAGATATTATTCTTTAGTGATAATAATCATTATCTCCATATTAGATTTAGCCATATTTACAAGGATTTAATACTCTAAAGTTTCAACTCTTGAATAGTTTTTGGTAAGGAACATTTGAATCATTATACCAATAGTTTGTGTTACACACAAATCTTATATCCTCTTTCAATGGGATGAGCACAATCTTTCTATTGTATGTAGATAAAATCAATATATCTCTCTCATATCTTGACACCTAAGAGAATACTACAACCTTCCTCAAAATCTAACTTAGATGAGCAACAAAGAAAATAACACCATCTTATATTTCACATGATGTCCCACAAAATATGCAAGCCAAAGTAGGTACTAGGTCTTCACACCAACCTCTCCCGTAATCCAAGCCAAGAAGAAACAAATGTGAGCATGACAATGTAAGGAGAAATGCTCTCCACCCAACCAATATGGCATCATGAGACCATAAGAGGTCCTAGCCATCCCCTGAGCTAGGAAAACCGTCTAGAACCCAACATAAGTAACCAATGATCAATGCTAAGATAAAACAAGCACAATAAGATAAAAAATAACATGCAATCACATTTCAAAGATTGATCTCAAGCTCTACTTAATGTTTCAATAGGACACTCTTGCCCATCTAACTCACATTTATCTAAAAATACAAAGCATCAGTTTATAATAACAATCTTTTACTAAAATTTTCTCATCAAGAGAAACAAATTCCACACCAAATAAAAGAAGACTACTCAATAAAACACCATGCAAGAATGGTAAGTAAATGGAAGAACTTATCTCTCAACATGAAATTGTAGGGATGAGCTCCTAATTCCTTATCCAACTCTCTTCACTTGCTTATCCAACTATCTCCAAAATCCTTCCCTTCTCAAGCTCTCCCTTCTCTCTCCTATGCAAGAAAACAAAGGAAAATGAAGTCTAAAAGTCCCCTCAACTTGCAAGAAGGGGTATATGTATTGTGTTCCATGACACTCGTCTTCTTCAATGAGGAGGTGCCACGTGGATTACAACTCATCTATCCTCCTCCAATCCCAAAACACAAAGAGTGATTTGACTCCTCATGGTCTCACACATGTGTGAGACCTAGAGGAGAGGAGTGTAATTGTACACTCTTCTCCAAAAATCTTCCTAGGTTATACTCCCACTTGTGTGGGGCATTAAGATGGGGTGTGTTTGACCCACTCCTCATCCATGAGCCTAGAAAGGGTAGATGGGATGGTGACAAGTCCACCACCCCTCTTCCCAAGACCTATCCACACCACTCCCTTTAGAAGAGGCTTGGGAACTTGACCTAGGAACTTTAAAACATCAAAATACTCAATAAAATGACCTTTTAATGTTGGCCTAGATTGCTAAGGTCGACCTGTCGATTTCTGATACAAGCGCTAGAGTTAATGAATCCACGAGAGGAGGTTAGTCCATTTCATGAATCCCAAGGCTGTGTTGAACATGGCACCAACCTTTCAGGAGACGAAAGCACCAACTTTCCAACAATCTCCCTCCACCGCTAGCCCGAGGGGATTTGAACCCATGACCATTGGCTCTGATACCAATTGATGGCCTTAGATCTTGAAAAACTCACTCACTTCATTTTTAAATTTGAGCCTTTGATTTACTATTGGCACCCATGCGCTCAAATAAGTGACCAAACTTGTCGGTGAGAGGAGTAGAAAGGGCCGGTAATGAAATGTTATAAGACCCCTTTAGAGGGTCACTTTAAGTGACCTCGACCTGAGATAGTAGGTCAACCTCTAAAAAGAACATAAAGTGCATGTCAAGTGACAGGCTATGAGAGGTCTTAGAACTGAATACTTAGAATTATTTTAGGTCCTTTAGCCTATGGATTAAGCTTTCTAGGCTCAGGATTTTAGGTCAAAAGAAATTGCAGATAACCTAATATTATTTTGACAGACATGAATCAGAATTGGAAATGAAATAAAGAGAACATGCCTCTTTGCATTAGAAGACTTTAGAGATTAATTTATAGGGATTAGGGTTTAATGAATAGGAATTAGGGTTTTAGGGAATTTAGAAAGTAATAAACCCTAATTAAAAATTTACCCTTTGACTGAATATTATGCAGACCTTAGACTGTTGTAGGTACCATAGTGAAATTGAGATCACTCCAACTCATGAAACTAACATCATGAAACATGAATCAATCACCAACTCATGAACATCATTAAGAAGCTCCTAAGATTTCACTTGCATCTGAGACATGCTTGCTACTTGAGCCTCCTTGTCATTAACTGAACAAATCCAACAGAATTCATCTTTTCACTGACATACTGAGAAATCAAATCAATTGATAAGAGAACATCATATGACAATTGACAAGCATGAACCTTTGAAGCAACTCAATCATCCTAAAGCATGATCATCAATCCAACTTCTGAAACATGATACCATGACAAAGATCAATGCACCTTTTTGGTCTCCTACTGGTCTTTTGGTTTCCATCTAATTTCCAACACAACTCCATTTCCATAATTGAGCATCCAAACAATACTCCATCACAATGATCGCTCAATTATGTATCAAGACACCATAATATGAGAATTATGAACATGAACTCCTAACTATGTGAACTCCTGTTATATGAACTCCATACACTTCTGACATCAATGGCAAACAACTCAACACCTTTTTGGCATCAATGATAATCAACTTCCATCATTTAAGACCCCTAGAAAGGACCCTTAAAAACAAATCCAAAAATTGACACATAAGATGACACTCACCACCTATGACACTAAAAAACTTAACTAAGAGTTAAAATTGAATTAACATCACTATTAAATCACATAACCACATATTTTAACAAAAGTATTCCTTAGCCCCTTCATGGGCTAAGGTCCAAGAAAAATAAAGGAAAAAGAAAAAAATAATGATTAGGGTTTCCTAGGGGACCTTAGTTAGATCAAGCCACAACCTCAATTCCCTAGGAGATTTAAGATCACAACAATAAACTTCATCATATGAAGTGGTTCAAATTAGGGTTCTTGATGATTCTCCCATTTCCCCATTGGCAATTCACTCCCGCACATTCATCATGACATTAATATGTCCAAATAAACATAGCCTAGGCACCTTAATCATAACTTAATCATACTCATTTCTACTTGCATTAGAATCATGAACTCACTTCACATCTAGCAATATTCATATAGACCATGTCCTACTTAGATCAAAATTGAATCATCATTTCTAGAATAATACAATCATAGAGTCAGGCTTAACATCACATTATTCTACCCAATATATTCTTGAATGATTGCATAATATAAGATCATTACCAATAAGATGTTCAATGTACATAACTTACCAAATTTTCTTACCTGAGTTTCTCCTTTCGCATGGCTAGTGTTGATATCTCGCAACCAATTCAACAATTTGATGATCCCAATCTCACGTTAGGGATGGTTCTCCTCAAGTAACATAAACACATTGTCAATTCATTAGAACAATTATTAGTATAATATGTCATCGTTTCCATCCTATTCAAGTTAAACTCACTCACTAAAAATTAAACTCAGTCACAAGAGATTGAAAGTCCAAACTTAATAATTTAGATAACCACCACTTTGAATTTGATATAACACACAACTAGTATGATCTAAAATTATGGAGTTAAGAGGTATGATGCATAATTCTCATCCAATAGAGATAGCAACATGCTCATATGAAATAAGGTGGTTAGTGTTAAATGATAATAAGTCTCCTATTATAAAATAATCATGATACAACATTCAAATCATATCCTTAGCACACATATTCACAACATGGTGTTTAGAGAAGGAGTTGTCCGAAGGGTTCACCAAGGTTGATTATATCAACACCATACCAAAACCAAAGTCACATGTTTCACCATATAATTACTTTAGCTATAAAATTAGGTTCCATCACAATGGAAAGGGTGTCATAATAGCCACAGGTAAGGTGGGGCCTTACAACGGGTCATGAACATATAGAATATCCCTTCTATTCCCTCTTTTCTCTAAGACTTAATAATTAAAATAAATAATCATGAATCCCTTTCGAGAGATATAAATTACATATTTCTATGTGTATATAGGTATTTTAAATATATACATATTTAAATATAGAAGTTTGAAATCATTAAAATATATAATAGTGACAAAAGAATAAAGAAACACCTGTTCACTTATCATTTCAGAATACTTCTCTTGACTCATAATAATCTCTCGTAAGGTTCCTGGTTATAAACCCTATTTAGTAATTTCACAAAAATAAGTATTTTGTCCTTTAGAAATAATTGGGAATTTAAACATATATTCCTCTCATAACAAAATCTACTTTTTATATAAAAACTCTAAATTTGAAAAGATCATTTATACTATTGTTATGAAGTTATGATGTTCACAGGAAATTCAATCTGCCTAAACTGTGGTAAATTAGAACCCATCCTCTATTCTCTGTTAAATAAATCAAACTATGCTCGAACAAAGGGAAAATTATTTATTATATATGGAGAATTGAATGATATCATAAATTATCAACTTAATCATATATTATCTACTCCCTCTTGATAATCATAGTAAAGAGTTCTTACATCTTAGTTTAATAATAAATCTAAAAAGTTTAATTTTCCATATCTCTCTTAGACGTCAGATGGTCAAGTTTACAAAATACTTTGGTTCCTTAACTTGCAGAGTCATGGACAGTCGAGCATTTTTAAAACCCTAACTCAAATAAGTCACATAGCTTGCATGGGTTAAACAATAGTTTCACTTTCATATAGTCTATACTCGGTTTGGGTTTAATAGTGGAATAAGAATAATGAAACAATAAACATCTTTTGAGAACTAAAATGTTCTCAGAGTTGACTTGTGTTGGGTCGAATAGTAGTTAAGAATCCCATCTTTTAACAGACTGGAGATTTGCTCAAAAATAATTTTTCTATATCTATTGAGAAGACAGGCCTTCACATGGCCAAATCATTCTTTCTGGATGAAACAATGTTTAAGAAATATTCAAACCTAATGTGATCTCGAACAAATTATTTAACCATAACTAAACATTATATTATCAAAGGCACAATAAACCCGTACCCTCATTTCTTCTATGAACAAACCTGAATGGGTTTAACACTAGAAAAATGTGTTTATCTAATACACAGGTCTTAAAATTGATCTCATAATAATCATTCCATACTATCTCACGCCTATTACGGTCTCTCCAAAATAGTTGTATCAACCTAGCTATAGGTCGACCATTAAAATCAAGACAAAAACTAGTTTTTGGAAAAATCCCAAATAATGTTTAAGAAAGAAATAGAGAAAGAATACTTTCATAAAAATCTCATACAATCTTTCAAACATTTGAATTCTCATTCGAGTCTATGCCCTGTATTTGCAGGAGAAATAAACGAAGCATTAAACACTTAAATCACTGTAATATTACACTAAGAATAAACATACCAAAACTCAGTTAGTGACCATTCTCTCCTTCAAGATTGCAAAGTTTTCCTTTCTCCTTTCTTTGTTGCCCTGCACTGTGCATACTCAATGCCCACACCCCCTTTTTCCTTATCTTCTTGTAGTCCTTTTTCCTTCCTGAATTCTCTCAACTGAACTCTAAATTCTTTCCTTCAAATTCATTCTCCACTGTGTCCATCACTCTCCTCAAAACTGAAGTAGAGTGTCATTAATGAATATTCGATGGAGTATAACTCTTCCACAAGCTGCAGTACTTCCCACAGTTAATGCATTTAATGTATTTCTAACTCCACTATGTGGAGTGCAACCGAACTCTAGAATTTGAATTTAAATCTTTCAATCAAACAACAAAATATATAAACATGCACATGCGAATGCATGGCTATATATATATATCCATATATATACATCCTTATATATATACATATACATATTATTATATTACTACCTTTTTATCCTTTCATGATTAAAATAATAAACACTTCATAGAGAATTATGTCAATTTCCTGACATATTCCACAAGTAATATAACAAAACAATTAGATAGCAAGCAAGATAAATAATGATAATCCATCTCGACACAATGCAGGATACTATCAACATCGACAAGATGCATTACAAGACAATGAATCAACATTGAAAAACATCAAGCCAACTAGATAAAGCAAGAATGACCACATTGACCAACTGACTATGTTGATACGATGTAAAGTACCATCATAATAACGCCACAAGGATAAGATATCCAAAACCACATGCAAACAAACATAATATTATGTGTGTGTTAAATTCTTGGATCATGATATCTCATCATTCACCCTAAACATTTCCCTCTCTCTGGTAATGCTCTCCCTCCTTGTTTGGGAGGGGGGTCTACTTTCCTGTATCCATCTCACTTAACAATCACTATAGTTAGTCCATTAACCACAATAAACCATTATCCAAATTAGAAATCATATCCATTTCTGCATATTAAGAATAAAGGCAAATTTATCTCATCATATTTATCCTCTATCCACAACTTGATAAACATAATTCAAAATGCATAACAAAGTATCTAACTAATAATTAGTTAAAAATAACATAATTTAAAGTTGTCAAAAATGGGATGTGACTCTTAGCTTGATATGTTAGATGAGAAATGGATTAAAGCAATTCAAACACATGTGGCTAATCTAGCCAAAGTAAGTCAACAATACAATAAGAAAGTGTCTCCTCGCCCCACCAAGGTGGGTAACCTCATCCTCGAAATACATAATCTAATCATGTTTTTGTGATAAATAAATGAACTAATTAACCAATTATTAGTAATTCTACTAATTTTTTAAAGATAATTTAGTTGGGGGTTCTATTGGGGCTCCCACCATTGGAAATAAATTCAAATGAGTAGTACACAACTTATTCTCTTTTTAATGTAAGATCTTAAGATCATTTGAGAGGTGGATATGTTCTTATACTTATCTTTCATGTTGGCTATTGTAGTCTAACTCCCATGCTTGGGAGAAACATTCTCCTTCACCTCCTCCTCTTCCTCTACCCCTTCCTGCAAGGGGCTATCCTCTTTTCAAAAAAAAAAAGATCAAATGCCACAAACCTCTAAAATAATTCATAGAACACCTAGCATCATTTGTTGAGGAGACAACTAGAAGCTTCAACACTTCCTCCTATGTAAATCTAAACACTTCAAAGATTCTGTAGGTAGAGGATCCCCCATGACAAAAAACATTTGGTACCTTTGTCGACTTCACCAAACCTTGAACTACATCATTGTTTTCCTTTAGCTCACCTTTCATCTTCCTTAAGTAGATACTCTTGCCTACTATAAGTAGAATCTTTTAAAGAGTAGCCTACCAATTGATGTTACCGAGTTGCATTCAACCATTAAGTCACCTTTCCTAGTCTTCATTTTTTTTGGCATAACCCAAACAAGTGCCCAACCCCATGGTAGTTACAACACTCAAATGCTTGATTCTCATAGTCAAACAACTAACCCAATGAAAATGAAAATCCATCTAAACCAAATTGCGAGTATAAGTATTACGAGAATACAAGTGAATGTCTAGTGATATAGAAATAATTTTTCCTAAAGAATTGCCAATGGTAGCCAAAGAGGAGGAAAGTAATAAATGAAGGGGTAGATTCAACAACCTGCGCAAATTAGCAAAATCTTAAAATTTTCATTAGGGGGTTAAATCATATGAACTAAGGTTTAATACAGATGAAGTGTGATGTCCCGACCTAAATGTTGTGGTGGTGTGGATTCCCGCTGGGCATGTACCCAAGGCTGGGACCCACCCAAGATTGGGAAGCCATTTATCCACTAGGGGGTTCACCTGCGTGGCACTCTAGTGGGACAAAAACCTCACCCTTAATGCCATTAGGTGCCACTCACCACCAGTTTGAGATTTTGTCGTAATGCTTGTCTAGCTTGGTATCAGAGTCGAGGTCTCGAGGTTGAGCCTTGCAGAGCATGGTGGGCTGTGATGTCTTGGCCTAAATGCTACGGTGGTGCAAATTCTCACTGGGCATGTACCCAGGGCTGGGACCCACCCATGATCGGGCAACCATGTGTCCATGAGGGGGTTCGCCTGCCTGGCACTTTGGTGGGACAAAAACCTCACCCTTAACGCCAGTGGGCACCATTCACCATCAGTCCGGGCTTTTGGCGTAGTGGCAAGGTAGACAACCACTACGCCAAAAGCTCAGACTAGTGGTGAATGACGCCCACTATCGTTAAGGGTGAGGTTTTCTTCCCAATAGACCGCCACGTAGGCAAACCCCCTCATGGACACGTGGCTGCCCAATCATGGGTGGGTCCCAACCCTGGGTACACACCTAACGGGAATCCGTACCATTGCAACATTTAGGCTGGGACATCACACGAAGACATTCTCCCATGACCATGGACCCTTACCCAAAATATTCTCTCTATCTATTTTAGAATCACAATGATAAATCACTATAGGTGCTTGAAGAAAAGACCACATGTTCTTTACCCATTTATGCATATCTCATAAACTGGGCCACAAAAAATTGAACCTATAAATCACTGCCATATTTGCATAGAGTTATGCTTTTTTCTTCACTTCATCTCCCAACTCTAAAATTAAGATCTTCTCAACTTGTTTAATCAAGTAACCATAGCCACTATTCCCTCCATGATTCATAGATACTCTCTTCCTTTCTTTCTCACCATACAACTCCTTGGAAACCCCTTTTGCTGTAATGCTTAAAAAGGTCCTCCTCTTTCCAAGCATTGTAGGCACTAGTGACGACTCTATAATTCCATTCGAAGCAATAAAAACACCTTCAATGCATACATTCTTAGTCACTTTTGCTAGTGCAAATTGTGAAACTTTCTAAAAAAAAATGTCCACTTGAAGCTACAACAATGACATCCTTGTTAGGGCTAGTAGAGATGACCATCGTATTTTACCCACAATATAGCAATTCTTTTAATAATTATACTAATTAATCAAATTATTCTAGTTAATTTAATATAATCAATTAGTTAAATATTATTAATTAAAGAAATGTAATTATCTAATTTGTAAATAAATATTTGCTTTTTCTAGATTTTTAATATGAAAGCAAGAAAATAGTAGAAATAGGAAATTGATCTTTATTCTTTTCCAAATAAAGAGAGAAGTGAAATAAATAGACAAGCTTCGATCGATCTTTATAGGCACACAGGGAGATCCTCCTTTTGAAAGAAATAAAATGCTTCTTTGAATAAACGATATAAGATTTCAATTGAAACTTTTTGTTGTTGAATTATTGCTACAAGATTCTTATTGATTTAATTTTGAAGGTGTCAGTGGAAGTAGCTAAAATCCATTTAGAATAATCTCAATGTTTCCTTATAACTCACCTTTGAGAAGTCTCAGATTGTTCCTAGAAAAACATTGTAGGGAAGATCTTTTGTTAGTCTATGTCTTTGTGTGCTCACTCTTTGTATTTATTCTATGTTTCTTGTAGAGAACATATAAAAGCAAAATGAATAAAAATATTTAAATGTAATACATAAAACATTACATAGACAATACAAAAAATTCTACTCTAACATTTCTTTATCCTAACAATTTTCTAAGCTAACAAATTAAATCTATACTAATGAAAACAAGATTTCATAGACTTTCTAAACTACTAAAAAGAATTCTAATCTAATTAAACATAACTTCCACACCCATAGTTGGTTTGCTTTAAGTGCAATGCAAGATTTGATGTAGGCAATTGAGTCTTCAAAAGCCCAAGATCCAAATAGCTTCTTCCTTTTGTGATATCCAATTGGTGAGTCAATCTCTAGAACATGGTGAGGGTTTACAAACTAGATCAGGATGTTGGGACAATGGCTAGTAATGGCTAAACAATAGTTGTGGATAAAAATTGGTCTTGAGAAATTAAGACTTCATGGTGGTCGTGTATTTTGTCCTCAAAATCTAGACATTTGAAATGGCCAAGATTGAGATATTTGTTAAAACCTCATTCAATTAGAATCAAGGGCATGAATAATAGATCTAAAATGGTCATCATTGCAACACAAATTGAAGGGAAACTCATTTTTTTCAATAAATCATACATTTGGATAAGTTGATGAGTTTATCACTTTACTAGAACAAAATTTGTTGTATCAAACATGTGTTCACCGCTTGAGTAAAGTGGCAAACATTTAACTAAGGTTGAAAAACATAATTTTAGGCCAAGTGAACATACTAACATTGAAAAGATGACAAATGACAGACATAATGAACACATGGGGAATTTAAGATAGTCCATACATGACTCATTGCTTTGGAGACACCCATCGAATATTGTAGTTTTACATTTTATGCCTTATAGGGTTATTTTTTGGATCTTAGTCACCATTAGACTTGCCATGCCAACCCATTTAGTTTTGGGCACTTACAGTTCAAGATATCAAGGTAAGTAGATTGTAGGTGATAAAAAGTATGCATGCTATTTTTGAAGTTAAAGGTCAAATCCGTAGATTAGGTTCAAACTTGTAGGCCTGGAGATTATTTCCATGGTGCAAAAGAGACTTAGCGTAGAGAATAGATCATTCAACAATCTGTTAGATGATACAAGTCCTAGATTTGATCATTGAGCACCAATTTTACTAAACTACTCCATTGCTACATCTGAAACTAATGCTTATTCCCTCCTTTTATCATTTCAAAAATATGTTTAATATTGTTACTATCTAAACTGCTTTAATCTAAATATGTATCAATTATTAAAACTAAAAAAATCATTAAATTAATGATGAATCAAAGTGCTTTTGGATTCAACTTTGTGAGTTTTTTTTGCATCAACGTTTCAGATCACACATACTATGAGAGGAACCTCCTGCAACAATATAATGAAAAATGCACAAAATAACAGAAATATATAAATAGCAGAAACACATAAGGAATTTATTGATCGCAGGCCACTTCGAGGGTGGCAACCTCCTTTGAGAAAGCTCAATACAATAAATTTGTGGATGCCTTCATTGGTCTCAGCACGTACTTATATACTACGTCTAATCTAAACAACTATTACTTCACATGAATGTGGGATAATACAATATACTCACGGGATGACTTACAAAGCATATGCGTCCAAAAGTAATATACTAACAAAGTAAAGAGAAGGGTCAAACACGGGTTCCTAACATCCCCTCCCTCTTAGAAAAGCTTTGTCCTCAAAGCTTAAGATGTGGAAATTGTTGCGCAACTAACCCAATCTTCTAAAGAACCTTATATGGCCCATAGAATTTTGGAGCCAATTTATGACGCTTTTTGAGTTTTAGGGATGATTGCTTGTATGGCTGTAGATTAAGAAAAACCATATCACCTACTTGAAAAGTGCACTCAAAACAGTGTTGATCAGATTGTTGTTTCATTTGATTTCTTGCCATGTGAAGATTGTCCTGCAAGATGTGAAGAATCTGATCCCAGGTTCAGAGAACTGTGTCGACTACCTGAATTGGTGAACTGCTAGGGGTGTATGGAAGGAGTAGTGGCGATGCCTGACCATAGACTACTTCATATGGGGTCATTTTAGATGTAGTGTGGTAGGAGGTATTGTACCACCATTCAGCGAGAAGGAGCCACTTTGCCCATTGATGCTGTTGTTATGAGGTGAAGCAACGAAGATAAGTTTCCAGACATTTGTTGATAATTTTAGTCTGACCTTTTGTTTGTGGGTGATACCTAGAACTCATCTTCAGCTTGGTGCCAGTGCGTTGAAATAGTTAAATGTCTGGTGAAAGTTGCATCACGATCTGAGACAATGGAAGAAGGGATGCCATGAAGATGGAAGATCTGGTTCATGAAAATTTGTGTGACTGAGGAGGCGGTATAGGGATGGCCAAGGGCACAAAAATGACTATATTTGGAGAGGCGATCAACCACAACCAAGATCACTATCTTCCCTCCAGATTTAGGGAGCCCCTCAATGAAATCCATAGAAATATCTGTCCAAATCCATATAGGGATGGGCAAGGGTTCAAGCAATCCATGAAGGAGTGTCATTTCACCCTTGTTGCGTTGGCAGGTATCACATTCAACCACCATCTGTTGAATTGCCCTTTTCATTCCCTTCCAAAAGAAGTTACACCGTGGCCGCTCATAAGTTTTGAGGAACCCAGAATGCCCTGCCGATGGAGAAGCATGGAGTTCATAGAAGATAGCCTGCTGAAGAATTGTGCTTTGGGGAAGCACCAGACTACCCTTATATCTTAGAGAAGCACCATCCCAAGAGTAATGCGGTACAACAAAAGGGTTATTGGCCAACTGTTGAATGATTTGAGATAATGAAAAGTCATTGACATAGCCCTGCTGGACAGATTCCAACCAATTTGGAACATGCATAGAAATAGCTGAAAGAGAAGCTTGGTCATCAAATGTGCGAGAAAGAGCATCCGCCACAATATTGTCCTTACCCTTCTTATAAGTGATCTCATAGTCATAACCCATGAGTTTGCCAACCCATTTCTGTTGTGCTAGGGAGGAGACCCATTGTTCCAGGAAATATTTCAGACTCTAGTGATCTGTCTTGATGCAGAAATAATTCCCTAGTAGGTATGGCCACCACTTCTGTACTGCATGCAAAATAGCCATCATTTCCCTCTCATATGTAGAGAGTACTAAATTCTTGCCAGAAAGGGCTTTGCTGGTGAACGCAATGGGATGTTCATTTTGAAGGAGAACAACACAAGTCCATTGCCGCAAGCATCACACTCAATAGTGAAGGTCTTGGAAAAATCTGGCATAGCTAGAATAGGTGTAGTACACATAGCTTGTTTCAGTTTTTCAAATGCACACTCAGCAGCATGTGTCCATTGAAAAGCATCCTTTTTCAACATAGCTGTTAATGGAGCTGAAATCTTCCTGTAATCCTTGACAAACTTGTGATAGTAGCCAGTCAGTCCCAAAAAACCACGGAGGCTCTTGAGTGTTTGAGGATGCAGCCAATTTTTCATGGCATCTATTTTTGCAGGATCCACTCAAACCCCTTGGGCTGAAACAATATGCCCGAGATACTCCACTTCTTTCTGGCCAAAAACATATTTAGATTATTTTGCATAGAGATGATGATTAGAGAGAAGTTGCAGTATGAGATCCAGATGTTGGAGATGCCCAGCCCATGTTTTACTATAGATGAGGATATCATCGAAGAAGGCCAGAATGAATTTCCGTAGGTAGGGTCAGAATATTTTATTCATCAATGCCTGGAATGTTGAAGGAGCATTAGTGAGGCCAAAGGGCATGACCAAAAACTCATAGTGGCCATCATGCATGTAGAAAGCCGTTTTAGGGATATCATCCTCATGAACCCAAATTTGGTGTTACCAAGAACGAAGATCCAACTTGGAGAAAAAATGAGTACCATGAAGCTCATCAACAACAAGAATCAGAAACTTATCCTTGATTGTGATGTGATTAAGTGCTCATAAGTCAATGTAGAGGCACCATGACCCATCTTTTTTCTGGACAAGAAGAACAGGTGAAGAAAAGGAACTAGTACTAGGGCGAATAATACCTTGCTTTAGTAAGTCTCGAACAAGCATCTCAAACTCTGTCTTTTGGTGAAAAGGGTAGTAGTAGGGCCTAATGTTGGGAGGAACGCTTCTAGGAAGGAGCTGAATACGGTGGTCCTTTGGTCGTGAAGGTGGCAACCCCACTAGTTTGGCAAAGACACATGCATATCTATCCAAAATTTGTTGTAGATCCGAAGGAGTAGTGGAGACCGTTGATGGTTGCATCTGAATGGAATGGAGCTAAGCGATGACACCATGTGAATTCTTCTTAAGAAGCTTTTCCATGCGATGTGAACTTATGATGCTGAGAGACCCTGGTTGTAAGCCCTTCAATGTGTGTTTTTGCCCATTGTCTGAAAACTGCATCTAGAGTTTAGCAAAATCCTATAAGATGGGTCCAAGTGTGCGTAACCATTGGGCGCCCAAAACCACATCACATCCGCCTAAGGGCAAGGCGAACATGTCAGAGCACAGGTTATAATCTCCAATAAAGATATGCACATTGCGACACTTCTCTTTGCAAGGTAATGTGCCCCCATTGGCAATCATGACTTCAAAGTTGGAGCAAGGATGGACAAAACAATCAGCCTGTTTGGTGATCCGAGGGTCAATGAAGTTATGAGTGATGCCAGAATCAATGAGTATTGTAAGAGGGAGCCGCATGGTTTGTGAGGTGATGACTCTTGATAAAGCATGGAGAGACATCTCTGGGTGGTCTTCCTAAGAAGTAGGGTCAACAGGCGGTTGCTAAGTTTTGACTTGATCCTCTACTGTATCCTGAGCATCTTCATAAACTTTAGTTGCAGGTGGAGAATCCACATCCAAGAGATAGAGCTTTTGCTCAACACATCTATGTCCCCAAGTGAATTTCTCATCACAATTACAACAAAACCCTTTTTCTCTACGTGCCCGCATCTCTGCTTTAGTCAAATGCTTGATATGAGTTGTTCTAGAAGCTAGCGTGATTGGAGGTCTTTGGGAAACCATATTTCTGAATGGAACAAAATTGGATTTGGATCACTGTTGAGTTGTGATCTTGTCCTCTGCCAACTTAGCCAACCCTAGGGCTTCCATCATTGTGCTGGGACAAAACATTTTAACCTCAGATTGAATTGCATCCTTTAAACCACTGACAAAACAACTCCTGAAGAATTCATCAGACAATCTCTTTGTGTGATTGGTCAATTTTTCAAATTCAGTCTAATAGTCTCTTACAATGCCTGTTTGGCGAAGTTTAGTGAGTGCTCCTGTGAATTCATCAAAAGCATTAGAGCCAAATCATTGCAAAATGAGTTTGCAAAAATCTATCTATTTTGGCTCTTCATGAGCCTTGATGTACCAACGGAACCATTGAAGGGCTTCATGTTCCAAATGAAAGGATGCAAGTGGGACTTTGTTGACATCAAAAGTATTATGCAGATTGAAGTATTGTTCTGCCTGGTATATCCATTTAGTCAAATCATCACCATTGAAGCGAGGAAAATCAAGCTTTGGCCCATGAAAATTACTGGAAGAAGAGAACCCAGTGTCTGTAGAAGACTCTGGCTGCTGTTTATTGTTCATGGTTGAATGCTGAAGATTGAGGCCGAGAATTTTTTCATCCAGATCTTGGAGTTTGGTCTTGAGGGCTGCAAGTTCATCCTCCATGTTTTTTGCTCCTTTGCGGGTGACAACCATAACTGGGATTTTTTTTGGGAATGGGTAGAAAAACAAAAACAAAAACTTTTTTAGTAAAGGAAAATTTGGATTTGGGAAAAACTCCGATAGGTAATTGGGGTTTGACTAGGTTTGGACACTTTCTGAGGGAAAGGGAAGCAAAAAATGGGGATTTCAGAAGCGAGGTGAAAGAATAGGAAAATTTGTCCAAGAGGGACAAAGGAGCAGAAATATGAAATGAACACCGTGGTAAAATTTGAAGGCTATTGAGTGAGAATCGAAGAAGTTATGGCAAACCCTAAAAATAGACAAATGTGGGATTTCTGGCTTTGATAAGTTGAATTTGGGATAGGGTCCTCAAGGAAGGAAATATGCATAATGAAATTTCAGGGGTTCCAGTGAATTTTGAGAGGAAACAGAGCTAAAGCAAGGAAGATATGGCGAAAAAAAAAATTTAAAACTTTTTTTAATTTTTTTTTCCTAGAAATGATCTGCCAACTGATATGAACGGATTTAATATGTGATTTGCCAACTGTCAATAGATATGGGCCCCAAGTATGTTCAACTTCCTAAAGGTTCAGGGGAGTCACTCAGCCACCAATGTTGTCTAACGACTTGCATATTGGGGTAGTACCCCTCACTCCACGGCTCAGGTAAAACTGATAACCGCTTTGCCACAAACGATAGCTCTTGGTTTACCTCACAGATGGGAACTAGTCAATTAGGTAGGGGCCATTGCCTTTTTCACTGGCAGGTCCTCTCAATGAGCTAGCTACTTCAGGGTTCCTGTGGTACTCCTCACAATGAGTTTTAGGGTTATATGCCCAGGCACTTCCCATAGTTAAGCAGATAGGGATATTCCCTGATTCAAACTTGCAATTGAAATGAACAATACAAATGCAAAAAAAAAAAGAACTACTGCAATAATCGCAGTGCCTGGAGGCCACTACAAAAAAAAAATTCGGTAGAAATTCCACCCAACGAGCCCAAGAAAGCACTCTGATACTAGATGAGAGGAACCTCCTGCAACAATATAATGAAAAATGCACGAAATAACAAAAATATATAAAATAACAAAAACACAGAAGGAATTTATTGATCGCAGGCCACTTCGAGGGGGCAACCTCCTTTGAGCAAGCTAAATACAATAAATTCGTGAATGCCTTCATTGGCCTCAACACGTACTTATATACTAAGTCTAATCTAAACAACTATTACTTCCCATGAATGTGGGATAATATAATATACTCACGGGATGACTTACGAAGCATATGCGTCCAAAAGTAATATACTAACAAAGTAAAGAGAAGGGTTAAACATGGGTTCCTAACATACTAATGATGGATCGTAGAGTGCAATCCAAAACAATGCCACAGAGTGTGATCCAAAACATTGATGCAAACAAAACTCACATAGTTGAATCTAAAAGTACTCCAATTTATCTTCATAGACTATGGAAAATGGTCCCTGACTTGCTTGCCTTATAGAGAGGGGAAGCCCTTTATATAGTAGGGGAGCATGATTTTCCAATCATGATGGTGGATCACAGAGTGCAATCCAAAACATTGATGCTACATAGTGTGATCCGAAACATTGATGGAAACAAAATTCACATAGTTGAATCCAAAAATATCCTAATTCATCTTTGTGGATTATGGAAAAATCATGCTTACCACAATAATGATGTAATTCAAATGTTTGCTTGCATAGCTCCGTCCTCTGTCGATAAATTTATCACTTAGACGAGGCCAAACCACAATGAATGTGTTGGAGTTTATGAGTTGCATTTTGAATGCATGTTGCATACTTTTTCAGTTTCACTGTTGTTTTATATGAAAAATGCATTCTTGCATGTATTTAGTTGCTTGTCTCCATTTGCTGTATGCATAGCTCGTTTTGAATCTGGTTGCTAAGGGTTTCTCAGATTCTAGAATACAGATTTATGTATTGCATGCTTGATCTTTTGACCTCCATTCAAGGAGTGGATTAAATTGTTTTAGGTTAAGTGTGGAGAAGAATGTATGTCAGTTGGGATGTTAGTAAGTAGAGGCAGCTAAATACTCAGCCTTGGGTGGTGTTTATAAGGCAAGCACTAGTCTTAACCCCTTGAAACTTGAATGCCAGTGCAAATCATTCACTTGTATATGTCTAGTTGACTCCTTGCTTTGAGATAGGCACCAGTCTGCTCCCTGTGAAGTAGTTATGATCCAAAACCCCTTGTCTTGCATCCACAATATCAAAATCAATCCTTTCAAAGCTTCAACCTGTTAGTTGTAGGAATAGGAATATGAACCCTACATACTCTCATCCTCAACCAGTTAGTTATGTCCAAGAATGTTGCCAAACTTGTGATCTATCATGCAAATCTTGGTCCACACATGAGAGTATTATGCATGTTGTTGTAAAGCTAAATCTTTCTGTCATTGGGTGAGTCAAAGATCAAATCTTTAGCTATAGGGATACCCCCCTTGATGCGGCAGAACTGGAAGTGAAGGGGAGGCAACTCACACAACCTCTTGTATTAGTTGGCCGAATCTACCTGTGCATAGGAACTGGCAAACCCTCTGCCGATGAGAGCACAACCAGGTTTGTTGCTCTAAACTCATCATTGTGAAAGAAAAGATGGAATACCTGGAAATATGTTGCAGCTTTGGATAGGTTCAATCAATAGAGTCGCCACCTCTTATAGAGAGGATAGAACATCAACAAGGCACCTTTGTTTTCTGGATTCATCACGCTAGCAGAGTACCACATGGTCTTTATTTGGTATATGCTACAACAACTTCAGTGGAAACTAGATTTTCCAGTCTTTAAATCACCTGATTCCCCAGGAGAGTCGCCATTTTGTTGGCGACTCTGCTGGGGAGTTGATTTGAAGGTGTTATCTTTTGGCCCATCCGAGTCACCAACAAAATGGCGACTCTACTGGGGAATCAGGTGATTTAAAGACTGGAAAATCTAGTTTCCACTAAAGTTGTTGCAGCATATACCAAATAAAGACCATGTGGTACTCTGCTGGCGTGATGAATCCAGAAAACAAAGGTGCCTTGTTGATGTTCTATCCTCTCTATAAGAGGTGGCGACTCTGTTGATTGAACCTATCCAAAGTTGCAACATATTTCCAGGTATTCCATCTTTTCTTTCACAATGATGAGTTTAGAGTAGCAAACCTGGTTGTGCTATCAAAGAAGACCATTTTTTATTGAAAGATATAAAGCTTTAGATTTCAAAGGAATAAATGTTTACCCAAATGTTATTCCCAATAAGGTTAGAAGAAGTTTGCCAAATCTGTTGGAGTTTATGAGTTGCATTTTGAATGCATGTTGCATACTTTTTCAGTTTCATTGTTGTTTTATATGAAAAATGCATTCTTGCATGTATTTAGTTGCTTGTCTCCATTTGCTGTATGCATAGCTCCTTTTGAATCTGGTTGCTAAGGGTTTCTTAGATTCTAGAATACAGATTTATGTATTACATGCTTGATCTTTTGACCTCCATTCAAGGAGTGGATTAAACTATTTTAGGTTAAGTCTGGAGAAGAATGTATGTCAGCTGGGATGTTAGTAAGTAGAGGCAGCTAAATACTTAGCCTTGGGTGGTGTTTGTAAGGCAAGCACTAGTCTTAACCCCTTGAAACTTGAATGCCAGTGCAAATCATTCACTTGTATACGTCTAGTTGACTCCTTGCCTTGAGATAGACACCAGTCTGCTCCCTGTGAAGTAGTTATGATCCAAAACCCCCTGTCTTGCATCCACAATATCAAAATCAATCCTTTCAAAGATTCAACCTGTTAGTTGTAGGAGTAGGAATAGGAATCCTGCATACTCTCATCCTCAACCAGTTAGTTATGTCCAAGAATGTTGCCAAACTTGTGATCTATCATGCAAATCTTGGTCCACACATGAGAGTATTCTGCCTGTTGTTGTAAAGCTAAATCTTTCTATCATTGGGCAAGTCAAAGATCAAATCTTTAGCTATAGGGACACCCCTTTGGTGCAGTAGAACCAGAAGTGAAGGGGAGGCAGCTCACGCAACCTGTTGTATTTGTTGGCCAAATCTGCCTGTGCATTGGAACTACAAACCCTCTGCTGATTCGGATCCAATAGAATGAATGACTAAAAGATTTTAATAATGTCCACAAACCCCAAGCAACCTATGAGACCAAGAGCAGTACATAGTTCCCCTTAAAATCAGGGCACTAATGCCTTAAAAGGTTAGGCTAGTTTTAGGCCAAGGCACTCTACTGTTGATCACTGCATTACTCTTAAGCACTTAATTGAAAAAGCTTGGGACACCCAAGGTGGGGAAGCCTTTTGTTGTTTCGTGGACTTTAAAAAGGCATTTGACACGGTTCCTAGGGGCAAACTTTAGAAAAAGATGGAAGAGCTTGGGGTTCCTGATGAGTATAGGGCTGCTGTTCACAAACTTTATGAACTTTTTAGAGCAAAATTCAGAACTAGAGAAGGCATGTTTGAGTGCTTTGGCAACAACATTGGGGTCAAACAGGGATGTCCTCTTTCTCCCACTTTGTTTGATCTTTACATTGACAAACTTGAGGAATGGTTAGAGAAAACAGAAGGAGGAGGTATCCACTTGGTTGGTTTTGTGGTAAACTTGCTTTTATATGCGGATGATCTTATTCTTATTGCTAAAACAACTCATGGTTTGAGGGATCATTTGAGAGCTTTAGAGATCTTTTGTCAAGATGTCGGGATGCAGGTGAACATTAGCAGGACTAAAGTCATGCTCTTCTCTCTAAAAAGGAAGCAGTAGCAAATTAGTTTTATTTTCGAAGGCAGCCTGCTGGAAATTGTGGAAGAATACAAGTACCTTGGCATTATTTTTCACAATAAGCTCAATTGGGAAACTTGCAAAGCGAAAAGTATACATGGGGGATGGAGAGCTTCTTACCTTCTCTAGAATAGATGTAGGAAAGTAGAACTTTGGGATTGGAAAACCAAGAGAACCCTTTTGGGCTGTTGGTCACGCCAATTGTCCTGTATGGGTGTGAGGTTTGGGGGAGCAGCTTGTCGAATCACAGGTGGAGACAATTGGAAATAATTCAAAAACATCTCATCACTAGTAGTCTTAAAGTCAAGGCAACAGTTTTGTATGGGATCCTCTTGGCGAAAGTCGGTGCTTACCCAATGGAGGTAGCAACGATAACTTGGTTATTAAGTTATCTAAAAAAGGTTGAAAACATGGGGAATCATAGGTGGCCCAATATAACGGTGAACAAGGTATTAGATCGGAGGAATAAGACTTGGATGAAGCAAAACATCAAGTGGTTGGAAAAGTGGGACATTAAGTTACATGAATGTCCTAACACAAAAGAGGAAATAAAAAAGTTTGTGTTAGAAAAATTCAGGACTGCCATGTGGTCGAATCAGATTGGACGGAAAAAACGCATTATATGAAAGAGTTCAATCCATATGGGGAGCATGGAGATAAGGCCTACTTATGTGCCGATCTTAAATGTAAGGCTAGGATCTTAGTTGCTCAATTAAGAATTGGTTCACACCGTCTTAGGTGCAAAACTGGTAGATGGACGGTTTCCAAGGAAAGGTGGGAAGATAGGATCTGCATTTTCTGCTGTAAAAAAAACTGTTGAAACTGAGCGCACTTCGTCACGGAGTGCAAGGCCTACAAGGATATCTGTATGCAGTAGGATAATAACATGAATGTTGTCAGTTTGAGTGAGTTATTTGAGGAAAAGAGACTTCACAACACAACCCGTATCTTGGTCAAGATCCATAAGAGAAGAGAAGGCATCGAAAAGAACTTGATGAGGTCTTAACATGTTGGTGCTTGGGCCCTTAAGCTGTTTGTCTCGTGGACATTATTAAAACTCATTCATTCATTCTTGAGATCAGATCTTCTGCAAGTTGCAGGTATTGAATAGCTGGTCTCTTACTCCCAAAATCACTATGTGTAAGCCAATCCAAAAATTTAAATATAAAAGAAAACGTCGAAGATAAAGTGAAGATTTAAAAAAAAAGAGAATGGATAACATCACTACAAATCAACAAACCAGGACAAGTTCGAATTTCCTCCGCTACAGCATAGCATGGAAGGTCTTTCTTACTTGACAGGAGCCCCGATGCATTTGCTGCCCATCTCCTCAGCTTTTATGGCTTCCTTACGCGCTTGCAAATTCCAAGTTTTAACTAGCAATTCCAAGATGTTATTTCTCCCAAATGCTCAGCGCTCCGCAAAAACCTGTTGCACCCTCAACCATACAAAAACTAGTTTGGCAGACGCCGAGGAGGAGTTCGAAGAATTGAAGAAAGGGAAGCGAGGCGAGGCGCATTCTCCCGTGCTGTTGAAGGAGGTTTTGAAGGTCTTTGACGCTCGTCCTCTGCGCTCTTTTGTAGATTGTACTCTCGGAGCCGCCGGCCATTCTTCCGCCGTCAGTATCTTTCCTGCACAAGGGTTTTCATCTTTTTGCTCTTTCACAAACTATAATGGCAATGCAGAATTTAGCATACTGTAGTGGAATAATAATACATAGGTCATTTAAATAAAATTAAGAAAAAATATGGATCATTGGCTGAAGTTCAAAACATTTTCCATGTTTATGACAATAGAAATTCGAGAAAAGTACAATCGATAATATAGCGTAGATAGATGTGGAGATAAATGCTTTGGAGTTAGTTTGTCTTGAAGGATTAGTAGATAGGTTTGATAATTAAGTTTCTTTTGTAGGTTTCCCAAGTATTCAACAAATAAAATAGAAGACACCTTAGGGAGCTGCATATATTTCAATATTTTGTGTTTATACTAGATACCATGGTTCGCTTCTAAAGTTCATCTGGCCCTAGTCTAGTGGTAAGGTGGAATAATTGCCATGCTGATTTGACAGGATTCGTAATCCGTTGCAGTACAAGGTTAGTAGATGAATTTGGGGTATGGCTTCTAAGTGAAACTGCAATCTGAGCTTAGTTTGATGGGACATTTCAATGTTTATGAAAATGAGGTTAAAAAAAATTCGACTTTTAAAGAAACTATACTATACTTATCCTAGCTTTTCACTGTTTAGTATGGAAACGATTACTTGACAGAAAGTTGAACCATAATGCAAAAGACACAATTTTCAGTTTATTCTATAGGAAAGATGTGTTAATCATAACTTGTATATGATTCAATTAGTTATTGTGATTGTATCTTTTTTATAGGGATATGGCTATTCTTTAGGTGTAAATTACAATTTTCCTTGGGGATTTGCACCCAGCCTTATTTGGTGTGGCACATATTCTTACAGTTTCACTAACAAAGAGCATGTCCAGATGCTTCAACCCATGTTATTCTCATGGAATCGCTTTGTCATTTAACTTTTCATTTGGTGCGGCACACATTATCACAGTTTCGTTCACACAGAGCATGTCGTAAGGATTCAACCCAAGTTATTATCATGCCAATTATAAACAGTATTAAATTATGTGTGGATTTAGAATATCCGATTTTACATAAGAATAGTGTATTCATGCTAAATTATGTTAACTATTTAAGATAGTTAACATATCAATCTAAATTCTTATTAATTTGTGCTAGGAGGAACATTCTACAGGGCCACAGGCTGCATCAACTTGGACTTTTGGTGTGGTTGGGTGGAGAGACATATGCATGGGGAATATTGCCGGCCAACTGTTTTATAGATATGTAGCTCTTCTTAATAATAATGAATAAAAAAGAGTCAAATGTAAGATCAAACTATCCCAAAAAGCTAGCATATAGAAAAATTTATGAAAAGTTTGATTTATGACATTAGCTACATAAATTCAAATTTTTTATTATTATTCCTCATATTTATTTATATCAACTAGCACAGATCCATCTTAATATGGGTTTTATCATCATGTGCCCTGGGAGGACTTGAGGTGCCAATCCTCATGTTTTTATACTTACATAGTGGGAGGATTGGCACCTTGAGTTTTTTGGACACCTCTTGGTGCATATCAGATCTTTTTTAAGGTGGATCTATGCTATTTAAAATCCAAAATGCATCTCACTAAATATATTAGACAAGAATACATCATGATATAATTTTTTCCGCTAAAGGCAATGTAGGTTTAGGGACCCTAGACCTGCAAAAAATTAGAGTTTAAAACCAGTAGCAGATAGCATAATGCTCATTGGTACCAAATAAGAAAAGCACCTTAAAATGCTAATATTACACAAGCACCACTGCAATCTCGGACCAGGGCCCCCTAGCCATTTTAAGGCTGGAAACGAGGCATTACCCTTCTGAATAATGAAAACATGACTCACTGAATCTTCTAGATTCTTCCATACAACTGTCTCTTTCAATTAGGCTTGCCCTGTGCTTGCCACCACCTTCTATTTGAGTTTTTCTTCCTCTTTCTTGTCGTCTTGCCCTCCTATTTTAAAAAAAGTGGACTGATTTACTGATCACAAGAGCTATCTGAAACCGCAAGGAAAGGTGTTTGTCGAATCATCCATTCTTAAAACAATCCAACATGCACATCTATACTCTTGAAGACTACATTTAACCATGAGGTACAACCCAGCTTAAAATTAATCCCACTGCCCAGTTTACTTCTTCATCTTTGTGTGCATATCAACAGACCGGCAAACATACTGGCAAACCAAAAAGGACACCGTGCTTGCTCATTTCAGCACAGGATCAGCTCATAGCACGGGTTTTCATCTACTCCTCAGCCCACAAAAACTATCCTCACAATGATGCAAGGATTTGAGAAACATTCACATGATTGAGATTGTAGTTGAAAGACTTGAGCAATTGTGACATTTGAGAGAAATCAAAACCATGGAGGTGCACATTAGAATGAAGAAAGCCAATACTAGCGTGAAGTTACTAATGTTCACTTGTTGCCATAATCAGTACAACTCAATATCATATTTTGAGGGTAAGATGAAAGGTCAAGGAAAGAATAACCATGGCATTAATCTATGTAGTCAACACTTTTAATGTTTTCTTTTTAGATACAAATACAGACAAGGCCATGAACAGCCAAAAACCAACAAAATGATGATCCTGTCACTCCAAAGACTAGGAACAAAAAACCCACTATCCAAAAACTGCTGAGCAAACAAACCTCCATGATCAACAAAGACCGCATCGCCCCATGCTAGAAGCTGCAGCACCTCCCTACTCAGCCGTTTCCTCCACTGCTACCATATTCAAACATTGCAGAGCTTTACCCTTGCTCCTAGCAAATAGGTCTAGTGAAGTCATGCAAATGCCATGAATCAGTTTTGCCCTCCACTTGGTCCTATGCATTGACTTGCCCTAGAAACTAGGATTTGTATGGTCACTAGTCACCTCTAGATGGCCTTTACTATGGGTGACCATAAGTCCTAAAGGAACTTTGCGCATTTCCAAACAATATGCCCTAAGAACCTGGACCTCCTAATGAAGAAATTGTAGTTGATCATCAACAACACTAGTATTCCCAAAGGCTTGCCCTCCAAACCCATCTCCTTCTTTTATCCCATTACCTTCCAATTCCATCGTAGGGGGTAGCATCATCATACCTTCAAATTGGTTTGGCAATAGCATTTGAAGAAGCCAGACCCTTTGAGCGGCGCTCGGGATGCACTAAGCAAGCTTCGAGACAAAATCTTGCTGAATCGTGGCTTTGGATCTTGGCAGCCCCTGTAAAACCATTCTAGCCTCCTTGAGCACAACCTTAACAAACCTTAGAGCTGTAGGTGATTGACAATTGAAAATAGACGCAAGCTTGTTATTGGAAACCACACCATTGCTTAAAGGATTCCTCACCTGCCGAGCAATCCCTTTATGGGCCATAATGCCATCTAGCTTACAAAGAACATGAAGACACCACACATTGAACAAGTTGCTTAGCCACCCAGCCATGAACCACCACCACAATTGCATAAACATTCTATGCCAGCCTCGGTTTCAAATAGAAACTTCACACATTCCTATGAGTGGAAGACTCCTCCTTTGTACACTTCAACACTAATATCATATGGTCAATGACCATCAACTCATCCGAAATAATTGCTCTCCATCGGTAATGAAGGAGACCATTAGGCCTCAAAACAATAAAGTCTCAAAACAAATTATGGAGGCTTAAAAATAAGAAAGGGTCTATCCCCTCCCAAGACAACGATATGTGACTATATAGATCAGTTACGGGATCTTGATCATTCCATAGCTAGGAAATTAGCAACAACGTTTGCCTCCACCTGCAATGTTGAAACCTGATTTCAGAGAACTTAGATCCTAGTGCAACAGCTTCATCCAAATATGGCCTAAGCTTCCAATTTGGATAGGACCCCTTGAAAAGTACATAGATAACCAGCAAGGAGTCCCCTTTAACAATTAAGTTTTGCATTCCTTTGGAAGCTGCTGCAGCCATGCTTGCTACCACACCTTCCCACTCTGCTTCATTATTGGTTCTAACACCCAGGAAGAGTGGACCTCCATACATAAAATTACCATCTTCACTCAAAACAAATCCTGCACCCGCATTACCTGGATTGCCCTGAGATGCACCATCAAAATTCAATATTACAAAATTTTCAAGGGGGCTCCCAATTCTTATTCTGCTCATTTGTTGGATTGCAATTTAGATCAATTTTGTTACTTTCAATTTTATTAGCTCTTAACCCTTTAATAGAGGAGTCAAAACACTTTTAAAGTAATTGATGCAAATTTAGTGAAATCCAAATCTATGGGCCTAAAAGGCAAATCATGGCACAATTTTCAATTTTCAATCACTAATATAAAGGGATGGTAAATGGATTTGAAATACAAGTGGATAGCTATGGATTCAATTCGGCTTTTATGTGGTTGGGTTAATATAATCATGAAGATGAAATGGTTTGAGACATTGGGTGAAATTTGTATGCACTATAATAAACTGTACATGAAATTTGAAAAAGGATAGCAAGTGCTAACCATTAGAGCTATACTCCTAGGTGCAAGCAAACTGATCTCAACACATAAGATGACCAAACAACATGGTAAGATAAATTGGGCTTTATGTTTTATTAAATTCTATGAAGGGATTGTATCATGTTTGGTGAAATAAATTGACCCTAGGTGAACTTCATATACACTTTAGTGAGTTACTTGAGTTTATGAAAGGATGGCAAATGATAACTATTAGAGGTATGCCCCCACGTGTGAGCGAATTAGCCTTAGCATTCAAGATGGCCAAACAACTTTATAAAAGAGAGTTGGGTCTTATGGTAGAATGTTATTCCATTAAGGGATTGGATCCTCATGGTTAACACACAACAATAAAGAAGACAAAAACAAGTCCAATAAATGATTGAAGTGTTTGAATGTGTGTTTAAGGAGTTGCCTTGCAGGTCTCCATGAAATAGGAAACACAAACACATCACTAAGCTGGAACCATAATCTAAAGTGGTTGTTGTTCTGCCATATTGATACCCTAACCTATTAAGGATGAAATATAGGTGTTGGTTGAAGAGTTATTGTAATTGGAGCCTATAGCACCAAGAAAAAGAGTCCTTTTGTCTCTTTAGGGTATTTATGATGAAGAAGGATGCTTTCTTTCGTATATGTATTGGCTGGTGGTGTAGTGAATTTTCATTACCTTCAGATTTTAATAAAATTCCTATTTTACTAAAATCCTTTGGATCTGTAGCATGTTATTTAAATTATCATTTGTTATAGCTTCCCTTAATTATTTAATGTAAAACTTCCTCCCCCCTATATGAGGGGGGTGAGGGAAGATGCTTAAAAAGGAAATCCGTTGTAGGTTTAACATGCTAAGTTATTTTGGCCCTTTGAATCACCCTATTGAAAATTTGAATCAATGGTTGAGATTGCTCCATCTTTTTGGCAATCTATATGTAGAGGGTTTTCCTCATTTGTAGCATCTTTTTGGCTCATGTAATAGATAGTTGATTGATCACTAATCTTTCTGGCTTTTGATGAATGGAAATGCTGTTTTTAGTTTTGTTCTTCATATCTCGTCCTAGAGAGTGCCCCTTGGTCTAATTTTTTGAATGTGTTTTGTGTTTGTTTGCTTATGCCCCGTAAACAGGAGCCAATTATTTGTGTTTTTGCACAAATAGGTTTGCATAATGTAAGTTGAGGCAGCCCTACTACAAACACTTATCTGTTCATAAATGAATATTGGTTATGTGCGTAAGGGAGGGTTGACTGATCACTTTCCTTGGTGCCCCACCACCCACCATTTTTATTTTCTTTCTTCGAACCCTATCTCTCCTAATCCTATGCCCCTTTTCTAACCCTTTTCTTTGCAAGCATTTTGTTTAGCATTAATTTAGTTTTATCTTAGATAGGAAGTTGACCTTCCTCGGAGGTTGCCTGAATATTTGAAAGTTGTATGTGTGAGCATTTGTCATGACTTGATGATAAGACTTTGTTTAAAATTTAAACAATGCAATTTAGGACAGCAAATTACATATGCAGCGCTCAGGGAATAAAGACAAAACTCAGAAAGGACAAAAAAAGAATAAGACACATTCACTAGAGACAAATTAATAGAGAAGACAAGGCTACGATTCCCACAAGAGACAAATATTGTTAAGGAAGCAAATGGGTTAAGGGCTATGATTTGTCATGAAGGAGTATAATATGATTAAAAAGACAGCATGTATGAAAAGACACCTCCATTCACCAAAACACATATCAATTGAAGAGGTATAAATATGAAAGGTTTGAATCATTTGAAGGATCATTCCAGCGAAGAATATTGTAGGATCAGAAACTCCTGAACAGCAGTAGCAACAACAGAAAGAAGAAGGATATACAAATTGCAGCAAACTCTGCTTGACACCATCAGCCAACAGTGGTATGTCTCTTCATGTAATATTGGTAAATATGATAACAATCTATAATTTAAACCAGTACCTATTGTATGCACAGTATAGGTATTATGTATTGTTATCTATTGTGTGCATAATATTTATGGATCATAATAATTGCAGTCTGTATAACTGTATGAAACTGAGTTATCAATTATTGCTGAATAAGACATAACAGACTTGTTTCACTGATTAATATGATAGAACATGTGTACATTATAGAGTTATGTTTATGCTATCTGACTGTGATAACCTGCCATGATGAGGAAATTGAGAGCCTACAAGGAGGGGAAACGGCGTTGGGATCACCCTCTAAGTATGCCACCCCATGGTGGATGGCTGAGGCCTGCCACATGTGGGCCAAGGGGGCAAGAGAGGCTGCCCTTGGGCTTAGAAGGACTGATTTCTGGGACACCCTGCTGTCGCGACATCTCTAATCCTCCATCATGGGAATTCATTGAATCATAGAGGAAACATAATGGTTTTGATAGGGGTACGGTGATAGGACGCCTCACTAGGCACGCCACCCCATATGGATGGCAGGAGGCCACATGGGGCCAAGAGGGGTGAAGCACTCGCTCTTGGGCCTAGGGTAGAGGGTTTCTTGGGCACCCTATCAAACCATTTTGCTTCGAGAAGAAATGAATTGAGAACCTAAAAGACTTCAATATATATTTGATATGATATGTGTTTCTTATTGTAAATGTTACTAATTTGATTGTAGGTCTTAAACAAGTAACTGTATCACTAACCTTATCTGCCTTGTCCACTTTACTTATTTCAATAAGAAGCATAATATAATATAATACTATCTTGTAAATATCCTCGAACCTTGTCTTGCAGGTACACAATCAAGTTATAGACCTTCTTAAAAAACACAAGGTTGATTAATTAAAGTTGATATATTAGGGCAGATTTGGGGCTTTCAAATTTGGGGACATTACAGCATTCAAGACTGTGTTGCTGCCCAATCTAGCATCCTTGGCCTTCCTGGCCTTTTCTGTCCGTTTGGAGCAGCCAACAATTTTTTTGGCATGCCCGGTGGGACTTCCTTCTTGAAGCTCTTGGAAAATACATTGTTTGTTGGGACTTCTTTTTTTGAATGAAACCCTTGAATACTTTTGTAATAGCTCAAGATTTTGGGTTGGGTGGAAATCTCGAGGAATCTGCTTTTGAAGCAAAATTTGGCATCTACTGCACTCATACCATGGTTTTTGGTGAAGAAATCATGGTTATTTGCTCTATTGGAGCATTTTCATTCACTTGGTGACTCTGCTATTGAACCCCTAATTTTTAGTCCTGCTACCTTGATTTTTAACGTTTTGTAGACCTGTGTATTGTAGCAATGATCAGTTTTCATATGCATATACCTTGCTGTTGTGGTCTTATACAACAACCCCACACAATATGAATGCCCATATATATGCTGCCATGTTTGTCAAATGGAGCATCTGACTGTATCTTGCCCTTGAGCATTTTGTAGATGGTGTAACAAATGGCATTCGAAGGAAGAATGCAACATCAAGAAATCTAAGGACGCAGAATGCCTTAAAAGATCTCAGTCTGAAATGCTCATAGAGATGCATAAATAGAGTGAAAGACTAGATGAGATAAAGAGAAATCAAGAACAGGAGGCTTTGCTTGTGGAGGTACAAGAGTTGGGAAATGCTTTGGATTGGAAGAATGAGGCCATGCTTTATGATAGGGATGCCTTGAGGCAGCATAATGTGGTTATGTTTGTAGAGGTACAAAGGAAACCTTATATCCAATAGAAAGGAAGCGAGCATATGAAGCACATTAATGGGAGCAGAGACATGAAGAAGAAATGAACAAGATACCAATCTTTGTTCAAGAGCTATGTTCTCAGTTGTTTGTTGTTCCTTCCAAGCCTCCTCAGTGTTGGGAAATCAATCCCTATTGCAAGCGACATAGACTAGGATATATGACACTTTAAGATTATGTGAACAAAACCACGTGTTTGTTGTGTCAATTCATTTAGCAACATTAAGAAAGATCGTGAAAGAGTACGCACATCACATAAACATGAAACACAGATTTATGTGGGAAACCTTTACCGGAAAAAAACCACCAACAAAAGGACAGTCACAACTGTATTAATAAGAATATTTCCAAGTACAATTAGTTTTTTTCACAGAGTATATCAGTCTGTAGACTACAACATACAACCTCCACAACCTTGCTTCATAGTATCACAACATTATCAAGCAATCTCTCATCAACCTATTCTATCTGTATAAGCAATTAGATATGGCTACTAAAACATTCTCTTGGAATCCCAACTGTCTCAATAGTTCTAACTGCCTTGTGGAATACCAGTAGTCACACAACCAAACATGACTATATTATTATGTCAACATACCGCATATAGTACCAAACGTGATTTCTCCACATGGATAACCACCTCATGTGCTTCGATACTACTGCACACACTTGGTCAATAGTTGTTTACCAACTTCACCTGAATGCATACATATCTTTTTGCAAATGGTCAAACACCAACTATGGCTTGTAGTAACAAAGGCAACTTGCTGATTGCTTATAACCACTTGCGGTACCCCTAAGCGTCCTGTAGAACATCTACATGCCCTTAGCCATTGCCACATGCACTCTAACAATGCTGCATGTGCACTTGCACTGTCATACACACTCTGACAACTACTCGGATTAAGATGTGGCAATGAGTTCTTCACCAAATGCCTTGTGGTTGCAACCATAGCAACACTGGACTAAGATAAGGCTCAATGCTATACCGCAACATTTGAAGCTCACCGCAACTTATCACTTAGCATTCTATAGTTGTTTACAAGTTTGTGATCAAACGCTGTCAACAGGATCTTGAACAATCTAATATAGGTGAATAGCACACCAAAGTTTCAACATTCCCCCACTTGATAATTATCACAAGAGAGTTTGGGATATAAATTGAGAATGTAACTAATGCATGGGAAAGGAATAAATTGTAATGTTCCCTTCGTCTGCCTAAGCTTTTAACGAAGACCCTTAGCCTATTTTATTTCCCGTAGGCTATTTGGGATTGGGAAAAAGGGAATATTTAATTAATTAAATATTAATTTGTCTAAATTTATTTCTAAGGACAACTTATATTTAATTAATTTTTGAGCTGAACAAGAAATTATAATGCGACTTTATAAAGTGTTGCTAGGTGGGGGTGCAAAAGTGAAATTGTTAAAAAGGACACTTTATGGTTTGAGCGGGAAAATAAAAGACAAAAGAAAATAAAAAATTTTCCCTCGAAAAGTTATAAAAGGAGGTTTTGGAGGAAAAGTGAATCATTCTTGACATTATCATTTTCTTGAAAACTCTATTGGGAGCTTGATCGTTTGTTCAACTATTCAGCCTAGGACGAAAACCCTAAGGCTTAGATTGGTTTTGTGGACGAAAACCCACCTAGCCAATTCTTGGTGGATTCATCCAGGATTCACAAATGTGCAGAATGATTGAAGATTGAAGAAGTTTGCGTTGAAGAAGAAGTTTATATCATTTCCAGGGTTTGTGTTGTTTTCTGGAGCACTGCAAGGTAAAATTTATTGAAGATTTGTGAACAAATAATTAATTTGTGGAGATATTGAAGAATCTTGCATATTATTGAGAGTTGGAGTGAGGCGCCACAAGCAAGGGATTCCAAAGTTATTTTTCTAGCTGCTTCATTTGATGTTGTTAGTTGGCCGCCCCATTTGATGCAGATTCCTTCCCTTATACTGGCCGCTTCATCTTGTTGAAGACTTATAACATGTGGTAAGGGGGCTGCGTGAGGATTTAGAAGGTGAAAATAGTTGATAATGAGTGAGGCGCTGCCTCTAACATGGGTTTTCAGACCCTAAATTGCTAGCCGCCCATCTTTGGGTGATTTCTGATGACTAGTAAATGAGTCACTTCCATTTGGGAATTATAAGGATGTTGTGGCTGCTGTAACAAGAGTAACAGAGATCAAAAACTCTATCTTACAAGTGCTGCTCATATTTCCAAGACATTAACTAAATATTTCTGCAGTCACTGTATTCACAGTGGAGCTACATTCAGACCTGCATCACCTGCAGTCATTAATAGCTTCATTTGGAGGTCAGAAAATAAGTTTCCAGTATTGTATTTATTTCTGATTTTATATCAGCATATTTCCTTATTCATTGTATATTTATCAGCTGGTTAATGAAGTTGCCAAAAATGAGATTTTAACTGTTTGACAAAATGACCCAGTGAATACATATGCATGACTTATTATTTGTGAAGTTGCCCATGATTATAATTTATAGTTGCAGCTGTTCATGATCCTTGAACTCAGAAATATTGAATATGCAATGTTCTTTCAACTGTTTGACGAAATACCAATGAGCCAAAATTCATAAAATTGCAAGTGTGTTTAAAATTCCTTGGTTAGGACACAACATAAATCCATTATATTCTTGCACCACAAAAACTTAGCAGTACTTATAGATTTTGTCAAAGAATCAACAGTATTCACCCGAGTGTCAATTTTCTCCATCCGAACTTTCTTTGCCTCTACCATCTCCCTAACATAATGATATTGCACATCCACATGTTTAGTTTGAGCATGGTAAACATGACTTCTAGCCAAACAAATTGCACTCTGACTGTCACTGTTCAATACTACATGACTCTTAAAATCAATAATTTTACAAAGTCTTTGTAACCACACTGTTTCTTTGCAAGCATGTGTTGTAGCCATATACTTTGCTTCAATAGTGGACAAAGCAACTGTCTATTGTTGTTTACTGTAATGTCCCCTTTTTCCGAGTGATCACCCATTGGAGTCGGCTAGCCTATTTTATTCCTGTGGGCTAGGTCGAAGAAGCAAGGGAATATTCTGGTTAGTTAAATAATATATTTAACTAATTTGGTCGGGCTAATTGATGATGAGAAATGACTTTGGATATTTTTGTGAGCCTTGGGAAAAAATAAAATAAATCAAAATAAATAAAATAAAATAAAATGATTTAATTTTTGGGCGCCTAGCATGAGGTCGGCTAGGAGGAGAAGGAAAAAGACAAATAAAAAAATAAATTTAATGCCAAAGTGAGGTCGGCTAGGGGGAGGTCGGCTAGGGTTGAAGTTGGGCAAGAATTGGCTATAAAAGCAAGTCACTTTGAGGTCATTTCATCATCCATTCATTTATCATTTTCTCATTGAGATTTCTCATTTGGCTGCAACATTTGTTGGGCTTTATTCCAAGGACGAAAACCCTTGTGAATATCGGTGAATTGGATGAAAACCTAGCTCATCTTGTGGTGGACTCATCTCGAAGTTCAATTTGTACTTCATTGGAGACTTGGAGCATGATTGCATATTCAAATTTTCAGATCAGCATTGGAGCAGCACCTTTGGTGGTATTTTGTGTTGTCATTGCATTAGGGTTTTACTCTAAGTTGGAGCGCCACCTTTGGAGAAGGGCGATTTGGCTTGTGTGAGGCCATTTCATCATTTGTAGGGTTTTGGAACCCTAACCCTAGCAGCCGCTATCATCCTTGCAAGCACCGCCATTTTTGGAGGGTTTGTTGTGCGTCATTCTTCATCATTTGGTATGTACAAACCTATGTCTTAGGTCTGATTTGGACAGCAGCATTCCGAGCCATGTTTGATCATGTTTTAGCCCATAATTTGATGTAATTTTCAGTCATCATATTCTGATTTGTAACAACAGATTTATATTCAGAAAATCAGACTTTGTGTTGCATTTGGATGGCTATATCTTGTGTATTTCATGGTGGAATTCATGTTTGATGTGATCATCATTTAGAAGCATTATTTGGCATGCTTATTTGGCATTATTGACATTGTATGATCGCTGCTATATTTGTTTTTATAAATCAAAAATAAAAATCAGAATTCAGAAATTAGGGTTTGAGAAGAAATAAAAATCAGAATTTTAGGGCAGATTCAGTTAGGGATTTTATAGTGGTATTAGAGCTTTGATCTTGCTAGCCTGGAGGGTTTATACATGTATGAATCCCGAAGATAGAGAATATATCACATACAAGAGAAGGCAGCAGTTTGTTGGCTCAGATTTTGAAGAAGAAGCCATCATGGGAGATAGGAATCATGAGGATCCCAGCACCGAGGATATTCTCAATGACATTGCTAGAGGGCAGCGTGAACTAATGCAGGTTTTGACTCAGTTTATGAGGCAAAACTTAACAAATGATAATGGAAATCAGAATAATAATAGAGGCAATCAACATGTAGGTGGAGGAAATGGAAGCAATGGTGAAAATAGCCATACTGGTAATAATACCCATACTCACACTCCTGTATTCGTGGTTAGGCCTCTTATGCCTGCTTTCTTGGATCAGCAAGGAGCTCTGGAGAATAGACATCAAGTTGCAGGTGAGAGCTTCAATGATTACATGAGAGAGTGGCAATCATTAGGTGAGGAAATCCAACCTGCCATGTCTTTGCAAGATTTTTGTCAATTGAAGTACAGAAACAAAGATAGACCTAGAGGAGAAAGAAGTAACAATAATCATGACTTGCAAAGAAAATTGGAAAGGTGAATATCACTCCTTTTGATGGTTCGGGCAAAATCACAGCACGAGCATGGATCCAAAAGTTGGATCACTATTTCACATTGAACCTAGCGTTCGAGAGGGATGCAATTCAGTTTGCTACCTTACACTTGGAGGGAGATGCTCTTGATTGGTGGTACAATGGTATGGTGACTTAAGGGCATAGCCTTGTTACTACTTATGTTGATTTCTCACAGAGGCTAATTGACAGATTTGATGAGACTAATCCTAAGCAGTTCTTCAGAGAGTTGGCCCAACTCAAGTAGAAGGATTCAGTGGATGCCTACATTTCTGAGTTTCAGAAGCTTGCTGTATTGGTTCCTAATGTGTCGGAGAGTAGAGTGACCTATCTTTTCATTGAGAGTCTAGAGGAGCCACTTCATGGATGGGTGAAAGCCCTAGATCCACCATCTTTGAGGAAGCCATTAAGAGGGCTAGAGGTATGAAGTTTTTAGCACCTTCCAAGCCCAAGTTTCAGGGTAAGCCTTTCTCTTCATCAAGGACCCAAGGAAGAACTTTCAGAAGGAATGGCCCAAGAGGACAACACTAGACATAGAAGCGAAGAATGAGCTAAGGAGGAAGAAGTGTTTCTCATGCAAGGAGCCTTGGTAGCTTGGTCACAGATGCCTTGGGAAAGGCAAATCACACTATATTGGGGTCACTTTCGACATTGATGATGATGAGATCCAAGACACTACTTCGGAGAGTGATCATGAGGAGCAATAGTTGGAGCTTGATACTATAGCTCAAGGTACCATTGCTTTTCTATCAGTTGTTCCTAAGTATCATTCTTTTAGAGTGAGAGGAATTGTGAAGGGGCAATGAGTCTCATGTTTGGTGGACAACGGTGCAACACATAACTTCATTGATGAGGGTTTTGTGGTCAAGAGAGGATTGTAGGTAGAGGATTTTCCTAGATTCAATGTCATGTTGGTTGATGGATTCAAAATGAGTTGCACTAGGAAGATTTCACAATTGAGCATTTAGCTGGATAATTATACATTTATTGATGAATTTTATGTAGCTGGAATTGGTGAGACCAAAATTGTGTTGGGAATTCAGTGGCTACGTTCACTTGGCAGGTATATCCAAGACTTCCAAAAGATGGAGTTAGAGTTCACATCAAATGGGAAGCAAATAGTGTTGAAAGCTATAGATAATGGTACACGAAGGGATGTGACAGCCAAGAGAATGGAGGTTCGAATCAGCCTTGGGACAAATATGATAATTGGTGAGGCATGCGATTTTCAGCAGGATACACTTCTTGGACCAGCACCTAATGATGAGCATCTAACAATTGAAGAAGATGTGCATGAGATCTACAAAGTCACCACCAAAAGGTATGAAGAATTTGCTGATTCTATGACTGTGAACAGCAGTCCATTAGCTTCACATGATTTTGTTAATCATAAGGTGATAGATAAGCTCTATGTGGATGACATTGGTAAGAAGCACTATCTTGTTGATACTCAAGATTTGATAGCTAAGCATGAGGTAGTGGTTGTGGATCCAAGCTACATACAAGCTGATTTTGTAAACCATGGCATAGAAGATGTGTGGTGACCCAAAACATGTGTGATGAATGGCTAAGGAGGGCTAAGGAGGGCTAAGGAGGGCTAAGGAGGCCAAGTTGTTAGCCACTCAAGTAAAACAACACCTACAAGAGATTTAGGAAAAATTTGTTCACATGGATCGTGATAAGAAACAATTAGGTGAATTTCTTCATCAACCTTCAGTACTCCAAAGGGAAGAGACTATGATGGATGAGCATGAAGAAAAATCAGATTTGCAGGATGAACCTTTTGAGAGGTATGATTTTGAAGACAAATCAGAAAATTCATTTTATGCAGATGATCTTAATCATAGGCCCCATGAGTCACATCATTTGGAGAGCCAATTCATGGTTAAGGAAGAGGAAGTTGTGCATACACTTTGTGGACCAGTAAATAATGATAGGTATGCATCAGTTGAAGAAGAGTATGTTGAAGAATGTGTGGAGAAGAACATTCTTGGTAATCCAAAATCATTTGATTCAGATTTGATGAATAACTCAACCATTTAGGGAGAACTCATTGAGTCTACTTATGTTTTGACACCATACTATTATGATTCTTTGATTGAGCATAATGCTGTCCTAGCCTCAAAACTTGAATTATGTGAAGAGGATGTCATGGAGGTATCCGATTTTGAGAGGTATATGCATATGGATGTTGGGTTTCAGTTGGATTGTAGTCCAAGGTGTGAAGGTATTCAAGAGAATAGAGAAATTGCAGATTTGATTCAATGGCTTTCATCTTACACATTGATGTTTGGTGGCTGCCCTACATTGCTGATCATGAAGTTTTCAGACTATGCATTAATGTTTGCAGTTGATTGGATGGATTTGTGTGCATGGGATTGTCACTACAACACTTGGAGGTGGAATGATGATGAGACCTTGTCAGTTTATGACAGCAGAAGCGTTCCTAGGATGATTATAGGTCTGATTTTTAGTTTTACTAGCACTGTCCTGGTTTGTACTAGCAGTCTGAAGTGGATATGCATGCTTGGTTATGCACATATGATGGACACCTTTCAAGTCCATATGCAAAAATCTAGACTTAGATGGATAGCTTGTGATGGTGACTTGATAAGAGATACCTATCTTTTCATTTTCAGTCTATATGATTCTGCAATAATTTGGGATCTAGGCATTTGTATGATTGGTAGATTGCTTCACAATGTTTTGTTGAATGACAGTTGTATCAGAGTGGAGCAATGGAAACTTGGTGGGTTGCTTCACAGTGTTTGGTTGGCTGACATTTATATCAGAGTGGAGCAGCAGAAGGCTTGGATCAGGTGGTTGTATTCTAGAGGGCATTGTTATAATACCACCTATCACATGTCTATAGGCATGTCACCTTTCAGAGCCTTGGATAGGTATGACGCTTCGTTTTTTGTAGACTTAGCATTTGAGGTCAGAAGAGCTCCCGGAGTGAGAGAGTTGATGTAGGACATGCACATAACATTTGAGGTTGGTGATTTGGTTTTCTTGTCCCTACAGCCATACAGATAGATTACATTAAGGAGTGGTGCAGGCAAGCTGAAGCCTCGCTTCTACAGCCCTTACAGGATTGAGAGTGGAATTGGAGAGGATGCGTATGAGTTGGAGTTGCCTGAGGGTAGCCAAATTCATAAGTGTATTTCATGCATCTTGCCTCAAGAGGGCAATTAAGCAGCATATGACATCTTCTCCTGAGCTTCCTCCTTTAGACGAAGAGGGGAAATTGATACTTGTACCTGATACTAATTTGGATGATAGGAGAGCGCCAACCTTGAGGAGCAGAATTTCAGGGTTTGAAGGATGGGGCAGATTTGAGTTTGAGTGTGTATGGTTGGTATTGTCTCATTGCTGGCCACCATAACTCACTTTGCGTGCCGTCCTTCATATTCACTATGGGGAGTGTTGCTACAAGTTGAGGAGTAGGGTGATCAAGGAGTACTTGATTAGATGGAGAGACTTGCTGCTTGAGGATACTTTGCAGCATCCAGGTTTGCAATTGCTTGAGGGCAAGCGATTTCGGGAAGGGAGAACTGTAATGTCCCCTTTTTTCGAGTGATCACCCATTGGAGTTGGCTAGCCTATTTTATTCCCGTGGGCTAGGTCGAAGAAGCAAGGGAATATTCTGATTAGTTAAATAATATATTTAACTAATCTTGTCGGGCTAATTGATGATGAGAAATAATTGGATATTTTTTGTGAGCCTTGGGAAAAAATAAAATAAATCAAAAAAATTTTCCTTTAAGGTGGATGACCTAGGAAGAGGTAAAAAAAAAATGAAATGACATGTGCCAAAAAGGGTTCGACCAAGTTGAGAAAAAAAATAAAAATAAAATGATTTAATTTTTGGGCGCCTAGCATGAGGTTGGCTAGGAGGAGAAGGAAAAAGACAAATAAAAAATAAATTTAATGCCAAAGGGAGGTCAACTAGGGCTGAAGTTGGGCAAGAATTGGCTATAAAAGCAAGTCACTTTGAGGTCATTTCATCATTCATTCATTTATCATTTTCTCATTTTGCTGCAACATTTGTTGGGCTTTATTCCAAGGACAAAAACCCTTGTGAATATCGGTGAGTTGGACGAAAGCCTAGCTCATCTTGTGGTGGACTCATCACGGAGTTCAATTTGTACTTCATTGGAGACTTGGAGCTTGATTGCATATTCAGATTTTTAGATCAGCATTGGAGCAGCACCTTTGGTGGTATTTTGTGTTGTCATTGCATTAGGGTTTTACCCTAAGTTGGAGCGCCACCTTTGGAGAAGGGCGATTTGGCTTGTGTGAGGCGATTTCATCATTTGTAGGGTTTTGGAACCCTAACCCTAGCAGCCGCCATCATCCTTGCAAGCGCCGCCATTTTTGGAGGGTTTGTTGTGCGTCATTCTTCATCATTTGGTATGTACAAACCTATGTCTTAGGTCTGATTTGGACAGCAGCATTCCAAGCCATGTTTGATCATGTTTTAGCCCATGATTTAATGTAATTTCCAGTCATCATAATCTGATTTGTAACAGCAGATTTATACTCAGAAAATCAGACTTTGCGTTGCATTTGGATGGCTATATCTTGTGTATTTCATGGTGGAATTCATGTTTGATGTGATCATCATTTAGAAGCATTATTTGGCATGCTTATTTGGCATTGTATGCTCGCTGCTATATTTGTTTTTATAATTAGAAATAAAAATCAGAATTCAGAAATTAGGGTTTGAGCAGAAATAAAAATCAGAATTTTAGGGCAGACCCAGTTAGGGATTTTACACTTACTCATCCAACTCACTGCTTCTTCAAATAGAGTAAACATAGTTGCTAGTTGACCTGTAGTTATCTAGATCTCCAACACAATCAGAATCAACAAATCCTTGTATATTCAACACCTTGCCGACATCATTAGAACCATGATAATATAAACAGTAATCGAGAGTACCTTTCAAGTACCTGAAAACACTTTTCACTTGAATCCAATGTTCTCTATCAGGCTTTGACACGAACCTACTTAGAACTCCCACTGTTTGGACAATGTCTAGCCTTGTACAAACCATTGCATGCATAAGGCTTCCTATTGCACTTGCATATGGAACATTGCACATGTCCTCCAAAGCCTACGCAGACTTACGAGATAACTATCATGCATGCCAAACCACCACAAAATAGTGTCAAGATACTTCCTCTGGTTCAACCACAACTCCCTATTAACCCTATCCCTGTGAATCTCCATACCAAGTATGAACCTTGTAACACCTAAGTCCATATCAAATTTACTAGACAAGTGAGCCTTGAGTTCCTAAATTAATATCTTATTGTTCCCAATGATAAGCATATCATCAACATATAAAACAATGACTAAAACATGACCGCCAACCTGTTTATGGTACACACAATAATTAACATTACTCCTAGCAAAACCCAGTTCTAGCGCGTATGCATCAAACTTTTGATACCACATATGTGGTGATTTTTTCAACCCATACAAAGACCTTTTCAGTTTACTGACTAGATTCTCTTTTCCCTTCACCTTGAATTCTTTAGGCTAACTCATATAAATTTTTTCCTCTAAATCTCCATACAAAAATGTAGTCTTGACATCCATCTGTTTTACTTCAAAATCTCATGCTGCAATAACAGATAACAACATTATAATGGAATTTAATTTAGCTATAGGAGAATAGATCTCATCAAAGTCTATTCCCTCAATCTGGGAATACCCCTTTGCCACCAATCTTGCCTTGTACCTTTTCGATTACTATCTGCATTGAACTTCTTTTTGAACACCCACTTGTAGCCAATGGGTTTCCTTCTATCAGGTAGATCAACCAAGTCCCAAGCCTTACACTGTTGCAATGCCAACTTCCTTCCATCAGGTAGATCAACCAAGTCCCAAGTCTTACACTGTTGCAATGCTAACATCTCCTCTTTCATGACATTTCTCCAAGACTTCTCCTTAGAAGAGAGAGCTTCTTTTACAAACTTTGGTTCGTCATTAGTACAATTTAGAGCAAAAATAGAATGGAAATTTGGTGGACTATACATATCAAGTAATTTTCGCTACCTTGTAGACCTTATAGTCACAATTGGAGATTTGTAATGTCCCCTTCCTAAGCAACATAGCTCTTGAGGTTAGTTTACTACTTGGGTTTCCGTAGACTAACAAAGGTGGTTAGGGGACCCACGATGATCTGGTTCTTCGAGGCTAAGTTAGCTTTTCTGGAGAGGTGATTTGGACTTCTTTTGGTGGGATATCACACATGACACTTTTTGGAGGGAGTTTGGGCCATGTGGCCAAACTTTCTATTTTTAGTAGGGGGTCACGGGACTCGATGCGAGTTGGTGAAACGGTCTTGGACTTCATTCCTTTTTGATTGGGCAACTTGGTGGTGCTATGAAACTCACTTTCAGAGGCTGTTTGATTTAATAATAATTAATCGATATATCTAAGTCAAATAAAAATATTTAACTTAGTGTATCTTTTAATAAAGTGACTTTATCATTATTTGGGGACTTAATGAATATCAATATTAATAAAGTCATGACTTATGAAATGGGCGCCCAAGGAATAAAAAGGAAATTAATATTAAAATGTAATTCCCCCAAAAGTGGCGTTTGGAAATTGAGGAGAAATAAAAGAAGAGAAATGAATGCTCATTCTCACCATTGCATATTTTTGAAATGAGCTTTGTAGTTGGCTATGCCAAGGGTTTGAACCAGCGAACTGGTGGAGACGAAATCCTTCACTAAGTTGGACACCTGCGGGGTTGAGAGACATCTCTAGGGTATTTTCGAGTGGTCTTATTTCAGAGATCACATTTGTGCTTTAATGGCTGATTGCATACTTGTTGCGAAGTGATTTTCAATGAGATATCTTGAGTTATTTGACTTGGTAATTGTTGGACAATATTAGAGAGCGTATTGCAAGTTTTAGACACAGTTTTGGAGGACATTCATTGTGGTTTCAGCTCCTCACACAGGCCCTACCTTCCTAGGGCAGGCTGTACCACAGCAGAAGTAGATTTTGTGTTCGTTTTGAATGAAAGAACTCATCTAACCAAGGCGCACAGGGTTAGAGAAGTCTGAAACAGAGTTTTGAAGGTTTTGTGAGGTGTTGAAGACCCTTTCTTTGCTGCTGTACCTCACATACAGGCCGTACCATCTCCTCATGGAAGGGATGTGGGTAAGCTTGTGAAGACCAGCGATTGGATTTGGGGTTTTTCCAGCTATCATTTGAGGCATCAAAACTACATCCTTCGCTGTTTATTGCTGTATATTTGTAATAGTCTGAGTTTGCATGGTTCGGAAAGGATTTGTACATCTCAATCTGCTGTAACAGTCCATTTTCAGTCTGATATCAACATAACAGCAAATGGGTATGTCCATTGCTTGATCTACTTTGCTTATCTTTTCATGGGTATTACTTCTTATTTTTATATATTGCATTTCTATTGAATATGAGCAAGTGGGTATTGCTATTTCATGTTATATTCTGAGTTACATATGCATGCAAGTTCTATGTTATATGCAAAAACACCAAAACACACCAGGTTCAACTAAACCACAGAAAACCATAAGGGGGTGGGTTATTACAAGATGTTGCCACATTTGCATTCAGTTCATCAAAATCTGCACTAGATGTGCCTACAACCTCTGCATCTACACTATTATGTTCACCTGTTTGTTCATTTAAAGATGCATCTTGCTGCTCTATTTTGTGTTCAAAATGCATCTTTTGGCTCTGCTTTACCTTTGGCTGTTCCTCTCTAGATAAAACTCTAAGTACCCTGAATATAACATCCCTAGAATAGAGAATGTTCAGCATCACCGGATTCTAAAGCTTGTAGTCTTTCACATTTTCACCATTACCCAATGAAAATACACTTCTTAGCCTTATAATCCAACTTAGAACATTTCTCCTTTGTGACATGAACAAATACTTTACAGTGATACTCTCAAATGTGTAACAAGAAGTTTCTTACATATCCACATCCATATGGTGTCTTATCCTCAAGCACAAAAGTGGGAGACTTGCTTTTAAGTGACAAGTAGTATTAAACACCTGTCACATCCCTCGATGACCCTATTCCAATTAAAGATTGGAATAGTCATGCTAACCAAGAGAATCAAATCGATGATGAAGATTGATTGTAGCCTTGTGACATCAATAGATATTTCGAAGCAAGTATACGTGGCAGGCAAGATATTTAATATCACTTAGAGCAAACAACGGATCTATATGAACTATCATTCGATGCATAAGAAAGGATTAACATTGTGATCGATTGTCATCATGAATTAAACTAGAAGCACAAAGGGCACCGATAGTTAAAAGGTGAGTTAGTGATAACTAAAGGAGAGGCATCCCTTGGTGAACGGACACCAATCACATATATAATGCGATCGGGTCAATGAGGAAAGGCATTGAATGACAACACAACAATCTCTTATACAGATCGATTACCAAGCGTTTCACAAACAATATAAATTCTGATCATCCATACTCAGCAAAGGGACATTGTTGTAATAAACATACTCTACATTGGAAAATATATTGCAGACATCTTCGACTACGTATTGAAGAACACATTACGTGATCGGGCAAATAATTTGATCTGCATATTGTACATCAAACAAGATCTTCATAGCATCAAGAACACATCATCTCTTCAGATCGAATCTTGTCTCCACGTCGTTTAACCATACATCTTCATCTCAGTGAACAGCAGTGAATAAAGAAGACCAAGAGTCCAATACATATATCGGCAGCAAACCTGCATCGATAATTATTCATACTTGCAGATCGAACTAATTATAAGGTGTCATATCACAAGCACAAAGGTATGATTTTATATCTCCATCGAATGCTATCATGTATTGATCTCAATATGAGTAATAGAATGTTTAAGTAATAGTCTATTATGACAATTAAGGCTATGAATATTTCTAATCAGAATTCTAATATTGATTTGGCAAATGAAAGTGATAATTGTTAAGTAGGAATTATATTCCATTATGGCTAGGAAGTTTTAGGAAGAATATCATTAGAGGATATGAATAGATTATATCATAAAAATGAGAAATATGAATAGTAGTATGAATTATTACATGATGTATGATTGTTATGAAGAATATATATATATATTTAATGCATGATTATAAAAAGAACATCTTGAAGAAATGTGAAAGGCTAACATATGATAGGAAATGTAATTCATGACTATGAAAGGCCGGAATGAGAAATGGACATCATTGTTAATCCATCACACCAAGTAAGTGAGACCAAGGGTTAGGCAATTGACCAAGGTATTTAAGGCTTGAGTTGATAAGGCTCTAACCTTACAAGGCAAGTGTAGATTGCTTGTCCTTAACGGGTAAAGAGTACTCAACTGAGAAGAGGCCCTTATCTCACTTGGTGAAGATTGCTAATGTGAGGTAAGTGGAAAAAAAGGCCCTTATCTCGATTAGTGTAGATTGCTAATCCGGGGTAAGTGGAGAAAGGCCCTTGTTTCAATTAGTGTAGATTGCTAACTTGAAGCAAGTGGAAAAAGGCCCTTGTTCCAATTGGTGAAGATCGCCAATATGGACAAGTGGAAATGGCCCTTGTTTCCAATTGGTGAAGATTGCCAAGATGGGACAAGTGGATAGGCCTTTGACTCTAGTTGGTGAAGATTGCCAAGCTAGATCAAAGGAAGGACAATGGACCTATGGCAAGATTGTGCCCAAGGAATCCTCTCTTGTTGGGTGAATGATTGGATTAACATGATTGATCCAAGTAATAGACTCTTCCGGAGGGAATTATGATATTGTTAAGTGAAATAGAGAAAGGCATATTGGCTATTGCATACAAGTTATGATTATAAGGTTTGATTTTATATAATTGTGATTTATATAATGAGATAAGAAGGAATTGATTACTAATGTTCTCTTTTACAAGTTGAAATTGTGTGCAAGGTTGAGGAAATTTTGGCTTGCTAGTAGGGGACATTACAACACCTCAATCCAAAACTCCTATCCTAGACCAGCACTACTTAATAGGCTTTTGGCTCGATCCAACAAGGTTTTTTTTAACCTTTCAGCTTGTAAAATCCCCTTTCCAGATTTTTAATTCAAACTAACAATTTTCTGATTTTTGGGCTACCGGCATTTTGTCAAACAGATCACAACTTGCTCATAAAACTGAGTTTCTGATTATGATGATGTGGGACAGTTTGTTTATGGAGTTTAGATGATATTTCATTCACAAATTCAATATCAAATATAAAGATAGTGTAGAGGCATTGTATCAAACAGTTTGCTGCCTTTCACTAATACTGGAAACAAAGATGAAAGCAACACATTTGCTGATTTGAATCAGAGATTACAAAATGAGAATATTTTCAATGTAAACTCCATACATACCAATTTCACTGTCAATACATATGCTGCGCCTCCTATTCAAACTACTACGCACCATTTTGGAGACAATATATATATCAAATGAAGATCCTTGTGATGTCCCCTTCCTAATTTAACTTAGATTTACACTGCAACAAATTAGGATTAGGGTTACATATTATTAATGTAAATATCTCTTTAAATAATGCGATTCTGGATTTGAATGCTGCAATCAAAACATAAGCAACATATACAGATTTATGCATATATATATATCTATTCAATCATTATGGTTAGTCAAGACTTCATTGTATTCTCATATTACCGCTAATGCTAAATAAGCATGTTTGGGATTTGGAAGAGAGACATGAGGGGTTTGCCTGAAGCCATTTCTACACTAAGCTCAAGAGTGGATGTCTGCCAGAGCCCTCTTGTTTGCTTAGCGGCTTGTAATTGCTTTCCCATCGATGTCTCAACTTCCTAAAGACAAGTGCCATCTTGCAGAATTGGGCGGAGATCGTAAGTGGGTTCCTTGGTGCTTCTATGTAAGTGCCCTCTGGTCCTAGGAGCCATTATGGTCAACTCTAGGACGGCTTACTTACTTAGCCCTATTAAACCCCTTTTTCTTACATCTCAGGCCCTTCCCTACAAGATGGGTTTCAGACCAGTACGTATATATGATATCTATTATACAAATATATATTTAAGCACTCTTTATTATGCATGAACAATATGTATACATCTATGTATATAGTGATCATGATTACGGAGATATAATGCAATAGATATACTGCAGAACTTTTATTTGGATGACAGAAATCTGAGATACTTAGTGATCTGCTGTAATTGTCTCTTCTAATATCTTCCTTCGTTCCCCTTATCACTGCTGGGATGATCGGCTATATGAAGGATTTTTATTTGTTGCTTCCCCTTATCTCCTTGAGCCGATCCTTCTTTATGTCTTCTCATTAAGGAGTTGTGTCTCTTCATATGGACGGTTACTTGAGAAGGGGCGCTATCTTTGATAAATTAAATCTTTAATTTAATTTGTCTTTACTTAATCGGCTTTGTCTGTTTGACATCGGCGGCTCATGACACCCTCTTCAAACTTAAGCGTTGCCTCATGTTTTCCCATGCGCTACCTTTCTTAATAATATTTCAAGTAATTAGATAAGCGCCACTTTCCTTAATAATATTCTAAATGATTCTTATGTGAATTTCCTTAATATTTGCTTATACTTTAATATTAAGTATGACCTGCTGGTAGCTCTTACGTCAAATGAATGTTTAACAACGATTGTATGGGTTATGTTGTCCTTTGTTCCCATTACCATTTTCATAAATCAGATTTCATTCCAAACAATCCATTTTCGAGCCAGAAAGATACAAGATTTGGTTTGAACTTATTATTTCCAGTGGCCTTCGTTATGGCTGTATTTTATTTCATATCAGAGATATTATATGTATTCTTGCTCTTTAGTCTAGTCCGCTGGGTAAAGAAGAAAACACCCTTTGAACTTTCTTCATTAAACTTGTAATTGATTTCTAGTAATCAATGATAGAAATATTGTTTCCTTATAAACGAGTTGGTGCTCATGGAGTTGGCCCATAAGGGGAGGGGACATGACAATCCCAGCTGGGTAGCCAGCTAACTCCCATTCATCAACCAAGTTGACGCCCTTTAAAAGCTTCCGCGATTCCTCTAAGCTCACGCCTTTCTCCTAGATGAGGTGGCAGCTCTTAATAATAAGTGGGACTTGAAGTATATTGCGGTTACAGGAAGGCTGCGATTTCATAAACAATGAGCTTCAAACATATAAAATACTCTCCCAAACAAGGTGGCAGATATAAGGATGACTTCAGCTATTAATGGGTCCCCCCAATCTAAAAAAAAATGAATTTCAAACTTCAGAAATTTCCTTACGCATTCCTTCTTCAATGTTAAAGACTTTCAAAGGGTGATGATTTGGAGTTTGTGGACCCCACGCTTCTAACACCTCAGATTTGCCAAGTCTTCATGGGCTGTGACTAGTCTCAAAATGAGCTACGACTATTACTAAGACTCCTTGTCTTGAATATAGGCAGCGATTAATGCTTATTTGGAGCTGCGATTCTTAAATGAAGATGTTGTGGCTAGGACAATGTATGATATGGCACCTTTAATCTCATGAAACACAATAGAATTAAACACTGGGAAATAGGGTTAAACCCTCCATAATCTCAAATAAAATCTTCAATACAATCTTAATCAAAATCTCATAAATTTGTATTTGTTCACAAATCCCACAAATTTATCAATGAAATCCTTCGTTCCAACAATATCCAATTCCTGTGAAATGATATTTCCTACAACACAATTTCTTCGAACCTGTGACAATTTGAAAACTTGGGAATCCTCTGTGGCAACACAAAATTCCACAAAACAATAACCAAACATTGCAGAATCAAAATGGCACATGTGTTCAACACAAGCGTGAAATTAGAATGACTCCACCTGTAGATTGACTAGGGAAGGTCTTTCACTTCCGAAATCAATATTCCTCTAGGGTTTTCGTCCTAGGGTTTGTCGAACCAAAGGTTCCAGCTCTCAAAGAGACTCCAATCAAATAAAAATGCCTAGAATGAATAAAGTGAGTCTCTAAATCTCCTTTTATATTTTTCCCCGAAACTTTCCCGAAGTAATATTTAAAAATCACTTTTTAAAATAAATCACTTAAGCACCATATAAAGTGACTTTATATTGTTTTACTTTTTTGGTCCCAGCTTAAGTCACTTTATAATATTACTTTGAGGATTTTTTAATTTAATAATAAAATATTAGTTGCACTTTTAATAAAATAATGTTATTTCAAGCAACTTAATATTAAATTATTAAATTATTTTGATTGCTCAAAAATGGAACATTACACAACTACTTCATTTTGCTGTGGTGTGTAGGGTGTTGTCTTTTGCCTAACAATACCATTGTGTTTGTAGTATGCTTCAAACTCTTTAGAACAATATTCTTCATGATTATCTAACCTCAACACTTTGATTTCTTACTGGTCTGATTCTCTACAAGTGCTTTGAACTCCTTAAACTTTTGAAAAACTTAAGATTTTTTCCTAAGAAAATACACCCAAGCATGTCTAGAATAATCATCTATGAAGGAGACATAGTACTGAGACTTACCAATAGAGCGCACATCCACAAGACCAAAGACATCACTATGAATCACTTCCAAAATCTTCCTTGCTCTAGTGCTTTCTAAAGCAAACCACACCTTATTTTGCTTTCCAAACACAATGTTGACAAAGCTCAAACCCAATAGAACAATCTGAAAGACTTTCTACCATATTCTTACTTATCAAGTTTTTTAAGCCTTTTTCTTCTATGTGACCCGACCTGTGGTGCCACAACATACTTGATTTAGGTTTAGTTACATTAACTAAGCTACACAATTTTGATGGCTTGGAATATGCAAAATATTAGAGAGTGTTCTCATTCTGCCATCCATAAAAGATGCCTTCATCTTTCCTTGACAAACTATCTGAAGAGAGTTGTTATCACCAAGGAAAACCTATCCTCCATCACACTCATATTCAGAGTACCACTCCCTGTGAGGAGTCATGTGATATGATGCACCTGAGTCAATCAACCAAAAATCATCACCGATAATGTTAGCAGAAACAAAAACATCACTACTGTACTCATCATTGTTTGAGGATTTATCAGAGGTTTCGTCTTTCTTCTTAGACTTGTATTCCTTCTTTATGTGACCTCTCTTGCCACAATCCAACACTTTACTTTGGATTTATCATGAGACTTTGACTTGTCCTTCTTCTTGGACTTCTTGTCTTTACCCATCTTCTTACCCTCTCTATCCTTTGACCTACCCTTTACAACCAGGGCATCGCTAAATAATCTATCCATGGATTTTCTCCTAATTTCTTCATTTAACAAGACACCTACTATGTCCTCCAGTTTTGGTGAAAAATAGTTACCACTGATTGTCATAATCAGATTCCCCCATGAATCAGGTAATGAACAAAGCAATATTATGCACTTATCCTCTTCTTCTAGTTTGACTCCCATTGACATTAAGTAACTTATAATTAGAGTGAAGGTGTTGAGATGATCATTTACAGAGTCTCTCTCTTTCATCTTCAAAGAGCACAACTTTCTTTTCAAGAACAATTTTTCACAAGACTCTTGGACTAATACATGGTTCTTATCTTCTTCCACAACAAATATGTAGAGGATTCTTGCTTTCTTATCTACTTTATTGTAGTCCTCATTAGACATGCCTGTAGGTTTTGACAAATTAGACATTGCTATCCATTGATCTCTCTCTACTAGGAGGTCTTCAACTTTCAACTTCCATAACTTGAAGTTTTGACAATTGAATTTCTCAATTTCAGATCTCGACATGCTTGCATGAATCAAACAACACATTTGTTCTGTATTTTCATAGAATCCTTCAAAAGCTCCCACTAGATCAGTTATACATGTACAACAACAAACCTTGATATAAAATCGTTGAGAGTTTTACCACTAAACACATATGGCTTGCACACCAAACCATGTGGCCTTGCCCAAACAAGCAAGCTTTGATGCCAAATGTTGGAAAATCAATCTCTATTGCAGATGATTGATAGATTGGGCTATAGGACATTTTAAGATTATGTGAACAAATCCAGTTGTGTTTGTTGTATCAATTAATTTAACAACATTAAGAAAGAACATGGAAGAGTACACACATCACATAAACATGAGACACAAGGATTTATGTGGGAAACCCTTATGGGAAAAAACCCTCCAACAAAATGTAACGTCCGAAAAATACCACTTACTAAAAGAAACCAACGAAAAGCAATTTCAATCCATAATTAACTAACTACAATTATATTCTTATTAAATAGTGTGAAAAAGGAAAATAATTAACCTTCTTCTCACAAATATCACAACTTGCAAATAATACTTGTATGCAATCATCAAATGTGATTCAATACATCTATTAATAAGATAACTTAAATAAGAGGACTAAGCCTTACCATATTTAGCCATGTAGGCTCATATAAGAATATCATATCAACCATAGGTTAACTTTTGACATGTAAACCTTACAACATTCTATATTTTACGTAAACAAATATTCAATAACTTGATGCAAGCACATACTACTATGCCCTTAAAGTAAAAACAAACATAGTTGATTTCCCATCTCATTAACCCTTAGAGGAAAGATAATGTAGCTTACAGATCTAAGAAAATTTCAGCAGCATAATAATATGTAAATTAACATTTTAAGAACATGAAAGAAGAAGAAAATAAACAGAAGAGAAGAAACAACAATATACGTGGGGAAAACCCTTTCGGGTAAAAAACCCCACCCTCCAAAGCATCGAACCAATGTATTAATTTGCAACCACAAACATGTTACAATACACTTGCAGGCTCAAAGCCTTGACATGGAAATTTACATCTTGCTCCCTTGGAGGAAAAGCTCACAGCATAACCCTGCATAAAACTCCCTTTCTCAAATAACTCCTCAAGCCTTCAATTTATAAGAGTTCCAATACAATAATCCCCCCAAAAAGGAAACTCAAAACCATGAGCTATAATGCCTAGTCATAGAGAATCAAATCCACCGTAATATAGAAAGTTACTCAAATCATAACTGACTCTCCAAATATGGCACTCCATTTTGGCTCCGAAAATCATGAATTCAGAATCTCTTAAAATCTTGCCTAATTTCTTTCTTTGATGAAGATCTCAAACTTTCAATCCTTTGAAACGAACATTGCCAAAAATTATCACAATTGCTCATCCAAAATCCTCTCCTGGAATGCAATCAATATAATTAAACAAATAATGCCTAATGTAATTTATTTATTTTTGATCCCACCAAAATGTAAACTTACCTCCCTTTTATCCTCCAAAATCCCTTCTTTTTCTCCTCTATTTATTTATATATAATGTTCCTTCTTAATTCACTATTCTTCCTAAAAAATAAAAAAATACACTCAATGGAAATTTAGAAACTAATAGTAAATTCAATTAATGACAATTTATAAAAGCCATTTCCCTAAAATGATATTCTTAAATTCTACAAAAAATTGAACTACATTTATTACTAATTTAATTGGCACTTATTAATTTATTTATTACTAAATACGTAATTAGTTTATCATTCTAAATAATATTCTATTTTAAATAAAATAAATATAAATATTTTTTTACTCACAAAAAGGCAAGTTCCTTAGTCACCACATAAATTTACTAAAACTAAATTTAAATTAAACTGGATAAGATTTAATAGCTAAAATACAATTTAAAAAAAATAATAATAAAAGTCAAGTTTTCATAGCAAGAACCAATTATAAACTTACTAATAATGTGAGTTTCACACATACAATTAGAAATATCTAATAATGATGAATTAGCTTTTCTTATTTTCTAATATAAAATAGTCACCTTTTTATTTTGTTGCATTTATCTCATGAAAACCTGCTATTAAAATAATAAATCAGATAAATATACTCTTAATATTTCTTTCTTTCTAATTCAGTTATCTACTTTGTTTTTCATTATTTTATTTTCATTTTCTCTTAACATGGCTTTTTTTCTTGATTTTAGCTTCTGATTTTCTATTTTTCGTTTTCTTTTTCTTTTTTAAGTTTTCTTTGTTTCTATCTTTTATTTTATTTTCTAAGTTTTGTTTTCTTTTTCTATGAATTATTTCTATTGTTATAAAATAAAACATATAATCTAATTTTGAAAAATGCATAAATTTAATAATTAAACATAATTTTATTAATTAATTTGCCACACAATTATTTTTAAAAATAATAATTAATAAAATATAATTCTTTCCCTCACTTACAATTTCAAATAAAATCAATATATATAAATATAATTTAAATTACTTTTATTTCATCGAGAGCATTTTTTAACTAACAATTAATTAAATAACTATAACATATTAAATGATTTTCTTTTCTAGTAAAATAAGAAGACAATATATCAATAAAATTAATTTATGCAAATGACTATACAACTATATGACATTTAAGTGCTCGTGTGTGCAAATTTATTTCACCACAGTCGCTATCAGTTAGCTAGACACCCCCTCCTCGATGATAATCTCTCTATCGAGAGTATATTCATGTTACGCACATGAGTCAAAGTTTGGTCAACGATCATTAAAATTGTAATATTAAATTGAAAATTAATTATTGAGAATAGGGGTTATGACACAAAAGGACACTTACAATTGTATTAACAGGAAATAGTTTCCAAGTAAAATTAGCGTCTTTCACAGAGTATCTCAGTTTGCAAACCACAATGTGCAACCTCCACAAGCATGCTTCACAGCATCATTAGACAATCTGTCATCAATCTATCTAGCTTGACATTTTTGAAGAGACATCTGTGGGTATCATTGCTATAGGAGAAAGAGAGCACATCTCTGCAAAACCATGCCTACACTTAATAGCACTCTTAGATTTTGGGGACAACAACATTAGCTCCACCCTTCTGCTTGGGAGATTTTCGATAGTTTTGGGGACCCTCATGCATTTCAACCCATTTTTGGTCAGTTCCTTGGCTCTGTCATGTGAGTAGAAGCTAAAGGAGGCTACATTCTATGACTTGCCTCTATTTTCTAGCCTTTCGAAAACTTACTCGCTCAAGTTTGGTGAGGCCCACTACACAATGTTTGAGCAACAATTCAAATCCGTGTGGTCCTCACAGGCAGAGCACAGGGCTGCAAAGAAGTTCAAGTACCTACTGTTCTTCATGTGCTGGCTTTGGTTATCTATCGGAGCCTTTAGGCTCATTTTTCATCATCCGCTAACTAGAAAAGGTAGCTACTTCTCTCTGTTTGTAAATGGTTTTGTTTGAAGTGTTGATAGCTAGCCCATTTCTCTTTTTGCAGATCCCTTTTTGTTGGCTTGTAGAACCTACTTTTGGTTTCCTGTGTAGGCCGATGATTATGAATGCCTTGTTCTCCATTTTGAGCCCATTGACATCGAGTGCATTCTATTCTTTTAGGGCGACTCTTTCTTGTGGTTCTTTGGGTGTGGTAGACTCTCTATTGGTGTGTGTAGGATGGTTTTATCATAGTTAGAAGGATCACGACAAATCTTTCTTGTGTATGTAGTTGCATACATGCCTATCTCTGTTGTGGCAAATTTCTCCTTTGTGTCGGTTCTCTACACCACATTTTCGAAATGAATTTTTTTGAAGTAACGCACTTGGTTTTCGAGTGGCTTTGTCTTCATCACTATTAGTGTGAATGGGGTTCTTTATCTAACTAGTTCATTTCCTAGCTAGTTCTCCGTTTAGGTCCTTTTCACACTAGGTTAAGTTTACTTTGGGACTTTTTCACTTTATTCCATATTGGTTGTGTTTTTAGTCTTTTGGGTGGTAAATCCTATATATACTTACCCATTGCTCTCATACGAGCATCTCATCTCATTCTTGTATGCTTTGCATTTCCATTGAATAGAATGCAGTTTATACTTTATTCTATCATTTCTGATTTTCTAGCTTTGCTTTGCTTTCACTCATTTGCATTCTTGGGTGGCTTTTCAGCCAAATCTTACATGGTATCAGAGTGGTTGTGAGTTGTGGGTTAGCATTTTTTAGGAAATTTGGGAGTGTAGAGCTGCTATTTTTTGAAGCACATGAGTATGTTGTTCTCTTGCATCCTCGAAAGATGTGGAGAAAATACTAGTTTTTGGGGGGTTCATATTTTGACTTGCCAGTTGCAGGTTTTTTCGGAGCTTTTTGGAGACATTCTGAGTTCACCATTGAGTCAAGAGTAGCTGAGATGTTTAGATTTGCCTTTTGTTGCATTTGATTTAGACATTGGAGGCCATATCTGCAAGGGTTTGAAGCGGGAGGTTCGTTGCCATACCAACAAGGCGCTGTCATTTCAAAGCATTTTGGGTCAAATTTGACCTTGCCATTGTGCTTAGAAGACCTGAAAGCCCTAAGATCTATTGTCAAATTGTCAATTTTGGACAAGTTGTTTGAAAAGACAATTTTTTTTTTTGGTCCCGGGAGCTGTACGACCCCTGTGAACAGTCTTGTGAGACACGATTTTCAAAAAATATTTTCTACGATTTTCATTTTTTTCAAAAAATATATGTATTGCAAAAATATCACAATTTTTTGATATCAAAATCTTTTTAAAGCTTTTATATTAAAAAATAAAAATAAAATTTGGTATGCAGGTACCTGCGCAAGCCCCGTACTTGGCTGCGAGTACTTCTTGAGCCCCACACCCCTCTTTATAGGCCGCAAGCCATAAGGTGTTTGCAGGACCCTTATAGGGCCGCAAATCCCTTATAAAGGGGTTTGGGGTGTGGCCTTTGGCCCCCCAACCCTTCTTTAATTTGGCCTTTTTGGCCCCTTCATTTGCCATTCAGCCTTTTAGGCCTTGAACTTTGTGCGAGCTCCTCAGCCTTTGTGCCTCTATTTGGTGATTCCGCCAAATCTAGTGGCTCTGCCATCTTTGGCGACAGATCCTTCATTTTAGCATGCCACTAAATTTGTCTAGAGGACCTCCAACTAGCAACGGTTTTAATTCATCTGAAGATCTTCTATATTTAGCGACACCGCTAAGTTTGGTGGTAGTTCCACTAAAAATGGCGGTAGGAGGTTTTCTCAAATTTTAACCCCTCTCTGTTGGTAGGTTGGATCTTGAAGACAAACTTTGCAGGCTTATATCTTGGGCTCATGAGCTCATTTTATCAGGTAACTTTTTTTGATTTGGGCTAATTTTTCGCACTCTACACGCTGGTGTAGACGGTTTTTGATTTTGGTGCACTTATTTTCCAGAATTTGCAAATTCTCATAGGTGACAGTGTGTAGTTCTCGTTTTGGGAACTTCAATGATTCATAACTTTCTCATATGACCTCAGATCGAGGTACTTTTTTTGAAAGTGCATATTTTTTCATGTACTTCGCAGTGGTGCTGTTTATTTCACTTGGCATTGCTCCAAAATTGTACTTTCAACATATACTCATTTTTGAGGATTTGTAAAAGCATTCAAGTCAAGTCCACTTGGCGTTTCTTGTTGGTGACAATTGTAATTGCACTAAATATAAAGTGCCAAATCATATTTGCTTGGGGGGGGTTCCTTGATTGAGTGATTCGGGAGGGGGGGGGGGTCTCTTGGTGTGTTTGTGTTTGTGCATCTCTTTCTGGTTGTGCTCTCTTTTCCTTCACAAATGGGTCACTTTAAGTTTCTATTGCTAACACCATACAACTATAACACATGGCATCAAAATGCATGAAACACCTTAATGCAACTTGGATATACGCCTTATGTTGAACAAAAGGTAATTGAACCCACAGATGATAGGAAAAGGTACTTTGGATGCTTGAACATACAAAAGCTTTTGGTTGTCTTAGGAGTCTAATTTCCCTTGATATTATGTTTCATATTGATGGATGTACAAATTCACATGATGCATGGGAAAAATTAAAAACTCTGTATGGTATGAATGATGAAGTTAAGGGTTCTCAAATTGATACTGAATTGATGAGTCTTGATCCTAAGTCTTTGACAACATCCAGGACTATGTTACATTGGTCAATGACCTTAGAGCACAATGTAAAGCATGTGGCATTGAGAAAAAGGACATTCAACTTGTCTTTAGTACTCTCAAGAAACTTGGACCTGAATATGCAACCTTTATTTCTAGCTTTCACACTCATAGGTTGACTATGGGATCTGCATACACTATGCCTTCTTTTGCTTCCTTTTCTGAAATGTTGATGCATGAATAGGGGAAGCTTCTTTCCATGGGTCTCCTTAAGCCATCTCAGTCTCAGGCTTTGTTGGTTGGTCAACCGAAGGGACAAAAAGAGTCAGGGAAACTTGACAAGAAACAAAAGAAGTCCAAAAAGAAGTCATAGAAAGATTGAGCACAATCATCGTTTGCCCCAAAAGCAGACTCCAACTCCTCTTCTTCGAAGGGGAATTCTCAAAAGAAGGAAAGGCTAACTTGTAGCTATTGCAAAAAGGTTGGTCATGAGGAACATTCTTGTCACAAGAAGCAGATTGATGAGCTGAAGCATCATCTGAAAAAAACAACATTAATCTGCCTTCCTTTGTTGCTCAACAATCCTGTACTCCTTCCAAATTAGGTAAAGGGAAAGCTACTACACTTATTGCTTCTACAGGTTCTTCTCAATAGTGGATTCTTGACTCGGGTGCATCACATCACATGGGTTTTGTCAGAGAACAATTTTCTTTGTTGGAGCCTTGTTCTGTACCCCACATTCTCATTGAGGATGATTCTTCAGTGTATGTCATCGGGAAAGGTTCAGTTGATGCTGACACTGGTACATTTGAGGATGTTCTATGTGTGCCTAATTTGTCAGCGAACCTTCTTTTCATTTACCATATCACCCAGAATGGTAGGAAAGTCGAAGTCACTTAGATTCCGTCACCATCAGGGATCTTGAAGATAATGCACTCCTTGCAGTTGGTAAGGCTGATCACGAGTCTCGTCTCTATACTTTCTCTTTGTACCTAATTCACATTCTATTGCTTTGCTCACCCATTCGGATTCTATGAGCAAACTATGGCATGAGTAGTTTGGCCATCTCAACTTCTGCTATCTTCAGTAGGTCAGCACGTAGGATATGGTCATAGGTCATCCTCGGATCAGTTTTTTAGATGGATTTTGTTCGGGTCATGCCCTGGGAAAGCATCCCGAGGACAAGTTCGACAAAGGGAAGGCTTGGAGGGCTTTAGAAGTCTTTGAGTTGGTTCACAATGACTTGGCAGGTCCATTTCCATTGTCTTTTAGCAAGGCTCGCTATTTGCTCACCTTCATTGATGACTTTTCCAAATACACATGGGTCTACTTTCTTCGGCAAAAAGGTGAAGTATTTGATAGTTTTTAGGAGTTCAAGGCTCGTGCCAAGAAACAATGTGGGAAGTGCATCAAAATTCTCCGCACAGACAATGGCAAAAAATATGTGAACCATCGCTTTGAACAATTTTGCACTCTTGAAGGGATTGATCTTCAGCATACCGTCGCCTACACACCACAACAGAATGGTGTTGTAGAGAGGAAAAATAGGTCCCTGCAAGATATGGCTGGTTGCATGATCCACGCATGCTCCCTTACCCCTAAATATTGGGCATACGCTATCAACTGTGCTGCTCACATCTAGAATAGGGTTCCTCATAAGGCATTCAAGGGCATCACTCCCTTTGAAGCCAGGTGTGGCAGGAAACCTGTTGTGCGACACTTTAGAGTTTTTGGCTCCCCAACATGGGCACACATTTCTTCGGAGAAGTGTAGGGCCTTAGAACCTCAGAATCGGCCCTGCATCTCTGTTGGATACCTCAATGGTGTCAAAGGATATTGGCTCTTGGATCCAAAAACACATGAGCTCTTCATTGAGTGTAGTGTGTGTTTTGAGGAAAGCTCTCCTAACTCGTCCTCACATCTTCCTTCCTCCACAGTGGATTCAAATGATAGTGACTTAGAGGATTTTCCTCTAGCTTCCTCTACTCACAGGATTGATCATGATGTTTCACCCTCCCCCTCGCAGAGTTCAGATTTTGAGGCTGAGAATTGTCCTCCTTCATCCCCTACCATGCCTTGTTGGGCTCATCAAACACTTAAGTCTGTAGGCACTCTTGTTGGGGATCCTTCAAATACTTGTAGGACTCAGTCACAACACTAGAATATTCCGCATTCCTACATTGCCACAACTTCAGATCCACAACCATTTCGTGGAGCATTAGGTATTGCTGAGTGGGATTCAACAATGGAGGAAGAATATAATTCTTTGATTCGAAACAAAACATGGGATCTTGTTCCACTTCCCAAGGGAAGAAAATTGGTTCGGTGTAAATGGATCTATCGAACCAAATTTGCAGCATATGGATTGGTTGACGGGTACAAAGAACAGCTTGTGGCCAAAGGTTTCTCGCAGGTTGTTGGTGTTGACTTCATTGAGACCTTTGCACCCATTGCCAAAATGAATTCCATTCGCTTGATTCTTGCTATTGCTGTAGTTCAAGGTTTGGGTTGTACATCAAATGGATTTGAAGAGTGCATTTCTTCACGGGGATCTACAGGAAGAGATTTACATGGAGTAGCCACAAGGGTTCGTTAAGGGTTCTTCACTGGTTTGCAGATTGAGGAAGTCTGTCTATGGCCTCAAACAGGCCCCACGGGCTTGGTATGCCAAGATGGACTCTTGTCTTCTCTTAGTTGGATTCTTCAGATGCCACTCAAATCCTAATGTCTACATCTTGAGACAGGAGGATGCTCTTCTATTCCTGGTTCTCTTTGTTGATGACTTGATTGTCACAGGGAGCACCTCATCCATCATTGTGAGTGTCAAAGCTTTGCATGACAAGTTTTCCATGATTGACTTAGGTCTTTTGCACTACTTTCTTGCAATCGAGATCTCTTAGTCCTCTTCTGGGATCTCTTTTGCATAGCCCAAGTATGCTCTTGATCTACTAGCTCGTTTTCACATGATTGATTGTAAGCATGCACCGACTCCCTTTCTATCCAGAGTCACGCTTGAGGCGAAGTGTTCCACACCACTAGTTGATGCCACTTTGTATCGTCAACTTGTTGGTAGCCTCATCTACTTGACTCATACTTGCCTTGATATTTCATTTGTAGTTGGCATTGTTTCGCGCTTCATGACAGAGCCACATGAGCTTCACTAGAAGGCTGCCAAACACATTTTGCACTACATATAGGGCACTCACAGATACGTGATCATTATGCAGCGGACACAGGTTTAGATTTGATTGGATACACATACTCTGATTGGGCTGGTGATCTTAAAGGTCGGAAGTCCACATCTGGCTACAGTTTTCACCTTGGTTTCGGTCCCATTTGTTGGCAGAGCAAGAAGTAGCATGCCATTGCTCTTTCTTCAATTGAGGTTGAGTATCGAGGGTTGTCAATGCCGCCATTGAGGCTATTTGGCTTCAGAATATCCTCATTGAACTTGGCATCACTTTTCAGAAGCCATCAGTCATATACTTTGACAATTAGAGTGCCATCTACATCTCAAAGAACCCGGTCCATAATCAGCGGACTAAACACATCGAGATCCACATGCATTTTCTTAGGGAGCTGATTCAAGAGCAGGTCATTGATTTGTGTTATTGTCCTACAACAGAGCAAGTTGTAGATATCTTCACCAAACCCTTCACTGAGAGCAAGTACGTCCATCTTTGATCTCTCTTGGGGGTGCAGGACATTTATTTAGGAGGGGTCGCTTAGCCCTTCTTGCTTCATCCTCTCATGGGGGGGAGTTTTTTTCCATTGGGTTTTCTCCTTCTTTTCTATTTGAGGGGATCTCTTGTACATGGGTATCTCATCAAGCCTTGTTGTTGAGACCTATCTTTGCATCTTTGCATACATTTCCCCCTAAGTTGCAGTTAAGGAGGGGTGTTAGTGTGAACGGGGTTCTTTATCTAACTAGTTCATTTCCTAGCTAGTTCTCCGTTTAGGTCCTTTTCAAACTAGGTTAAGTTTACTTAGGGACTTTTTCACTTTATCCCATATTGGTTGTGTTTTTAGTCTCTTGGGTGGTAAATCCTATATATACTCAGCTGTCGCTCTCATATGAGCATCTCATCTCATTCTTGTACGCTTTGCATTTCCATTGAATAGAATGCAATTTATTCTATCATTTTTGATTTTTTAGCTTTGCTTTCCTTTCACTCATTTGTATTCTTGGGTAGCTTTTCAACCAAATTTTTTAGCTTTGCTCTCCACTTTTGGTTGCGGGCTTACTCCTTTTGACATGGGTTGGTTTTTGTCATGGCAAGGGCATTTGCATATTTGTGGGCATTCATCTTTAGGCTTGATCCTCTCTTGTGCTTCTGTGATTCTTTTTCCTACACACAAAACTCAGTTCTGCTCTTGCGGGCTTGGTATCCTTGTTAGTGTCTCTACTAGGGACTTCCGCTAATTCTTGACTTTTGTGGATGCATTTCTTCTTTGGCGGAGGCCTATTCTTGTTCTTGTGGGTTTCTATCTATGTTGTACATAAGCTTTCAAGTCCTTGGTTTCATGGCAAACTTCCTTGGAGCCTTTGCGCATTCTTCAGATGGTTGTAGGCTCCTTTCTTTTGATACACAAAGTCTTCTTTGTGATGACAAATTGCAATGGGTGCCCGGCCTTCTCTACTACATGCATTTCACACTTCCCTTTGGTTCTCGCACATTCTTCGGATGACTACAAGCTTTGCTTTTTGGATCGCAAGCATTTTCTTTTGAAGACAATCTTTTGTGCGCCTTTTTTCCTTCAACGGATCCAAATTCCCTTTTGGTAGACTTGAAGCTTTCCTTCTCTTCCTTTTGCAACATTTTGAGGCCGTGTACTAGTTAGGATCCTAAAATGCCCACGGTCTGTTGATCTCCCCTAGATTCGATGGCACAAATTATGTCACATTTGATGGTGACATCGACAATGGGCCCACCACTTTCCCAAAGTCTTTGGTATCTATTACTTTTCAAAACCTTTTTATCCTAGTCAACATTCAAAAAGGTGTGCGGGCTGTTGATAATTTGTAGATCGAATGGTGTACATTGCCTCTTTTGGGTGGTGATGTCAGTGGGGACCTGTTGTGACCTAATCACACATCGCCCCATTGCAAATGGGGACCCCCCCTTTTTTTGCAATTTTGAGCTTGTCGGGTCTTTAGGAAGTGTCATTAGATCAAGTCTCCTATACAAACTGGAAAGTGAGCCTCACCAGAAATGAGTCAAGTGAGTTAATCTCCAATGCAAACGAGAAATTAGGAAGGTCATCCGTCAAACAAGGTGTAATTGAGAACACTGAAGTCAATCCCTGAGACACTGAAATTGACTAAGTTTGAAATTTGGAGGATCCTCAAAAAGCTAGAATTTGCATGTTAAATCCTATGGATCTAGGACCTATCTCAAACATCCTGGAAGTATATTTCAAAAATATTTAAAGTAGAAAATTCTACTTAAATATATTTTTTAAATATACTTCCACCCAGGGATCTTCGCCTTCAAAATTGCGATGAATGACAAGCTCAAACCAAGGTGCAATTCAGGAGTCTAGCAAGGAGCAAAGTGCACCTTCATCATGACAAGCTCAATTCAACATGAAACCTTGGCACCTTGATAGGAATGGATGTTTTGACCCTCAAAATGACTTAAACATTGAAAAATTTGCTAGAAAATGGCCCAAGAACCATCAAAGTGCGCCTGGGATTGTTGGAGCTCAAGACATCATCTAGGGACCCCAATCTTGCGCCTAAGGATGAGAGATGAAGTGTTTGACTTAGAAGATTTTGAGAAATACCAAGAGAACCTAGATGCACTTTTACACCTCTAGGAACCAATTTTGGTGCCTTGACATGAAAGTGTCTCAACCTATGAAGAATTGCGCCTAAAGGAAGTCTAACATTCCTAGAATTCATAAGAATTGCTCAAGCTCACAAAATGCACCACTCAAAAGAAGGCACACTTTTGCCTCTATTCAACCCTATTTTTGCGCCTAGGTAAAAATGTCATTGATTCCATGAATTTTGAGGAGCTTTTAGTATTAAGACTTCTTCTGGAGCTTATGAAGTGATTTGGATTGATGAAAGTTGAAGTGAACACCTGTTTATAGCTAGGCACAAATTCACACCTGGAGGATCACCAAAGTGCGCCTAGGCAAAGGAGGTGTGGAACTTTGGAGATTGATATCACTTTGAGGTAATAAACCATCTAGACACCTATTCACTGAGTTGAAACCATTAGAATACCAAAAATAAGCCAAGTATGTTAGGCGCACTTTTCCTCTTGTTCAACCATAAATGTGCACCTCCATTGTAAAGGCATGAATCAATGTTGGGAGACCTCACTTTGTCAAAACTAAGCATCTTTAAGCACTAGCATGTGATTGAAGTCATAAAAATGCACTAAGTAATGTAAGGCGCACTTTTCCACCCATGCAAGCCTAGAATTGCGCCTCAAGGATAATCACATTAATTCACATCATGAAGTGAGCGCTTGAGAAAGAAGATCATTCCAAGGCATTTTCAATTGTTTAAAACCATAAAATGTTAAATATAAGGCCAATTTGACCAAGGCGCACTTTAGCCTCTGTAGAAACCTCAATCAGCGCCTCATGAAAAGAGCATGAATTGACATTAGAGAATGTGCGCCTTGAGCAGGAGAATCATTCTAAGTCATTTCCACTTGTTTGTAATCATTGAAATGGCAAATATGAGGCTAAATAAGCTAGGCGCACTTTTTCATCTCCACAAACTCAAATGTGCGCCTAGACTGGGAAGGGGTTATTTAAGTGTATAAAGATGATTCCTTTGTGTTATAAAGTGATTGATATTGTTTCTTTGTTTGTGTTGTAGGAGCATGGATGGAATTGAGGAATCATTCAAGGAGTAAGGTGCTTGGAACTACCTTCATGCAAGGAGTGAAGTCGAGAGGCAGTCACTGCAGAGGAGACATCATGTTACCACTCCAAGCGAACACTTCAAGAACATCGTGCAGGTACACTTCATCATCTGCATCAAGAGAAGACATCCATCCATCATTTCAAGTTCCTCAATCTTCAAGTCTCTGAGAGAAGTCTCCTACTCCATGTTGTCAAGAAGGAAGTATCATCACCTACATTACTCTCCACGAAGAAGCAAAGAAGATCAACATATATCCTGCCTAGAGAAGAAGTATCACAGAGTTAGGCAAATGAGCAACATGTATCATACACATCCGACTTACAAAAGAACAAGGCAAAATCAGCAAGGATACATTCCCAAGCATTCAAGTTCATCAAGGCAATCACATTCGAAGACATCACACAGATGATACAATTTGGGAATATGCCCAAAAGAATATTGAATTAACTATTGAAATCCATAAGAGTTGCTGAGGTGGCACTTACGTGGCATGCACATCATCCTTACCAATCACAGTTTGCCACATCATTCAACCCCATTCAATGCATCTACAACAAGCAAGAAGCCAAAGAGGACGCCCATGTGGAAGATGCTCTAAAGATTCCATTTTATCCTTATCTTCTTGGAAAACGTGTCTTCATTGCCTCTCTTATGTACTAAAAATAGCAATTTGTTGTAACTAACTGCCGATGTGGCATAATCTAGGCCATTGGCTTTGCCAATCGATCCTAGCCTTTCATGTATTTTTGAGGACTATTTAAAGGCCTTGTTGCCTCATTTGTAACAGTTAGTGGGAGTAGAGAAGAGTAAAGTAGGAAGAGAGACTCTTGAAATTCTCTGAGAGTACTTGAAGATTGTTGTAAATATTTCTCAAGATTAATGTAATGACATTGGAGCTCGCTTGGTGCTAAGTGTTGTCTTGTGGAATAACATGGTTTCTTGTATCTTGATGAAATGGAGAGATGTTTCTAAGTAGATTAGAAGTAGAGTAGTAGTAGCTCATTGATGTGATGTATATATGTATTGAATATTTGATCAACTCCTAGGTCATGCTTTTGACATTCATCGCAGGTGGAGTGTTGTGTAAAGCTAGTTTGAGCTTCATCATAATTTGCTTAAGTTCGATTGTGGATGCTTTTTTGAGCTGCGCCATCCAATGGGTGCTTATATGAGCTTTCATGATTTGAAAACCATTCGCTAACCTTAGGAGATTGCACCTACTCCATGTAGTTGTAGGCATTCTTGGCGAAGTGGAGATAGGCTTATTGAGGTGTTTGTCTATTCATGCATCATCATTGCTTCATTGACCTTAGATTAGATTTCTCTAAACCCTTATATTTTGATGTTTCTTTTTTAAGTTTGATTGAAGAAGTTCCATTCATTCACATTCAAGGAGTAAGTAATTATATTCATGTTCATGAAGGAGGAATTTAGCGTAAGTCCCTTTGTGATTACCAGCAAGATCACATTCATTCATTGAGTCTATCTAAGTACAAGTCAAGACTTGACATCAAAGGAACCTTGGAGCCTTCTTGTTTGATCATATAATTCAGCATTCAGGAAGCTTTGATCAAGAGAGGATAGGATATTGAGTATTTTATTCTATTGCTGTGTTGTGACAAAAACATCATCAACAAGACCCACCTTGGTTTTCGAAAACCCGTCAGTTGGGTGCTCACGGGTTGTCAATCTCTTCTATATTTGATGGCACAGGTGGTGTCTATGATTTTTTTGTGCTTGCATTTGCTCCTGCTATGGCTTCTAATGCCTTTCTTTTTGCTCTCCTGGGTCATTCTCTTTGCTGGCAAGCATCTTTGAGCAACATATTTCAACATCATTAGTGGTTTCCTCCTATTGGCATTGTTTTTTGAGCACTTTCGAGACATTTTTTGCTCCTTTTCTTTTGTGGCCAAGAACTCAAATTTTCAATCCGTGTGGCTTTTGGTGTGCTTCTAGTAGTAGATCTCCGAAGCACATGAGGGGGCCTTGCCCCTTGACCCCCATCGATGGATGCTGCTCCTAGGCCCCTAACGTGGCACCTTCAGAAAACAAAAGAAGATTTGGGAGGTGCTATGCCGATCGACTGTGCTACCTTTTCTCTTTGTGCCAAATGGATTCTCACACCTAGTCTTGTAGATTCAATGCTTGCAAGCAAGCTTCCCTGAGATATCGCTAGAAATGTAGTGAATTTTTAATTTTTTTATTACCTTTGAATTTTAATAAAATTCCTATTTCATTGAAATCCCTTGGAGTTGTAGCATGCTATTTAAATTATCATTTGTTGTGGCTTCCCTTAATTATTTAATGTGAAATTTCCTTCCCCTTTTATGAGGCATGTAAGGCAAGTTACCTAAAAAGATAATTTGTTTTAGGTTTAGCATGCTAAGTTACTTTGGTCCCTTGGATCACCCTATTGGATCAATGATTGAGATTGCTCCATCTTTTTGGCAATCTATATCTAGAGGATTTTCCTTATTTATAACATCTTTCTGGCTCTTGATGAATGGAAGTGTTGTTTTTTGCTTTGTTCTTCATATCTTGTCCCAAAGAATGCTCCTTGGTTTAATTTTTTGAATGTGTATTGTGTTTGTTTGCTTATGTCCCTTAGACAGAAGAGAATTATTTGTGTTTCTGCATAGATAGGTTTGCGTAATATAAGTTGAGGCAGACCTACCATAAACACTTACCTGTTCATGAATGAAGATTGGTTGTGTGTGTAAGGGGTTGAAGACTATTGTCCCTTGCTAACACTTTTCTCTACATGTATTTTTTTAGCATTAGTTTAGTTTTTAGATTAGATAGGAAGCCAACCTTCTCCCGAGGTTACCCACATATTTGAAAGCTTTATGTATGAGCATCCAAGATTGTGTTGCCCCCCAATCTAGCATCTCTAGCCTTCCTGGCCTTGGCTGCCCGTTTGGAGCAGCAAATAGGTGGGAATTGAACAAAAGGACTATTAAGATAGGGCATTCCATGCATGCTTGGGCTACTCGCTAAATTTAAGAGGTGATCCATAATCAACAAGATTTATCTAAGATGTTACTCTCACTAAAGGTGAGGGAAGGTGACCAATTCAAGATAGCTTTTTGTACGAATCTTGGTCACCACAAGCTTTGAGTGATGCCTTCTGGTGTCTCTCTTGCTCTAGTTACATTTCAAGGTACAAAGAATTGAATTATCATATTATCCAACTTAATTTCTAGAAATGTCTTCTTTTGTTTAATGACATTCTAATTTACAAGAAGCTTTATAGAAGAGCACTTGAATCACTAGATGGTTATTTTCAAACTGTTGATGCTAAATTCTTTGATTAAAATAGTCAAAGTGTGACATTGCAAAAAGTGTGCCTGTGTACCTATGGCACATCATCATTATGAAGAGAGTAAAAGTTGATCTAACAAAGATTCGACCCATCCATGACTGGCCCAACCCCAAGAATGTGATTCATTTGGTGGTTTAATGGTTTGTGCAGCTACCATAGGAATTTTATCAAAGGTTTTGGCTTGATACTCATTGATTTGTCTAAGAGGAGCCATTTCAAATGGATGAAGGATGTAGAGATTGCATTCCAACTCATAAAGAAGGTAATGACATCTACCCTTCTACTTGCACTTCCAAATTTCTCACAACCATTTGTAGTAGAGCGTGTTCCATTTGAAGGACATATAGATTGCATTCCAACTCATAAAGAAGGTAATGACAGCTACCCTTCTACTTGCTAAATCTTGAACGCCACACTTTGGAGGAGTTACCAATATCATTAATTGTTGATTCCAGGGTTTATGCACATCTTTCATTGCTGATTTCAGGATTTGTTGTTAATCACCCTCATTTATTGCATGCGCCACCCATTTTGAGAGATCTGTACCACCTTTTGGGAGTGTCATACAACCTAATAGTGGAGCAACTGATCGTGGAGAGTTGTTGTGGCTCTTTGGTGACATTTTGACATCCTTTTGCTGCTGTTTCTGGCCAAATTCAGACCTGCTACAGTATACCAACCTAGCCACCAACCATACCAGCAACTTTATGGACAATTTTCAGTCATATGATCAGTTAATAATTCAGATCTGCAAGTTTTGGCATTTTGTGAGTTGATAATCTTCATTGTAATTCTGAAAATTGTGTTTCCAGTTTGCATATCTGCTTTCTAATTGTTTCCAGCAGTCATAATTGAAGGAAAATCAATTTGTAGAGGTTCCCTATTGCTGTTGTGGTTCAGACCTGAGTATTTTGGCAACTCAGGGTTTATACCAGCAATTGTACTAGATGAAATTTGGCCCATATAATTCAAATTTGTTTAATATTGCTGTTCTAGGGTTTCACATTGCTGTTCATACATAAATCAGCAAGTATACTTGTTGCAATTTGTCATCTACATGCTAGATCTGCTGTTTGTAATGTGTTTGAGGGTTTGTATCAGCATTATGAGGGTTTTGGGATTATTGTTTGGAAGCGAATGGTTGAGTTTGCAATGGTTTCTAATATTGCATCTTTGCTAATTAGCCAGGGTTTAATAGCTACATTTGGCATTTAACCATTATTTCAGCTTGCACATTCATCTATTTCCTAAGGTTGTCTGATTGGGGACATTACAGGATACACACTTGAACTGGCAGTAAGTGCCAATGTGCATAATACATTTCATGTTCAAAGAAAGCAGTAGGGCAAGGGGTCCAAATCTCAAATGCCCTTCCACCTTTAGTGGAGGAGGGGCTTGTTGCCTAAGGACATTTTGGCCACCAGAAAAAAAAGTGGACTAGTGGAATATTGTCCAAGTACCTTAGTCAATATACCTGTGATTAGAGGAAGCTACAATAGAGGGCCTAGAAGTTCTTTAGCACCAAATGTTGCAGTCTTTGGGACATAATTTCAAGGTTGGTGGGGGAGACTCTGGCGATGTCAATAATAATGGCACTATTGAATAGTGGGTATAGGCCATTGTTTTTTCTAGCTAGGAACACCACTTCCAACGTCTGTAGGCAATTGGTCCTTCCACCTAACCTTTTGGTAAATATGTTCAAATTTGATTTATCCATGGTGTTTGGTAAGAATTGGTAGTGATGAAATAAATAGGTTATCTCATGGTAAAGTTAATGAAAAAAGACTTTTCATGGGTTCAGTTTGTGGGTTCAGTTCATGGATTTGGCCAAATTGTTTCTTGGGGTTGGGTTCTGTTGTGACCTAATCACACATCGCCCCATTGCAAATGGGGAGCCCCAGGTTTCTTCATAGGTTAGTTGTTTTAGGGTTAGTCGCTTGTGTTATCTCGGAGTTAATCAATGGGCTTGCAAATGTAGTTTGGATTATTCCTTAACTCACCATGAAAGAGCTTGCAGTTTTCCATCCATTGAGTGCACACAATAGGTCTCACTGAGAATATGAGTTGACAACTTGGTGAATAATGATGACTTGAGCAAAATGTACCTCTATCAGAACTAGGCTCAAATCATCTAAAACCTAGACACCCTGCTAGGAAATGATGTTTTAACTCTCAACATGCCTTAAACATTGAAAATTTTACAAAAAAAATGACTAAGTCTAGGCACAAAACTGCATCTGTGGAACCTTCGAGGTGCACTTAAGATTGGGTAGAGGAGGAACATCATCTGTAAGGACCCAAATTTGCGCCTTGAGTAAGAAGAGGTTAAAGTTGTGAAGAAATGGACTTGGTAGAGGTCATGAATCATCTAAGGTCATCAAAGTGCGCCTAAGATCCATATGAAGTGTTTGAAACCATTAGAATACCAAAAGAATAGCCAAAGTGACTTAGGCGCACTTTCTCACCTCTAGGAGTCAATTCTGGTGCCTTGGAAAGTTAAGTGTATGAAATTATGGAATTTGTGCCTAGGGATGGAGAGTCTCTTGAACATGTAAGGAAGTGATAGAAACCACTAAATGTCAAAAACAAGCCCAAGTAAATCTAGGCGCACTTTTCTATTCCCACACACCCAAATTTGCGCCCAGAGATGAAGCATAAACTATTTTGACTTAGTGAATTTTGAGAAACATCCTAGGGTGTTAGGCACATTTTTGACTTGTATAACCCTAAATGTGCGCCTTGAGTTGAGACTTGTGCAAATCATCATTGGTAGTGGCAAAATGTGTGTCTGGAGACCAACTGGAGATCCAAACTTAGCTAACTTGCTTCATGGAGGTTAGGCGCACTCTATCTCCTGAAGTTTGCCTCAAGTTGTGAATGCATGAATCAGTGTTGAGAGGACTTCACGTTGTCAAAACTAAGTATCTTTAAGCATCAACACTTGTTTGAAGTCATGAAATTGCCTAAGTAGTTGGAGGCGCACTTTCCCACCTCCAGAGACCAATTTTGGCGCCTTGAGAGTATGGAGTTTGACATCATAAGAGATGGCGCCTAAGTGATGGAGAGTCTCCTGAAGGTTTAAGCATGAGTTTGAAACACCAAAATGCCAAAAAAACAAGCCAAGGTAGGTGATGCACACTTCTGCACCTGGACACACCTAGATATGCGCCTCAATTCTAGAAGTAGGAATCAATGATGAAAGACCTCACTATGTCAAAGTTGAACATTTTAACCATCACTATGAGTTTGGAATCATGAAGTTGCACTAAGTATATCAAGGCGCACTTTTCAATCTCTATAGCCCAAATCTGCGCCTTAGGAAAAATGCATGAGTTTACATCACTAAGTTGGCGCCTGAAGGAAGAGAATCATTTTAAGACTTGTTCAATTGATTGAAATCACAAACATGGCAAATTTAAGGTTCAGGAAGCTAGGCGCACTTTAGCCTCCCTGCAGACCCATTTTGGCGACTAACCTTAGAAGAGGTTTCTGAAGATTGCAAATTCCAAAAAATATAAAATAAATTCCAAATTGGCCGACCTGATTGGGCCGACCAGCTCATTAACCCATGCAAAAACCTATATATGCATGAGCGCCCACCTCATTTGTACCATCATTCATCACAAAACCATCTCTTGGAGCGAATTTGGGAGAGGAGCAGCAACAAGTTCTAGCAGATCTGCAACATTAGGTTCTGATTTTTATCATTTGCAGTAAGAAATCTGTGTTTTCTATAGCAGATTGTCTTAGGTTTTATTCTGAAATGGCTAGAAAGGTATGTTTTCAGTTGCTAAATAAATTTGCCTTTATTTGCCTGATTTTCATGTGTTCATGACTTTGTTATGCAAGAGAACAATTCTATAAGGCTGATTTATCATAGAGTTCATTGAATTCACTAATGTAGTTATGTTGATCTTGTAGGTAAATGGGTATGACTGCAAGGGAGCGTCAAGTGCTGATCAAGATGGATGCTAAGTCAACTTTGCCCGGGTCTAAGATCGAGACACATTGGAAGAATATAGGAGATACAAACATGGGACATGTCAACTTGGAGGAGATTAAGAATTTCTTGCTTGCACCAACAAGGAATGAGAACATCAAAGCTATTGTTAAGAGTGGAATCATCCAAGCAACTTGTTTCCCACTTGTTTTGCCATGCATGGAGTTAGTATTGGAATGTGCTAAGCGCTATAATGCTGAAGAAAGGCAAATTGTAGCAAAGGATGGAACTTTTCTAGCTTACTTGCAAAGGGAAGCCATTCAAGAGGTCTTCAACATCCCGAATCAAAAGACAGTGTTCATTTGTCCCACAACTGTACAAAAGACATTTGAAGCCAAACCCAAGCAATATATGCAAGAGGTAAGGAAGAAGTGGATGGTGGATCCGGCAACGAAGATATATAATCTTGAGGATCCAAAGTATCATAAAGCCGATTTCAAGCAAGAGATAAGCTACTTCATCATGTTCTTGAATAGAGTAATAGGTAGACCTCAATCATCAACTTTTGAAGGATGGATGTATACATATTTTGATCATGTTTTCACAAAGAATAGGATGATTGATTGGGCCGGAGTTATAAGTCATTGCCTTGATAAACAATTTGAAAATTTCACCGAGTCCAATTCCTTCTACATGAGTTCTTATCTTGTCTATATATTGGCAAGGAATGTGGTCTACAAGGGATTAACTTCCGAAGGAGAAGTTGGTACTAAGTCCAATCAAGTCCTATCACATCAATGCTATACACAACTTCATCTCAAGAACATCAATCATTACAAAAGGTTCAATGATGCATTTTCCATGTATATGGTAAGGAGATTGCGAGGAGAGTTGCAAAAGAGATTGACAAATGTTGCTATGGCCTTCATTGAAGAGTATGGATGCTACTATATTCAATATGAAAAGTTCACTTACATAAGGATTCAAGGTTTCACATCCTATCCATATAGATTGCCAAGGTATCCCACCAATAGGATGGTGATGTTGGAGGTGTCAAGACAACTACTAGAATTCCATAAGTTGCAAAAGGCAAGGAAGAAGGCCGGACTACAATTTCCTTTAAAACTTGGGAAATATTATTCATGTTCGTCATTGCAAGCAGCTGAACATTCCAAGATTGAGCTTCAAGCATACCATCTGCACCTCCATGATTCACGAAGGGAAAACTTTGATCCACATGGGGCAATCAAACAAGCATATCCTACTTATCAACATGTGGAGCAACTCGAAGATCATTGGGCCAATGCACTTGATGATGTTGATATAAGAATGCAAAAGTGTTCAAGACTGAAATGGGATTTGGTAAGGGCTACAAAGGTGTTGAGGATACCGGATCAGCTTGATGATGATGAGACTCTTTCGGAGGATGAATATAACAAAGTGCAAGATCTGCCATATACAATTGATTGGGTGGAAAGAGAAAGAGCTTATGATAAGGAGTTGATAGAGCCCATCATTGCCATCACCAAGGAGCGTGCGAAGGATCAAGTGCAAGCATTAATAGATGAAGGAAAGAGGCTCACATACAAGAAGATGGGAGAAGTTGAGGAACAAGTACAACACAATGCACCTGATAAAGATTCACAAAGTGGACATAGGTCTAGAGAGAATGAAAGAGATTCAAGTCAAGCAAGGAAAAGGAAACGATTTGAGTATACACAAGGGGAGTCAAGCCAAAAGAAGAAGGTAAGTGTTGAAACTACTTCATCTAGATAGCCAGGAGGTACTCCAAAGAACAATGATATAATCTTGCATGAAGATGAAAATGAAGGCCAAGACATTCCATTTGAAGAGGTACCTTCAAGTCCACATGATACTGAACTGATTGATGAAGGCAATACTAATAATCAAGAAGAAGCTGAAGAAGAGGCATTGCTCGTACAAGAGAAGCAAGTGCAAAGGCAAAAGGATCTTTCATCATTGCCGGAATGGTTGCAAGAAAGGATTAAGGAGAGTTGTGAGGTAGAAGAATATCAGCCTATTCCAATTGAAGAGGTGCTTGTAGATATGTCCACAGAAAAGCAAAAGAAGAAAGCGACAACTCTCTCCAAGATAACAAGGGATGAAACCTCTTATCCACAGAAAAGCAAAAGAAGAAAGCGACAACTCTCTCCAAGATAACAAGGGATGAAACCGGTAAGAGGAAGGTTCATGTAGCTGTCCCAAGAATTGAGAAGAATGTAGAAGACATTGTTCCCGAGGATTATGAGATCAACACAATTGATTTGGGTCCTTTGATTGGAGCACAAGTGGAGGAAGAGCTTCAAGATTCAGTCACTAGTGCTAGAGTTGTGATAAGGCAAGAAACAAAAGGAAGGATAAAGGTTGAGCAAAGGTGTCGAGCATTGGAGCAATACATACAACACCTAATGCATCCCATTTGTAACAACCACTCTAATTTAACAGAATAGAAACTTATCTAATAACAAAATTTCAGCAGAAAGATTAACTAATTTTTATGAAAGAAGTAACAAATACAATAAAATTCGAATTTCAACAAATTTTCATTTTCAGCTGAAATAATTTTTTCTAATCAGCATACATGTAAACCAAAGTAATCTAACTAACTTTAATTAACTATCTTTCTTTTCGGCAAACTTAAATATTAAAATAGGAAGAGAGGATAAGGAAAGTACAACTTGAATAGTTTCCTGCGGATTTGTTTGTAGATCCTTCTCTGGAAAAAGAAATATCAACAAGGGCTTTATCCACCCGACCAAGACCAACTAGTCTCCCGTGCTTCTTCAATTGAAGAGACCCGACCCTTCACGAGGGTGATTAACGAGGAATCAAATAACAACAATATGCCTCTAAGCCTGGTGTCAAGATCCTATACCTCCTGATCGATCTTTTCCCTAAGGTACCTCCTACTGGAAAGATCACTTTGATCAGTGGTATATCTGGAACTTGATAGCTGACAGATGCTTATACTGCATCGTAACCTTGGCCAAGGATTTCTAATATATTTATTTGACACTACTGTGTCGTTAGCATTCACACTTGCTCGACATTTACATTATTTCATATGTTTCTTTTTGGTTGTAGGTTTGAAAGAAAATCATGTATGATCCACTTGACATACTTATAAATTCACAAGAGATGCAACATAAAAACATATAGACAGAAAAATATCTTTTCTTACTTAGTGACCGAAGTCATATATCTCAAGGAAACTATAAATATATGAGCATATATAATTGTTTTATATATATATATATAAGGTGTAAGGAAGGACAATACTTTTAATACTTTTGCAGATTCGAAAGACTTGATAGATGAACAACATATACTGATTCAGAAGACCGATCACGAATCACAGAACAAAGGTTACAGAAAAATAGAATGATTTGATAGCCACGGCTATCCCAATGATGTATTTCTATTGCATGACAAATAATATGAACTATGGTCTTGCCTAGACGATTCTTTTATTGATCGAAAACTGAAGGAAGTGCCGAGCAAGACAAGACTGGACTGCCGATTTGTTCTTGTGGCCGCTTTGATGATAATAACTTGACAGAGTTAGCAAGTACGCAGTTGATACACCAAGGAATGTATGATTCGGATTACTGAAATGCAGAGTAGAAAATACTTCCGAAGAATGCAAAACAATGCTCCAGAATATGTGATTCAGGTTTTAGTATTGTAGAGACGAAGCACTTCAGCAGAATGCAAAAATACTGATCAATGCATAGCTTACAATTCTTGCGAATGCTTTTAGAAATGGTGTGAATGCTATTTTCTATCCAAGATTGAGTAAAAAGAATGAATGACCAAGAAATAATGAACGCCAATAATTATATGCGCGCTCCTCCTACCCTATCCGCATGTGGGAAGGAGTGTTTCCTTCTTGCGTGCGGGCAGAGTGGGAGTTACAAAACAAGACTCCAGCTCGCACACTACCAAGCGCTCCTCAAAGGTAAGACACAATTTATATTTTATTTAATAGACATAAGGAAAAATAATTCTCACCAACTAGAAATATATTTATACTTATATGCATGTGCCTTGGCCAAGGCTACGAAGACTTAGGCTTAGACATTATTATTGTTTTTCGATTCCTGTAATCACTCTCTCCCTGTTGATATCCCTTTTTCCTTGTCACTTGATTTGTACTGCAACCACTTCGAAAAATAATGAAGGTTAAATCATTTCCTTGATGCGAAAAATAATATATATTATATCCATACATCCATTTTCACATACAATTGAAAAATATTCGCATATAAAAGAAAATCATTCTCACATAATTATACACATTATTCAACGAATAATTTTTCATATTCACATGAAAGCAGTTGTATACAACTAACAACATAACTAACATTTCATTGTTCAGAAGAAGGGAATGTAACACCATCCATCAGCAGGAAAGAATTTCTACGCCTCCATCCATTCTTCCTCCCGAGACAGTTGCTCACCTTGAGGAATTGAGATCATCTCATAGGTTAAGAGATTGGATGAAGAGATCAAGAGAGACAACATATGTGCATCTTGAAGATATCATGCAAGTATATGATAAGGTCAATGAACTCAAGGAGAGAGTACTTGCATTGTTGACAGCTTGTGGTGAGTTCAGAGCCATCAAAGAACAATACATGCCGCACTTGAAGAGTTTGATGGGAACCCCAATTGATTAATTGATACATGCTGAGATAATTGAAGAGGGAACAACACATGACTTCTCCTCATGGTACTTTTGTTTTCGCAATAAAGGGCAGCTACTTGATAGAGTTGAAATGGATATGTCAAGGGTGAGAAGTGTCATCCAAAGGATACAAGATAGTGTACATGCTTCGTTGATGAAGATATGTAATCCTTTTGGGGAGATGACTATTGAGTGCATGAAGGAACAAGTCAAAGCATTCTATTTTCAAGAAGATATTTTTGATGAGAGACTTGACAGCATATTCTCACTTGCCATCCACCTTGGCGCCCACAAGGCTCGAATGACCGATTGGGAGAAGACACTTGGCGCTTATGCAATTGATGTACTTGAGGCAGAAGGAACCATTAAGAATTCGCCAAGTGTACCTCTTGATGATGTCAAGCAAGTAGTGTCCAAGTACATTGCACTTCACAGCAGTAGTAGGGGTGCCTCACATGGAGATTCTTCATAAGATTCTTATCTTCTTGAAAAATGTGCCTTCTGTTGCAAGGTGTGGCCCTTGGTCTCCTTGTTCAGCGCTGCGCTGCGGTGGTTTGTGACAAGGGCTTAACCGCCTCCCGTGCTTGTTAATTCAAGTGGTTGTATTGGGCATTAATAGGTCGATCTTTTGGTGCAATGACAGCTAACAATTGGTATCAGAGATGAGGTCACGGGTCCAAACCCCACGCTTGTGCTTGGGGGGGGGGGTTGTTGCAAGGTGTGGCCCTTGGTCTCCTTGTTTAGCGCTACGCTGCGGTGGTTTGTGAAAAGGGCTTAACCGCCTCCCGTGCTTGTTAATTCAAGTGGTTGTATCGAGCATTAATAGGTTGATCTTTTGGTGCAACGGCAGCTAACACCTTCATTGCCTTTCTTGTGTACTAAAAATAGCAATTTGTTGTAACTGCCGATGTGGCATGATCTAGACCATTGGCTTTGCCAATCGATCCTAGCCTTTCATGTATTTTTGAAAAGCTATATAAGGGCCTCATTTGCTCTCATAAAAAAAAAGAGACTTTGGAAAAATTGTTGCAAGAACCCTTTGAGATAATACGAGACTCATTGATTTGGTGACATTGTTTATGTTTCAAATGTTGCATGGTTTCCAACTCCTCAAGCATAGACGAAGTTAGAATAAGTTTTGTTTTCAAATGTTATGTTAGTTGATGGAAGTAATTGTTATTGTTTCGTGGTGAAATCCTTATGTTCATACCATTTGTAATTTGTGGCTTGCAAGTTGCAGTGTATGGTTAGACCAAACCCAAGTGAGCTTAACTTCAATTGTTTGTGTTTGTTGAATTTTCATGAACGCAAGTGGTTTGAACATCTTATATTACCTTAGAAGATTGCATCAACTTTGTGTAGTTTAATTTGGCGAAACAAAGCTGGTTGATTTCACCTGATCAATAATCATTTCTTGCATTTAGGATTAGAATAGTTCTTATAAACCTTACATATTTTGCACTTCTTTTATCAAGTTGTTAGAAATTAGGATCGAGAACGTCATTGCAGTATCATACGTTATAAGTTGTAGTACTTAGAAGTTCCTTGTGTCTTCCTCTTGCAAGTGAAACAAGTTGTCTGAACAATTGTGTAAGTCCCCCTTGTGATTATCAGCAAGATCACATCAAATCACCAAGTCCATCCACTGCAAATCACGAATAAGGAACCTTGAAGTTGTCTCATTGGATCACATAGCTTAGCCTTTGGGAGACTTTATTCAAGAGAGAATAGGATACTTGATGTTTTATTCTATTGTTGTTGTCACAAAAACATCATCAGCAGGTTCATATATATATATATATGTATGCAGCCTAAAAGCAAGAATTAAGTGTAGAACACCACATAACATCATATAATCAACAAAACCACCATAAACTTGAATATCATTTAAAATTTAAAACATAAAAATTTAAATATTCATTGCTCGAACTTCAAGTTCAATATCAAAATAATAATATCAAGTTCAACAATCAATTTTCAATGTCAAATGACAAATATCATCAACCATATGGATTGGCTAAATTCTCCACATCATCATCATCAACATCATGAACATTAGTTGATGTAGGAACATTTGAAGAACCACAAGCAGTGCCACTGCCACTTGCTGTAAAAGTGTGCTCGCTTTCTGACCCCTCAAGTGCAACATGTTGGAAATGGGAACTGAAAGCATCCAAGTCAATATGCTCTGGCTCCACATCCCACAACTTCGATTCCCCTTCCTTATAGTCATGTTGTTTGTGCGAAAGGAGGCGCAAGTTGGAATGCACGTACACTAAGTTCGCCTTTTTTGAGTGCTATCAATTGGGCTTTATTGAGTGGATGAAAGAATATGTGCTAGTTCCTCTCAGATGCAGATGAACTAGCAACCTATGAAGACAAGGTAGAGAGAAAGAGTTAAAAACTTATAAATTATAAAATTTAGTTTTTAAAAATTTAAAAAATTATAAATGAAACTTCAAAGTTTAAATTTTTAAAAGACTAAAGATTAAAAAATAGAAATTTATTAAACTTGTGATAAAACTTTTAACTTTGATTGCAAGAGGTTGTAGGTGCTGGAATTGTTGGCCATGAAAATACCCCCAATTATGAGCATCTTTCTTGAATTTATCATGAAGAGCCTCAATGCTTTGACCATTGGAGTGTATAAAATTAGTGAACTCATTCGTGACTATATCTTGCAAATCTGGATCAAGGAAGAGTCTACGAAATGTTGCCTTGTACCCTTCAGACACTTCATAATCTCTCTATGGGGGAATCCTATTTGGCACGACAAGAATCTTAGCACTATAATATTTGGAGTCAATGCAAATGCAAGATGCAGTGGGGTTGTCATTGTGTTCCATCTATCCTCAAGAATTTTGTGCACTTGTTTGAAGAAAATTTCTTGAGGATCTTGCTCTTTCTCATTTACGATGCTCTTTATCTTCTCTATCATTGAATCAATGCCATCATATATCTCCCCCATGCAAGGCTTGCCCATGTCAGTATAACGAATCATGCTCAAAATAGGCTCGGTGAAACTAAGGAGATACTCCACGTGATCCCACCAGGAGTCATCTAGGATCATCCTCTTAACATTTGATGCCCTCAGTGTTGCTTTGCTTCCATATGGACCAAGTATGGCTAATAACCATGTTTGAAAGTGCCTTTCGAACCTTCACAAGTCATTTGAAGACGATTGTGTTTGAGTCAAGACGATTGTGTTTGAGGCAAGACGAGTCACAACAACCTATTGATATTCAAAAATAAAAAATAAAATAATTAAAATTTAGAAATTTAAAAACAAACTTTAAAGAAGAATTAGAAAATGTGAAATTAAAACTAAGAATTTTATATTGCTTCACTTACCTTCAACAACTCCAATGTAGAAAACGATCTAACTATGCCTTGCAACATGTGGTGGTTGGTGATGAACATTCGGATCTCCTCGACCTCTGCTTACAACTCTCTAATTGTAATGTCCCCTTTTTCTGAGTGATCGCCCAACGAAGTCGGCTAGCCTATTCTATTCCAGTAGGCTAAGTCAGAAGTGCAAGGGAATAATCTAATTAGTTAAATAGTAAGTAATCCTAAGTCACTTTCGGATTATTTATATTTAATTAATTAGGCTGGACCTATTTGTAATGTGGAATGACTTTATTATTTAAGTGAGCCACTTGATAAATAAAATAAAATAAAATAAAGTGAAATGCCTAGAGGGAGGTCGGCCAAAAAGGAGGATAAAATAAAGAAAATTGCCAAAAGGGAGGTCGGCCAAGGGAGAAGTTATTTGGTGGCTATAAAAGAAGGCAAAAAGCAAGTCATTTCCATCATTCATTTTCATATCATTTCATTGGAGATTTTCTCTTGTGGCTGCAACTTAGGTTCAGCATATTTGAAGGACGAAAACTCTTACGAATATTGGTGGATTGGACGAAAACCCAATTCCATCTTGGAGGTGAATTTATACGGAGTTCACATTTGCACTTCATTGGAGATTTGGAGAAGAAGATTGAGCTTCAAAGACATTTATTTCTACAGATTTGGAGAAGAAACCCTAGGGCCAAAATTGTGAGATTTGTGGCCAAATACAATTTTGGAGATTGAAGATATATTCAGATTTTCAGATCAGCTTGGGAGCGCCACTTTTTGGAGGGTTTTGAGTGAAGTTTCTTGCTAGGGTTTTACCCTAGAAGTGAGCGCTAACCTCAAGGAGGGCAATTTCATGTTTGGGAAGCATTTGTGGACCAAACCCTAGCCGCCGCCCTCACCTTGCATGCCATTCTTCATATTAAAGGGAGCGCTGCCTATCTTGGAAGATTCGTCCATCTAGGGTTTGCAATAAGACATCATTCTTCGCCATTCTTGGTATGTATAAACCTATGTTTAGGTCTGATTTGTAACAGTAGAGATTTGGGCTATGTTTGGGCATGTTTGAGCCTATAAACTTGATGTAGTTTCAACTCAGAATATTTTGATTTGTAGCAGCAGTCTTTAATATTCAGAAATCACAATTTTATGTCATCTTGTTTGCATTTGAATGGTCATATTATGTGGTAGAATTCATGGTTGATGTTATCTCCATAAGGGTACATAATTGGCATGTTTATTTGAGCATTTGGCACACATATATTAGCTGTCTACTACCACTTACAATTCTGAAATAAAGAAAATCAGATTTCAGACCTAGGGTTTGGAAAGATAAAAATCAGAAATGTAGGGCAGATCTGATTAGGGATCTTACAATAATCCAATCAATTTTGTTGCCAATTTTTTGTAGCATTAAATTGAGATAGTGGAGAACACAAGGTGTCCAAAAGATATGTGAATACCATTCTTTAACCAACAACTCAACATCTCTACAATTTTTTGCATTGTCTGTTATCACTTGAACAACATTACAAGGTCCCATATCCTCAATGGCTGCAATGAGGATGTTAGCAATAAATTGCCCATCCTTCACCTCCCCGTCACAATCCATAGCTCTCAAAAACATTGCCCCTTTAGGGGACACTGCAATGACATTGATCAAAGGCTTATTTTTTACATCTTTCCATCCATCGGAGACAATCGATACCATTGTCTCAATCCATGAATCCCTTATGGGCTTCAATGAATCTTCTACAACCTTGACCTCATTTTCCAATAAGGTGTCATGCACCTTCTCATAACCCAGGCCCTTATATCCTTTTGGAGCCTCATTAAATTTTTTCACCATCTCTTTCCAATATGGTGAGCGAACAACATTGAATGACAACCTATTTGCATAAATACATCTAGCTATGTGTTGGTCAGCAACATCCTGAGCCTCATTTTGAAATGTTGTTTCCAAAGGTCCCTTTGGTCTCTTGTCTGTAGTGCTAGTGGGTTGCTCTTGAGGAGTGACCAAAAATGAGTGGCTCTCTACCAGAATAGTGGGATTATATGGGGGCTTCATTCCATGAGGTTTTCTCTTTGATAAACTTGCTTTGCGATCTGCTGCTTCATCTGCTTGTTGTTGCTCCATGATATATGCCACCACTTGCTTTGGTGGTATTTCCTGGGCAAGCTTTGATGCTCATCCCAGGAGTGTTACACAAATGGGCTTTCACCTGACTATATGAACTCGAATATTTCACATCACAACCATTGCATTTCCAAATATACCCCCCACCACCTGGAACCGGTTTTATCATCTCAACATACTTCCAAAGAGGTGAGTTTGGATTGGTTTTGAATTTAGGTTGGGCTATGGAGCTAGAACTAGCTGCCATTGTAATTCCTATGGCAATAAGTTTTGTAAACAAGACATTCAAAGAAAAAAACCTAACTTGTTTAATATGTTAACTAGTTAAGCATAGTGATACATTCATAGAAACTAAGATTTTTCAAAAACAAACAAGTTGAAAAGAATTTGTTGTTTAAAAATGCAATAAAATAAAATAAAATAAAACTTACCTCTTTGCAAAAATCTCCTCCTGATCTTCTTGGCAGCCAATAAACACTTGCAAATGTGTAGGAATAGTGGTGCAATGGATTTAGAACCTTCAACAATCAATCTTCAACTCTCTTTGTTCAATCACAAACAAGAATGAAAGTTCAGCCACAAGGAATGCTATTTGTGTTTTGCAAACAAAATGAGCTAAAATGACTTTGCTTTTGTGTTTAAAATGTCTCTTTAGGGTTACCAATTCATTTTAGGGTGAATGGTCAAAGTCAAGAGTAAAAAAATATAAAAAAAAGCAAAAGAAATTAAAAGGCATTTTTTTGGGTGGATGGGCGACTGGTTTGCATTGGGTTTGTGGTTTGGACCCTGGGTTCACCTGGGATGAATCCGCCCCATTCTTGTTGGACCTTGTTTGGACCCACAGGCGGACTAGACCGTATCACGGACCTGGTTCGAACCGGACCCGGATCTGGCCAGTTCCTTGCCGAATCCGGTAATGCATCATAGTTGAAAAAGTAGTAGAAAACTCACATGACTCGCAAGTTACTTGTTGAATAACTTTCCAATAACTCATGACATCAGACCAAAAACTCACTTGTAACATAAGTTGATTCCACCCAAAAAAAAGTTCTGATGCTACATTTCTCTTGGTCTGCAAAATGCTAGAGGTGGACTACTTATGCAAATATGCCAAGGGGTGAGCAATCTAGAGCACAATAGAATTGCTATTCTTCCACTTGATGGTGTTGTTTCTATTAGTATTTTTTCATACTCATCTATGTCGGCCTGACTATTTTTCTAGTTAATGCTCATCTATGTCGGCAATTTTCTATTTTTAGAAAACTTGCTCTTTTGTACATTGTATATATTGAGCGTTTTTGCTCATTTGTAAATATCTCAATTCATAACCAATTCATTTTGTATTTGTTCAAATTCTTTATGGTATCAGAGCTATTCGATTTTGGGCGCCGAAAATTTTGAGTTCGAGTTTTTTGGTTCCTGGTTTTCGAGACTTCTGCGACAGGCCGTAATTTCGTGGTGGGCGCGTGGCTTCTGGTCGTGTGTTCTGCATCAGTGTTTTTTGAAGGCATCCTCGTGCTCATTCCCGTGGCTGTTCATGAGGATTCCGACGGCATTTTTTCTAAGAATCACGACGGTTTTCTGTGTTGGAGTTGCGGGCATCACAGTTGGAACGGAATCGTTATTGGATACACGCTTGGAACGGTTTTTTTTCTAGTCGCGGCTCCTGGTTTGCCCACGCGTGCCCTAATTTGAGGGTTGTGTTCCCGTCGGGACTGGCACACCTCACGATTTCGTTGGTCTGGCCGCGCAGGTTGTGTTCCGGCGTCTTTGTTCTTCGCGGATCCTTCACAGACAGAAAGCCCTCCGTGTTTCCGCGTGCAGAAAGTTCTCGCTCTTGCACAGCGACAGGGCCGTGAACCTTCTAAATCATTTCGAAATTTGTTTTGAGTATCTACATTTTTTTCGAAAATTTCTGAGTGCCTAGGGCACGGAAATTTTTCGTCTAGGGTTTTTGCACCCTCAGCATTTGACGAAATTTTTTTTTTGAACACATTCCTTCTGGGTTTTTCGAGACCTTTCGTGGGTACCTGTCAGATTTTTTTCGTACCTCGAAGTTCGTGCCTCATTTTCCGTGCAACCGTACCTGTCTCGGATCTTGTACCTGATCCTATTCTGCTCCTCAGTAAAATGCTGTTCAGATTTTTGTCGTTTTTCTGCATTGGGAGACGTGCAAATGGCGTCTTTGACCAACTTGATGTTGGAGGGTAGTCAGCGATTTAATGGCAGAAACTATAATATCTGGAAGCAGCGTATGTTGACTATTTTTGAGTATCGCCGCCTTGATGAATTGGTTTTGGACAAAGAAACTCGTCCTCCCATCGCTGGTGCTGATCAGGACAAGTTTGATGATCGTAGTAGAGAGGCTGTCATGCTTCTTAAGCTTTCTGTTACAGATGACCAGTTGCCGCAGATTCCTTCAGGCAAGACAGCTGCTGAGATTTGGAAGCACCTGAAGGAGCTTCATGAGACCTCTAATAAAAGTCGGGCTTTCTTTTTGAAGAATCAGTTGTTCTCCATCATGATGGACGAGCGCATGTCCTTACAGAAGCATCTCACGAAGATTAAGGACATTTGAGATCAGTTTGAGGCTATTGGTCGAAAAATCGAGGAAGAGGATATGGTAGTCATCACCCTCAAAAGTCTACCTAAATCCTACGAGCACTTTGTCGAGACTCTCAACATTACGTCTACGAATGTTGATTTGAAGTTTCCTGAATTATGCAACAAACTCCTGCAGCAGGATCGCTAGAAACAATAGTTTGGTAGCAGTGCTTCTTCGTCCTCTTCTGAACAGGCATTTGCAGCTAATTCTTTTCAGAAGGATAACAGCAAATTTAAGTCATCTCAGTCATCACAGCCGATAGGTTCAAATCAACCTTCGGGCAACCCTAAGAAGAAGAATGTGCAGTGTAATTACTGTCACAAATTCGGCCATATGAAGAAAGATTGCCGTCAGAGGATAGCTTCTGAACAGAAGAAGCAGGGAGGGTCACATCAGAAGGCGCATGTTGCTGAACTTTCTGAGCAGGAGTCTGCCTTTTACACTTTTATGGCTAAAAGGTCTTCAAATCCTGCCAAGACTTCTGCTTGGTACATCGATTCTGGTGCTTCGCGTCACTTTACTCAGGCGTGATTGGTTTACCAACTTTTCTCCCTTCAGTGATTCAGTTATCTTTGGCGGAGGTGAGGAGTACACAGTTGTTGGCAGAGGCACTGTTCAGATACAGTCTGGTGGAAGGAACCTTATCTTCCTAAATGTGTACTACGTTCCTGGTATGGAACTCAACCTGCTTTCAGTGAGTCAGATCATGAGGAATGCTTCTCAGTTGGATGTAGTGTTCAGTGCTCACAAGTGTTCTATTATTGATCGAGAGACCCGTCTTACTGTTGCTGTTGGTCTAGAGGATCATGGCCTTTATCGGCTCATTGACACTGGTGATTCTCTTGAAGTAGCTATGGCAGCCCATGTTTCTTCTCTCAGCACTTTGTGGCATCAGCGATATGGACATCTCAACATCCATTATCTCTCTCAGTTGTCCCGGCAGGGACTTGTTTCTGGCCTACCTGATATTCAGACACAGCATCTTGGAGTATGTGGCGCCTGTCAAGCTGGCAAACAACATTGGACTCCCTTCAAGGATGGAGATTCTTGGCGTGCGTCTAAGGTACTTCAATTACTTCATGCTAATATTTGTGGTCCTATGAATACATCTTCAGTTACTGGTTGCAAATATTTCTTGCTTATTGTTGATGATTTTAGTAGAAAGATGTGGGTGTACTTTCTCAAACAAAAATCAGATGTATTTAGTATCTTTCAAAAGTTTAAGTCCTTGGTTGAAAAAGAGTCTGGCTGTAGCATCATCACTCTTAGGACAGATAACGGTGGGGAATTTTGTTCTGCTGCATTCTCCGACTTCTGTGATACCCATGACATCAAACGCCAGTTGACTACACCCTACACTCCGTAGCAAAACAGTGTTGTTGAGCGTCGCAATCGTACGGTTGTTGAGATGGCTCGTTCTATGTTACAGCACAGGAGTGTTCCTAATAAGTATTGGGCAGAAGCAGTTTTTACTGCCGTCTATCTCCTTAATCGCTCTCCTACTCAGGTTGTTAAGGGGAAGACTCCAGAAGAGGTGTGGTCTGGTCGCAAGCCCAGGATCAACCACCTGAAGGTTTTTGGCTCTCTTGCATATGTTTGGGTTCCAGATGCTCAGCGCTCGAAGTTGGAATCCAAGAGTCAGAAGCTCATGATGACAGCGTACAGTGACAACCATAAGGCCTACAGACTGATAGATATTGACACTGATCGTCTTATTTTCAGCCGTGATGTTGTCTTTGATGAAGATCGAGGACCTTTTCAGTCTTCTTCTTCTGAGCAGTGTTTTGAGGATCAGCCTCAAAGTGTTCTTCTTCCACTAGGTCCACCTGATGGGAGGGATGATGCAGAATCTGTTTCTGATGATGCACTACCTGAGTTTCCTCCGGAAAATAATCCTCTTCCTGCTGCTCCTGTTGCTGATCCTGAACCTCTTCCAGCTCCTCCAGATGTTAGCACTTCTACTCTCCGACCTAAATGGTATGCTAAAACCATTAGTGATCTTCGGGATGGTGAGCTCATTGAGAGTAGAACTTCCAGAAATAAGAGCAAACAGCAGCCTACAGTGAATTTTGCTCTCATGGCTAACATTAATAGTGTTTTTGAGCCTCAGACATACTCAGAGGCTAAAGGTATACCTGAGTGGGAACAGGGTATGGAAGCTGAGTTCCAGAGTCTTCAGAAGAATCACACTTGGGCACTTTCTGATCTTCCTCCAGGGAAGAAACCCATTAGCTGCAAATGGGTGTACAACGTGAAGTACAAAGCTGACGGAACCCTCGACAAGTATAAGGCTCGTCTTGTTGCTCGTGGGTTCTCACAGAAGGAAGGCATTGACTATGAGGAGACATTTGCTCCTACAGCCAAAATGAGTACCATCCGACTTGTTCTTGCCTTAGCAGCCCAGTTTGGTTGGAAAGTCCATTAGATGGACGTTAAGAGTGCTTTTCTGAATGGTGACTTGCAGGAAGAAGTCTACATGACGCAACCTTCAGGCTTTAAGGTTGCTGGTCAAGAACACAAGGTCTGTAGACTCGTCAAAGCTCTCTATGGTCTGAAACAAGCCCCTCGAGCTTGGTACATGAAAATAGATAAGTACCTGACAGATCATGGTTTTCAGCGAAGTCCATCTGATTCAAATCTGTATATCAAACTTTCTGGTGATGATATATTGTTTGTGGTTGTCTATGTGATGACTTAATCATTACTAGCAGTTCCGCACATTTGATTGCTGAGATCAAACAGGATTTGTGCCGTACTTTTGATATGACAGATTTGGGCTTGTTGCATTATTGCCTAGGAGTTGAGGTTTGGCAGACTGAGCACAGTATCTTTCTTTCTCAGTCCAAGTATGCTCGCAGCCTCCTGGACAGGTTCAGAATGCAGGATTGCAAACCTGCCTCTACTCCTATGGAACCCGGGCTTAAATTGTCAGCTCAGTCCACCTCACCAGTGGTAGATGAATCTTTGTTCAGGCAACTAGTAGGCAGCCTCATTTATCTTACTGCTACTAGACCTGACATTAGTTTTGCAGTGAGCTACATATCACGCTTCATGACAGCCCCCAAAGCTGATCATTGGACAGCAGCGAAGCGTGTGCTGCGTTATGTGAGTGGCACTACTGATTATGGACTTCTGTACACTCGGAGTTCTGATCCTATACTCAGAGGTTACACAGATTCCGACTAGGCAGGTTCTGTTGATGACCATAAGTCTACAGTTGGGTATGTGTTTAGTTTGGGATTTGGTGCTGTCACATGGACTAGTAAGAAGCAGCAGGCAGTGGCTCTCTCCTCGACAGAAGCAGAGTATCGGGGAGCAGTTAAAGCAGGTTGTGAGGCAGTTTGGCTTCGACGGATGCTTGCGGATATGCATGTTCCTCAGGCAGGTCCGACTCCCTTGTTCTGTGATAATCAGGGAGTGCTCAAACTGGCCAAGAATCCGGTCTTCCATGAACGAACCAAGCATGTGGAAACTCATTGTCATTACATACGACAACTGGTTGAAGACGGATCCATTCAGTTGCTGTATGTTCCTACCTCGGAGCAGCCAGCAGATATCTTCACCAAGCCCCTCGGTTCTGATAAATTTGTAAACTTCAGGGGGTCTATAGGTGTTGCTGATAGATTGAGCATTAAGGGAGGGTATAAGTATTTTTTCATACTCATCTATGTCGGCCTGACTATTTTTCTAGTTAATGCTCATCTATGTCGGCAATTTTCTATTTTTAGAAAACTTGCTCTTTTGTACATTGTATATATTTTGCGTTTTTGCTCATTTGTAAATATCTCAATTCATAACCAATTCATTTTGTATTTGTTCAAATTCTTTAGTTTCTATCATTGAACCACCAGTTGTAGAGAGAGCTGTTTTTCATGAACTCGTAGACGAGCAAATAATGAGAATCCTTGATGCAGAGGCTCTGCAAGCAGACAAGATTTGACTGGTCGAGCAAGGCAAGTGCTGTGACTTCTGCATTGAATTCCTCCACGCCCTCCTTAGCTCTATGTAGGCATTTCATGGCCACATTTTCCCCATCCACAAGCATCCCCTGAAAAATGTATTTGAATCCTCCCCTTTCTGATCTCGGTCGTGAAGTCATTTGTAGCAGTCTTGAGATCTGCATAACCGAACAAATTTGTAATGCTGCTTACTGTTTTCAGAAAGCTGTTGTCGATGGGAAAATCACCTTTGCTGCTTACTTTCTTCAGAAAGCTGTTGTATATGGGAAGATCACCTTTGCTGCCTACATTGGCGAGAGCAGTGCCCTTTTTCATAATGATAAATTCCCTTCTCCACAAGCACACCATGAGCAATAAACACATAATAATCATTCCCAGGCACAGGGTATAAAAGATGAATAAGTTAGATGAGTGATCTAAAAGAAGAGTGCCCACTAATAACAAAACAATAGCTACTGCTAAAAGACAGAATCAGAAAAAGAGATTGTTTCAAACTTTCAGACTTGTTTGGACATATTTAGAAACTCTGCAGATTCATGGTGTTAATTGAGTAGCTCTGCTATGGCCTTCTGGACAAGTTCATAATGCCCAAACCTGTCTCAAATGTCCCCACTTTTCGCAAGTTTGATTTTTGAAGGAAATCAGTAATATGTTCCCTAAATTCAGTAGTATGCATGTTTTTGAAGAATAATTTTACAAATTTGTGTTTTTAAATGTTTGGAAAATTTTCCAAGTCTGAGTTTTTGAATTTTTTTGGGTCTACTGAGTTTGAGTTTTTCAATTATGTTTAGCATCTTGTACCAGTAGCATGCTTTATGTTCGGTCCAAGTTTTCTTTTACGACATAGAAGTTAGTTCGAAAGGTCTGATTCAGAATTTTGAATTATCACATTTAAAGTTCTAGTTGTAAGTCTCTATTTTTTCTGAACATATAATAGTCAGTATTTTCATATATATTAGTTATAGCTGTAAGTTTGTTGTTGTAAGTTTTAAGTTTTTAGCTTAGATTTCAGTCTCTGTTGTTTGCAATTTGTAACCGCTATTTTCTGTCAGTTCAATGGTAGAGATCAGTTAAGGTTCCTAATATTGTTTATGAACTCAGCCTATCAGAAGTTTGTTATTCTTAAAAATTATATTTTCTCTAAGTTAACATAGATCCTTGTTGCACAAATAGAGCATTTCTTGTAGTGGAGCCTTCCTATTTGTCTAATCATGATGATGGCATTGTTTTATTCCTTCATGCATGCTTCATTTAAAGTCTGAGTCGTTGGAACCACATTCAGTAAATCTCTCTATCAAAATTGGCACTCAAAAATATGAAATTTGATCATATACATAGACAATGGAACTTTCTTCTATTGATTTTCCAGTATTTTAAGTTTTAACTACTTTAAAAGGTCCTGAACTACTTCTTGTATGATCGAGACATGACCCTCCAATCTGTAAATCTTGCTGTGTGTTTTAGTAATTTTGGTTGCATTACATTTTATTATTGAACTATGGTTTAATATATTTAATAATGACCTTAATGTACAGATAATTAAAGCACATCCTGAGCTACAAATATTCATCGGACTTGATGTAGATCCTGCAGCACATGAGCAGGCAAAGCCCAAATTACAAGCGATCCTTGATGAAAATCAAGGTCTAATGTCTTCAAATTTGAAACTTAATATGGTATGCAACAACTTCAAAGAGATCAAGAGTGTTTTAGGACAAGTGGATAAAAACCTACTAGTGGATGGAGTTGATGGGATCGTGATGGACTTGGGTGTGTCATCAATGCAGGTATTTTCTCAGACGACTTGATTTGCACAGTATTATGGTACAGATTCAAATAGCATTTGGAAAACCCCTTAACTATGGCTTGCAGTTTCAAAAAATAGTACAGATCCAACTGTTCCTATTTTGTTGCATTTTTAATTATCTGTGAAACAATAGTTGCACTTGCATGATAAATTGATTTTTTTCAAGTGTCAAGAATAATGCATTTTTCTTTTTGATTTTAATCTTCTGATTCATTAGTTTGAATGAAAAAGCACATTGGTGAGGCTCTTTAAAATTAACCGAGTCTTTGTTTCCTTGTGATATAATTTTACAGTTAGACAATGCAGAAAGAGGCTTTAGCGTGCAATATGATGGGCCACTTGACATGCGTATGGATCCTACAGTAAGACATGATCTTAACCTCTTGATTCGTCTTTGGTTTCTGAGAGGGCTAAGTTCATTACAGAAGTTTTTTTAAGCATTTGAAATACATATCAGCATTTCTGGTGCAATGGTCCTAGTTCCAACACATATAAAGGTACCATTTTCTTTGACTACTAAAATTCTTAAAGCACTTCTTCTCAGCCTACAGAACAAATGCAAGTACAGTAAACAATATTTCTATTCTATATGCATATAATACAAGGAATCTGTGGTTAACTCTTCACTATACCAGAATCTAAGGTCAGAGAATAACAACCTAGCATTACATTGGATTCTGAATGCATTCAACATTGAGTAAAATTATTGGAAGAAGAAAAACCTCAACACTTATCTACTGAAAGGACTTGCTATGACCCCAATTGCAGTTGGACTGAGTTACTGCCCACCAATGTTACCTTTGGCTGCATCTCATGGGGTGGGAAATGTGTTTGATGATTGCTGTACCTAGGAGGCATAGGATGTGGCAGGGGATGTTTGCTGTCACGGGGGGTGCCTTGAAGATGCCAATGGCATTGAGAGCATAGAGAAGGCTTTCTCACCACCTTCTCAGTGTTGAGTTGACAAGGTGTTTTTCTGCTTCTTTGCATTTGACTGATCAATGTAGAAGCATAGATATGTCTACTGAGATTATGTAATATCATCTAGAGTTGTATAATGTTTGTACAACTGAGTATGGGATTTAAGTTGTCGCCAGTGAGTTTTGAGAGTAGGTCAAGCTTGTGAGAGCATTGTAGAAGTCTGTAAACGTCCTACGTATTCTTAGAGGCTTAACGAGGGCAATTGGCTTGCATGTCTTGCTGATTTTGGTTGAGATAAGGAGGCACAATCCAAGTTGTTGGAATTTTACTACATTGGGTTTCTTTAAGGCAATCTCATGTTTTATCTCTATTTATGTGATTGATTTCAGTCATTGAATTCGATTTGGTATTATGCAATTGTCATCACTGTTTCCAGCTCTTAAATAGGTCCACAATTCTGTGTCCAACTCTGTCCTTATGCAAAGCACTTAAGGAACAGCAACATAAGCTTCTTGATATTTAGTTTATATCGGATTTAGTATGTTAAAATTTGTGTTGACGAATCATGAATGGAATATTTATCCTAAGTACAGGTCAAATTGGTATAAGCAGATCATTGAACAAAATTGTAGAGTAAGCTTGCTTTGTGTGCAAGCAAACTATTCATAGCGTAGAAGTTCTAGTAGCTTTTTTATTATTTCTAATGCAAAACTTTGTAAAGGCTTATAAATAAGTGCCATTTGCACTTAGATATTCAGTGGAATTTGGTATGTATATTTTTCTACTAAAATTGTTGTTCAAAAGTACTATGAGAGATCTTGTGTATGTGCTTAGGTAAATAGAATTGCTTTGTTGAATTTGCAGGCTTTGTATTGGTGATTATGACTTTGTATGCATATCTTTGACTCCTATTGAATTGTGTGTGCTTACTTCAAACCAATCCAATCCTTGTGTCGTACTCTTAACTTTTCTATCTCTGCTTCTCGTTGGAAAGAGGGAGCATTTATTAACTGCTATAGTTTGTTTGCTTTAAGTGAAAAGACATAAAAATCTCTCGTCTTGAGTAGAAGTGTTGATAAGCCTCGTCCTCTAGGCTAAGAACAAAAAGATAGGTTTGCTTTAGTTTGTATTTTTGGACACTTAAGAAATCCTTGCTAGTTCTAGGTATTTTTATAATTTTCTGTGTAAGGAAAGTTATCATTTCCTTCACTCTTAAAAATGGAGCTTCCCCTACAAATTCGAAGAAGGTTTAACCTTACACGTCATTCCATTTTGTGTTGCACTGAAAGGTGCAAATTAAGATGCTACCAAAGATAGAGGGCATCATTTGAATGTTTATCACTTTCCATCATTCTCAGTGAAATTTTATTGAGGGGCTTTCTAATATTATTAGCCTAATAAAAGCTTCTAGTCCCCCAGATATTATTCGACCAATACTCTACCCAATGCAAAACATATACTAAACAAAGGGTAAAAGGGTTAGAAAAGAAGATGTCTTATCATTAAAGTTTTCGAGCAAGTTGAATGGGGGGGCTTTAGAACAAACAAAAAAAAGACATGACCATTCTTCATGCTTGGTCTTCTTCATCCACCCATTACCAATAGGAATTCACCATGGTTAAGGGAGGAGATTTTTGAGATTAAGACAAGTTATAGGTTGTATGTTCTCTGCTCTTCCATGTTGTATGCTTTCTTTGCCTTATAACGTCGACCCCTTCATGTGAATGTCAATTTCAGTCCCATGCAACATTATCTTCTCGACATTGGCATTCTTCCCTCCATCCTCCCCATCTCTTCTTCTCCACGTGCATACATTGCTCTCTTCTTTCATCTAAGTAAAAAGAAGCAATCCATTGGTGGATGTCAACCTGTATCTCATCTTCTTTCCTCAACCTCTCTTTGCGCTACAACAAACTTGATTTCCCATTTAACAATGAATTCCTCTGCTCCTCATGACTCTCTATCCCTATTCTAACACTTCGTACAGGCAACAACTTCAACTCACCTTGCCCCCTTTTCTTTGCCATTCACTCGCCTCTCCCATTTCACATCAATCTCCCAATCACCTCATCTCTTCACCCAACTTTGTCAGCTTTTCTCTGCATGCTACTCCCTCTCATATAAACACCATTTTGGCTTGCACAAACTAGTATGTCTCTTGCCTTCTTCATTTCCACCATTTAAATCTTTGGTCATGTCCTGTGCTGACATGCAGTCAAATAGGAGTTAGGGACTTAGTGAGAGATGAAGTTACAAAACCGGACAAATTTACACTCTTCCACTCCTTTGGATGAGTATGCATGTGACAAGTGGGCATATAAGAGAATGCTTGGGCATATTGGAGAATGTTTCATTTGTAAATTAGTGGGTACAACTTGTGTGGGCTTGTTGGTGATGGTTTATCTACTCCATAGAGTTGGCAAATGTTCAAATCTGGAGATAGGTAAGCTGTGAACACCTCATTGAACAATATATAAGGTAAAAGTAAAACAATCCGCTTATGGGCTTCCACAAGGGAGTTCTTATACACCAAATTGGTGTGTTGCTTGGTGGTGACCAAAAAGACTACCTTTAGCATGTGTAAAACATTGTCTATTGTTATATTCTTCCATCTCTTTGTGCTAAGGAATGGTGGATACATGGTCCAATGGGAGACCGAGATTGTGTTGGGAATCCTGTGGTTACATTCACTTGGTAGGTATATCCAAGACTTCCAAAAGATGGAATTAGAATTCATATCAAATGGGAAGCAAATAGTGTTGAAAGCTATAAATAATGGTGCACCAAGAGATGTGACAGCCAAGAGGATGGAGGTTCGGATCAGCCTTGGGACAAATATTATAACTAGTGAGGCACGTGATTTTCAGCAGGATACACTTCTTGGACCAGCACCTAATGATGAGTATCCAACAATTGAAGAAGGTGCGCATAAGATCTATGAAGACACCCTCAAGAGGTATGAAGAAAATACTGATTTTCTGCTTATGAACAGCAGTCCATTATCTTCACATGATTTTGTTAATCATAAGGTGATAGATAAGCTCTATGTGGATGACATTGGTAAGAAGCATTACCTTGTTGATACTCAAGATTTGATAGCTAAGCATGAGGTAGCGGTTGTGGATCCAAGCTACACACAAGCTGATTTTGTAAATCATGGCATAGAGGATGTTGTGAAGACTTAAAACATGTGTGATGAATGGCTAAGGAGGGCTAAGGAAGCCAAGTTGTTAGCCAATCAAGCAAAACAACACCTACAAAAGATTAAGGAACAATTTGTTCACATGGATCATGATAAGAAACAATTAGGTGCATTTCTTCATCAACCTTCAGTACTCCAAAGGGGAGAAACTACGCTGTTTGAGCATGAAGAAAAATCAGATCTGCAGGATGAACCTTTTGAGAGGTATGATTTTGTAAGACAAATCAAAAAATTCATTTTATGCAGATGATCTTAATCATAGGCCCCATAAGCTACTTCATTTGGATAGCCAATTGAAGGTTCAATTCATGGTTAAGGAAGAGGAAGTTGTGCATACACTTTGTGGACTAGCATATAACAATAGGTATGCATGTGTGGAGAAGAACATTCTTGATTTAGATTTGATGAAGAACTTGACCATTCAGAGAGAGCTCAACAAGTCTACTTGTGTTTTGACACTATACCATTATGATGATAATTCTTTGATTGGGTATAATGCTGTCCTAGCTTCAAAACTTGAAGGGGATGTCTTGGAGGTATCCAATTTTGAGAAGTATATGCATATGGATGTTGGGTTTCAGCTGAACTATAAACCAAGGCATGGAGGAGTTCATGAGAGCAGAAAATTTTCAGACTTGGTCCAGTGGTTTTCAACTTACACCTTGATGATTAGTGGCTGTCCTACATTGCTGATCATGAAGTTTTCAGACTATGCATTAATGTTTGCAGCTGATTGGATGGATTTGTGTGCATGGGATTGTCACTACAGCACTTGGAGGTTGAATGATGATGAGACCTTATCAGTTTATGACAGTAGAAGCATTCCCAAGATGATTATAGGTCTGATTTTTAGTTTTACTAGTGCTGTTCTAATTCGCACCAGTAGTCTAGAGTGGAGATGCATGCTTGGTTATGTACATATGATGGACACCTTTCAAGTCCATATATAACAATCTAGATTTAGATGGATAGCTTCTGATGGTGACTTGATAAGAGACACTTATCCTTTTATTTTCAGTTTATATGATGGTGCAATAATTTGGGATCTAGGCATTTGTATGATTGGTACATTGCATCACAGTGACTTGCTGAACAATAGTTGTATCAGAGTGAAGTAGCAGAAACTTGGTGGGTTGCTTCACAGTGTTTGGTTGGTTGACAGTTGTATTAGAGTGGAGTAGCGAAAGGATTGGATTAGATGGTTGTACTTAGAACATTGTTATGGTACCACCTATTACATGTCGATAGGCATGCTACCTATCAGAGTTTTTTATGGGTATGATGCTTTGTCTTTTATAGAGTTAGCACTTGTGGTCACAAGAGCTCTCAGAGTAAGAGAGTGGATGCAGGACATGCTCAGGACACTTGAGTTTGGTGATTTGGTTTTCTTGTTCCTACAGCCATACAGACATATTACATTGAGGAGTGGTGCAGGAAAGCTGAAGCCTCGCTTCTACAGCCCTTACAGGATTGAGGGTGGAGTTGGAGAGGATGCTTATGAGTTGGATTTGACAAAGGGTAGCTGGATTCATAATATATCTTGCCTCAAGAGGGCAATTGAGGAGCATATTACATTTTCTCGCAAGCTTCCTCCCATGGATGAAGAGGGGAAATTGGCACTTGTACCTGATACTAATCTGGATGTTATGAGAGCATTGACCTTGAGGAGCAGAATTTCAGGTTTTGAAGGATGGGGCAGATCTGAGTTTGATTGTGTATGGCTGGTATTGTCTCATTGTTGGCCACTGGAACTCACGTTGCATGCCATTCTTCATATTCACTGTGGGGAGTGTTGCCACAAGTTAAGGAGCAAGGTGATCAAGGAGTACTTGATTAGATGGAGAGACTTGCCGCTTGAGGATGTTCTGCAACATCTCGGTTTGCAATTGCTTGTGGGCAAGCAATTCTGGGAAGGGAGGACTGTAATGTCCCCTTTTTTCGAGTGATCACCTAATGGAGTCAGTTAGCCTATCCTATTCTCGTAGGCTAAGCCGAAAGGGCCAGGGAACGACATAATTGATTAAATACTATATTTGATTAATTTATTTGGGCAAATTGAAGATATGAAATGACTTCTTGTATTTTTATGAGCCTCTTGGTGAAATAAAAGGTAATAAAGAAAATTGCTAAGAAGAGGGGTGACCCATTTGAGGAAAAAAAAAATATAAAATACCAAGGGTGGTCGGCCAAATTGGGAGAAGATAGAAAAATAAACTAAAGTATATTTTGCTAAGGGAGGTCGGCCAGGAGGAGAAGGAGAAGAGACAAAATAAAATAAAAATAATTTGCCAAGATGTGGACGACATAGGAAGAGGTCAAAAAAATAATAAAAGGTGCCAAAAAGGGTTCACCCACTTGGAGAAAAAAAAAAAAAATAAAATTTTTGTGGGCGCCCAAGCATGAGGTTGGCCTAGTTTGGGTCGGCCCTATTTTGAGGTTGAGGTTGGCTATAAAAGAAGGAACTCTTGGAGTCATTTCATCATCCATTCATATCATATTTTCTTCATTGAGTTTTCTCAATTGGCTGCAACATTTGTTGGGCTATATTCCAAGGACAAAAACCCTTGTGAATATCGGTGAGTTGGAGGAAAACCTAGCTCATCTTGTGGTGGACTCATAACGGAGTTCAATTTGCACTTCATTGGAGACTTGGAGCACATTTGCATATTCAGATTTTCAGATCAGAATTGGAGCATCATTCTTTGGTGGTATTTGTGTTGTCGTTGCACTATGGTTTCACCCTAGATTGGAGTGCCACCTTTGGAGGAGGGCGATTTTGCTTGTGGGAGGCGATTTCACCATTTGGAGGGTTTCCAAACCCTAAACCTAGCAGCCGCTTCATCCTTGCATGCACCGCCATTTTTGGAGGGTTTGTTGAGCATCATTCACCATCATTTGGTATGTACAAACCTAGGGTTTAGGTCTGATTTGGACAACAGCATTCTGGGCCATGTTTGATCATGTTTTAGCCCATGATTTGATGTAATTTTCAGTCTTCATATTCAGATTTGTAACAGCAGAGTTCTATTCAGAAATTCAGACTTTTGTGTTGCATTTGGATGGCTATATCTTGTGTATTTCATGATAGAATTCATGTTTGATATGATCAGCATTTAGTAGTATCAATTGGCATGTTTATTTGGCATTATTAGCCCTTGTATGTTCGCCGTTATAATTGTTTTGCAAATCAGAAATTAAATCAGAATACTGAAGTTAGGGTTTGAGCAGAAAAATAATTCAGAATTTTAGGGCAGATCCAGTTAGGGATTTTACATACAATGCACCTGTCTATCTAGAAATTACAATCTTCTTTTAAGCACAGTTTTTGGGTGGTTAACATTCTATCCTAGTTTGGCATCCAAGACAAGACTTCAAAAAGTTTGGGCCACAAATTCTCTAAGCATTATCATCGGTAGAGAGGAATCTATGGATCACGTCTTTTGGAGATGTCCTTCAAAGAGAACATTTTGGTCTTGGTTTCAAGCTGAATTTAATTATTTATCTAGTGCCTCCTGATTTGGAGAGGTCCTCTCATTGGAGGTACTTGGATGATCAAGGACAGCTGCAAATTTTTATTGCACACATTACAATTAACTGCCATTAGATTCCTGTGGAAGTCAACGTGTAATGATACTTTACACAAGGTCCCTTACCTCCTTAGCATAGGAGAGATGAGTCTGTTCAAGTAGGAGTTAACTATACTTTTAAAGTTATATATCCTTAAAGGTGTTACACCCTTTTCTTTTGTTGCATAGTCTCATATGTTAGCTGTTCTGGTTTTTTAGGATGAGACTTGTCGTATAATGCCCCATTGTTAGATTGATGGAAGCATTTGTTCTTTAAAGCAATTTAAGTTGCATGTTCAAAAGAAAGTCAAAATTAATCTTGTGATTTAGTCCTTTCTAAGACAAAGTAATATAAGATGCATTCTCAATAGAAGGATGTTTCGCTACAATTTTTGTCACACCAAGGTCTTTGATTCTTATTCTTGAGGCCTTGGATGTGTCATCATTAACTTTAAAAAAGCTTTATGATTTTTTGTTACAAATACTGAAAATTATTGAAAAAATGTCATCACTATCTTTTCAACCTGCCTAATCCCTTTTCTTTTTATGCTTCTAGATTATTTTCTTCTACTTCCCTCTGGAATGTCTGTAAGATGACAGGGCATTACAAAGGAACAGATTGACTTAGTTCTTTTGGCAGTGCTAAGAAACATATGGACTAATATCAAATATGTTTTGAATGGATTGCATTACTAAAGATTCTGATGGACCATTCAAATTTAGTAATGCCTGTATAGAAAAGCTAATATTAACCACATAAATACATATTTGAAAAGTAATTGCAATGAAACAGCTTAATGATTTCAAAAATAGTTGAAATTGGATTCAATGGCCTATTGCTGAAGGTCTTAAATTTATTTTTATGAGAAAAAGAAGCTGGATTAGCTTGTGAAGTTACCACTTGATCATGAACTAAGTTTTACATTTTGATTTTATCTAGGCAAAATACCAAAACTACGTAGTTTTGCAACAATTTCGCTTGAATGCTTCTTTACTGGAATGATCTTACAAAAGTAATTAGGATCAACACCTTCAGAATTGCCTCGTTTAAAATATACAATGTTTACAGGAAATCTTCAAATCAGTCCTTCGTAACAATGTTTTTAGAAGAATCTGAACATTGTATCTTTCTTGTTGTGGGAAACTTCTGTGCTCTATTTAGTTTAATCGTATGCTGAGAGTAAACTGTTTAGGATGTAGCTTCATATGTAATGGTCATACCAGTTTTTAGGAGTTTGGTAGAAGACGATTGACAAATGAAGGTACATGACAGGCACTTCTCAGAGCAGAAGAAATTGTAAACACATGGCCTGAAGCAGAGCTGGGACGCATCTTACGTGATTATGGAGAAGAAAGTCGGTGGCGTATATTTCAGAGAAAGATTGCAGAAGCTCGTCTAGCTGGTGGCATACATTCTACTTCAGAGTTGGTGGAGCTTGTGCGTAACATTGCTTTCAAATTTTCAGGTACCAATATCTCTAATATTCTGGGCCCACAGGGAGTCTATGATCATGTAGACAAGATTAGCCAACAGGGAGGTGAGATGCAAAGAGGACATTTGTTAATTTCGTTTTCCTTTTGCTGTTGCTTCAGTATTTTGACATCTCATCTTTAGTCTACAATTTTATGCCTTTCTCAATAAAGTGGCAGACTTTCCCTATTTAATACAGACAACAAAGAGATAACTGCCCATGAGAGTTTTTTGCAATATGCTATATTTATAGCATGAAAACGAGACATTAAGGCTTTATAGTTTTATGGGTAAATATGTTGATGTTGGTGTCTATTGCCAAATGTTTGCAGGAAGGCAAGGGTGGATGAAGACGGCTATTCGTGTCTTTCAAGCATTGAGAATTGCGGTGAATGATGAACTAACAACTTTAGAAAATGCTCTTAGGGAGGCTTTCGCATGTCTGTCACCTAAAGGAAGGCTTGCAGTTATATCCTTTCATAGCTTGGAGGACAGAATAGTAAAGCAGTCATTTTTGAACATCATTAACAAGGATCCTTCTAACAAAAATGACACAGAATATGATGCAAGTTTTGTTCATATCTCTGGTCAGACCAGATATAATAAATACAGAAGAAAAAGAATAACTCTAGAGGCTTCTAATGATGGTTCCTGTGAAGAATGGATGAAACAAATAGTAGAAGGCAAATATGGCAAGATTCTAACAAAACGACCTATAATACCCACTAAAGAAGAGGAAAATGTAAATACGAGATGTAGAAGTGCAAAGTTGAGAGTGCTGGAGAAAAATTGATAGAAAATTTCCCACCTATTTTTCACTGGTTCTTTTCTAGTCAAATTTTCCAAAGTAAAATGGTTTCTTTTTCAATCAAGCATATGGTAGGTATATTTTCCATGCAGCTATAGTAGTGGTTTCTGTATTTGACTTTGGTCTTGAATGGTATATAGGTTTAGATTTTGCATCATCGGACAGGGACTGTGCATGGAAAGAATATGACTCACTTGAACTTCTGCTATTTGCATCTGTTAGGCTATTTCAGTTGCATCTTTCCCTATAATGAATCTTCGGAAGCAAAAGGTAGGCTTTTCACGGTGACCCATATATAGCGATTTGATGTATAGACACAGGCACACATTATGTGAAGGAATATAAGCATTGTTTTCGGGAAAAGAGGTGGGGCTTTTGTCTGATGTATGTTCTAGTAGTTTTGGCTGCTATTATAGGGGCTAAATTTGATGGTTGTCCCTGCCTGTCAAGAAAGTTTTATGTGATGGTTATACATTCATAATTGCCCTTCAAGGGTTGGAACATCTCATACTCAGAAAAAACACCGAACTCCAGCTATATATTTCTGTAATCCCTCAGAATTTTTGACAGTCTGCCGAAAATATCCCTTTTCATCTCATCAAGTCTTTCAAAAAACTTTGATTACTTTTTATGGCTAAAAAGTGAAAATATGTTCATATGGCCATCAATTTAACCCCTGGCTGCTAATTACATTCACTAAAGGAACTCAATTCCTGGACGTGTAAGGTGCAGATTCATTCGAGGGAGCCTGGGGTGCATTCCAGAGAGCTTGGAGTGCATGTACACGGTCCCGTACAAAGGAACTGACAGGAAATTTGAGCCTCTTTAGGCAATTCTATAGGTTTTATATTGAGAGAACTCTACCAAAAGATTTTGTCAGCGCCAGAATTGTCCGAAACTGAAGGAAAGACATGTACCAAAAGATATTGAGGCTCCATTAATCATTGAATTCCAGGTCAGAATCCTGCCTTTACTGTTTCACGTCTCTTTTTCTAATTTATTCTTCTTATTATTAAATAAAGCCCCAAAACTGCATGTAAATAGAAGGCAATTACATGAAATAATTCACTTACTGGGCCATATCTACGTGTTAAGATTGCAAACCATCAAGAATTCAAATGTTCTCGACTTTCAAATAAGTTGGCTTTCAAATCAACATTTGATGCATCTCTATTCAAAATCTTTTCAATTATTGTCAATATTTAACTAAAAATTCGTGCAAAATAAACGTGAAGTGAAACAAAATGTGGGTTATAAACAAAAAATTCAAAGATGACCATCATATAAAAATAATGCCTAAGTTGCCGGTTCTGGTACGGGAACGGGTTCGGGAGCGGGGTTCTGGTACGCCGGTACGGCGAAATTTTTTTTTTTCCTGTGGGTACGGCTGTACTATATATATATATATTTATTTATATAGTATAACTGTATATACCAAAAAAATTAAAAAATATACAGAATTGAACATACATAATACATTTGAATCTTGATTGATAATTTAGATGACCAATGAACAATGAAACATTGAAAATCATTACAAATACTCAGTAGTCAGTACTGTATTACAAAATTTGAAATTTCAAAATAGTAAAATACTATAAGTCTAAGTCTATAATCAAGATTCAAAAGTCAATCTTTCTCTCTTCAATCTTCATCAAAAGGATCTAGATCTAAGTCATCATCATTGGTTGGTTGCAAATCGTTTGAAACACCAACATATGGAGTGCCACTCGCACTATGTACATCATGTAGAAAATTCTCTTCATCATCTACAGTGATTGTAGCAAGCTCTGTAATAGATGCATCCAAGTTGGCACACTCAGGGGCTATATCCCAATTCTTCGCTGCCCCGTCCTTGTACTCAACTTGCTTATGTGATAGAAGACGCAAGTTGGAGTGGACATAGACCAAGTCTTCTGCTTTTTTAGCAGCCAATCGATTACGCTTCACTGAGTGGATATAGGAGTATGTACTCCAATTCCGTTCAGCCGAAGAAGAACTTGCAACCTATTCAAATTTCAAATTAGAGCTCTAGTCAATACAACTTTAAAATGCAAAAAATGGTAAGTACTAAGAATGTTAAAATAAAACATGCTTACTTGTGATAGAACTTTGATTGCAAGAGGCTGGAGCAAAACATAATCTTGCCCATGGAGGTACCACCATGTATGTGCATCTTCTTTGTACATGTCTGCAATAGCACACATACTATGCTCTCGTCCTTGTATGAACTTGCCAAACTCTTTCCTAACACCATTCACCATTTCTGGATCGGAGTAGATTCTTCGAAATGCTTTCATGCAGCCGGAAGCAACTTCTCTATCTCTATATGGTGCGGTTCTCCCCGGCAAAGCAAGTATCTCAGTACTATAATATTTGGGAGACAAGGCATATGAAAGGAGGTGCAAGGGTGTGTTCATCTTGTCACAACGGTCATCAATGATTTTTTTGACACTTAGGAAAAATGTTTCATTGGGGTCATTGTCCTTTTGTGTTATTATGCTCTTTATTTTTTCTACCATGGAGTCAATGCCATCATAGATTTCCCCCAAACATGGCTGATCTGTATCAGCAAACCTAAGCATACTCATGATAGGCTCCGTGAAACTCAAAACATATTGCACACGTTCCCAGAACTCATCAGCTAGGATCAATGACTTCACCTTTTGAGCCCTTTCTGAATTAGCTGTCTTCCATATACTCCATTGGTGGCTAGTGACCATGGAGCCTAATGCCTCTTTCACCTTCACAAGTCGTCTCAAAACGATTGTGTGTGATGCAAATCGGGTCTCAGCAACCTAATGTTATGTAAAAAAATAAGTTAATAACACATTAAAAATTAAAATCTAAATCAAGAATCTAAATCAATGAATCATGCAACTCAAGTAAATAAAAATATGGCATAAATTAAAATTAAAATAAACTAAATTTACCTTCAACAACTCCAAATGCGAGAAAGACCTGAAGATGCCTTGTGACATATGATGGTTTGTCACAAACATTTGAATCTCCTCACCCTCATTGTATGTATTTTTCACCCAATCTATTTGAGTGCCAACTGCTTGCATCACCAAGTTAAGGGAGTGTACGGTACATGGTGTCCAAAATATGTGTGAGTATCTTTCCTCAACCAAAGCACCTGCTGCCCTACAATTTTTTGCATTGTCTGTAATGACTTGGACAACATTATCAACACCCACCATCTCTATGGACTCAATGAGGATTTTAGAAATAAATTGTGCATCCTTGATTTCCCCTTCACAATCAACCGACTTCAAAAACATTGCCCCTTTGGGGGACACAGCAATAACATTTATTAAAGGTCGGTTTTTGCAATCTTTCCATCCATCAGAAACAATGGACACTCCTGTTTCAATCCATGAATCTCTAATTGGTTTTAGTGATTTCTCTACATAACTTTTTTCTTTTGCCAATAAAGTGGTTCGCACCTTTTCATAACCAGGACCTGTATAATCAGAAGGTGCATTACTAATTGCTACCACCATTTCCCGCCAATATGGTGATCTCACCAAGTTGAAAGGAAGACCATTGGCATAAATGCAACGTGCAATTTTTTCATCTGCAATATCTCTCGTTTCATTTTGAAATGCCTTTGCCAGTGGACCTCTTTTGCAGGAAGAAGAGGGTTCATCATCTTGGTTTACATCCAAGTCCAAGAAAGGATGTTGTGGCCTGGAACAAGGAGCTTCTGTAGGTGGATTCATTGATGTTTTCTTTGTTAAAGGATGAGCTCTTGATTTTGCTCTTGCACTCTTTTCATCAGCTTCTTCTTGTTCTTTAATGTATGCCATAATTTGTGTTTTTGGCAACCCCCTCTTGTTTGGCCCTTCACATATTTTTATTCCTTTTCCACTTATGGCACATAAGTGAGCTTTCAATCGAGTATATGAGCTCTTAAATGTGACTTTGCACTCATTACAAACCCAAACAAAAGCCCCACCTCCTGCTAGTTGTTCAATCATGTTGACATGTCTCCAAAGAGGAGATCCTTGATCATATTTTAATTGTTTACTCTTCTCAAGACCCACCGAACTTGAACTAGTAGCCGTAGCCATTTCACTCTCAAATAGATTGCTGCTTAAAAAATTACAAAATTTATATTAAAATAATAAAAATTGAAATATAATAAAAATATTCTAACCCTACACACTAATAAAACACCTAAACATTCAAGAGAAACAATAAAATAGGTTTAAAAAATGTTCAAACTTGTTTTTTTTTTTAAAAAAAAAAGTTGAAATTTTTGAAATTTTTTTTGAAAAAACTTAAAAATCCATTAAAAACTTGAACAAATTCAACAAAAACTAGAAAAAACAGGTTAAACTACTTACCTTAGATCAATAGATGACCTCTGGGCAAGCTACAATCCTTCCTTGGTGCTTTGCAATCGATTCCGGATTCCCTCCACAATGCAAAAATGAATAAACTGTGAAAAACTCTTGTGAAATGGAGGAGGAGTTGCAAAAATAAGAAGTGAATAGGGGCGTTTTAGTTATATTGACCTTTTTAGGGTTTTTGTTTTTGTTTTTTTTCATTAAAAAATGAGTTTTGAAGTCGTTTTTTTTAGTGTTAATGCCAAAAAATTGGCTTTTCGCGGGTGGGAGCGGCCGAGTGCGGGCAGGGAGCGGCCCGCCCGCCCCGGGTTCTCTCCCCGGGGCGGGCGGGCTGCTCCTTGCCCGCACCCGTCGCCGCTCCCGCGCCTGCTCCCGCTCCTATGGCGAACCCACAGAGAACCCGGGGCGGGCGGGCCGCTCCCTACCCGCACCCGTCGCCGCTCCCGCGCCCGCTCCCGCTCCCGCTCCCGCTCCCGTCGGGTACCGTACCCGCACCCTGCACTGGCGTTTCCGGTAACATAGAATAATCCTGAATTCTTTGACCAAATCTTGTGATTTTCTATCACTTGGGAATAGATGCATTGTGGATTAATAAACAAGAGGATTAAATCAAAACAAATCACCTGCCAATTACTGTCAATCACAAATTTAAAATGCAAATGGAAGATTTTTTTTATAATCATTAATTTATGTTATTTTAATGATTTAATATTCAATATTCAATGGCGAGTGGCTGAGTAAACCCTATGCAGGGCAGTGTTGCTTAAGGCCCATTTTTGGGCAGTAATAAGCTTCCTGCAGATGCTTCTGTGTTTGTAGAAGGGGTGGCTAAGGTTTTCAATGGTCGTGGAGGTGTGGAGTTGCCACTGACACCTGGTTTGACTGGGAAGAAGGGCAAATCTTACCTAGAAGTGGCGTCTGGGGATGCTTCACTAATATCTGAGGGAAAGTTTAAAGGGTCACTTGTAGAGGTAAGGAATGGAGGGACTGTTAATGCTGGTCGCCTGGTCAAAAGGGCTGATAAAACCCCTGTTTTGAAGCTAGGAGAGGAGGTGCTGGAAAAAGCCGAGCTCTACAAAGAGACAGTGCTAGTATGCAGATTTTCTACTTTATGGCCGAGGTTAAATGATGTGTACAAATGAGTATCTCCTACATGGTAGTTTCTGCGTGGTTCTCTTTTGCTATATCCATGTTCTCGTTTTTTTACTATTGTTTGTGACTCAAAAAATGACACAGAGAATGTGTTAGCTGAAGTGTTGTGGTTTTGGGGTCATGCTACTCTCTATATGAAATCCTGGTTCTTGGGATTTAATCCCAACTTTGAAAATTTTAGGTCGATGCTTGTGTGGGTTCGTTTGCAGAATCTGCCTTTGCATTTTTGGATTGATTCAACTTTGAAGGCTATTAGCAATGAGTTAGGAAGGTTTATTGCTATATCTATGGATACCCAGTTGTGCATGCATGCTTTGTATGCTAAAATCTTGCTGGATTTGGATCTTTCTAAGGGGTTGCTAGAGGAAATAAGGCTGCAAATGGGAGAGTCTGATTGGAGGAAGCCACTTGACTACAAAAGAAAAAGCATTTAGGTGGTGGAATTGTCATGGAGTAGGGCACTTGTCAGATTTATGCCTAGAAATTAAAAAGTGTAGAAAAGCTGGCCTAATCCTGTGGGGACAGGAGGTGTTTGAGAAATTCTAGAGGGTTGAAAGTTTGGTGTCTAATAAGCCTATTGAAGGTTGTGATGCTGGATTGAAGGAAGTTTGTTTGACTAAGGAGCTGGAGGTTAGTAAGGAAGCTATGTTGGAAGTTGAGAAGCTTTCATTAGGATAGACTTCACAGGACTGAAGTTTGGCTCCATAGAAAAAGGGGAGTTTGCAAGCTTCTGTCTCTAGGAAATGAATAGTGGAGAGTGTTGACCCCATTCTTGATGTTGAAGACTCCCTTTTGGATGAGGGGATAGAGGAATTAGAGGAGAGTGTCGATCCCATTCTTGATGCTAAAGACTCCCCTCTGGTTGAGGGGACAGAGGTTTTAGGTGAGGCAGTTGTCTCCCCACACAAAATTTCTATTGAGAAAAGTGAGTTGAGGTGTGATTCCTGTCACAAATACATTACAGAGAATGGTGAACTAAAGTTGTGGGTTTTAGCCTTCTAGGAGGGATCCAAGTTTAAGGAATATGAATGAAGGACTTTGGAGGGTATTAAGGTTGGTTTCTTCCAAGAGGACCAAGATGATAACAAAGTTAGGTTAGATGACTAGAATCTAGTGTCACACACAAAAGTCAGATCTAAAAAGAATGCAAGACCTTATGGCCTTAGAAGTTATTAGTTTTATATCTCACATTATTGGCTTTCAGCCTTAGTGTTGTTGGTCCTTGTCATAGTTTCTTTGATGTTTGATGGGCTCGATTTTTGTATTTGAGACGGACTTTGTACAAGGGTTTGAGCCCTTTTGAAGACCAACATTTACCCTTTATAAAACAAAAGAATTGTCTTCAAAAAAATATAGTTACATTGTAAGAACTCCAAAGAATAGTATGACATTCAATTCAGTGATAGACGTTCTCTTTATAAAACTTGTTATTTAGTGATTGGTAATAATTGATGCAGAAGTACCCTTGGGTTGGTGCAATTTTGTAGTGTGCTTTGTAGTTCCCATGTGCAAGCCTAACTTGTGTGTTAGCCTTTGTTTTGTGATAGTTTGTTGTGGGGTGAAAGCACAATAGTTTGTCCCACTTCTAGGCCAAAATGAAAAATGCAGCCTACAATTTGCTCAAAATCACCTAGGTTCGATTAAAGGAGGGGTTTGATTGAACCTAGTTAATGCACACATGGCATGGTGTGGTGCCACATGGAGGTAGCAGGTTTGATCAATTTTTTTAAAGGGCTTCTATGGAACATATCTTCAATTGAAGCTACTTATGTAGTGCACTTGTGGCAGCATTTTTTCTTCTATCTACGTGTTGCAATTTTACTTGTTAAAATAGTCAACTTTGCATCGTGTACACGAGGTTAAATGCAATCACCTAGAAAAAAGGTCCATTACAACAAATAAAGACTTCTATTCGAGACAACGGTAAAAATAACAAACTAGGGGAGAGGAGTCAGTAGTCGAGTGGAGTCCTATCGTTGATATAGTACTCGTGGGTATATGATTTAGTCTTGCAACAAATTTATACTATATATTGTCAACAATTATTCCACATGTAAATAAAAAAATGATCAATTGTTGGTCAATACTGGACCTTTACATGATCACATGAGAACTTATGAATGTCATATAAAATATCATAAATATATTCATTAACAAGTGTAATAATTTTTTTTCCTGCTTTATATAAAATATCATAACTATCCACTATAAGTGTATCATTTATGAAATAAGGTGCCCATCTAAACAAGTATTGTTGTTATGTGGACAAATACTATTCTTATGTGTACAACTATTGGAGTGGCAATGTACATTCATTGAAATACTTCATATTATATGTTTGTCATGTGACAAATGTAAAAGGTGAGTACAATAAATACCTTATATTTTGTCATGAAATGTAAAAGGCTGTCAAAAAGTTTTATGATCATTTAAAGTTGAATATAAGTTGTATTTTAAATAATAATGTGTTGTTTTCATAACAATAAATAGTATTTTGTGTTCAACTATTGGGTCATCTGTGGTGGATATAAAGGTTAGAGATAACAAGATTCATGGTTACCAAAAGGTATTGTGGTCATTTAGGTTGGATATAAGTTGTATTTTAAATACGAATATAATCTTGTTCTAACAACAAATGATATCAGTTTGTTCAACTACTAGGGATCCCATGATAAGGTTTTGGTCAAATCTTTAAAAATTCATTTTAAGGATACTTCTCACTAGATGTGCTGATGTGGCGAGTTACGTGATGAGTCACACCTCCAAACCTTAGTTGTAGATAGATAGGAGTCCATATCACATTTCTAAAAAAAATGGAGGTCCTAGGATATTCGATGTAACAGCTACATGGTCGCAAAGTTAGCCCTAACGACTACTGGCTTCTCTCACCTAGGTCAATTTTAAAAAAAAATTGCACTACACTCTATGTTGATGTCCTTGTTTCAACCAAAAATAATAATTCAGTTTTGATCAATAGACAAAGAGAAATGTGTTATGGTAAAATGTAGGTCTAAATTTTTGTTAGTACCAATTAAAAATTAACAATCAAAATATTAATAAAAAATTGCCAAAAAATATCGACACACTAAATATTGGAGTTAACGATCTAATTCCAAGAAATCCTTGAAAGATTTTTTTATTTAAAGTTGTGTTATGGTAAAATGTCACTATAAATAATAGAAAAATAGTAAAAAAAATATTGAAAACTAACCAAAAATAATATAAATATATATTTTAAATTTTTTTAAAAATTATAAATTGAATCTACATAGAAAATGACACAAACCGCTAGTTTACGTCGTCTTTAAATTTTTGATAGTTAGTTTGGTATAATTGATAGAATGTGCTAAATGTTGATTTTTGTGGCCGAATAAAAAAAAGTGGGACACACTATTGTGCTTTCACCTTGCACTCAAGTTTAACTTACACATGTTTGTTGTTTTTGTTTCCTTTGGGTAGTTTTGGTGACCTATGCACCCTATGATGACATAACACTATTTTGCCTTGTACAGGCCCCATTGGTTGGTGCATAACTTTTGAGTGCATCTCAATGCTTTCACAAGCTTCCCTTGCATTGAACTTGGCTCTAGCCTTGTTCTTGCTCTTGTGCATCCTCACACAACTTGCATTGTGCCACATGCTAAGTTCTCATGTGATGCAAGTTAATCACACATGTCTTGGAAAAGTAAGCAAATTTTAGAATGTTAGGATGGTTGGGCATATGTTAGAATAACTTTTGTTAGATGATAACAATTAGTTTTTTTGATGGCTTGTTGGTCTTGGAAGGTCAAAAGAATTTCAAATTTGAATTTGTTAAGGGGTGGTCCAATTGTCTTATTTGTAGACTGCCCACTTGCTTATTAATTTTCTCCTAGGCACACATTTATGGTGATAACTTGGATTAGTCCACCATGTTAGTGCAAATTAGATTCAATGTTGGCACTATTTATTGGGATGCTTGGTCATTTGTAGGGGTTTGGTTGATTCCCAATAGTTGGTGTTACATCTCCAACTTATGATTAGACTTAATCTCAGTTTTATGTGGTAAATAGGACAATTAATCTTAGATTAATGATTTGATGTTTGTGGAAAATATCAAGTGTAATCAATGATATTGATTTATGTTTATATTAAGCATGAGATTACTTATTGCTAAGATTATTTTATCATAATGGTTTATGAATTAAATGATGATACACTGATCATGATTATATGGTTGTGAGTGTAACTAGGAAAAATAATCTTCCTCTGAGGATGGAAGGAGAGTATCACCGGGGAAGAAGGTACTAGATATTCGGAATAGATCAGAATGCCATCTAAGTATCAAATTGTTTATTCGTGAACCGAGTAAGTTGGGGTGAGTAAAAGTCTTTTTATCCTTGCAAGTCGATTTCGATTCAACTATAGTCGGTAAAGTTGAGGTAAGGGTTCTTGACATTTTTTTTTACGTCAAATCGACTAAGCGATGTTATTAGAACATTCTTGTGGTCGATAGTAAGCTGGTGTGATGTCGAGTTTCTTATGTTTACATAACTTTTCTTTATTAAACTTTGTGTTTATAATTAAAATTTCTTATCTAAGTCTAATATAGCGAATTAGGGGAATAAGACTCGACCCCATAATCACATGGTTATGTTACCACCTTTTCGATGATAACATAGCTGGTATAAATCATACATAGTATCATTTCATTATAAATGATAGTATGTGAGACATGTCTATGTCTTTAAGTGGTCTAGCACTTGGTGGTGTAAGCTTTTCTGTTATGTCACGAACCGTACCACTATCCACGATGAGTGGAGGGAGTGGTAACGGTGGTAGAGCTTACCACAAGCTCGAATAAATGTCTTAACTTCTGAATGGGAAGTAATTTTTGGTTATCTTAGAGTCTTTACCCACAGGTGACAAGATGCCACCGGGGAGAAACCCACACCCCATTTCAAAGGTGGCAGATTTCGTGGGGTGGTGGGAGTCTATCATGCAAAGAAGAGCTTTTTTGGAGGAAAAGGGTTTGGTGGTTGTTACGTTAGGCATTGTTGTTGTCGTCGGTTATCGATTTGGGAAGAGAGAGCTCGGTAGGGAGAAGCTACAGAGTAGCTCTGCATTGTTTGTGAGCCGCGAAGGAAAGTGAACAACAGACCTCAACTGGACATAACTCAGTTCAATCCATATCCTGAGGTAAGACTGTTAATACAATCATATTTGCTTGTAGAAAGCAGAGCTTTCGTATGATAATATATGATAACTACAGTGGTCATAGGCCAACCATGTATCACCTTTTGATGATGATAATATGTGTATAACCACATTATGGCCTTCAAAGCCGAAGGATTAAAAAGAATGTGATATAGTTTAACTTAAGCACTGTATTCATTAGTTAATATGTTGAGGCCAAAAGGCTGAATATCTATAATTACTGTTGTAACAGTCTCAAGTTCTTGAAGCCGATAAGGCTGAGAATAAGTAACATTTGTTTATAAGCATTGTGTTAAGATTGCATTCGTGGTAGGCCGAATGCCATAACCTCAAATGATTATCATTGAGTAGGCTGTGAGCCTTGCAATACCAAATCCTGAGTCTATCATTAGGCCGATAGCTGGTGCCTCGAGGAGAGGTAACACAGTTAAAAAGAAGGCCGATGGCCATACATTTGAACATTGAGATATTCTTGTCTTTGACAGTATTTAAACTATAAGACAGTCGAGGCACTTATAAGGAAAATGTATACCTTATGTTTAAGAAAGTTAATACTATACCCTCGGGTGTAAGCTATTGTGATTTAAAAGAGTGACAAGATTTGTCTTGTCGTGGTATAAAACTAGTATAATATTGATAAACCTTGATTAAGGCTGCATGGAGTGCATGCCAGCTTTTGCATGTCAATGAGTAAACCCTGACTCATTATTACTATCTTATTCCATGAAGGAAAGAATTGAAAATGAGTGTGATAACTTTGTAGTAGAGTACGTATTATATATATGTCTCTTTTGAAATGGCAAAGCTCTGTAGATGAAGCTAAGGGTTTCAAGAACCCATTTGAATTTTTTTGACAAATGGACGACTATTGGCCTATATTGGCAAGTCGTATGATCGATATGAATTCAATGTAAACCTTGAACACGAGTAACCATAGAAAAACTTAGACCAAGGATGGTCTTTTGAAATTGGAAACTATGAACATGAAATTGAAAGTAAAGAAAAATGGGAATAGAGTGACGTGGAGTCACAGGTTCCCTATTTTATAGACAACAAATAATCACTAGATGTACCCCTGGAGACCGGAGTCAAAAGTCCAAGAAAGATGGACTGAGGGTGAATTAAACCCAACTTTTCCACTGACCTAGGAGGGTCAAAATTGAACATTGTAGGATGAAACAACTTCTAAGTCGAGTCAAGGTGTGTGAACATTTGACTACGTTTATTGTGAAACGTCATGTATATAAATCTTTGGCCAAAGTAATGCATCTGTCTTTGCATGCATTAGTCGGTTCATTGTGCTGCAGATGGCACAATGCTTCCAGTAGTGTCATACATAGTTAGAGTGGATCTATAGTTGCATGACCGTGAAGTATTGTGAAGGACACAACACCAGATACTCAGATGGCAAACCAATCGGTTCCTTATATCTATTCCCTTCATGAAGGGTAGGGCCGCTTCCAGGTAGGAAGTTGTGCGGGGGACCGCCGGTTTGTGGTTGGAGGAAAAGCTCTTGGATGATGCTCTCCTTTCCAAGTAGAAGACTAGCCGAGGCTTAAGAAGACAGATGTCAAAGTTCTGGATACATTACATTATCTTATATGGCTTGATAGTCATCATTATGTATATTTTATCATTGATGCTATGAGCAAAACATTGTAAATGTATAGTGAAAGTTGAAGATAAGGAGAACAAGATCACACAAAATCATCAAAATAAACTTAAACAAGTGAGATTTATATCTTTCTATGTGAATCTAGCTCCTCACTCCTTGATAAGGTAGAGGACTTTGCACCCTTAAGCCCTAGCTTCACCCATTGTAATGTCCCCTATTGGAACAATACTAATTTTACCTCAATAAATTCCAATACCCTAAGTTAGGGTTAGGGTTTTGGAGTTACCATTTAAATTACTTTCAATTTGCATCATTCTTGTGCCCTCAATCTGCAATCATAACATAGGAAACATATATACAAACATAACTCTTGGAATACAAGTGTTAGAAATTATCAATCTGCATATAAACAATAGTTACATAGATTTATTTACTACTCATTGTTATGAAGTTACATTCATGGATTCCACTCCATTATAGTATTGAAGACATGATATTCTTTGGTACATGATGACTCCATGTCGGCCCTTACGGGAGGCATGGCAGTTCTCATGTTCAGTTCCTCCATACTGGCCCTAAGGGGGCTTGGCAGGTTCAAGCTGTCATACATGGCCTCCATACTAGCCCTTACGGGGGTATGGAAGGGGTGTAGACCAGATTGCCTCCAAGCTGGCCTTAGGGGGGTATGGCAGGACTACAAAGCCTCAGTCTATCTGTCATTCACTCCTATGATGGAGGCTTGAAAACAACAATAAATTACTTATATAGATTCAAGCTGACATGTTCACGATATTTCTTTCATTACATAATAAGTATGGTTACTAGAATATATGTCTGACCTGCAGATCTGAAACTATATTATACGAATATCACAATGACTTTCAAGTTCTAGGTCGAATGCTCTAGTAATGATGATGCCTTCTGCTTGATCGATTGGTTCTCTTCCTTTATACCTTGATCTGCTTCTACCCATCAACAGGTGCCTCTTTTCATGGGTTCGCTGCTCTTCAACAAATGAAATCGCACCCCATATGAGTTGCTGCCCTTTTGTCTTATTCATTTAGTAATGGTTGTAACATATACAAATTGTATCTTTACAAATGCTAATTGATGTCTTCTAGTAACGAGATTGCAAACTTTGTATCATTCGAAAATGTTTGCCTTAGTCCTTGTCCCTTTTTGATGAAAATTTCACCCTATCTTATTTGATCATTGCTGTAATAATAATAATCGCTGTATATCATAAACAAAGACCACTTAATGCATCTTATATTTTAATCGTGTTGTTACTCTACACATGTAGCTAACTTATGACTAATCGTTGCCTTCATATTAATTGTTTGCATACCTTTCTTGAATGGTGCACATTACTTCAATACATATTGTAGCCTTATCAATCATATTACAGTTATAACAAACAAATCCACTTCATGTTGTGATCACACCTCTTAGTAAATAATATTTGTCCAACATAAATCACACACCTTTATTAATAAATCGGGGCTCTTATGTTTGTATCATAATCTTGGTCATAAGCTCTAGATCCATAGACTGCTTTGATCACAAAAGGTCTAAGCCAATTAGGTTCAAATTTGCCCTTCTTTGCATGATCCTATTGATTTCTTTGATTCTCTTTGAGGACAAGGTCTCCTACCTGGAACCTTATTTCTTTGATATTTTTGTTATAACTATGGTGAAGACAGTTTCGGTAGACTTGAAGATGATTAAGTGCAGTGAGGCATCTTTCGTCCAGTAGCTCTAGATCATTCAATCTGGATATTTGGTACTCCTCATTAAAAATGATATGATGTAATGAAACTCTCAGTGATGGGATCTCAACCTTAATAGGTAAGACATCTTCAGTACCATATGCAAGAGCATAGGGTAATATAATTGCAGCGCCTTCTCTAATAATAACGGCAGCCACAATGACTTCTCTTTAATCTTAATCTTAATCTTATATTAACTACTTTAGATCCTTATAGGATATATCCGCTACCATGTATGACTTTTCTCTTACATGAGATTGCTTTTATTTAAATATTTATATTTATATTTACTATATATATATATATTAATATTATTTTTAATAATATTATTATATACGTGATTTCCATCCAAAGTGGCTTCTCTGTTTTATCATGATATTTAAATCTTTAATTTAAACAATGTCTTAATATCGGGACATCACACCCATAATGCAAGTTACAATGTAAAATGCTCTCTAAGTATCAATGCAATTTCACTATAACCTAACTACAATGGAGATGATTGAGAGAAATTTGGGCATAGTAAGATTACTCAAAACTTGGATTATGAAATGGCTTGTGGAGGCTTGTATTTATAGGCAAATTGGAGGGGATTTTGATCCAACGGTGGAGATTGATTGTTGAGATCAAGGGATGAGATTGATTGTGAGATGGAGGGCTAGGATTTGATCAATAAAATTGGATGGTGGAGGATAAAAATGAATCTTTTATTCATTTTGAGGACTTAGCATTAAATGTGATTTAGATGGATGAGAAAATTTAAAATTAATTTCCTTGGGATGAGATGGAATTAAAAATTCCATTTTATGTGGGGATGTGCAACTCCAAGGACACATGTACATTTTTAGGCTCTTACATCTGTAAACTAAAAAAGAGGAAGATGTTTTATCATGAAAACGGTAAAAATGAGTTGACGTCTTTATGAATATTTTGCAATTTGTAATTTGTGGGTGTGATAGAAGGTGTTAATCATGCTTTGACCAAGTTAATCAGGGTGATTAACTTAGTTAATTTGGCTGGAAAAAATTAGTGGATGAGATAATCAGGGTTTCAGATTAATTAAATAATGATTTATTTAATTAATCCAGGTTTAGGGGTCATGTAGGCTAGGGTAGCTAATTAAATAATGACTATTTAATCAACTAGGTTAGGGATAGGCTAATTAGTAGGGTTGATTAATTAGATATGCATAATTTATCTAAGTAATTAGGTTTAGGGAAGTGGACAAATTAACTAAATAAATATTTGACATATTTATTTAATTAATTGGGATGATGTTAGAATGTGTGACTATTGAATTAATTAAATAAATTCAATTTTAGGGATGAGTGCATGATTTAGGGGTTGGATGAAATAATTAATTAAATAATAATTTAATTAATTAACTAGATGAAGAATTAGTGTGTGGATGACATCGAAGGGTGGTTAGAAGGGTCGAGACATTTTTAGGTTTCTACATTTGCCCCTCTTTGACGTGGCGTCGTGACTTAGAAGGGATATGGCATCAAGTCAAAGAATTTGCTGCAGCTGCTGTGAAGGAATAAAATGGATGAGGGATGCCCCCTCGAGAGGTCGGGTGATTTTTTTTTTTGGGTGATCTTTTGAAAGGAGGAAATGGTGATGAAAATTGGATAGAGGATGAGAAATCAGGTCTACTGGAAGAAAAACAGACGAAAAAGGTTATTTTTTTGCATCCTGGGGAGAGAAAAATGTGATGGGGGATGACATGGCTTTCTATAAATAGAAAATGTGGGCCCAAAGTACCACATTTACACATATTGAGCTTATTGGACGAGAGGAGATAGGAGACAAGATGGTGCAACCACCTTTCCCCCGCTACGAGCATCAATCTGAGCGAGTGTGCACATACATGAGATCACCCCTAGCGGACCCACAAGTATGTCGGCCAACCTCGACTTTGTCAATTTCGAGTTCGGGATATTTATTATCTCGGGAAACGGGTAGTTTAGGCAGATTGGCGCCCTAACGCAACTGTTTTGGTGTCATCTTTTGGATTGGTGCCATAGGCCAAACTGGGAATTTAGGAGTTTTAGTGCTATTTTACAAATTTCTGGCACCATCATCTATTTTGACACCATAGGGTAAAATAGGAATTTAGAAGAAATGATGCCATCTAGGGTAAATTTGGCGTCAAGCTTCGGTTTGGCGCCATAGGTCCAGGGTTTGAAGTTTTGGTACCATCCCCTGGCAAATTGACGCCATCTTCCGGAATGGTGCTATAACTAAAAGTTTTAGCATCATGCTTTGGAATGGCGCGGGGGTTTAAGGAAAAATGGCGTTTTGGTGTCATATTGAGAAAATTTGGTGCTATCATCTGTTTTGGCGCCAAATTCAGAAGAATTGGCTCCATACTGGGCAGAAGTGGCGCTAAACTTTGTTTTGGCGCCATACTGGCAGAAGTGGCGCCAAAATTTATTTTGGTGCCATGCGGGTTAAAAATGGCGCCAAAATCTGTTTTGACGCCATATAGGTTAGAATGAGCGCCATAGCGCTGGGTTGGAGGAAAAGTTAGTTTTTTGATGGTCTTTTTTCAGTTGCAGATTCATGGCCATATTGTGGCATCCTGAGAGCGACGAGTTCCCTCGGTTATTGAGCTAGTGGATCAGTTTGAATAGCCTACCTTACTGAGATTAGGTAGGATAGGATTGCGGACAGTGAGTGAGATGCCCCACATACGGGCACATAGGGCTATGATGACAACCCTAGTGGAGCAATGGAGGAGTGAGACATGCTCGTTCCTACTACCAACAGGTGAGATCATGATCACCTTGGAGGATGTATGGAGGATTCTGGGACTACCGATTGCTGGAGCGAGAGTCACCTATGATGTTCGTACAGGAGCAACAACATTAGATAGGGCGTTTGCCCCTGGTTAGCCAGTATATGTGCTTCAGAGGTGACAGATGAGTTATAGACAGACTCAATTGGCTGGGGTGGATGATTTCACCTTAGTTATGCCGGATCGATGCGCGTAGGGCTTCTCGGTTGGTTGGGGAGGAGTGATTGAGTAAATGATATGGCATGAGACGATGTATGCATGGGGGCCTTACATGTTAGGCTAGTTATATCATGAGATGCACACGATTGTGTATCACTTGAACGGGGCTATATCAGCTGGGGTGACACTACTGCATGTGTGGGCCTTCGAGCATATAGGTATTACACAGCCTCAGGCAGGTCTATATTGGGCTCCATTTGAGGCTTTTGTATTTTTGTATAGAGCGCCTATTACATATTCTTATGTAGGGTAGTTGAGATACTGGAGGCACATTTTTATGATTTGGTTTCTATTGTCTGGCGTTCATATATTGGAGTAGAGGCATGGGTGGATGATGATATTCACATGCCATTTACATTTAGGCTCGGTATTTGATGGGCTGAGGGGATCATACTATTGATCGGTATCTCCCTTCGTGAGTTGAGACAGTTTGGACTACGCCAGAACTTACCCCAAGCCATGGCAATTTTTGCGAGGACGCTACGAGATGTCAAATGGCCAGCTCAGATACAACCCTAGGTGGTGATACAGGATTTTGCGGCATTGCAGCCTGTGCAGTGGGATTGGAGGAGTATGGTGGTCGATGCAGGGACCACTCCGGATTATGATTGATGGTGGGGAGTGTGGAGGCTGATCCGTTTGACGGATCCTATTGTAGAGCCTGACTTTATCGTGGAGGAGGGAGAGGAGGGGGACGAGGTTTGGGAGGAGGTGGTGATGGAGGAGGTTCCCATCGATGTGGGTGATGGTATTGGGGTTTCGGCTGCAACAGCAACAGAGCAGGTATTGGGGAGAGGACGGGGGCAGAGACATCAAGGTCCCCAGCAACATACACCTCAGTAGCATGTACCTCAGCAGGTACCTATGCAACAGGCACAGAGAGGGGCGATGCCACCGCCTCGACCACCTCGGCAGCAGCAGTAGGGCTAGGGGCAGGTACAACAGTAGACTCAGGGGCCTAGGCCACAGTAGAAGGCATAGGGGCCGAGGCCACAGTAGTAGGCAGGACTGCAGGTTAGGCCTCAACAAATAGCACAATAGGTACCAGTGCATCAATTGAAGTCATTTACAAGGGCTGGCGCAGCGGAGGCAGGGCCATCAGGGACAGGACCTGGCCCTTCTCTGGGTACTCGTATTGGGCATTGACATACTCAAGCTGACGGGGAGGAGACAAAGACCTTATGGGCTCAGGTAGCTAGTTTGGAGGACATGGTGACTCGCCAGAGACAGGAGCTGGCGCAACTACAGGGGTTCAGGCTCTGTTAGATGGAGTAGGTGGTGGGGATGGGGGTTCTCAGGTTAGCGCTTTGCAGGCGCAAATAGGGCAGCTGCAGTCATAGGTGATAGGGCTTACTTCAGAGATATACAGATAGGTCCCTATGTCAAGCTGTAGAGGCTAGGTTGTAGGGTGTTGAGGCTAGAGCTCAGCAGACAGAGGGACATGTTGCCAGTCTACAGGGGGAGGTTACTCGACTACAGGGGATGGTAGCTGGGACTAGCATTGGGCAGATATACTCAGACTCCTAGGCTTGGATCGAACAGTTACAGGACCAACTCCTAGATCAATGCTTTTGAGCTGAGTACTACTATGGTGCCTACTGTGTCGTGGTTCCCGAGGGTTAGCAGGTGCCTGATTATAGTCAGCGGAGTGGGTTGAGGATGTCTGGTTCTTACAGATCCAGGAGATCCCAACAGTCAATGCAGCAGCCTATGGCATCTCTACCATTGCCACCTCAGCAGCAGCAACAACAACCAAGGTCTCCTATTGACTTTGGCAGGGGGTCATCAGCCTAGGTTTGATATTTTTGGACTTTGATGTATTATGGTTATGTATCATGACATGGTATTATTATTTTTGAGTGATGTATATTTGGTGGCGATGTATGCATTTTGTGGTTATGGTTATTTATGATGTTTATGGTGATGTCTATGATGATGTTTTTATGATTATGATGGATGCATTTATGGATGTTTATGATGATGTGGATTACATAGATGGATAGATGGATTATACTTTATAGATGGTTATGGATGTATTGTGGATGTTATTTTATTATGGATTCATTTTCTATTTCTGGTATGTAGATGGATATGTATGTGATTATGATGTGGAATATATGCTCAGATTAATAAACATATATTATGTATGGATGAAAATGACATGGGATATGTAATGGTTATGTATGTAATGGATAAATGGATATGTTATGTGATATAAGTGATAAATGGATAAAATGAGTAAATGGATTAATGGTTAATGATGTAATGATTAATGGAATGAATAAATGATAATGGATGTAATGATAAATGGTTAATGAATAGTTGGATGAATAAATGGATTATGACAATGTCTAATAGCAAATGGATTAGTAATAAATGATGATAATGGTTAATGGATATGTAATGTAATGGACAAATGGTAAAATGGTTATGGTAAATGGATAAATGATAAATGGAAAATGATGAATAATATAATGATTAATGAAATGGATAAATGGTAATGGATAAATGTAATGGTCAATGATAGATGACTATGCAAATGGAAAATGATTAATGGACAAATGATAATGAGATGGGAAATGGGATGGGTTGATGATATGGTTGGATGTCATGATACATTGTGATGTTCTTGAACCCTGGGCGATGGGGTTAGGTGGTTTGGAGTAGGTTTAGGGATGGTTGGGATAGATTTAGGGATGGTTGGGATACTAGGTCACTTTAGACACCACGTTATTAGAGGGGTTTTGTTGGAATGGGTGAAGTATGGAGGGTGGATTGGTTAGAGTGATTGTTTGTAGGGGGGTATGTTAAAGTGGTTGAATGGATGGGGGGTTGAATCATTATTAGATGCTAAGTCTAGATAGCGTGTTGAATGGTTGGATAGGTAAGCTAGGTCAAGTAATTGCATTGACATTATTGAGAGCATTTCTAGATTTATTATAGCAAAAGGGGATATTTTCACCAAGGTATGAAAGGACCAAGGTGATGATATATATCTATCTTTGCATGGACTAGACCCATAAACAATAGGTTGATCTCATGCATGCCCAAGGTAGTATAACCTTGCCTAGATGAGGGAAGGGGACTCATAGCATAAGCTCTTTAATACATATGAGGTATGATTAACTTTAGATGTAAATAGGGAACAATATGCTAGAACCGACCCTGCATCTTCAAGATATGAATACCATTCTTGGAGTAATGAAATCAACCTACAAGCACGGCATACAAAACAATGACCATGTCCCGTTCTAGGTGTTTTCCGCCACATACCATGATATAGTAAGATCAAGGTAGCTTTGGAATGATCCCTAGAATAAGACAAAAAAAATCAATAATAAAAAAGGCCAACGAACCATACAAACAACCATTGTATCTCTTGCCAAGATAAGTGTTGATAAGATGATGGATTCTGTCTACTGTAGGAATGATATATCCATTAAGGAGAGAATCAGTTGGATATTGTTGTATAAATTTTGAAATGTGGGCAAAAGGATAGTAGGCCATATGTGATGATTATGATTGGTTTGTTGATTAATGATTTTTTCGTAAGATGTAATGTTTGACATTATGCTTAGCATGTGTATTGTTTGGTGAATTTAGTAAGCTCAGAAGATAGGGAGCATCCAAACGGGTTGGATGGGTGCATCTTTTGTACTTGAGTACTGGATACTTCCTTTATATTCCAGACTCCCTACATATCTTGTGTCCACGGGATCAAGGTACTTTTAAGATGTGGGTGAGATGAATATGTAGTTATGGTTTGACTTGATGATGTGGGAATGGTTTAAGATGGATGAAATGATGTTGGATGATGATGTGTTGGTGTGATGATGATGTGGGATTGTTTTTGAAGTTTTTGTAATTTTTTTGATTTTTTTGGAGTTTTTGGATTTTGTTTTATTTTTGGATTTTTGTGGGTTTTCTAATATTTTTGGGTTTTTTGGATTTTGTATTATTTTTGGATTTTGTGGATTTTTCTAATGTTTTTTGTTTTTTTTGGATTTTTGTATTATTTTTGGATTTTTGTGGTTTTTCTAATGTTTTTGGGTTTTTTTGATTTTGTAATGTTTTTGGGTTTTTTGTACAACATACAAGGATCATTTTTCCATGGATTAGCTTTGGGTGGGATGATGTAGGGTGGGTGGTGGGATTTCATGTTTTAGAATTCCAAGCTATGAGATGTGTGTGATGTGGAATGTTAAGAGGACTTATTAGATGGTAGAACCGACCACTACACATGGCACCTATGATATGTTTTCACCATGGTACTTATCCAAAGCGTCATCAAAGTGATTTTCACCATTGGATGACTTTATTGAACTCAAGTTTTTCTTTATTTTTTGATTTTTTTTAATATTTTATGATTTGGGATACTCGATGGGTTATGCATAGAACTTTTTTAGGCGCATGATGTTCATAGGCTCATCTAGAGGCTGCCCCTCAGGTGTTGCAAGCTGATAAGCTCCTGACCCATACATATGGTCCAAACCAATTAGGCTCGGACTTTCTTTTCTTGTGGTGCTCTTGTAGGTTTCTCTGATTCTCCATAAGGACAAGGTCGCCTATCTCAAACTTGTAGTTCTTAATCTTTTATTTGTAGCTTCTGTGTAGGTGGTTTTGATAGGCTTGAAGGTGATTAAGAGCATCCAAGTGTTTCTCATACAGGATTTCTAGCTCATTCAATCGTGCAACTCGGTACTCCTCAGTGATTATATTTTGCAATGAAATCCTGAGAAAAGGGAGCTTGACCTCAATAGGCAAAATGGCTCCGGAACCAAATACTTATGAGTATGGTGTGGCTCTTGTGGGTGTGCGAATACTTGTGCGATAGGCCCATAGGGCGGGGTTAAGCTGAAGGTGCCAGTCATGACCATCTTCATTAACCGTCTTTTTCAGGATGCGTAAGATGGTTTTGTTAGAAGCTTCAACTTGACCATTACCTTGGGGGAAATAAGGTGTGGAAAAATGATGTTGGATGTGGAATTTCTCACATAGGGTGTGAACTTCCTAGTTTTTAAACGGTTTCCTATTATCTGTGATGATGGAGAAGGCAATGCCGTAATGACATATTATGTAGTGGAGGATGAATTTAGCGAATTAGATGCCAATGGTAAAAGTGAGTGGAATAGTTTCTACCCACTTGGTGAAATATTCGGTAATGGTAATGATGAATTTGTGGCCATTGGATGAAGGGGGGTGAATTTTTCCTACGAGGTCGAGTCCCCATTGTGAAAAGGGCCAAGGTGTTGTTATTGGCTGTAAATCTTGTGAAGGTGCATGAATAAGATCACCATGTTGCTGACATGGTAGACGTTTCTTCACAAAGCGGTAAGCATCTCATTCCATTATTACCTTGTTTTGAGGATCTTCTTTGCTAGAGTAGGTCCACTAGAGTGTGCCCCATAAATGCCTTTGTGTACCTCTTGTAAGGCCACTTCAGCTTCCCTAGAGTCGAGACATCGTAAAAGAGTACCATCAAGACTTTTTCGGTATAAGGTGTCTCCTATAATGGTGAAATGGCAAGCTCGACGGATGAAGGTTTTGCGTTGTGTGGATGATAGGTTCGGTGGGATGATGTTATCATGAAGGTACATGTAGGTCTCTTGATACCAAGGAGCTAAGGGACCAACAATGTCGCACACTAGCTTAGATTGTGGTATGTCGTAAGTCGGCATTGGAAGTTCTTCGATCAGGAACTCACATTTCCTGCTATCGTTTTTCATGTCTACCAAGGATCCTATAGTAGCCATGGCATCTGCTGCTTTGTTGTTCAACCTTAGAATTTGCTCAAAATGGATATCATGGAAATAGTCCTTGAAATCATCAACCATTCTTTTGTAAGGCAGGAGCTTGTCATCTTTTGTTTTGTACTCATTATTGACTTGTTTGATGACTAACTGGGAGTCTCCATAAACCGTAAGCTTTTCAATCGTCCATTGGATGGCCATGTGAAGTCCTGTAATAAGGGTCTCGTACTCTGCTACGTTGTTTGTGCATGGAAATGTTATTTTGTAGGACTTTGGAATAGTGTCTCCTTGAGGGGTCACAAACAAGATTCCTGCCCCCGAGGCACGATGTGTGTAGGATCCATCAAAATACATTTTCCATGTATTCGTTGTAGGTGCTATTGTCAATATTGACTCATTTGGGAATTTTGAAAGCAATGGCTATTCTGTTGGGATAGGTGCATTGACCAATTGATCGGCGATCACTTGTCCTTTGATAGCTTTTGTTTCTGTGTACTCAATGTCAAACTCACTTAAGAGCATAACCCACTTAGCCATCCATCCTATGAGAGTTGCTCTAGTTAGTAGGTATTTGAGTGGATCAATCTTAACAATGAGCTTTGTCTTATGGTTGAGTAGGTAGTGTCTTAGATTTTGAGAAGTGAAGACAATGACAAGGCATGCTTGTTCAATAGGAGTGTAGTTTAGCTCATAGGTCACCAAGGTGCGGCTGATGTAGTATATTTCTCTCTTTTCCTTGTTCATCGTGCTGTGCTAGTAAGGCCCCTATTTCCATTTCTATTGTTGAAATGTATAGGAGGGGTTGTTCTTGCTTTGGTGGAATAAGGACTGGTGGTGTAGCAAGATATTCCTTTAGTTGTTCAAAGGCGTTTTGACACTGGTTATCTCATACAAATGCTGTGTTTTTTCGGAGAAGATGCTAAAATGGTTGACACTTGTCTACAAGCTGTGCTATGAAGCGACGGATAGACTGAAGTTCTGCTTGTAGGCTTTGAAGTTGTTTAAGTATTTTAGGTGGAGGCATTTCCATTATAGCCTTAAATTTAGTGGGGTCAACTTTGATTCCTCTTCTTGACACAATGTATCCTAGGAGTTTTCTAGAGGTGACCCCAAAGACACATTTCTTGGGATTTAACCGCACTTTGTATTTCTCTAATCTGTCAAATATTTTAGCCAACACATTCAAGTGGTCTTCTCTAGTCTTTGATTTTCCTAGTAGATCATCTACATAATCTTCCATTATGTTGTGGAAAAGGTCATGGAAGATAATTGTCATGGCTCTTTGATAGGTAGCTCCCGCGTTCTTCAAGCTGAAGGGCATCACAACCTAGCAGTACGTTCCCCATGGGCATATAAAGGAGGTCTTATGTTGATCTTCTTTAGCTATCCTGATTTGGTTGCAACCAGAAAATCCGTCCATTAGTGACAATATCTCATGTCCTGCAGTGAGATCCACGATGATGTCTATGTTAGGTAGTGGAAAGTCATCCTTAGGACAAGCCTTGTTAAGGTCTCTGAAGTCTATGCAACAATGGAGGCCCCCGGTGACTTTTTCTACCGGTACAATGTTTGATATCCATTCAGGATAGTCTATAGGGCGAATGAATCCCATCTAGAAGTTTCTTGAGCTATGCTTTGATGAGGAGTGCCACTTGTGGATTCATTTTCCTTAGCTTCTATTTTACTGGTTTTGCATTAGGGTGCACAACAAGGTGATGGATGTCATGTCCCCATATTAAGGCATTGTTTAAATTAAAGATTTAAAATGTCATGTTAAATATCCTGGCCATAGGCCATTAATAAATATATAAAATATTATATGATAGTATCTATAAATATTTTAAATATTAACCGATATATTTATAAATAACCAATACAAATATAAATATTAATATTAAAATAGCATATTATTATTATTATATAATATATAATAATAAATATAAATGTTAATATTAATATTAATATTAATTATTATTATGATTATAATATAATAAACATATTTATATAAATGAATGTAAATCATACATTATATAATATATTAGATTGCCTTTAAGACAATCCATCAAGGCAGCAGCAACTAATATATTTATAAAAAGACATGACCTTTGTGAAAAGGTAGTCATTGACCATTTAAGAAAATATAAAGGTAGAGAGTGGAGGAAGCAATGAAAGACAACAAAATACAATGAAGCAAGCAGATATAAAATTAATAATTTATGAGTTTGAATTACAGACATGATTAATTGCTGGGGAAAATAAGATAAGTATGCTACACCTATATTCCCAAAGAAATAAATAAATTAATATCTATAAGTTATTTCATTATTTTTTTATAGGGAATAATATTAATTAAAGGGATTACAATATGAATGATATTAAAATATAGATTTAAGTAATAAATTGAGTAATATAAGAAAGCAATATTATAAATAATATATTATTAACAAATATCAATATTAGTGATTAAATATTATTATAATTATAAATATAAATATGTATAGATGATATGATAGCATGTTATAGTCAAGGTGGAGCGAATAAATAACATGATATAGATAGCTTAAACATCTATGAATAACATGATTATAAATGCTTAGAGAATCCATCATCATTGGGATTAAGCCCCAATAAAGAGTAATCATACTTGATTTATATAATGAAGGCAAGGTCCTTAGAAACAAACCCATGATATAAGATCATAGAACACATTGAGAGATTGGAGGTAGACTTGTTAGGAAGAAGTAGCATTAATACATCGAAAGGTAGATAAGACCGGCGGTGGAATGGACTATGCTACATCATACAAGGGTAATAAGTAAGACCTGCGGTGGAATAGGCATATGTTACATCATACAAAGGCACTTAGTAAGACCTAAGGTGGAATGGGCATGTGTTACATCATACAAAGGCACTACCTGTAGAGGATGATTCATGCAACCTAACAAGAGATAGTACCCCATCTCCACTAGGGTTTGAAAATAAATAAAATTAACATATAATAAACAACCCTAAGTATGAATCCACTTAAGATTGAATAATTAAATAATTATTTATTTGATTATTTTAATATGATTTATTGATCTTATCTATTACTAATGTTTCCTTTAAGAAGTAATTCTCATGTGCAAGGTGGAAAATAAGGATCTTTTTAAAGGGGACATTACAGTGGTATCAGAGCAGTCATCCTGCCATCCTGTGAATAATAGTTAAATAAAAAATAATAAAAATAAAAAACAAAAAAAAGTATTATATACTTTAATATTAAATTTATTATTACCATTTTATGTATACTTCAATATTAAATTTATTATTATCATTCCCTATACTTTTGTCTAATTTTTAAAGTATTCTTTCATTACAAATTTGATTTAGGATCTTGAAAGCATCCTAATTGTGATTGCTTGAGGACAAGCAATCTTGAGTGGGGAGGGTTGTCATGTCCCCATATTAAGGCATTGTTTAAATTAAATATTTAAAATGTCATGTTAAATATCCTTGGCCATAGGCCATTAATAAATATATAAAATATTATATGATAGTATCTATAAATATTTTAAATATTAACCGATATATTATATTTATAAATAACCAATACAAATATAAATATTAATATTAAAATAGCATATTATTATTATTATATAATATATAATAATAAATATAAATGTTAAAATTAATATTAATATTAATATTAATTATTATTATGATTATAATATAATAAACATATTTATATAAATGAATGTAAATCATACATTATATAATATATTAGATTGCCTTTAAGACAATCTATCAAGGCAGCAGCAACTAATATATTTATAAAAAGACACGACCTTTGTGAAAAGGTAGTCATTGACCATTTAAGAAAATATAAAGGTAGTGAGTGGAGGAAGCAATGAAAGACAACAAAATACAATAAAGCAAGCAGATATAAAATTAATAATTTATGAGTTTGAATTACAGACATGATTAATTGATGGGGAAAATAAGATAAGTATGCTACACCTATATTCCCAAAGAAATAAATAAATTAATATCTATAAGTTATTTCATTATTTTTTTTATACGGAATAATATTAATTAAAGGGATTACAATATGAATGATATTAAAATATAGATTTAAGTAATAAATTGAGTAATATAAGAAAGCAATATTATAAATAATATATTATTAACAAATATCAATATTAGTGATTAAATATTATTATAATTATAAATATAAATATGTATAGATGATATGATAGCATGTTATAGTCAAGGTGGAGCGAATAACTAACATGATATAGACAGCTTAAACATCTATGAATAACATGATTATAAATGCTTAGAGAATCCATCATCATTGGGATTAAGCCCCAATAAAGAGTAATCATACTTAATTTATATAATGAAGGCAAGGTCCTTAGAAACAAACCCATGATATAAGATCATAGAACACATTGAGAGATTGGAGGTAGACTTGTTAGGAAGAAGTAGCATTAATACATCGAAAGGTAGATAAGACCGGCGGTGGAATGGACTATGCTACATCATACAAGGGTAATAAGTAAGACCTGCGGTGGAATGGGCATATGTTACATCATACAAAGGCACTTAGTAAGACCTAAGGTGGAATGGGCATGTGTTACATCATACAAAGGCACTACCTGTAGAGGATGATTCATGCAACCTAACAAGAGATAGTACTCCATCTCCACTAGGGTTTGAAAATAAATAAAATTAACATATAATAAACAACCCTAAGTATGAATCCACTTAAGATTGAATAATTAAATAATTATTTATTTGATTATTTTAATATGATTTATTGATCTTATCTATTACTAATGTTTCCTTTAAGAAGTAGTTCTCATATGCAAGGTGGAAAATAAGGATCTTCTTAAAGGGGACATTACAGTGGTATCAGAGCAGTCATCCTGCCATCCTGTGAATAATAGTTAAATAAAAAATAATAAAAATAAAAAACAAAAAAAAGTATTATATACTTTAATATTAAATTTATTATTACCATTTTATCTATATTCAATATTAAATTTATTATTATCATTCCCTATACTTTTGTCTAATTTTTAAAGTATTCTTTCATTACAAATTTGATTTAGGATCTTGAAAGCATCCTAATTGTGATTGCTTGAGGACAAGCAATCTTGAGTGGGGAGGGTTGTCATGTCCCCATATTAAGGCATTGTTTAAATTAAAGATTTAAAATGTCATGTTAAATATCCTGGCCATAGGCCATTAATAAATATATAAAATATTATATGATAGTATCTATAAATATTTTAAATATTAACCGATATATTATATTTATAAATAACCAATACAAATATAAATATTAATATTAAAATAGCATATTATTATTATTATATAATATATAATAATAAATATAAATGTTAAAATTAATATTACTATTAATATTAATATTAATTATTATTATGATTATAATATAATAAACATATTTATATAAATGAATGTAAATCATACATTATATAATATATTAGATTGCCTTTAAGACAATCTATCAAGGCAGCAACAACTAATATATTTATAAAAAGACATGACCTTTGTGAAAAGGTAGTCATTGACCATTTAAGAAAATATAAAGGTAGAGAGTGGATGAAGCAATGAAAGACAACAAAATACAATGAAGCAAGAAGATATAAAATTAATAATTTATGAGTTTGAATTACAGACATAATTAATTGCTGGGGAAAATAAGATAAGTATGCTACACCTATATTCCCAAAGAAATAAATAAATTAATATCTATAAGTTATTTCATTATTTTTTTATACGGAATGATATTAATTAAAGGGATTACAATATGAATGATATTAAAATATAGATTTAAGTAATAAATTGAGTAATATAAGAAAGCAATATTATAAATAATATATTATTAACAAATATCAATATTAGTGATTAAATATTATTATAATTATAAATATAAATATGTATAGATGATATGATAGCATGTTGTAGTCAAGGTGGAGCGAATAACTAACATGATATAGATAGCTTAAACATCTATGAATAACATGATTATAAATGCTTAGAGAATCCATCATCATTGGGATTAAGCCCCAATAAAGAGTAATCGTACTTGATTTATATAATGAAGGCAAGGTCCTTAGAAACAAACCCATGATATAAGATCATAGAACACATTGAGAGATTGGAGGTAGACTTGTTAGGAAGAAGTAGCATTAATACATTGAAAGGTAGATAAGACCGGCGGTGGAATGGACTATGCTACATCATACAAGGGTAATAAGTAAGACCTGCGGTGGAATGGGCATATGTTACATCATACAAAGGCACTTAGTAAGACCTAAGGTGGAATGGGCATGTGTTACATCATACAAAGGCATTACCTGTAGAGGATGATTCATGCAACCTAACAAGAGATAGTACCCCATCTCCACTAGGGTTTGAAAAGAAATAAAATTAACATATAATAAACAACCCTAAGTATGAATCCACTTAAGATTGAATAATTAAATAATTATTTATTTGATTATTTTAATATGATTTATTGATCTTATCTATTACTAATGTTTCCTTTAAGAAGTAATTCTCATGTGCAAGGTGGAAAATAAGGATCTTCTTAAAGGGGACATTACAATGGACAACTAGGGTGGGATCTAATCCCGACATGTTGGCATATGTCCATGCGAAGTTTCGACTCCTTTGTTTGAGGAAAGCTAGAAAAGCCTCCTACTCTTTTGTTGTAAGGGATTCTGCTCGGAATGTGATCTTTGGTGCCTCTTCTGTTCCAAGGTTCATCTCATGTGATTTTTCTACAAGGATCGGTGACCTTTCTTGATAGAACTCAAGTACTTCGGGGAGGCCCATTCTCTCATCCCTTAGCGCCTCATGGAGGTTTTCACTAGGGGATACGTCCTTTATTTTGATTTTTTATTCATTTGAAAGTGCCACAAGGTGGTTTTCACTAGGGGATGTTATTTTTATTTTCATATTTTTGCGACTAAGGGTTTGGATTGTCTCCCCAAAGTATGCAGATGTATTTATTTCCATGATATAGCCGGCCTTATGGTCTCCAAGGGGAAAGTGATCTCTAACCCCAATCATTTCAGCTATTGCTTCGTCATTTTGTGCGATATTAAGGATGAGAGGTCCTTTTTGGTCCCAATCTATGAGTTGGGGATAGACGAGGGGTAGGTTGTTGGATGTAGATGGCACGATGGTTAGGGTATAGATGGTGCATATGGATTATTCAAAAAGTTTAGCGAAATCGTTGAAAGAGTCTTGATGGTCCTCTTCATTGATGTTATCTATCGCGGGGAAAGCCTTAGCAACCTCACTTAAGATATACTTAGTATCGGTGGGGGTAGACTCTTGCTTTCCGTACCCTAACCCGTGGAGATATGGATTCCTTGTTGCTTGAATGGGCACGGAAATTCCTTGTTCATGAAGGCTTATACCACCTTGTCCTTTGTATCCCATGTATTTGACAATTTCGAGACCTTTTCCATAGATCTTAGTTGAGAGAGTAGGAGCTTCTTGATTTTCTTCATCCTTGTATAACCAAGAGGATATGTCTTCGAGAACATCTTGTTCTAGGAGGTGCTTTTTATCGAAGGTAGGTGAGGTTTGCATTTGATGACAACCATAGAGACTTCCTCTTCCTTAGGAGCTCCAAATGTCTTAGGAGATGGTGGCAATAGGTCCACACAAAATGTGCCATATAGGTCGTATTCATCACACCCCATGTCACTAATCTTGATCTTGACCTTGGGAGGAGTGGATGTTTGTGATGTGGTTACGATGTTAGAAGGATCAATGTATGAGGTGGATAATGTAGGATTAGCATGTGAGGTGGATGTTTTGGTGTTGTTATAAGGACAAAAAATGTGGTCGTGCCCTTCCAAGAAACCGTAGCATTGAAAAGGACGAGGGTCAGCATAGATGGTAATTTCCATGCCGTTGTGTGGAAATTTTAGACATTGATGGAAGGTGGATGGAATGGTTTGCATGGCATGAATCCATGGTTGGCCTAGAAGGATGTTGTACGGGAGGTCAAGATCAAGTACTTGGCATTTGGTTTCCAAAATCTTTTATTCCACTTGAATGGGAATTTTGATGGTGCCTTTGGACAATCTTTCAGAGTCATCATATTCTTTCATAGTTATACACTCACTGGAGTCCACAACCACATCGGAGCATCCCAAATGTTTTAATAATTTTAGAGTGTAAAGATTTAGGCTGGAGCCACCATCTATTAAGAATCATTTGATGGTATGCTTATGGATTAGGACTTTGATGTGTAAGGCTTCGTTATGAGCGGCATTAGATGTGGATAAATCTTTTTCTGAGAAGGTGAGGTGATGGGGTGAGGTGATGTGGCCCACCATGGCTTGGAATTGATCAACATTCATTAATGTAGGGACTTGGGGTTTCCATTAAGGCTTGTCGAGGACTTCCTTATGCCTCGAGGGGAGATGTGCGTAGTAATTCAAGGATGGAGATTTGTGTGGGTTTTTTTCTGAGGTGATCTAAGAGGTTATACTTGTGAGTGGATGGTGGATTGGAAGATGTAGATGTAGAGGGTTGATCATTGGTAGGTGCTCCATGGATGGAAACCTGTCTACAACGAGTAGTAATGGCACAATTTGGTGTTTTAGCTCTAATGGTGATGGTATTGACATGGTTGGAATAATCTTCTATTTGGAGCCCACAACGGAATTGAAAGGAGGTGGCACAACATTGTATGTTTGGTTGGAAGATGAGGCTTTTCCTTTGTTATGATCAGGAAGGGGATCCTTGTATGCTCCTAAGTTGGCATTAGGTGATTGTCTTGGAGGTTCATCAATGGTTATATCACCTCTATCTATAAGGTCTTGAATGCAATGTTTCAGCCTCATGCAGTTAGATGTTTTATGCCCTTTCACACGATGATATTCACAATAGGCATTTTCATCAAACCAAGAGGGTTTAAATTGATTTTCATCGTAAGGTCAAATAGGGGATAATGTTATCAAATCCGCCTTTACAAGGTTGTTCAAGACATTTTCAATAGGGTCCCCTAAAGGTGTGAACTTCCTCTTAGGGTTGTTGTTTTGTCTCGGTGGTCCCCTAGGAACATTGACATTATTGTTTGTGGTTGTACCTTGTGGAATGGGATTTTGTACATTTTGGACGACCTTCACATCAGTGACACCGTCATTGAGGATATTCTTGTTTTTACCCCAAAAGTGAGGTTTATTGTTGGATTGTGCGTTGTTGTTTGTATGAGAAGTGTTGGTGTTATTGCTGTTGACTTTGTTGTTGTTGTTGTTGGTTTTGTTGTCGTTGTTGTAAAGTTTTATAGAGACTTTAGTAATAAGGGCTCTTTTGGTGGTTTTCCCTTTGTCTATAACCTCCTCAAAGGTTGGTGCACATTGGATTTGTAAATGGAACCCCATTTCTTGGTTAAGATTAGTCACAAACATAGTGACTAGTTATTTTTCAAAAATTGTCCAAGGGAGTTTGCTTGCTTGGCCTCTCTACCTTTGTAGAAAGGCGGCGAAGGATTCCCCACTCTTTTGTTGTGTTGCAAAGGTTAGTCATGGATATTTCATGTTCAAAGTTATAGGAGAAATGATTAACAAATTTCTCTGCAAGCTCGTGGAATGTCTTAATATCAGAGGGAAGATGAGAAAACCATTCGGTAGCTTGACCACCGAGGCTTTGAGGAAAAAGTCTCATCAAATATGTATCATCATATGAGACTTCTAGGCAAGCTATGTAAAACTCCCTAAGGTGTTCCCTAGGGTCTCCCTTTCCTTTGTATTTGTCAAATTTTGGTGTTTCAAAATTTTTAGGAAAGGGTGGCATATGTAAGGTTCTATTAAATGGGTATGGGCAAATATCCTAGAAAGAATATTGCTTTCTTTTGTTCCCATGTTGCATATCATCAACCTTTTGGATCAATGATTGCACAATGCTAGGTAAATCTTGGGTAGGTGGTGGTTGTGGAATGTAGGTTTGTTGGCTTTGGATTAATTGTTGGAGGAAAGGTGGAATTTGATTTTGGGGTGGATTTTGATTTTGTGAGATTTGGTTTTGGTTTTGGTTTTGATTTTGATGGGCGAGGTGTTGTTGGTAGGCAAGGAGTTATTGTAGAACATGTGGTAGAATTTGTTGGTTTTGATTGGGATTTTGTTGTGAGGTTTGGATGGAAGATGTAATAGGTGTTTTTGCGAGGTTGGATTTTTTACATATGTGAAATTGGATGAAGGGTTGTTGTTAGGAATGTTGGATGTGTTGTAAGGTGGTTGGGAGAATAATTGTGTCATGAAAGCTATGGTGTTTGCGTCAAATTGGGGCACACTTGTGTGCATGGTGTTGGGAATTTTAAGGGTGATTTGTGGCATAGATGTAGTGATGGTGGATGTTGACATGGTCGATGTATTTGGTGTAGTTGATGTGGTGACATTTGAAGCTTGGGATGTGTTAGGATTATTATGGGATGTGGATGGTTGTGATGATGTGGTGACATTAGGTATGGTGGCACCATTTTGAAGGAAGAATTCAAGGTATCTATTGGGATCCAATTTTAGGACTCTATCAAGTATGTCCATGGAATTAGTGACTTGTGTGAAATATATGACATCTTGATCCACATGGTTAGTGTTGATCGGTGGAAAAGGATTTACCATAGCATTGACATCAAGTGTTGATTGTTGTTGGATTGTAGGGATATTGTTTTGGTCAGTTTGAGGCATCAACATGCCAAAGTTGATTCTAAAGGATTCCATGTCCTTGTTTTTATTATCTTGAGACCTTGTCAAGGGAATACAATGGATTTGGGTGTGGATTTGGTTGGTTGGATGAAGGTTGAGACCTTAGAGAATAGATTTCAAAGTATTGGACCCGAGGATAGGTGATGATGAAAATTTGGTGAAAGGAAATAAAGATTTAGCCTTAAGAGAATAAAATCTCAAAATTCTAAACCTAAGGATGAATAATGATATGGATATGGTAAGGTTTGGTATAGGTTTTGGCTTTAGAGAATAAATCTCAAAAGTTGTAAACCTAAGGATGATTAATGATAAAGGTCTGAGGATGGATGAGAGACCTTAGAGGTTAAACCTCAAAGATAAATGGATGAATTGATTTTCAAAAATTTTGGACCAAAGAGGTGGGATAAAATAAAGAATAGAGGATGGATGGAATGGATGGAGCAAAATGGTTTTGGGATGTTGGTATAAGATCACCTTTAGAGATTAAATATTAAAAGGATTTCTTAGTCCAAGGTGATGATGTATATGTAGGTGAAGAATAATTTTTGAGGATGAACTTAGGATGAATTTGAAAGGGATGATGATTTAAAAATGGGTGACTAAGGTATGCTTAGGAGGGTTTGGATGATAATAAACCAATGAAGACCTTAGATGATTTGGATAAATGGACTTTGGATGATAATCAACTAAGGAAAACCTTAGATGACTTTAGATAAAAGGATTTGGATGATTAAAGATGTTGGATAGTTTTGATGATGTTTGAAAAGGATTTTCAAATCAAAGACGAGCTTGAATAAATCTAGATCTTTGGATTATAAAAGGGGTATCTCTTTTTACTTAAGGTAGACTTATGACCTTAGGAAAAAAAGGGAGGATTATTTTACTTGAAGGTAGACTAATGACCAACAAGCAAAATGGGATACTTTAGAATATATTAACTTAGGAGTTGTCTAGGCTCCTGAATCAATTATTCCAAAGGTTAATAAAGGCTAATTTATAAAATAAATTAAGGTAGAAAAAGTCTTAAGTACCCTATAAACTAGAGGATGGTAAGATCTAGATTTAATTCTTGCACAAAGTTGATTTGAGGTATGGTTTTTGATGTTGATTGATGCTTGGATTTTGGATGGGGATGTTGGATTTTTGGATAATATGGATACAATTTGGATAAGGTTGGTGAATGTTGGAGGATGTTGGATGATTGAATTTGGACTAAGGTTGGGATGACTTGGGTTCAAAATGAATTTTGGAATGGATGAGTAAAGGTCCAAAGGTGAAAATCAAAATGTTGGATTGAAATGAAATGGTTAATGAGTGGATAGGGTATGGCCAAAGATCAAATATCAAAATGATGTTTATCTAAGGGAAAGTGGTATGGGGTAAATGAATTTAGACAAAAGGTTGGACTATATGTGGAGATGGAAAAGATGGAATATGGTTTGGACTTGGTAATTGATTAATGATTTGAGATCAAAGGTCCAATAATCAAAATAATTTACTCTAAGGTCAAAATGAAAGTATATGGGTGAATTTGAAAAAAATGGTTGTGGATGATGATCAAAGGTGGATTTGGATTTTGATGGATTCTAACAAGGTGACCATAGATTCTAACTGGACAGGATTCAAGGATTCTAGGGCAAGTTCCCAGACACGTGTGGGATCTAGTCTCCAGATGGAGCTAGTTTTTGGTGATAAGGCGTCAAAATAGAGTGAAATGGCACCAAAACAAAGCTAGATGGTGCTGAGATAGTGAATTATGGTGCCACATAAAATAGCTCCACAGGAAAATTTTAAGGCACCAAACAGAGGAGTTATAGCGCCAAAATGAGACAGTGTCTAGGACTTTGGCTAGGTTTTGGCAATTTTTGGCAAATCTTGGATTTTAGACTCAAACTTTTGGATTTTTGAAGGCTAAATACTTTTTTTGCAAAGGTCAAATGGTTGATTTGGAAGGATCAAATGTTCAATGGTTTGATTTTTCAAATGGTTCAAGTGGTTTTGGATAATGTCGATAAGATTTCTTGGCAAGTAGACAAATAATCAAACAAGAGAACACAATGGATTTAACTCAATGGTGGACTTTGGATAAATTGTATTATACAAGTTTCAATAAGAAGACACTCCAAGCACATTAACAATCCTATCATTAGTTAAGTAGGAGTACCATACTTTGTAGATCTGACGAAGCGGCTGTGGGCCGATCCCAACTCAAAGTGAACCGGGATCCCCACCCGCACTAATACCTTAGGTGCTATAGTTTGGATAGATAGAGAAAGCAAGGTCATGCACCACCTTACCCCCCTTACCAAGGAGACTTTCGTCTTGCCAAAGGTAGTCCTTATCTCAAATATAGCGGTACGGTGAGCATCTTCCCCTCCTCTGTAATGATGCACTACAAAGTATGGCGATCGAAAGGTCTGAAGCTAGGATAATTATGAGCTTCTAGGGGAGTCCTCTAGCATACACAAGGTACTTGAGGTCCAAGTCCATGAACACAAGTCCATTAAAGGGATGTGGCACCAAGCGGTTAAGCAAGCACCACTTCACCTTGTGTCCGGAATCACCCGGGGCCCTAAGGCCATCTGAATGACAATGTAACTAGATTGGGGTACAAGTTTCCTTCTCCCCCCTTTGACATACCCCATAGAAACACATGGTTGAGGTCATCCCTTGGGGTGATGAAATCCCCAAGCATGCCTCCTAGGAAGAAACTACTCCTTGTTTTTGATCACCTAAGATTTTACTAGGCGTGAGGGGGGAGCATACACAAGGTGAGTAGCCCCTTCAAGTAACAATTAAAAGCATGTAAAAGTGTTCACAAGTAGACTTTTGATCCCCAAGATCACCCTAAGGTGCGAGGGTATAGCATACGTCTAAGTGTGAACCAAACAAAGCAAACAAGTTCGTTGATCCTCTAACTACTTTAGTGTGACTAAGCTAGTGAGAAAACACAAAATCTTCTACTAACGAAACCTACAACAAAATTAGTCAGTAGTTTGCATTTTTGTCTTTGACTTGCGTTCTTTTTCCTGCAAAATCCTGTTAGCACCCTACACAGATCCTGAAAAATAGTCAGCAAAATAGCGCCAAAACAAAGGCAAATGGCATTAGAAAACAGTAAGATAGCGCCAAAATTTTGAAAGATGGCACTCAAAATTAAATAGAAGGTGCTAAAATAGAAAAGGAAAGTGCTTAGATTCTCTAATTCTAAGATTAGATAGATAATAGAGAATAAAATGAAAATGGCGCTACAAATAAGAAAAATGGCACCAAAATCCAGCTTGGCATTAGACTTTTATGAAATGGCACTAAAATCTCAGGAAATGGTGTCAAAGGAGCTATTACCTGTCTTACCTTAGCCGAGTAGTCAGATGGCACCATTTTGTGTGAATATAGTGCCAATTGTGGATTCTCCTTAAAACCTACTAAAAAAGGCTATTAGTTTCACACAAATAGATTAAAAGGGGTTAGAAGGCCTCCTTCCCTAACAACAAGAACCAAGAAATAGCTTAGAAGGAGAAATCAGTTAGTGAATATAAAAAAACCTAAGATCATGCAAAAAAATCATTTCCATACATTCCTAGAGAAATTTCATCATTAGGACCCCCTTTCTCTGTTAGTTTTTGATAAAATAGAGAGCTCAACCTCCTAAAACAAGCTAAATCTTTCAAAAAAAGACCTTAAAATTTTCTATGAAGTCTAAGATTTAAGAAAGAGTGTGATAAAATGGTGCCAAAATAGGAAGAGATGGCACCAAAACAGAGACAAATGGTGCTATTTTGGAGACAAATGGCGCCAAATTGAGAGCTTTTGGCACGGAAACTCCTGTGTGTTCAACTCCTTGCAAGAAACTCAAACAAAATGGTTAGATTGGGACCATGGGGTTGTTGATATGCGCTGGACAACTGAGAGGGGGGGTGAATCAGTTGTCACAAAAACTTAAACACTTTCTACAATTAAACATTCATCACTTATCCACAATTATTATGATTTAACAAGAGTGCATGAAATCAGAAACTTAACCACAGATACAACATCAAAAACAAGAGACACCCGATTTACGTGGAAAACCCCAAGGTGGGGAAAAACCACGGAGAGGATTAACTCTCCATATATATTGCAATCTTGAAATAGTGATGTTCAGGCTTGGTCACCCCACGAGCGTAAACATACTGGCTTACTGCCATGAAGAACAACTAGGTCTAGGAGGCTCACCACCTCAACCCTAAACCTAGCAAGATTACAATAAGGGCTATTAAGCCCTACTGGTGGCTTACTACCAGACTTACTACTATGATCAACACATTTCCGTATTGTGAATAACAATTCCTCTACTATGCTCTTCCTCTTCTTTCCTCTGCCCCCTTCTCTGCTCTGCCTTTGGACCTTTCTTAATATATTCTCATTTCCGCTCAAGGACACCTTTTCCACAATTCAACAAGTATTTATACACTACATCAACCTTGGAATGATCATCAAGGTCGGCAACACAATCATCAACCATTGGAGCAATCTCCAAGGTTGGTATTACAAACATTTACAAAATAGGTCCTGATCTATTGCAATATCATGCAAAGGGAATAAAATGCGGATCACGTCATGCCTTAGCTAGGACTCAAACACAATCTTCCACGCCACAACACGCTTCCACAATCTTCCAGAGATCTTTGTAATCACTAGGATCAACCAGGTCGGCCAAGACTAGTTACACGCTACATTAACTGGGAACAATCTTCACACACCATCACAATTTCTTAATGCGGACCAAAGTCCAGATAAGAACATGATTAGGAGACATCCATAAGCACGTTATAATCATCAGGAGAAACCACACGAACCTTGACCACTTTATCCATAGGAATCTTCTCACCAGAACACATGAACCATTGCAACTGTAGGCACTTATCATCATCCTAGACTTCCCTCTAGAACCGTAGAGAAAAATACTTTATTGCAGAGGAATACGGAGCTTAATACTGTCTTCCTGTCTCAACTGAACTTACAGAAAAAGAAGGCTTCACTCTGGTGAACACAACTCACTTAGATCTTCATGCGGATGGTTTAGACCCAAAATGTAGCAACCTCAGACATACCTCTAACTTACTTCCAATCCGCAGACCACTATCTTCAAGCAGAGATAAATGCAGAGCAGTTTACCAGATTGTTTTTCAGCATACAACTCACTGTCTATACTGCACTTCTCTGTAACTCACTTGTTTCTTCCAGAGAGGCTAATTTTCTCAATATCCTCAACATACAAGTCTTCTAAATAAGTAATAGAATAAGATACAGTTGACACCAATACAACAAGAATATGTTGACATCAATGACAACACCGATTAGGCACATACTTGCAACAGGGGTCCCACCGGGTGTGCCAAATGAAGATAAGGAGAACAAGATCACACAAAATCATCAAAATAAACTTAAACGAGTGAGATTTATACCTTTTTATGAGAATCTAACTCCTCACTCCTTGATAAGGTAGAGGACTTTGCACCCTTAAGCCCTAGCTTCATCCATAGTGCAAGTTACAATTTGAAATGCTCTCTAAATATCAATGCAATTTCACTATAACCTAGCTACAATGGAGATGACTAAGAGAAATTTGGGCATAATAAGATTACTCAAAACTTGGATTATGAAATGGCTTGTGGAGGCTTGTATTTATAGGCAAATTAGAGGGGATTTTCATCCAACGGTGGAGATTGATTGTTGAGATCAAGGGATGAGATTGATTGTGAGATGGAGGGCTAGGATTTGATCAATAAAATTGGATGGTGAAGAATAAAAATGAATCTTTTATTCATTTTGAGGAGGACTTAGCATTAAATGTGATTTAGATGGATGAGGATATTTACAATTAATTTCCTTGGGATGAGATTGAATTAAAAATTCCATTTTATGTGGGGATGTACAACTCCAAGGACACATTTACATTTTTAGGCTCTTACATTTGTAAGCTAAAAAAGAGGAAGATTTTTTATCATGAAAATGGTAAAAATGAGTTGGAGTGTTTATGAATATTTTGCAATTTTTAATTTGTGGGTGTGGGAGAAGGTGTTAAGCATGCTTTGACCAAGTTAATCAGGGTGATTAACTTAGTTAATGTGGCTGGAAAAAATTAGTGGATGAGGTAATCAGGGTTTAGGATTGATTAAATAATGATTTATTTAATTAATCCAGGTCTAGGGGTCATGTAGGCTATGGTAGCTAATTAAATAATGACTATTTAATCAACTAGGTTAGGGGTAGGCTAATTAGTAGGGTTAACTAATTAGATAAGCATAATTTATCTAATTAATTAGGTTTAGGGAAGTGGACAAATTAACTAAAAAAATATTTGACATATTTATTTAATTAATTGGGATGATGTTAGAATGTGTGACTATTGAATTAATAATTAATTCAATTTTAGGGATGGGTGCATGATTTAGGGGTTGGGTGAAATAATTAATTAAATAATAATTTAATCAATTAATTAGATGAAGAATTAGTGTTGTGGATGATGTCGAAGGATGGTTAGAAGGGTCAAGACATTTTTACGTGTCTACAAAAGTAAATCACTAATATGATATCTTTGGCATAATTGTAAATTTCAATTTTTATGTGTCCAGAAAAGATATGCATATCAATTTTGATTATCATATTGATTGTTATTTGTTTCTCTTTGATTATGCTAATCATGATTTTGGAATTAATGATGATTACGTTGGTTAATTTTGGATTAACAAGAGATATCTTGTTATAGTTGGAGAGTTCGATTCAAAGCCATTCAAGAGGTGTTCAGGTTGACTAGTAGAATTGGCATGTAATTGAGTTTTGGGTAGAGCTTAAGGTGAAGCGATTGTAGTATAGAGAGTCTCTATGTATATGTATTAGGGGTTGGGTAATATAGTGTTGTCCAGTTTCATATATGGGTGGCCTGTTGTAATTCTTTGATTTTTTGCAATCATATCCATCATTTGTATTGCTTGATCTCCATTTTTTTCTTGTGGCTTTCGCTTGTGTGCTTTGTGCAGTAGTTTTTTGATTGTTTTGACTTGCATTTGGTTGCTACACTAGTCTAGTATTTGGGCGAGTGTTCTGAGTCCTAGAGATGAGCCTATGTGAGTTGCATTAATCTAAGTATTTGTGAGTGTTGTTGCATTGCAAGTGAACTAGAGAAGATAATTTATAGAGTCAGAAAAAAATAATCAAGCAACCCACATCACATATGTAATTGGTGCATTGAGAGCCATTCAATCTTAGCTCAAAGTCATCGAAACCACACAACATACAGGTTCAATTTAGTAATGGAATATATCAATGATAGTGAGAGGAAAGATCGTAATGTGTGAGATGATGCCATGGATCCAAAGAATGTTGAGAACATCATTGTGAAGGAAAGATTTGCAATCACCTTGATGAAGGCTGAGAGCAATTTAAGTTTTGACCTCCCTAGCTACTTAAGAAGCTTAAATCTAAAAGAATTGGTCAATTGGATAATTGAGTTGGGGAAATATTTTGAGTTTGAAGCAAATGAGGACTCAAAAAGAGTCCTAAGTATGTTGGCACAAAGTTCAAAGGCATGCTACTTTGTGGTGTGGCTTAGTTTAGAAGAGGCATGCAAAAGGGGAAGTGCAAGATCTCATAGTGGAATTGTATGGTGACTAAACTTAGGGAGACATCTTTGAAGGAATACATAAAGGAGTTCTATAGACTATGCATTTGCATTTATATTGTGGAAGATGACACTGAGAAAGCGTCCAAATATTGAATACTTTGTACATGTAAATCTAGGATGACATTTATTTGCTAATGATTTGTTCCATTGAGGAGGCCTACTAGCTCATGCTCAAGGTTGAGAATAAATTTTCCCATAGACAGTAGAGTGGGTGGAGTAGCGATAAGGGCAAGGATGGAAAGAGCAAGCAAGGAGGTGGAAGGAAAACCCACGCTACAAGGAGGAAGCATGAACAAGTGGCATCCCACAAGCTCGAAGGATTAGTAAAAATTTGATCAAAGTGGAGAGAAGAAGAGAGGAGGCAACAACAAAGGCTTCGACACAATTTAATTCAAGTGTGGACAAGTAGGACACCAGGTATTTAAGTGTATAGATGTTGCATGAGATCAAGGTTGCATCTAGAGAAGCATGTGTTTGTTGGGCAATTTGATGAAGAGATCACATTAAGAAGTGAAGAAGAAAGTGCAAACCCAAAGACTAGGGACAACCTAATCATGTACAAAGTGTTGTTGAAACTCATGTAAAAATAAGGAGTTGTAGTTGAGGAATGGTCTCTTTAGAACTAAGTGCAAGTTGGTGGGAAGTGTTGCAAGATGACCATTGATGGAGGCAACATTAGCAACTTAGTATCCATAGATATGGTGTAGAAGTTGGGGTTGAAAATAGTTGCATACCCCATGCCAAACAAAATCTCTTGGTTGGGAAAGGGACAACTTGTCAAGTTATATTTTGCATTAGAGGATACGTGGATAAGGTGTAGTGCGACATGATCATGATGAATGCATGCCATGTGTGACTGAGATGGTTGTGGTCATATGATAGACACACAATACATGATGAGTGCAAGAACACTTTCACCATTAGGAAGGATGACAAGAAGTTCAATCTACTTCCCATGAATGATGGAATGCCCCAGGTGTATATGCCTTCTGCTATTGCTCATTTTGTATTTGGATGTCACTACTATATTATACTCACCAATCATGTTATTTTTGTATTGCCATTGAGGTGTGTGGATCATGTATTTTGGATTTATATGCATATGTGTGGAATTGTACATGTTTGAGCTCATGTTGTGTTTTGGTACTACTATCGTACTTGCCAATGATGTTCTTGTGGATTGCCATTGGGCAGTATGAATTATGTGTTTAAATTTATGTGCCCGTGTGGGCTTGTTATGATTGGACTCAATAGTGTTTTAGCTCCACTACCCTTTACTATGATATGTAATTTTGATTATGCTCATTAAGTATAGCACGGTGATTATTATTGCGCATCTATATAGTCTAAATCATGCTAGAGTAGATGATTTCTAGTTAGATATAGATATGCCATTACCTTGTTGGTGGATATATATTTATAATTTGTGCTTCAACTATTTTGCATGGAATAGGTATGCCTGATGTTTTCTTTGAGTGTGCATGCATATGTTTCCCCAATATTGAATATTTGGATGCAGTTGGCTTGGGTAAAAGTGTTATGTTTCATTTTTTGTTCTCTCAAATTAAGCTACGAGATGTGTCTTGTGTGGCCCTATGAGCCTAAATATGAATCAATTGATTACAAATTATTGAGTCATGTGAAAACCTGTAAATATGTTTGCATGCTTGCCATAATTGTTAGAATCCTATAAATTAATTTATTTAATTATTTTCTGTAAATTGCCTGATTCTTGTGATTAAATTTGTGTATACTAAAAATTTGGATTAGCTGAAATGATGAAACAAATGCATACATTACCCAAACCAAAATCTTCAATATACCTCGAATGATATGCGCAAGATGACGACTTGATTGATACCTACAAGATGATGGATGTAATATGATGAAAGATGCAAGATGGAGATGGAAATGGATGCAAGAGAGAGATTGATAGATATGGTTGAATGGTTGAATGTTGGTTGCTCAAGATTTTGGCAGCATAAAAATATGAAATTAGATTGCAACCCCCCAAATGGCTTAGAGGAGGCTAGGTTTATAGGAAAGACCTAGTTAGAATGGATGGACAAGATTGATTAGGGTTTAGATGATATGGATGGCTAGGATTGATTATGTTTGCTTGCACATCAAGAAAGTGTAGTCATGTGACAAGTCTACGAAGGAGAATAAAGGGAATCTAATTCAAATATTATATTTGAATTAGTTTGACATGTGAAGGGATTAAGTGGATGATGAGACATGTGACATGTGTCGTAATGTTATGAGAGGTGAGGGAATAATTCAAATTTTTAATTTGAATTATGTGAGACATGGGACTAGGTGCAATTAATTAAATAAATGGGATTTATTTAATTAATTGGGAATGTGATCAAGTGGGATTAATTAAATAAAGTGGGTTTATTTAATTAGTCAAGAAGGTGATTAAGTTGGACCAATGTGATTAAGATGGGATAAAATAGGACCTAGGGATAAATGGGATTAAGTGGGATGAGGTTAGATGAACTAGGATAAACTAGGACCTAGGGGAACATATACAAGTTCATGTTGACAATGTGTTGTGCCTAGGACCTAGGGCCAAGACATACAAGGTCATGTGTAAACAAGACCTAGACAATTTTTAGTGTCTACAATTTGTTTAATTATTTTTTGTAGTTTATTGCGTGCTAGAAAAATGAATATATGTTGGTAATGGATTAAATTGTAGTTTCATGTGTTTCACTTTATATTTAATGCCGTTATGTAATATAGTGAAACCTATTTTTTAATTGGAAAGTTGTATTATTATGCAAAAATGTATGTATTCCTATGTTGCACTCTTCTAATTATTTAAATCAAATAGACATGTATTGTGTAAGAATGCAAAAGCCCTTTTCATTAAAATATATTATTATATTTGTTTTGTTGGAAGAAGGGGTTTTAGGGAAAAGTAAATAAATGCTTTTTTTTGCTTTACTTTGCTCTTCCTCCTCTTGGGCATGGGGATTTGTGGGCTAGTTGGTTGTATTTGGACATGGGTGGGAGGCTTTTTTTTGTATATCTTGAGAGGTGCAACACCCTCAACAACTTCCTTGTCCTTTGTGGTGTGTATAGTGGAAAGAAGGGTTTTTACCCTCTCTCTTGTTTGAATTTTCTTTATGCTTGCCATGCACACCTTAAGTGGATGCATGGATGTTCATTTTAGTAGGAAAGATTGTATGGGTGGATTGTTGAATTGATAGGAATCAATTCAACAATCCCTATTTCTTTATTTGGGAATTTTGCATATTATGTTAAAACCATGGCGAAAATTATTTAAATTTTTTATGTGATTGAAAAAGAGTGTTTTCCATGCCTTTTGATTAAAAAGAGTATGCTTGAATTTTTTAGTTTTGATGTTTAAAATTTTGAGAAATTTTGCTTTGAAATCTTGAAGTTTGTGAAAAAGGCTTGTATGCGTTGGAATACAAAAATTAAATGTTTGCATTTGCGAGTGTAATGTAGTTTGTGGGATTATAGATTATCATAGAAATCGGTTGGGAGATCAAGTGATCTTGTGTGTGCCTTGTTCAGACTTCATTCTCCATGTTATGTATTTATGTGCTTTTGTTTATGAAGCCATAGGAGGTGAGGACTCTAGGCTAGATTGGAGTGGACTCTCACACCCATCTGCTTGTAGGTTAAGTGAGGTTGATGCAAGGAGAGATTAAGACAAGACATAATTAAAATGAATGTGGATCACAGACATTAACAAAATGTAAATGTGAAGACAATTTTGTATGCCCATGAGGTACATGGAAAGGACTACAAAGGACACGAAGGATGATTTGATATTTTTGAGACCATTGATCTTGGGACAGACATGCATTCTAATATTGGTGTCATTGAGGACCTCCATGGGATGGGGGCATGCTCCTAAACTCCCATGTAGTTGATACCCATGATGACACTCCATTGATAGTACGTATTATAACCCTCTCTTTCATTTTGTACCTTAGATTGCATATACAATGGGTGCTTTTGATCAGTTTGCATATGGTTGATTAGTGTGTTTCCCAATTTTGTGTGTGGTTGTATCTTGTATAATGTGTTGACATTTCATATGTGTTCATTGATGATGTTGGTTATACCCTCATGCATGTTTAATTGTGTATGCATTGGTTGGAGGATGTATGTCTCTCATATGTGCTTTCTTGGAATCTCTATATACATGTGGTGGTAGTATGTGAATGTCCAACCCCCATATTGTAAAGTACACATTCCATAACAAAAGTTACTGAAGTAAATAATCCACTTAATTACATCAACTCAAGTAAAAAGATAGATGTCTAAATATATCAACAATAATCACATTACATCTTACAAATCTATGTGCCTTAACCAGGTGTTAGCACTATAAAATAATATACAATGTCCATCTTGGCTCATATGCCATAAGTTATCATAATGAATAATAAAGTACAATAATTTGGTACAAGTAATAATTGAGAACTGAATCACTCTCTCCAGCCGCTACTAACCCACATGGTCATCCACAAGCTGAGAGATGGGAACATAGCTCAGGCACTTTTCTGCCTAACCATGAAGCAATTACACTTCCCTAGATTCCTTCATAACACGAAGGAAACCTTTGAGCCCTGCACGAAATGCCTAGCAACCTAGAAACAATTGGCAAGAGAGAACATTCTATGCAACATGATGTCTAAATGTAGATCTAAATGACAATGTGTAATATCTCACAACAGAATGTGGCAGAGAAATATATAAATAAAGTTTTTCTAGACAATATTTCATCTATTTCAATGAACATGCCTTGGCCCAAGCACTTAGAATAGTTACGGTCAAATCCTGAAAAAGAGGATATGCCTTCTCTGTTTGCCCACATTTGACATCCTAGCCCAAAAGCAACCCAAACACACATATAGCAAGAAAATAAACTAACCTATTTGCAAAACATCATAATAGCACATGCGTTTAAACATAAATGTACATTTCAAGAAAGATTTCTAATCTCAGAGCATAATTTTATGGTTAATGCATTTACTAGTTGCTTTCTTCAAAAATTGAATATTTTCCAATAAGTACTATAATTAATGCATATGTTTTATAAAAGAAAGAAATTCCCACAACTGAATAGGTAGGTATATACGTTTACGTATCTTTTCTATTACACATAAGTAGATTCTCCTTATTATCATCTTAAGAAACCATATATCACAAATTAAAACAATTCAGGGAAATCCCCTATATATACAACCTTTGTTCAATTAAGTCTATCTATTCCATAAATGTGCAAAAGAAAAGTAAAAAGAGTATTGGTCTGCAATAAGACATAAAGGTCATAGCATGTGGTATGGGTCCACAAGTATTACACTCGCCACTAATGTTTCAAAGAGAACAGGCCGCTCATAGAGCTAAGAGGCTGATGCAACCTAAGGAGGAAAACATGACTTCAAAGGCTTGATAGAAAGATAAGGGCCGTTTAATTAAAAAGAAGGCCATTTCATACCATACATAGGTCAGTTTATGAATTACATAGGCCATTAAAAAGATGTTATGCATACCATTAAGATGTTATGTTGGCCATTATAAACATAGGAGACATTTCAAAATGCACAGGAGACGTTTTAAATAGTAGGGAAATAAAACTGTTTAGGGGAAAATTGGATTTGTTAATGTTTTTAGTGTTTTGATGTTTAAATCCTTCTCTCCACTATACATTCAAGGATCTAGGGTCGAGTGGCGAGCACTATCATACCCTAGGTTGCTTGTGAGATGTAGGGAAACTTGGATTAGGGAATTTAATTATCAATTTTCCTTCTCTTATGCTCAATTGACCATTAAAACCCTAATTATGCAAATATGACAACAAATTGATGAATAATGGAAAAAGCTCTTGCAGACGGGAGTAAAATACCAAATCACATAGTACCTATTTTTGGGGCTCCAAAGCGGAATAGATGGGGACACTGGAGCGGGTGCCCTAGTCCATGGTACTAGTTTCTTTGCAGGATTTGGACCTCCTTTCGACACTGATCAGCCTTGTAACTTTTGTTTCTAAAAATTTGTCTGCAGAGGACACTAGAGCGAGTGCCCAAGTCTTGGAAATACTCTGGTGTCTTGCTTCTCTTCAGATCTTGAATCCTTGATGCCTACCAATCCTTCCTACAACTTCACTTTTCCCAAATGCGACACCTGTAACCTGCAATCACAAGACTTGGTTCGGGGGTTGTGGTGTTTAGAGGCTTGCCTCAGTCAAGCCTCGGAGGACACATAAGTCTCTGAACACCGTTGTCAGATAAAGAGTGTGTGCCCTTGTGAGGTAGAGGTAAAACCAAAGGAATCAATGATGAAAACACAATAGTATGTCACCTTGTAGTGAAGCTCTCATGGGAGGAAGATGCTCTTCATTCCATGAGGAAATTGATGCTCAAATCTACAAATATCAACACACAAAACACACAAGTTTTCTCTTGCAACACAATAAAAGCCTTGAATCACCTTGAGAACACAATAGCTTGCTAGTAATCATCTATTTTACAAATGAATGCCTAAACATGCTTATATATGCAACTACAAGCACTCTCGCCAAGATTTCAAAAATCAAAACTTACCGTGTCAGCAAAAGGACCAAATAATGGTCATAAACTGACCCCTGGAAATTAGGGCTACCCCAAAATAGGGTAGAACTAGGGCACGGCGCCCAAGTCCTCCCCCCAATTTTGGGTAGGGTACAACTCAAGGGGTCCTCCTAGGTCCACTTTGCCATGAAACCTAGGCCTCATTCCATCGGGATGCCAAAATATGAACTAAGATGTCCTAAATGCATGCAAAAGACCCGGGAGCTAAACCTTATGAGGGAAAAGCCCCCAAGGGGACATTTTCTGACGTTACAAAAATAAAGGCCAATTTCATTAAAAAGCAAGGCCGATTATTTTAATCATAGAAAGGCTGATGGAAAGAAGTTTAGGTCGATCATTAGAAAAATAGGCAAATCATTTATAAGGGTCCTTGATCAGTTTAATGGTTGCTAGAAATAATCTTAAGAAGACTGAGAGAGTCAAATAGGAAACCTTAACAACATTGAAGGGAGGCTATAATTTTAAAAGTTGAATAGGTCAATTTCATTAACATAGATGTCACTCTAGGAGAGGGAGGCCGATACAACTCACAAAAGAAAAGAAAATAGAGGCTGACGTAGAATGAAAATGTAAAATTTTTGAATCAGTCAAACTGTAAATTACACTTGCACAAATTAGAATGAAGAATAAACTGTGAATAATTGCCTTGATGCATTGATTGTATTACAAATAGCTTAGGAATTAGTACAATATATATAGCAAAAGATGAGCCATCTAGAAAAACAACTGCCAACTAGAAAAAAAGTCATGCAACTCCATGCAAGATTGCTCAACTAAGCAATCATTATTTTAGCAACCCAACAACTAGCAAACTTATCTAGAGGAATATCCTAGAATAAAAATTCTACACTAACACCCCCCCTTAAGTGTAGCTAGGTGAAAAGAGAGATATGGGTTCTAACAAATAAGCCTGGTTAGGTACCCAATTACAAAGAGGAAAGGAGGAAACCCATGTGGAAACACTCCTAACAATTTATTTAAACTTAGAAAGAAGAAAACTACAACTACTGATGAAGAACTGCAGATAAATCCAATGACATGATATAGATCAGAGTCATAGAAAAAGTAATCAACTTTATGAAAGATTACACAACTAAGCAATCATTATTTTAGCATCCTAACAACTAGCAAACTTATATAGAGGAATATCCTAGAATAGAAATTCTACACTAACAGAAAAGAGGCGTTTGAAGGCAAAACAAGGTGGTTTAATGTAGTCACCTACATTCACGATAAGGTTAAGAGAAAGATCTTTCACTAAAAGCCGATCTAAGTTTACAAAAATACCAAAACTCAATGTGAGGAACAGAGAATTGGTAGTGGTACTCATCAGGCTATAAGATAGCTATAATAAAGTCTGATTCAAAGTATAAATTGGCTGAATGAGAAAAAAAGAAGCAGGCCTAAGGCACCAACAAGGGTGATGAGAAAAAGTGCACAGGCAGAAACCAAAATTGTTGAAACCAAATGCTAATTAAGTAGAAGGCTGACGTGATCTCAAGGGCTGAGTCAAAGGTTTAAGGGGCTGATATCAAAAGATCATAGATCACTTGAGGAAAAAGGAGAGCTTAAGATAGAGAAAAGAGAAGAAGGAAGAACATAAAAAAAGATTTCAATGATATTTAAAATTAGTTTGTTTAACCTTTAGACAGGCCATTCATAGACTCATTAAGCAATTAAAAACATATAAATCAATTACTTGGCTCCATGTGATTCTTGGAGTATAGTATTCCTCCTCTGTGCTATGCTGCTGTAGCTCTTAATTCTTCTTTTTCCTTCCTCTTTCGCTATGTGTCTGTAATCTCTATTCCCTCCCCTCTATTATCTTTTTTCCTGACCTCTAAATTTTGTGTCATATGTTTAGAACTGGAACATTTTCCTTGTTTTTAACTCAGAACACTCCCTCTGCATGAGCCGATGCCCCAAGAATATTACTTTTCACTAACTTTTAACTCCACTTCTCCATATTGCTTTGCATGTTAATCTCAAAAAAAAAAAAAATTATTATCTCCTACACTCGAGTATAGTGTCTCACTTTATTTAGATCTTTGTTAGAATATTTTAAATTATATAATTATTATAGCTCTACACTTGCTTTTGACATATCTATATATATCCTTATAAAGCCAAAAGTATTATAATTGTCTATAGTCACAAAGTATATATATATATAGACACACACACATATAGATATAACTAAAACAATTTAATCAAAATTCACAACAATAAAGACATAATAATTAAGTATGAGTTTCCTAACATCACTATAAATTTTATCTATCTGGACGATGAAAAGGAATTATAGCCACCAAGATGAAATTATGCACAGACAACGTACTTGAAGCAAACAAGATTATATACTCTATCTAATCCACACGAGCCAAACACGTCACTCAAATGGCCAATCTGAATATGCCACAAGAATTCTATGAAACCAATAATAGAATGCAATAATGATGCATTGCAATATGATCTATGTGTGTGTGCAGGTATCGGAGTTCCATCCCAACAACTCTTTCGGGTGGCTAGAATGGCTCTACCTCAACCATGTTCTCATCTTCAACATTTCTTACATTTAGTCACACTCAATTTCGCAATAGTAGGTTAGTCCCAAAATCATAGCCGAAGCTTGCAAAAACATGATCCATAATGACATACATTTTAATCCATCAAAATGATGACAATTACCTATATGCTTACGCAATTAACCACATAGTAAAACATTCAAGATAATAATCAATAGTTCGAGTTGTAAAGAGAGTCAAAAGGATCGAGACGTAACACATATTGACATGTGTGTGTTGTACTTGGTCAATCACCTCCTAGTTCATTGGGGGCCAGCTTGAGTGTTCCACATAGTTAGGTGGTGTTGAGCCAATGTTGGGGATTGTGGATCTTATGGTGTGGTTGGGAGAGTGTGCAAGGGCTCTACTTTGCAAATGTGGTACTTGTCATTTTGTACCTTGTTAGAAAATGCTTAATTCAAAACCTTTGGTGTCCTTATATGTAAATTGTATAATTTCTCATGGACAGCAATAATTTGTATTGTATCCACCCTTGTACGAGGTGTGAGCTCTAAGATTCATTGTGATGTACTCGACCTTGAAGACAGATGTGTATGGCTGTAATAATAGCTTTTCTCATAATGATTTAATTTAGAAAATATGGTTGATAAGTATGGTTTTTCATTTCTCTTGATGTTATCCATGTCATATTCTTATTGGGAACTAATTCATCTTCTTATTTGTATGTATGACGCTATGGTGTTTAGAAATGCCTCCCCTTATTGCATGGTTGTCTTCCTTTGCATGTCTTATCTCTTCCCTGCTTGAGTAGATCCTTTTGTGCATGAGAGTGTGACATTGGGACTCATGGATATTTTGAGGTCCTCGAGAAACCTTTCTTGGCTAATGCGGGGCCCACATGTGCCCTATTGCTTGGCCTGGACTATTTTTATACAACATGCAAAATGAGGAAGTTATGCCCTGTTGATTAAAAAAGTTAAGCTTTATGTCCTTGAGTGTCTTTTGGTGCACAGTTACAACTTGCACTTTAGACCTCGAAGTCTGAGTTGTAGGTTTGTAGAAGTTTGGACTTTTCTTGGAGTTTGCATGTTGTTAGATGCATTTTGGACCCCAAAGTCCAAAAGGCATGTCACAAATCAAACTCCAAATTCTAAATTGCAATCCTATGGAAGTTTGGACTTGTGTCAAAAATTTGTGTGTGTTAGTTGCATTTCGGACCTCGAAGTCCAAAATGCATCTTGTAAGTCGACCTTCAAAGACTAGATTGGTTGTCCTTCAAAGATCAGGGTTATATTTGCAATTCTTAGGAAATGCAAATTGTAAGATGGACTCTGAAGTCTAAAATATTGAATGCAAATCAGACTCTGAAGTCCAAAGTAGTTGTTTGGAGAGGTTCAAAGTTGATCTCTTCATTTATGAGTTGTAAGTTGTATTTTGGACTTCATATTCTGAACCACAAATAGTAGATTGGACCTCAAAGTTTGAGGTGGTTGTTCGATGGGCCTCGGGGTTGACCTTTAGGTTGCATGTTGCAATCTATGATTCAAACTTTGAAGTTCAAAGTACAAATTGTAGGTCAGGCTTTGAAGTTTGATATCGTGTAGTTTCAACCTTGAAGCTTAAGGTTGTTTGGAATGGACCTAGGAGCCCAAACTAGTGTAGAAGTGCTCTCAAAGTCTGAAGTATGAGCTTGTGCACTCCTAGCTATGAAGTGTAAATTGTTTCTATTTTGACTCTTGGCTTGAAATCCCAAGATGCCAGAAGAGTGGCTTGTTAAGCTAGATGTAGGGGTTTTTAATTTGTCTTGAGAACCTTGTAGTGCCTCCTCGTTGTTGACTTGTAATAGTGGTAGTTCTGCATTTCTCTTTGTCAGTCAGGGACAATTGTTAGTCGTTCATTACATTGATACAATTCTGAGACATTTGATTAGTAGGATATGATTTATGTTTATTTTGATCTTAATGACCTATGTTCGACTGACATAATTAGACATGAGTTATGAGTTGTGATGCCATTATTATTATTATTCCAGTTATGATGCGAATTAATATTATCATGTTGGTATTTGAATTCAGAAAACAGTTGTTATGATATTGTTTCAAAAGCAGAGACGGTGTAGTACTACTCTCTTCGAGTACCCTACTATACCGTGATTCTCTGACTCTTTGTGTGTAGACATATATGTACTTGATTGTTTACAACCAATTGTTTGAATGTAGGTTGCAGGTACCGAACCTCGACTCCACCTGATATGGCAGGTTTGAGCGGGTTCTTGCACCAATGGGTATCGGTGATGGGAGATAACGCGAGGTCTATTCCACTAGGTCGGTCCTTGTCTTCTTTTGTGGTCTTGAGTCGTATTGTGTCACTTGGTCCTTGCCTTGTTATATTGGTAATCTTGTGTTGTGGTGTATAGTCGAGTTGTGTATTCAATGTTTAAATATGTTCATGTGTGGTTGAAAAATACTTTAATGATTTAATAATAATGCTTCTATTTTGTTTATTAGATAATATTTGGTTTAGCCAAGATCTTGGAATGACACCCTTGTAATATTTTTATAATAGACTAGAATTAATTATCTATTGTCCAAGATTATGTGCGTCATAAGTTGTGGTTTCGAGATATTAGTATTTAGCTAATTAAAGAATAATATTGGTTTTGTTTTTATGGTTGTGAGTTGTCCAACATGAATTCTCTAATTTGTGGAATCTCTATTATTAGTAAAATTTTAAATTTCCAGAGGAGTGGGTTGTTGGGAATGGATGCATGTCTGCATCTATTTTATGAGTTGAATCATTTTTTTTAAAGGGGGTTTTTTCTGGGCACGGGGAGATTCAACCGGAGGGAGGGATTTCCCCTTTGAAAAAAAAATGTTGTTGGAGGGAGGTAGAACTCTGAAAAGTTTGAAGAAGATTTTGCTTGGAATTATGGTATGTTTCTTTATATTGATGAAGCTTTAATATGAGTATTATGACAGTTTGATTTTATCCTTTGCATAATTCTGAATTCTCTGCATGCAAAGATCGGATTTCTCTTTTTTGTTCTTCCATCGCCATAGGCTTATAGGTAGTGTTGCCTTTCTAGCTTGCATAATGCCACTGATTCTCACTATCTACTCCAACTGCCTTGATATTTCAGCTTAAACCAATCACTCAAGTTTTGCTATTGTTTCAGTATGGCACTATCTGTAAGGGTTTGGCCTATCTTCTCTTCCTGGTTTGAGCAAACTCTAATCGAATGAGGTGCATTGTCTTTATCCTTTCTACGTTACTTAGAAGGATAATTGACATTGCAACTCTTTATCCTGCTTTTTAACATCTGAGTAACTCATTTGATAAGAATGTCTCTTTCCATATGCATTGATGAATGGTAATACCCTTTTCCTAAGCTTTCTTTTTAATGCGAATTGGTGGTATAAGGGCATAGGTTGCTGATGTCAAGTTTACACCTGTTAAGCCTGTATGCTTCTAATCCGTTCCCAATGAATTCGTTGTGTGGATCTGCAGTCACCACTTTTATATCTAACCATCTTGGTAACGATCCTTGCCCATGCATGGTTGTCGAGGCACATGCATCTCCAACATCTAATCTTTCCCTTAGTTTTACCAGAATGATAATTCCTCATTTGATAAGAGATCTAGCACTGCACTTTAGTATAGCGCAAGTCTATTTTAGATTTCTATATTTTGTATTACCAAAATCCTTACAAGAAAATTGTCCTCGATTTAATGATTCCAGCGGATATCCTCTCATCTATCATCTTTCTCCTGCAATAATCTTGGTGATAAATTTTGTTGTAGTATGGCGACTAGTTCTTTTCGAAGGCACTCAATACTCTAGCAAATGCCTTAATGGGCAGACTTTTCACTACAGTGGCAGAGAAATAAGTACTCTTTCTGCCTTTCACATAGCTTCTAGTAACGTCTAAAAAGTGGAATCACCCGGCCACCTGCATCTTCCAACTAAGCTCTCCAACTCTACTAAGATCTCCTCAGTTTTTGGGTGACATAACCCTTTGGTTAGATCCTATAAAAGTGTGGCGTGATTTAAGTTGATAGGTCTGGGTTACTTCCATAAAGAGCTTTTCCAACTAAACTTTTGTTGAATCATTTCTAAGGAACCTCACCCTGTTCCAAAGCTCCCTCTTGAGCTCACGCAGAGAGGATGTTGGCAAAGGTTGTGAAGTTCGGCCTTTCATCCGTCAACTGGATTGCTTGAAAGTTCTTAGGCCTTTTCAACGAACTCCTTTTGTGTGTTCATTATTTTTTGTGAGACATCATTTCCTTGAAGCAATCCTACACTGGAGGAGGACGTTTTATGTGCCTGATCGACCCATTTTCTGTGAAACTTCCTTTATTTCTTCATTGTGTAATTTGTCAAAGTTGTGTGAAGCTTTTTTATCATTACAGTGTAAACCCTCTTACGTCCAGTTGGTGGGTCTTCCCAGAAGGGCAAAGTTTATTGCTTTACAATTATTGCATAAGCAGTCGGCCCAATTTGAAGCGTGCTAGTAGCAAAATTGGAAACCCCTTTTAGTCGCTCTATCCTACATTCACCATTGAGTTTTCAAGAATGAGCAATGATATATTAAGACAACATCAACTTGTAATAACTATTGAAAAACATGTAAAATACCTTCCTGACACCCTTTCATCGATACCATCTTTGTGCATCTCCTATAATCATCATTAAACTCGTCATTCGACCTCTCTGATGGCAAGGCATTCCAGATAAAAAACTCAAACAGTTTCTTTAGCCTTTTTTTCACAAATTCCCCATAATCTGCAAATAATGACTTATTGATGTTTGGAAGTATTAACTTGTTTTCTCATTGCATACGATTTAAACTCTGCCAGATTTTAAGAATAGCAAGTTCTTTTTAGCAAGTTGCTATTGTGTATTGGCTAGCGTTAGAAAGTTCCTACTTTATAACTTTTAGAATTAGATATTTATCTTAATTTAGATTATACCATTTTTCTTAATTAAACACTTTACTATAGGATTATTCATTTATTTAAATTGGATGGTGCTTGAACTTGTATTTAGATATTAAATTCCTTAAACATATATTATGAAATTTAAATATTACCTCAATTTGCTTCACTTTGTTAGATATGTTATTAAATCCATTTAATAGAATGGATCTATCTAAATGGTATATTGCATTAGAATACTTATTAAACCTTGTCCTCGTTGTTGTCCAAGCGACCTCATAGCAATGTTGTTTAGCATGGAAAGTATGCACATGTTTGATTATTAGTATGTTTTTTAGTGTTGAATTGAAAGGAATTTTTGGGTAGGATGTTGTTGGGAACTTTGGCATTTAGGAATTAGGTAAGTTTATTATTATTGAAAGAATTTATATATTTGTTATCGAGTCTATTTGTAATAGTGATGGTTAAATATATTAGACAAAAAAGTTATGCTTTGGAGAGGAGTATATTTGGTTGTAGGTGTTTTTATGTCAATGGTAATTCATTTATATAATTGTTTTGTTGGCAGTTGGTTAAGGTAATGGAAGTAATGCTTATAGTGAAGTTTATAGATTCATAAATTTATAGTTGTCAATTGAAATTATAGTGGGTTTAAATGGATGGAAGTTTTGCTCTTGGTAACATAGGTATATGATTTTAGTTTGTTATTAGTAGAAAATGGTAGTCAATGAATTATTAATTAGGAAATTAACTTTGATATTGTTAGAAATTCTACTTTCGGATACTAGTATATTCCTTTAAAGAAAGAGGAAATCTTTGTGTAATCTCTCATTTATGAAAGGGTTTTTGAATCTTTTTTTGGCTGTCGTCCTTATCGTATCTATGCTTGTATTGGATCATTGTGCTTACATTGGGGTGGAGTTTATACCCATGGTTGGTTATCTGAGAAGTATGAACCTTGAGGGATGGCTTATGTACTTGGTGTTATGACGCAAAAGCATTGTCCTTGTTGGATATTGGTCACCTTATCTTTGGTCATGTACCTAACCCAGAGGTGTAGTTCTTGGTTTTGGTTCAAATTTTGGCACGTCAATGTATGGGTTCACTAGATTTTCGTATCTTGTAATGAATGGAGAGTGGCCTCTTGGTTATAGTACTTGGTTCTAGATTGTATTGCTTCATATGTTGAAGGGAATCTATGGACTTATTATTGTGGCCTAGTGAATGGCGTAAGTTATAGATCGGAGCTGATTTGTGTCTTTATACCCATATGTTGTGGTATGTATGATTGTTCAGAGAACGCTAAGGGTGTGGCTTTCATGGTGGGGCCGGTGCCTAGTGAGAGGCCACCTGGATAACCCCATGGAAGTTGTAGTAAGTGGAAACTTAATAACTTAATCAAGAGGGTTGGGGTATTAAAACACTTAACAAGATAAGTAAGAGACCTCACCCATGCCTTGAGTGCTCTCACAGGCTAAGGATGGGATGAGAAGGCTTGGTTGGCAAGGCCGACCTCCTTATCTTGATGAGAGGACCTGTCGGCTCCGCATGTGTCACCCTATGGGGCTGGTGCCTAGAGAGAGGTTGCCAGGGTAACCATAGATGGGGGCTAGCTTCTGGTGATTGATAGCCTAGGTAACCCATGCTAGGACCATGCGATGACACTCTCCTTACGCAGTTCAGTTGTTTCTTTTGGGTGTGCCTTTGGAGTGATGTCTTGTCTTGTGTAGTTTTGTTGATATGATCAGTTGAGTCAAGTCTGTTGCCGTTTGGTTATTTGGATGTTGTTCCTTGGCTTGGTGGAATCCTCGTTGTTATCTCCTAGCTTGGAGGGGTGGACCTCAGGGTTCCACATGGTTGGGTGGCAGAGCTATCCATTAGCTTTTCGGAGATTCGGTTCAAGTCATGTGCAGAGGTATTCCAGTTCTAGATTGCTTTCTACCTTCAGTGATGTTATAGACCTTCATATGTATTCTTTTGTATACCGACACGATCGATCTTGTAATCTTACATTGTAAACTATCTTGCAAATGTAAAAGTTGTTCTTAACCGAAGTAGCAGTAAAAAGTTTATCACTTGTGTGGATATTACTTTATATTCTCTAATGCAATTATGTTTCCCTAGAGAAGTTAGAAGTGCACTTTTCTTTATGTGGTGTATTATGATATCCTTGGTTACTATTATTGCATCTTCTTACTCCAAAAAAAAAAAAAATTATTTCTAGAATTTTACTTTTGTTAGCCTAACTCTCTAGGGTTGCATGATGGGGCATTACAAACCTTAACCTTCCTTTTGTTATCCTTGTTTCTACATTAGTCATGGTCATTTTTGACCCATGGTTAGTAAGTCTTTTGTTTATGTCATTGTGCATAGTGCATCGATGTACATGTCAGGTGTATTATTGTGTGGTGGTTTTGGCACCTTGTGTGCATAGGAGTGTGATATGGCATGTTTTGTGTCACCTTTGTATCAGAAAAAAAAATTATTCATTTAGTTTTTGTCACCTTTGTGTCACCTTGTGCGCATAGGAGTGCAATGTGGCATGTTTTGTGTCACCTTTTTGTGCATAGAAGTGCGTTGATATCTTAGATGAAATCTTGGGGCATTACAAAGGATAAGGAAGCATGTGCACATAAAGGCAAAGTGATGTTGTTAGGAAAAGAGTTTCTCAAGGAGGTGGGAGACTTGTAAGATTGATAGGCACTAGTAGTCAAGCCCACACAAAAGGAACATGCAAATGTGATTGGCATTAGTTGTCACATTGCTCAAGGAGTATGCAAATGTGATGGGCATAGGTAAAACCAATAAGGTTGTAGATGCCATGAGTTGGAGGCATGCATTATTGTCCAAAATGATGGTTAAACTATAGGCATGGAGGTGATGAAATATTTGTATGTTATTGATCCAAATTTTGTAGATGAATGATGTGCATGCATAAAACCTTAGGCTAGAGATAGAGGCCCATATGAGGAATATTTCACACGAGAGGGATACCTGTTTAGGAGGTAACAATTGTGCATCCCACATAATTCAACAAGGAAGAACCTCATTTGAGAGTTACATGATTGTGGAATCGAAGAACTCTTTGGTGCAGACAAGGCACATGCCATGTTGGAGGAGAGGATTACTACCTTAGTTTATGCAAGGATGTGTGAAAATTTGTGGAGAGGTGCAAGATGAGCTAAACAACAAGGGGAATTGTGTAGAACATTGAGCTGTACAATTCATTAAGCATGCTAGTCTAACTGTAGGAGGAATTATCCATGGATATTATCCTTGTATTACTGGGTACATAGAAAGGTAATTACTCTTATATTTGTAGTGGTGGAAATATTTTTTAAAATAACCTATTTCATTCCTTTTCAAAAGTTGAATGATGCATCTAGGATAACAAATTTGTTCTTTGAGGAGACAGTGCAGTTGCACAGGTTACCATGGAGCATTACATCAGATTGGGACATGAAGTTCCTTATTCATTTATGGTAAATCCTACAAATAAAATTGGGTACGGAACTCAATTATAGTTTTGCATATCATCCTTAGATAGATGTATAGATAGGAGTTGTCAATCAAAGTCTTGGCAATCTACTTAGATGTTTGGTAGGTGAGAAGCCTACATAGTGGAACTCTATGTTGATGTAAGCAAAGTTTGTGTACAACAACCTAGTGAACAAATCATTAGGGAAGACACCATTCCAAGTGGTGTATGGAACATCCTTATGATGTGTCACATATCTTTTGGGAGTGGGAGATGGTAGGCACATAAGTGCACTAATTCAAGACTTTGTGCAACACATGAAGGAGGTTTATGTGCAAGCCAAGAAGTTGGAGGAGAGTAGTGCAAAGTACAAGTTGCATGCAGTTGAATGTTGAAGGGAGAAGATTTATTCAGAGGGTGAGTTACTCATGAAGCATCTGAGGAAGGAATGATTCCCCAAAGGAATGTGCAACAAGATAAAGCCTTATAAGATTGGTCCATGTTGCATTGCATGCAAATTTTTTGAGAATGCATATGATATCAAGTTGCTAGAAGGGTTGAATATCTCACTAATATTCAATGTATTTGATATGTATTCCTACATGCACCTACAAATTTAGAAGACACACAATCAGTGAAATTTGATTTGTCCTGGAGAAAGGAGATACTAGAAAAAAAGAAAGAATGAATTGTGTAAATCTTGAACAAATGCATTTGCAAGAAGACCTGGTGAAGTGATTACAAGGAATATCTTATTCATTGGAAGGGTGAGAGACCTAAGGAAGACTCATGGATTTTTGAAACTAAATTAAGATAAATTGGTTGGCCAAATTAGTGATCTATGTAGTTCTAAAATTTGAGCACCTAGCTTACAATCTTTTTACCAAGAGTGTCTAATGTAGGAGCATCCTTTGGTTGACACAATCTTGTATCACCAAAAATTATTTGTTGTGTGCTTTTTAGTTCCCTGCATGCAAGCCTAACTTGTGCATTCACCTTTGTTTTGTGATAGTTTGTTGTGTGCAAGCTAAACATGTGTGTGCATGTTTTTTTTTGTTTGGACAATCTTCATCTCTTATGCACCCTATGCTTGATATTGCAACATTGTTGTCTTGCACAGATCTTGCTGGTTGGCACATAACTTTTGAACGCACCTTATTTGGGACACAAGCTTCCCTTGCATTGAGCTTTATTCTAGCTTTACTTTTGATCTTGTGTATCCTTACACTACCCGTGCAACCTCATGCAATAAGTTCTTGCCATGTGCAACTTAATCACATGCATGCACCTTGGAATATTCATTAGATGTAAAAATGTCAGCGTCATTGGGCATTTGTCAGAACAACTTCTATTATATAAAAATGATTAGATTTTTTGATGGTTTTCCAGTTCTAGAAGGTCAAAAGAATGTTAGATTAAAATTTATTAAGGAATGACCTGATTTCCCTATTTGTAGATTGCACCCTTCTAATCTAATCTACTTTTTGGTACACAATTATGGTGATGAATTGCATCCATCTTCCATGCCATTGCATATTAGATTTGGTGTTGTTTGTAATAGCCTAAATGGGATATTTATTTCTACAATTTATTATTCTGCCCTAACCCTAACTTCTGCTTCAAAATCAGACTTTGAACAATAGCATATAATTATCATAAATCACATCAAAACATCAACATAACTTCTTCATATGATCGGCCCAATAATGCAAGTGATATTCACCATGAAATACACAATTGTAATCATGATATCAACTCATAAATTAAGGAATTTGATCTACTATTATAAACTGGAAATATGCAGTCCAAAATGACAAGTATCTGATTAGGGCAAACAACCACAAGTCACAAATCATATAGCAAAGTATCTACTATCAAGTTACATACTAAATATACCAAAATATGCCTTAGAAGGAGGGCAAATGAGGTCTACCCTAACTGCTATAGCAGAACTGTTGAAACATGAAACCCTAGCAACCCAATGTATCCTCCAAATCACCTCCAATGAAGTAGCCTTCACCTCCAAGAGGTGTACTCCACTCTAGGGTAGACCCTAGATCAATTTACCATGATGAATGCTCTCCCAAATCTGATATAATTTCTGCACTTGATAATGATGAATCTCACTTGAATTCTTGTCACAAAATCCACAAGAAGAGAAGCTAGATTGGCCCCCAACTCCTCCTTACTCACTTGAGGTTTTTGTCCCAAGATCCTATTAGAGATCACTCTCCAAATATGAATGAATGAATGATTGAATGATATGATTTGCAATGCCAAATAAACTTGTATATATACACAAATTATCCCTCCTCAACTTGGCTGACCTAGGGCAATTATGCTTTATTTTTAAATGATATTTTCCCTCCAAGAGGGCCAACGAGCCTCCAATAGATATAATCAAATTAAAGATTTGATTATCATTTTGTCTTTTTCTTCAAGCGCTAGCATAGGAATATTCATCATGAGGTGTTAGAGAATATTTGATTCCTTATCATAAGTCACCCAAGGTAACAATAGCAACCTCCATACAATGTGACCATGAATGAAAGTGTAAACAAGGCGCCCTAATACTTCTCTTGGCACAAATGAAAGCATCAGCATGGCATCCATACAAATATGACAATTCATTACCCATGACATCCTCCAAAAGTCCTGGAGCAGGGAGAAAAGCCCAAATCAACTCTAATGGTGACTATTCCAAGAATGGGACATTATATTGTCACTATTTATTGGGATGCTTGGTCATTTGTAGGGGTTCAATTGGATTTCTAGTAGTTGGAGAGTTTGATTCAAACCCATTCGAGAGGAGTCTGGGTTGTCTAGTAGAATTGGCATGTAATTAGATTTTGGGTAGAGCTTAAGGTGAAGTGATTGTAGTGTAGAGAATCTTTACGCATATTTCTTAGGTGTTGGGTAGGATAGTGTTGTCAACCACTACATATTGGTGGCATGTTGTAAATTTTTCTTGTTCTACAACCATATCCATTGTTTGTATTATTCGGTCTCCATTTTCTTTCTTGTATCTTATGTTTGTGTGCTCTAAATGCCCATTCACTAATTGTTCATTTGACCCACATTCAATTGCTAAACCAAAAATGGATAATAGAACCAACGTTGTGTTACAAATTTTAGCAAACTAATTACTCTAGAGAACATAACTTTTACTTAGTTAAAATAAACACACCAAGCTCTAAACTAGCCCATATATTCTAATAATAGGAGATAATTAATGAATATAAATGAGACATTAGAATGGGTAGATGTGCATCCACATGTGGCTTGAACTAGGATGGTGTAAAACCCAAGTTTAAATTTTTGAAGTAGCTTAGAGTTGAGAAAGAGCAAACATGGTTTATGATCATCACCCTAATTATCCATAAATAAAAAAAATGTGAATTTAAATATCAATTCTGTTGAATATCTGTACCAAGAAATTGTTGAAGAGCTTGTGAGAGGTCCTTATGCAATGAAGAGATTACGAGAAACTAGAATAGGCTAACTTGTGAACAATGGGAGATTTAGTTAAAGTGTCTTGAGGAGGAGGATAATTTTGACAAAATTCCATTTCACTAGATTCATACCTATATGGTAGAGTTGTATATAAATGGATGGACCAATTTACTCCATATTTGTGAACCCATTGTAGGCCTCACTTGGAATTATATCTTAAGTAGTCACTATTGCAATGTTTTACTATATCTAAAATACAGCTACAATTTGTTACTTGTTGAACTTTTTTACATTTGACATTTCTATACTTCAAATTTTAATGTTGCATAATTTAAATATAATAATGGTATGCCTAAAATATTTAATATCAAATTTTAATGTTGCATAATTTAAATATAATATAATGGTATGCCTAAAATATTTAATATCCTTGTGAAGATTTTACTGGAAGTGTTAGAAAATATTAATCATAATAGTATTATATTTACATGGCAATGATATGACAAATTGAAAGTGTAAACGAAATTCAATTACAAGGGTTTAAAACAATAAAAATATGACATTAAAAATACTAAAATATTCATAAAAACATGAAAAAAATTGTACTTATTATTTCATATCAAATAGAGTTCTTAGAACTCTAAACTCTAAAACATAAACCTTGAACTTGTAGTTTTCTAAAAATCGTCAAACTCTAAACCCTAAACTTGTAATTTAAAAAAAAAACTAAAACGTTAAAGTTATAGTTTTTAAAAAAAACCCAAAAACACACATTTTTTTTGAATAAAATGTGTTTTATATGTGATTTTTAGGGAAGCATGTTTTTTGCTAGTCAACCCAGGCTTGATTAGGCATTGACCAGGCCTATAATAACCCAATCATATTGTTCTAACTCAACATAGCCTGTAGTTACTCACGATTAATCATTTGTAAATCCCAACTATTGCTACTATGATATTAATGTTGATGAATTAGTATGTTTCTAAAAATAATTGTGTAATTTTATTTCAAGAAGCATAAGTGTAACTCATAGATTGAAAAATTATATCGACTAATATTTATGCTAAAAAATGTGTACTTTAAAGTGGTCCCAGTAGATTCCAAATCTAATTAAAAGTCTCCAAGTTTTACCTACCAATTTCAAATCGTATATGATAATTTGGGCTCTGCTACAAATTTTTTTAGCTGTCCATCTTCTAATCTACCTCTATATATTAATTATGCTTTGATTGAATGCCACATTAAAATTCAAATTCTTAGTTGCTCTATTATCCTTTCTTACATGTAAGATATGTACTGAACCAACAAAGGTTTGTCTGACCATGAATAAGTTGTGCACCCGTTGTAATTGGGCATTACAAACCTATTGATCACAAAGAATATTGAGAGGGTGGGTGAATCAGTATTCTGTATAAAATTTCTTTCACATATTTATTAATCCATTTACCAAATTCAATAACATGAAAGCAAAACAAACATAAGAAGAGCAACCACAAAGTCATAATACATAGACACCAGGATTTTTACGTGGAAAACCCAAAAAGGAAAAAACCACAATGAGTGTTTAGCTCAAAATATTTTATGATATCAAAACCGAATTACATGAAGGCTCATTGCCTTAGGGCTCACTGCCCAAGGACTCACTGTCCAAAGAAGTGCTCACTACAATAGGATCACTGCCAAGAAAATAGAAGAAGGATTGGCTCACTGCTAAGAGATGACTGCTACAAATGCATCTACAGAATGCTGAAGTGCAGTTCCATTAATAGATCAATACACAGATTCAAGAGTCTTCATTATATCTGCCTTGCTTTTCTACTCTACTTTACATATACTCTGTTCTTCTGCCCTTACTCCTTTCTTATCACAAAATCTTCTTAGATCGCATACACATAGAATTCGCACTATATTCACATCCCTATCAAATCACCAATATCAAAATCCATCAAGTATATATATCCACAATTAGATCTAACTCAAAATCTGGTCGGCTTGCCAATGTTGAAACGTGTACACAAAAAGCTCATACACTGTCAGCTTGAATTCTTCATATCAAGTTATGCAAACCAATGAAAACCTTCAAGAACCTTCATATAGGTATGGACCTATTTTTGATCCACTTAGAATAATGAGTTAAGCAATATATCTTTACTGCACAAGGATCTAACTGAGTGTCGGCCTTATCCCAAAATACAGACTTAAACCTTATTGTCTGTCATAACATAACTTCTACTGCAGACCATATGAAACCTCAAAATTCACATAAAGCATTCATTATACATCATCAAGGATACCTTCAAAACCACATGTCATAATAGTCTTATGTGGCAAATTGTGGACCTCTGAACTACTGACTCTGTTACTGTAGAACTCTGTCAAACTGAATGTTGATACTCAGTAACTTGTAGATGATCTTCCAGTGAATGTCAAAATCTACAAATTTGGAATGAGATCTCCTCTTATGTGTTTACAACACCTCCAAACCACAAATTGAGATAATCAATAGCAAAGAAATACAGACTGATTTATTTAGGTGTTTTGCTCTATTCATGACTGCACTCTGTTTACCAGACTTAAGCAATTCATAACACAACTTCCAGAGATTGCCAAGCCAAGATATTTAGGATATAACATTACATAACATCTAAGTACAACATACCAGAACCGCATAGCCATATCTTCAACTATGGAGGCATACCATCCTGATCTCTATTATTCTGTATCCTGTCCATACTTAGTCATTCTGACTAATTTGTTCTTTCAGGCCAAAAGTCCCTTTACCTGTCTTAACTCAAGATCAGACTTAACAACTTCCATAACATCCCTCTTTGTTATCAATCCTTGTTGCCATCAATGACAACATTCTACCTTAACCATCAGAACAGTGTCTCTTGCCAACAAAATATTGTTACACCAACTTCTACATTAACCTATGTATCAACATGAATGGTTGTTCACACACTCAACATGTATTTTTTTTATGTGGAAATTTATGTTTGAAGTGTTTCTCATAAATCAGTTAATCTCGTTTGTATAATAGCAAAGGTTAAGCAAATTATTGACCATAGTTGAGCAAACCTCAACAAGACTACAAATGTCAAAACAATTTGAATTCAAAAGTTACAAATGAGAGAAGAAAGACATCTCAATATACTTGTATTTTTCTTCTGGTTATGATGGTTCTAGCCATGGTTTTTAGTAGACTGGTTGTGTTTTATCCTCTATTGCTCTACTGAGCAAAGTTCCTTTGTAATCTTGATTTTTTTTTCAATACAAAAAAAATGCTATTTAATTACCCAAGTACACAACACAATAGAGCAAATACTTAGAAATTTTCTTTCAAAGGAATTAAAAATTCATAATAAGTAAATGAGATGTACTAAAGAAAACCTTGTTGAGACCTATTAAGAAATAAAAATGGGAGAGGTGAATAAAAAGAATCATTAATTAAGTATGACTTTAACACTTGCATGTCATAAATTTAACAGCTGCAACGCTAATTTTGTAGTGACATGTTAGTTAATAGAAAGAAAATTGTCATTGACAAAGTTACTGTAATGTTTCAAACTAAATATTTTTGGATTTTTACAAATTTATAATGAAAATACATGAAACCCTCACACTTTTTGATCACCTAGTTTTCGAGTTGGACAAGGTGACAGAATACAGTGATTGGGACTGTAGACATCTAAAAATGACCTTCTCATTACATCACTTGCATACATCAATTTCTTCTAAAATCACTTGCATTTCAACATTAATTGAATAATCTAATTATTTAATTAATTTCATCAAATTCCTCTATTTCCTCTATTTTTCCCTAATTTCAAACATTAATTGAATAAATTCTATTTATTTAGTTATTTTCAATAAAATCCACTTTATTCTTCCAAATTAAATAATTTTAATTATTTAATTAATCATTATCCCTTTTAAATTCTTTAAAATCCACATTAATTAATAAAATTAATTATTTAATTAATTCATCATTAAATTCCTCTTATCCACAATTAAATAATTTTTAATTATTTAATTATTCAATTATTCCTCTAAATTTAAATAAATTATCCCATTGATATCCAACAAGTACATCCACCCCATGATCCTCCAACTCCTTATTCTAACATTTCAACTCATCATCAAACCCATACACAAGGCTATCAAGTTCCTTTACAACAAGAACAAGCAAGTCTAAGTTTTCCTTTGCACCAAAATCAAGTATCCTTAAGTCCTTATGATACCTTTGACAAGGGGAACACCACTCTAGCTTATGCATCCTATGTGTACCCTCCATCATCATCCAATCATATACCAATACAAGAGCCTACTAGTACTATCCCCACACCACCATGTAGTCCCTATCAAAGTCCATTGGTCCCTCAACCATCTAATCCATCAAGCCCTTCATTACATTCATCCCCATGTTTCTCCAATCTTCCACAAAAAGATCCTTGGGAGGTAACCCTACAACAATTGGTCCAAGAACAATTACATGAGCTACCCTTGATAAAACCATATAATCCTAATCCATCCAATCACATTATCCCTCCATCTAGTTCAAATCCTAATATGTCCAATACCATTATTCCTCCATCCAATCCTAATACTAATCCTAAGCCTACAACATCATCCACCATTATCATCCATCCATTATATTTCCCATCCACCCATACTCTTATGAAGGATGTGATCTAGTGGCTATTAGCAAGGAATCAACCATCTCCATGTCCTCAAACACCTATCCTAGAGCTTATCCAAGAACCTTCAAACATCATTTCCATTCTTTCAACCCCATCATGTAATCCACAACCCATCAAGACTATTGAAGAGTCTTCCACCATGAGTCCAAGTCTAGATCCATTGTACCTTCATGTTGTTGACCATCAAGGGCCTATCACGCCTATCCAAGAGTCTCCTACCTCCACTTCCATTCAAGAAAATCAAGAGTTATGTCAAGAGTATAATCTAAATCATGTGGAAACATCAACCTCTTATCTAAATCGAGATCAAAGCACTTCCATACAACCCATCCATAATCTTTATATTTTCTATGATCAAGACATTGTCCAAGATCATGAGCCTATCCATGAGCAACTTGATCCTATCCATGATCTCATAAATATCCATCAACAAGTTATCCACAATACTCCTATACATTCTCCACCTAGTCCTATCCATGATCTAACAACATCCAATTCCCTTGATGAGACACTTAGTCCCCAAGAAAACATAGATAATCCAAAAGATAACTTGGATCCTATCCCTTCACCTCCTACTGAGCATAATGTTAGTCAAGATCCAAGCATCCCATGTCATCCATTGCATGATCCCACATTGTCTCTTATGGATCCTCCACCATCTCCCATCGATCCCATTCCAAATCCATTATCCTATCTCGTTGGTCTTACCACCTTCATCCATGAATGTTCTTCCTTAGGAGGACAACAACCAATATCCACCACTTCACTTTCCCCATCAAATAATGGACTCGCATCTAGTTTCCAAAACAAACATCCCATTGCATATTGTATGTTCCAAAACATGAACTATCGAGGCAAAGGTTTAGGCCTTCATGAACAAGGTGTCTTAGAGCCCATCCATGTTGCAATCCATCCTCGAGCACATGGTCTTGGTTTTTCATCCCAAGATAAACAATCCAATGATGTTGGTACCACCTCCATGCCTCCTCTAGCTACTTCTTCCATTCCATATCCTGATGCACCTTATCGCACCTCTCACTCATATGTCGCCATCCCTCCTCCATCATCATAACATTCACAAAAGCATTTGACCATACATCTCTTGCCATCCACTCTTTCTCCACTCCTTCCAACTCCTAATATTCCTATCCTTCCATCTCCTAATCCCTTCATCCATCAGTACACTCATTCCTCCATCCACACATCTCGTCCCCTTATATCCCCTGTCATTCCTAATCATGGCCAATGAATGCACACATCAACCCCATATGAAGCTATTCCTAATCCCATGAGATTCAAAAATAAAAATTTGGATGCTTCCACATATATAACAGAATATCTGCAAATGCCTCAAGAATATCATGCCATAGGGCATCAATACACAAATGCAAAGCCAAATCCATCTCAAAACCTGCATACACCCTGTTGGTTTTTCTTCTGAATCAGCATCAGGGTTTGCCAGTTCCTATGCACATGTAGATTCAGCCAACGAACACAGGAGGTTGCGTGAGCTGCCTCCCCTTCACTTCTGGTTCTGCCGCACCAAGGGGGGGATCCCTATAACTCAAGATGTAACCTTGACTAGCTCAAAGATGGAAACATCTAACTTGACAACAACAGGCAGAATACTCTCATGTATGGACCAAGATCTGTATGATAGATCACAAGGTGGGCAACATTCTTGGACATATATGTCTGGTTGGGTATGAGAGCATGTAGGGGGTTCCTAATCCTACTCCTACAACTAACAGGTGGAAGTGATGAAATGGGTGGACATAATGTCCTGGATGCAAGACGAGGGGTTTTGGCTCATAACTACTGATCCAGGAGCAGACTGGTGCCTATCCATTGGGCAAGGAGTCAACTAGACGTATACAACAAATGGTTTGCAACTTTCACTCGAGTTTCAGGGGGTTGGACTGATGCTTGCCTTACAAACATCACCCAAGAATGGGTATCTAACTGCCTCTACTTACAGATATCCCTGCTGACATGCAACCAGATTCAAAAGAAGGAGAATAACATGTAGCAAATGGAGACAAGAAGATAGACACATGCAATAAGCATTTTTCATATAACATTAACACTAAAACTGAAAATATGTGCAAAATACATTCATGTTGCAACTCATAAACTCCAAAATGGGATAAAACAGCCAAGATCATGCCCTGTTCTTCATTATTTACACAAAAATGCCTCAGGCCTTCAACCACCTAAACAATGGTAACACAGTCTGCCTATATCAGCCAGAAAGTGCACCCCTAGCAATAATTACATGGTTGACCAAAAATCCTGCCAAATACATCCATCAGAAAGAATGGTGCTCAAAAGTTATTACTGCAACAGACAAGGGAAGCATCGAGCCTTGTGCCGCCATCTAGAAGTCTTCATGCTAAAAATTGGGCAACCTGATCATGTGTACCATCGCCCATACCCCTGTACTGTCGCCATTTATGGCCCAACCACCCGCGGCCTACCTGGAAACCATCGCTGCGCTCAAAAGAGAAATTCCCGCCAAAACGCACTTCTCCGCAGGTTTAAATTATACAGGGGAATAATCCCACATGCATGGTGCGGAGGCTCCTTCAACACTTTAAAAGTATGGCCGCGACCATGATAGGTGTCGAGCGCTTTTGCCACGCTCGACACACGCTCCTTCTCCAAAAGCCCATCGCTAAGACTTAGGCCATCGGCCAACCCCACAAATCTCTCATTGATCTCAATTGTCTCGCCGATGCCTACCTTACAATCCGCTCCATCGGCCAGAGATAGACCATCGGGCCAGCACAAAACTCCTTTGCCGATGCCCATGGTCTCGCCGATGCCTTCAAAAATCCTGATGACGTCATCATCATGTCCTGATGATGTCACCATCACCCGTCTGCATACCGCGCAACTCTCATATCCGGATGACGTCATCGCCATATAGGCGCCGGGGTGATATTAGTAAGATAACCTGATATTTTAGAATATCACCCCCCAAACAAAATATTATGATGCACTGTAAAACGGATGATGATGATGACCCCTTTAACTCAAAGAACATCAGGGTGCACTGTAGCTCTACTGCAGGATCGGGATGATATCCAAACATCACCCGATATTGAAACAAGATGATCCTGATGACAAATCTGGTCGATAGAAAATCATGATGATGCTGACCACCTCGGAGAAAATATGATGCTGCTGTTGAAAAATGCTGAGGGCCAACTCTTAGGAAATTTTTTGGATTTTTTGGGAAGGTGCCTGCATGAAAATTGCTAAATTAATTGACAGTCAATTCAGGCACCAACACACCCACATACCTCAAAGAAAAATGAAAATGGTGTGGGTCCCTAAGCAAAAATAAATCAAGTCAAAGGAAGCATCCATATCTCAATCTATCCCCAAATTCCAAAAATCTCGTTCCCCATTAACAAATCCTACACTGCATACAACCACACACCTCAAAGCAAAAATGAAAGTGGTGTGGGTCCCCAAGCAACAAGCTATTAAGTCAAATAAAGCATCCACATCTCAATCTATCCCCCAATTCCAAAATTCCCACTCCCCATTAAAAAATCTTGCAAATCCTAAGTCCATCTGGGCTCCTAAATCCCTAAATTGACAATTTCCAAATCCCATATCCTAATTGCCATTACTCCCCACTCCCCATCCTAGTCAAAGGCTTCCAAATCTATCACGATGTGTGCAACTGTTGGTCTTGGTTTCCTGCAATTCCATACCACTTACACATACTTCCATCCCCCCATCTTATATCCCTTATCCAACATATTTCCCCCATCACATCTCTACGGTCCATGCTTTTTCTCCATCACCCATTTATCCTTCCATCTCCACCCATCATCCATATCATAATCCACCATCCATTCCATTTCCATATTCCCACATCTACCAACATTCATGCATGCAATGCTACCTGATATAGTCCATGTGTAAACGCGCATTAAAGTGCTAACATACTACCTTGCTATTGGAAACAGATGCTTGAGTCCTCATCCTCCATCCAAAAAAGACAAATTAAAAAAAAAGTAAAGAGAAATCCCTTTGTCCAATGGTGAAAACTTGGTAAATAGGTGCTTTGGATAAGTACCGTGATGAAAACCTGGAAAACATGTGTCATGTGTAGATTGATTATCTATGTACCTCACACTTGGGGGCATGTTGTCTCATCTACCCATCCTATCATTCCTTTTACCTATCCTTCCTATCATATCTTCTTTATCCATTATATACGCATAATTATCCCATTGATCCAATCCATCCTCCTTTCCTCCTTTTAATCTTGATAAATATAGGGGCAAAAATGTTGAAACATGCTTTGAAAAATCTCTTGATATACCTCATTATTTCCAACCGATCCAATCAATCATATCGTCATAAGCTTTGTCATGTAAAATCCTAAAGCATTATACCTAGAATGGGGCATGTTATTCCTATGCAACATAGTCTTTGGTGATCACATCCTAAGCATCTCATCCATTCCATACACTATGGCCTATTCTTTTATTCATCCTTCTATAATGGGTCTTCCATCCTATTTGCTATCACCCATCCTTTTGTACACTTATCTAATCCCATCTTTCTCCTTGCATCTAGAACTGGTTGTCTCTTGTTATTGGTATCTAGCATTTAGGCTATCCAAATTGTTATCTAATGTCACTCAGTCATCCTAATCCATTAAAAACTTCCATCTCTCTCGTATTCCATTTATCACAATCCATTCTATCACCCCAACTTGGCTAACTCAAGCATAAAATGAACTATGCATCATTTGAAAGCTCAAGTACTTATCCAAACTTGAAGTAAAAAGTCTACTCATGAAGCCATATGTTGTCCTACATACCACTTGCCACATCTACTACATCAATTCATCTATCCTAGATTAGATCAACAACTTTTAACGGATATATCTTTCCTATAATAAGGCTTTATCTACCAATCTACCCTGAGCAACCTCTTTGGCAAGAGAATATGTTGGCTGTGTCTTTACTTTGTTAGTCAACATTTTTCTTTTTGGTTTATCTTTTGTCCCTTTCTAATACCTAGTCAAGACTACCTTGATTTTTCTATATCTTGGTATGTTGTGATGCAGTATGGATTGGGGCATAGTCATTGCTTTCGTATGTTGTGTTTGTGGGATGAGCTTATTATCCTACTATGGCTAATACATATCTTGTTTGTGTTGGGATTAGCATCTTGCATATCAATATCTTTTGTATCTATGGTTCTGTAAAGGCCTCATGTGTATTGAGATCATTATATGCTAAGACTATTTTTCATACATATGTCCAACAAGGTTCTATTATGTCTAGTAGATATAAGTTCAAACCGTTTGTTTGCAGAGTCAACATCCTATGCATTGGATACATCGTCACCTTGTTCTTCTATACCCTGGTGCATAACATCCACATGTTATATCAAAAATAAGGATTTCTCTTCATAAATATTTGCATAATCGTTGCAACATCATCCCATCCATCTCACCCATCCATCTCACCCATTCATCTTAATAAAATCTATAGCTTTCATGAAGATCGATCAATCCGATATCAATTCTTCTATTCTTTTTCCATTTATCTTCCTTTCATTTTGAGAGCACACTTGTGTTCTTTGAACCCAATTGTCCTCTCAAGGGGGCATCATCATCATCATCATCATCATCATCATTCATCTTATCGATATACCTCATCCTTTCCATACCAATCTAGCTAATCAATCTAGCCAAATTATCCAATCACATCCTTTGGTCTTGATCCTAATTTTGTCGTAAACCAAATAAATTAATCAATAATCAATCAAACATCAATGGGATATATTGTTCCCATATCCTTGTGTTGATCTAGGGATATATCATTCCCCACAATGACAACACTATCCTTATCAATCATCATCAATTAATCATTGGTTTACAACTTGACAGGGGCAATACCTTATTTTTTTTTGGAATCATCATCATCATTCATCTTATTCATTAAACTTACCATTATCTTTCCTTGTCACCCTCGCTTTGAGTGATTGGGGCATCACCATTTCTAACCCACAATCATTTTCTTCCAACCAATTTCTTCTAAATCAATCTTCTTCTACCAAATCAAACACTATGTTTTAAACTTCTTTGAAATGATGTTACTTTACAACACCATCCCAAAGAGGGGCAAAATGTAGACATCTAAAAATGACATTCGCATTACATCACTTACATACATCAATTTCTTCTAAAATCACCTGCATTTCAATATTAATTGAATAATCTAATTATTTAATTAATTTCATCAAATTCCTCTATTTCCTCTATTTTTCCCTAATTTCAAACATTAATTGAATAAATTTTATTTATTTAGTTATTTTCAATAAAATCCATTTTATTCTTCCAAATTAAATAATTTTAATTATTTAATTAAATCATTATCCCTTTTAAATTATTTAAAATCCACATTAATTAAATAAACTTAATTATTTAATTAATTCATCATTAAATTCCTCTTATCCACAATTAAACAATTTTTAATTATTTAATTATTCAATTATTCTTCTAAATTTAAATAAATTATCCAAATTTATTTAAAGTTGATATTTTCTTCTAAACATAAATAAAAATCAATATTTTATTTATATCTTATTCTTTTGTCTATCATGCACAATTAATTAAATAAATTTATTTATTTAATTTCAAAATATCTTCAATTATCTTCCAAAAATAATAGTATTCTTCCATGCACAATTAATTAAATAAATTTATTTATTTAATTTGTTATTATCTTCCAATTCTTCTAAAAATATCATTTTCTTCTATGTGTTCAATTAGTCTTATTTTTAGAACTTCAAAAAACAAATCTAAAGTTGAGTTAATTGGCTTTAATAATTATTGTTTTTATCACCAACTCATAAATTGGAAAAAATATTATAAATTTATGAAATCAAATCCTATCTTTATCCTAAGCAAGCATTTATCTCAATAAAATAGCTTTTTCTTCATAACACATGTCGTGTGCACGTTCATCATGAGCTCTCAATTTATCTCATCCATTGATTTATCTCCACCATTGATCGATCTTTCCCTAAAACTTATATATACCCCCTTCACTTCATCAAAAATCCTCTTCTATCATTTAAGCTTTGGCATTCATATAGCGCTTGAGCATACATCGCATCGTTGAGCACATCGTATTTTTGAGCACACAATTATCATCATCATGTCCGCTTGTTACAACCATGGGTACGCAATATATTAAACAATCCACAAAGAACCAAGAGATCAATACAGTCTAGGTGATAGCTTCATTGTTCTTAATTAGCATTATTCATTGATTTGGTTATCATTTAGATCAATCTTTTGAAGGTTATAAGATTGAGTTATTTGTTATCATTGTTTTGATCATTATCAATCTCGATTATACCTATACACAGGGACATTAACTGATTGGTGGCAATCCACACACTTTATAATTCATACAAAATTAGAAGATAAAAATGTTAACTTTAGTAGTAGGCTAGCTAGAGAAATGTATGCAACTTTCAAATTGGAATTAAGAAGTGCAGATCTTGGTGGATACACCATCCAATCTCTACTAAAAATATTAGTGCAAATATGAATGAGGGAACTAGAGATAAAAACCTTCTAGAATTCACTTACAATATCAAGGCAAGACTATCTAAGGGATATGCCTTCCAGCTATATATATATATATATATATATATATATATATATATATATATATATATGACCCTTATTGTTGTAACAACAATTCTTGATGTAGTGATGTACATAAATTCCTCTAAACAAGCATATTGCATGCAATATTCAAACCCCCAATTTGAAATGGTCAAGGAACAATTTTGAATTTTAGTAAATCAGATGGATTAAGGCTATAGTAGAGATCCCATTGTATGGGAATGGATGAAAGTCACAATGGTTGGTCAAAGACAAATCACTGCCTTTTTGTGGAGTCAACTTGCACAAGAAATCATATGACCAATATGGGAAGGTACAATGACCTAATGTTGGATGAAATCACAACCTATAAGATGAATATCCAACCTTTACACTGTACGAAACCCTTTTATATATTGGTGTGACAACTTGCAAATGGCTGGTTCAACTTTAACAACAGTAGGAATATAAATTGATCAGTAATAAAATGTTATAGTAGATGTAACCTAATGCAGTAGAATATTTTTTGATAGTTAATACTTGCTATTACTACTGTACATTCAAATGTTGTGGTAGATACAAAAATATGTTGATCCATTCACACAGTAATAGAGCATAACACAATGAACAACACCCATATATGAACAACAATCATGCACTTTCCCAAATTGATAAGATTTGTTGGAGAAAATAGAAGTATATTGATATTGTTTTAGTTCTGGAAACTACACACACAAACCCCAAAAATCTGAAACTTCACACAACTCACAAGTTCTGGAATCACATCAAAAATTAGAAAGCTTCACACCAAATTGAAATTGGAAATATAATGCAAACTTTTAGCACGCCATTGATCTTTGAATGGAATCACTCTAATGGAGATGATGGTTTTCATCACTAAGTCTAATCCTTGTAGTACACATGTAATCCTCAGATGGAATTACTCAAATGAATAAGAGATTTTTTGTCCTTGAATCCATTTTGTAAAAAAATGGGTTTTCATCCTTAGGCAATAATGATGAACATACATTCAATCTTGAGAAAGTGGGGTTTTGATAATATAAAATGGATTGTTTTCTTTTGTTCCCTTACTCCTTTTTATAGGCTCTTGAGGGAATATAATTGAATATTATATTCTTTTTCTAATTTCCCTCCAAAACTTTATTTTTAAAAGTGTCTTGAAAGCCCTTTTATTTAAACATCAGTTTTGGACCTTAGTCCTAGTGACACTTTATTTACCCTCTTTTAAAAAAAACTTTATAATAATAAAACGTAAATTATCTTTTTATGAATATAACATAAAGTTACTTTTTAGACAACTTAAGTTAAATTATTAAATTATTTCCCTCACCTTACCTTATAGCCTATGGGAAATAAAATAATAGGTTCACCTGAAAAAAGGGACATGACAATTTGCCCTTCCCAAAATTGCTTTCCCTCAAGCAATGTTGTTTCGATTCTATAACTCCCTTATGACTGATTTGTAAATTTCAGGATCCCAAATCAACCTAAAAAATGATCTAAATCCCTCAAGTGATGCATTGTGATCCTTTGATTGCGTATCTATTGTTGAGCTCTATATATGAGGTTCCTTTGGAACTTTGCCTTTCTTGCTTTCAATTTACTTTGCTTGTTGATCCATAGTGCCTTGCAAAGGTTTCTTAGTCATGCCCAACTCTATTCTCTATTCCTACAACTTCTAGCTTTCTTAGGTTTTGTCCCTTGTGAAAAATGCGATCACCATTTGGCTTCCATTGTGCTACTTTCATACTATTCTGAATTGAACTATCCAAATAAGTATAAATAGCTAGTTGTAAAGCCTTAGGAAGCTCTGTCATGGTTTTCTTGGCTCACCTTTCTCCTAATTGAACCAAATCAAATTACTCTTCAATTCTTTCAAGTTCTTCAATTGTCTTCTTTATTTACTAATCCCTTGCTTCCGTCTCTTTCTCCTTGAAAATTTCTACAACAACTTGCTCTTGTTTTGCCTCCTAAAGTGCAATATGGGCCTTTTCTAAAGAATCCTTGGTTGAACTAAGCTCAAAGATGAGCTCATTAACCCTTTCCTTCATTTCCTTAGATGCATTGAAGGCATCTTCTACAAATCTGATGGCAATATCCATGTCTCTTATCAAATGCAAATATTTTAATTTCATTCTATCTAATGACTCCTTAACTACTTACAAATCTATAAGAGTGATTGTATGCCCAACATTTTCTTCAACTATAATGTCTTTCTTTTTATCCTATTCTTATCTCTCTTCAAACTTAGTGTTAGCTCTTCAATGAGCCTTTTCATTCCATCCAACTTCATTAGGACTTGCAACTCATTCCTTTTTGTTACAAACAATTATTTCTTCAATTCTTGTAGCTCTTTGAGCCTCCTTTTAATCTCTACAAGATGGCTTTTCTTTTATTTCTCTTGGCTACAAATATTAACATCTCCATATAAAAATCTTTGAAATATCTCAATAGATGGTAGAAAAATTGCTTGTAGGTGCTACATGATCTTCAAGGATATTCTTCCTTTTGTGAGAGTGATCCACATAGCTTGGGTGATTAGTTTCTATTGCTACAATTTTCTCATCAATCATTTCTTCATTTAATTTGGCCACCCCAAGGAGATCTTGAAGCATTAGAATTTGATTCGCTACCATGGGTAATTGCACTACTTGTGAATTCATTGCTTGACAAGCATCATATATTTATCCATCAACTATCTCCTTCAAAATATATTCCTTTAAATTCTTGAGAGTTGCCTTGCAAACTCCCCGAGTAGTTGGAATGTTAGAACCATGAACAAGGAGTGAGCCAACAAAATGATTATGTGAGAACCTATGTCTTGCTCCTCTCCAAACTTCAACATTGGGTGTCTCGAAGTATCACTTGGATCCCATATTCTTATGTATAAACAAATTTAAACTTGTATTAAAGGACAAATTGGGTTCTTCAAATTTTTAGCCTCCTTAAATTTCTTTCTAAAATAACCATACATTTGTAATGATATAGTATGAAGCATCAAATCTCCACGAGTACCATTACATTTATGCTTTGATCTATAACCATGGGAATAATCAAACTACTTATCATTAAATTTTGATTTGAAAATTTATACAAGCTTAAAACCAACATTATTCTCAAGTGAATGCCTTTCAATAGAGTCTTTCTAAATATGAACATCTTTCTCATTTAAACATTCAACAAGAAACGTTTGTTTCTCCTTGGCTTAATTAGGACAATCCTTTTGTTGGATTTCAATTTTTGAAGACAATGAGATATCTAAAATAAGATCCTTACCTTCCGCCTATATGGTGGATTCCTCCATGATCTTCTTACTTTCTTGTTCTCCTTCCTTCGAAATAAACTCCACAACTTCTTCCTTGACCCCTTCTAGAAGTTGTGGCTCAGGTGTGTCCATCATAAGCTCAGGTTCTACCATCTTATTGTCATGCTTACTTTTTACGAGTGGCCACGACATGAGAAACCACATGTCATGCCCACATTGCCCATGTGGTCATGACATGAACCACCAATTTTTTTTCCCTTATCCCTAAATCCCCGTCGCACAAGGCGGGGAAGGAAGACAAGGCGTGGATGAATCATCCAAGATGCCTTGTCAAAAAAACAAACCAAGGGAATAACAACATTAAGTGACCAAAATGACAAACTAGTGAGAAGAAGTAATATATAAACATCCTTTCTACCAAAGATAAGTTAAACATCCATACGTAATGAGATACAAACTTGTTCATTCTAATATAACATAACAATATGAGAAAGTTCAAGCATGCAAAAAGATAGAGGGTACTCTAGACTATACTTTTATTCCAATACTAAAACATAGCATGGCCACATAATGACAATACGAAGATACCCACATTCATTATAACCAAATCAACATAATTATAGACATAAACAATAATTGATTCCCTTCTTGCAATACAAAAGTATATCCTACATCTACTGATAAACTAATACAGTTACAAGGAGGCTAGCTCCCCAAAACATAGAAGAGTTGCGCACCGAAAACCAATACAAGAGAGATAAATAACCCTTGATTATTTCCTTTACAACAAGAGAAATAAATAATAAATAATTAATTTCTTTGACCAAAACAAAGATAAATAACCACTAATTACTTTCCTTTAGAACAAGAGAAAACTTTACATCAATTATTCTCTTATGCATCAGTAGAATAAAATAAACGTTAATTGCATAAATTAATTTTGCATCGTCAATAAAATAAAATAAAAACACATTAATTACTTACCCCCAAAGTATCAAGAAATAAATATACATCATTTACTTCTCCAAAACATAGAGATAAGAATAAATACGATAATCATTTCTTGAATACATCAAAGAGATAAATATTCGTTAATTACTTTTCTGAAACATCAAAAGAAATAAAGACAATATTCATTTTTAATTTACATCAATAGAGGCAAAAGCCGTAATGATTTTTCCAACGGACGAAGGCCAAGATTCTGCCAAGACCGCAATACGGTTCACCATAATGAAGACCAAGGGGGATGTTGCTAACCTCCCAACCATATTGCCATCATCGGATGCAATAGATGTCTGTTACACCCTAGGCAACCTGCGAGCTACGGAGAGAGAAGATCACAAAACCACTTCGACATGGCCAATTCACACGACAAGGACCTCAAGAAAGACACCAAGGTCATCCATATAAATTTAAAACACGTGACGTTCGAACAACCAACACAGCACCATGGAAATCAATCGACTAGGGATACTCAATGCACAACATATACACGAATCTCAATAACATCAAAAATCACCATAAGGACACCCAAGACCAATGAATAGGAGAAGGAAAGAGTATAAACACAAGAGGGACAATAATAAAATAATTTCACACTTAGCATCTTTCATTCAAGGCCCTAATCGTAATTTCCAAGACAACCCAAGAAGAGAAAGGAACAATGTCAAAAATTCACTTCACCCATTAACGTATACTATAGTAGTAATTCCAATATAAGGAGATAATATCACAGTAACAAGGTGTGGCATTATCGTGCCAAAAGTACATGCATAGAAAAATCAAGATGGTAGGGTAACAAAAAGGATTGGGACCCTTGACCAGAATCCTCAACAAAACTACTAGGTACTTTATATTCGAGTACCAGGCTCAACTTTAGTCAATATTCAACTTAACCCATTTGGGTCGACTAGGACCCAAATGGCTGAGAAAAGAGGGAGAGAGATCATTATCTACCACAATCTTGTTCGTAGGTCGGGGGACATATTTTTCCACAGACAAAAATAAATAAGATAAACAAAGTTTCAACAAATAAAGGAAACAAAAGAAGAAAAAAAACTTAAATAGTTAATCTTTTTAATGGTGTGCAGCCATTTATATACATGAGCTCAAATTGTTTTTTTTTTAAAATTTTTTATTTATTTATTTTTGATCTGTAATACAATAATGAACCCAAAAAGAATAATCTAGTGGCCATTTCTTTGTATTATAATCACAACTTACAATGAATCCAAGTCGAGTCTCTTCCACACGAGTTTGCACCCAAAACAAAAATAGATAAAATAATTATCTAACAACAATGGTGATAGGAAAAAGATAAAGCTATTTACGGTGCTAACAGCCTCTAGTCTATTTTTGTTTTCTTAATAAATCAAGAGAGACTTTCAATGAACCTTTCTCCAGTTAACAAATTTGTTCATCAAACATAACTACACTAAAAGACATAAAAAAATTCTACTCTCTATTTTTTTTTTGTTTTTCCTTGGAACTCTAATCTCCTTTTTTTTTTTTTGAGACCCTCACAGAGAGGCCCACAAAAGGGGAGGTGTAGGAGACGGTGAACCATAGGAAAGCTATGCTTCCTATAGATGTGGCCACCCACAAGGATGCCTGAGCCTCTTGCTTTCCTCTCAAATTTTTGGTTTAGACTTGTGTTTTTCTAGACAAATGTAAATGCCTGGCAACAGACTTGTTTTCATTACATACAGGAAACCTCTTAGTGGAATATTTAAATGGTGTTTTCTTTGGACTAACTCAGCTGATAGCGGTGCCTGTGTAGGCGCTCTACTTTTATTGTTGTGCCCCCCCCAATCTCTCTCCATGTTGGCTAGTGTTGTTTTTTGTTTTGTTTCATTTTCATTTAAAACCCAAACTCAGAGCAAGGCACATTTATCTCCCTCTCCATTTTAATCAGCACAGAAAGCATGAAAAAAAAAGTGTCGTTCGCAGGTGAAGACCAATCTATCAAAATCAACACCTGCAAGGTATTTACATTCTTAAGACTTGGATAGACTTACAATAAAAAGGGTAATACCTCCCCAACATTCACTGACAAGGTATGGCAGCAGGTTTCTCTTGCTTCAGCACACCCTCTCCAAAAATCTCAGACCAACGATTGCAAAAAGTTCCCCCCTCTTTATGGCTAGAACAATGTCTCCTCCTTCCTCACCTCCACCACACCCCCTCCCATTATCTTTCTCTTTCCTCCCTTTTTCTCTTCCTTCCAAAAACCCTAAAAAATAATTCCCCTGCCGACTATTCAAAGGCGCCCTCCTCAAATGCTATGACACAACTTCCTCCAGTAATTCAAACAAAAATGAAAAATAATAAAATCATCCTAATCCTATACAAATTTTGTCCGTTAGCACAAAAACCCTCCTTTTAACATTTCTAACCAAGTTCCTAAAAAGAATCAAAACTGCAAAATCTCCAAGGCCGTATCATAAGAAGGGCACGATATTTGACAAGCTGACTTGGTTTAAATACTTCAAGATGGTTTGGTTGTTTACCATCTCTGGTCTATCACTCAAGAATAAAATGAATTCACTTCGATTTGTTAGCATTCATAGGTTTGTCATACATTGAGCTTGGCCAAACTAGCAATTATGAAACCAAAGAAAAATTGATAGAAAATTGTCGCTCTCCAACATAAAATCGATAAACCCTCTTCTCATATCTTGACTGCGTAACATTGGAAAACTTCAACATTAATTTAAAAAAAATCATCTCCCCATAAATTTGTGGTTCAAAAATGCATAGACTTACAGTTAAATCTACATTTCAAAATAACTAACATTGATGAGTATATATATATAATTCATAATAACTAAAACTGATGAGTATATATATATATATATATATATATATATAATTCATAATATATACTAGCACTTGCACTCAAAGGAGGTTCAATGAATATGCCGATAGGAACAATAGAAAACTTTTCGTCATTTTTTTTTTGTTTTACGGCATGAGACAATTTCAAGCACAATAATGCTCACAAATAAAATCCTATTGGAAAAATATCCAAAAAAGGCCGCAATAAAAGAAAGGGAAGAATTTAGGATAAAGCCAAACTCTTATATAGGATTATGATTTTAACAATATGGTTTTTGTTATAAATTAGACATACTAAGATATGTCATAGTATTTTAAAGGACTCCATTGAAAAGATAAGTGCCAAGACAAGAGTTACTTGATAAGCAAGGTCTACTATCGAAATTTGAGCCTGACATGCTAACCCAAGAGCATTTATGAAATTAAAGAAAACAAGCAATTCACAACTTAATTAAATTAACACTAAATTAAAATAATCCACTATTTGCTAAAAACTTAAACCATATTTTAACTCTCAAGCATTACGAAAAGTCACAACATAAAATAAAAAAACAAGGGACCATCCTCAATGGTCATTTAAACTATAATGACTTGGCATGAAAGGCATGAGGGATAAAGGAAAACACTTCCTAGAAGGTATAAAAGGAAACAAAAGAAGAGAAAGTGACCTCATGTTAACCATACTCACGCCAAGACACAAACACATTACAGGTTTACACACGACATAGGGATCCAACTCGTGAATGATTCAAGATAGAGGCAAATGGATGAACACTCGAATAAGTGCTCTATTCACAACCAAATAGAATGGGTTAAGCAATCGACATACCACAAGAACCCAAGGTCAGCAACTCAACTATTGGATTGGTTAGGTGAGATGGCCAAGTGGTTAAGTGATTCCATTTCTCCTCCTCCACATCCACCCATTGGTCAATGCCTGTAAGTATATCCTACACACTCAAGTCAAAACATCAAATCCCACTATGCAATCATAACCAAAGCATCATTAATAGACCAATGAGGATGCATAAGCTAGTTAGGTACATATCCATCATACAATTACATTATATAATAATCAACTCATTTTATCTTTTAATTCTAGAACTATAAGATGAATTCGGTACGTACCAGTGAGACAAGGGCATGCCTTACACTTATTTCCTAGCTCTTCATCTATTTTTTTTGACTTTTCAACTGATTTCACCTCTTCTTTGCTCCAACATTTATCGCTTAGATCCCAAAATTCTTTGCAAGAGAAGCATCATTTTTGTCTTCTAAGTTCATTTTTGTTGTCATCTTTCTTTCTTGCAATAGGAGAAATCTTTTTCTATTGATTACTAGAAGTAAGTCCCTCAGCTATCATTTCTACTATTAAATATGGCTTCAACTTCTCTTTACATTGTTTAACAACATTTTTATCCAACATATGTGTCACTAGTGAGACTTCTTGCTCATTTTTTCTCAGACTAGCTAATAAAACAAATAATAATTGCTAGGAAATACCGTCACTCTTATTCAAAACCAAGATCATAATTTTTGCATTAAGGCTACCATATTTTTTGCATGATTCTTATTGATAGTTGCAAATAAATGTTGAAACATTTTAAGAATGAGATCATCGCATTTAAGATCCAACATCACAACACATGACCCAACTTTTGCAATAATTTCTAGAATCTTGATCCTCCTTGAAAATGAAGGACCTTTGATCTCATCTAAACCTTGAAAACTTTAAAAAATCAACTAAAACATCTCCCTCATTGTGTCTTTGATGTATGGAACTTTAGGTGATGTTATTGCTATAATTTCACTAATACAAGTGATAACCACAAGTCTCACATCTTTGTTTGGGTGTCTCATAAGCTCAGGCTTAACAAAAGAAGTCATTGATGGAGTCATGCAAGAAGTTGCATCATCTTAGAATGTGTCTATTTTGCAATAGATAAACAATTTTCCACTTCTCCCAAAATGCTAAGTAGTTCATCTTTCAATTGAGGTAGATGCTCAACTTTTTTCCCTGCTTTGTAAAGCCTCTTCTCTACATTTTTTCTCTTATTAACACCATGATTCATAAGTTGGCAAAAACAAGGCTCTAATAATTTCTAAATTTTTTATCACTAATGAGCATGAGGTTTATTCTGCATCAAATAGTTAGATTTTTAAATAGGCTAGCAAGATCACCAACTCTGATACCATTGTAATGTCCCAAACTAAATATTTTTATATTTTTACAAATTTATAATGAAAATGTATGAAACCCTCACACTTTTTGATCACCCAGTTCCTAGGTTGGGCAAGGTGAGAGCATATGGTGATTGGGACATTAACTTACTGGTGGTAAGCTACACAACTTACAATTCATGTAAAACTGGAAGATAGAAATGTTAACTTCGGCAACAGGCTAGTTAGAGAAATGCATACAAATTTCAAATTAGAATTAAGAAGTGTAGATCTTGACAGCTACACCATCCAATCTCTATTACAAATGCTAGTGCAAATATGAATGAGGGATCTAGTAGTAAAAACCTTCCAGAATCCACTTACAATATCAATGCAAGACTATTTGATGGCTATGCCTTCCAAATTTATAAATCCTTATATATATTATTCCGATAATGAAATATTAAACCCTTATTGCTTCAAAAATAATTCTTAATGTAGTGATATACATATATTCCTCTAAACAAGCATATTGCAGGCAAATTCAAACCCCCGATTTGAAACAGTCAAGGAACAATTCTGAATGTTAGTAAATCATACTGATTAAGGCTGTAGCAGAGGTTGTATTGTATGGAAATGGTTGAAAGTCATAGTGGCTAGTAAAATAAAGGTTTTAGCCTTTTTTTGGAGTCGCCCTGCACAAAAAATATTATGACCAATGTAGGAAGGTGCAATGACCTAGTATTGGATGAAATCGTAGCCTATAAGATGAATATCCAACATTTACACTATATGAAACCCTTCTATATTGGTGTGGTAGCATATAAGTGGCTGGTACAAATTTGAGAACAGAAATATAAATCAATCAATAATAAAATGTTATAGCAAATGTAACCTAGCGTATTAGAATATTTTTTGATAGTCAATATATGCACTATTATTGTTGTACATTTAGACCCTATGGTACATACAATAGTGCATTGATCTATTCACATAATAATAGAGCATAACACAATGAACAACACCCATATATGAACAACAATCATGCACTCTCCCAAATCAATAAGATATGTTGGAGAAAATAGAACTATATTGATATTGTTTCAATTCTGGAAACTACACACACAAACCCCAAAAATTTGCAACTTCACACAACTCATAAATTCTGGAATCACACCAAAAACTAGAAATCTTCACGCCAAACTGAAACTAAAAATACAATGTAAACTTCCAACACACCATTGATCCCTGAATGAAATCACTCTAATGCAGATAGGGGTTTTTGTCCCCAAATCCAAGCCTTGTAGCACACAGGTAATCCCCAGATGGAATTAGTCAAACACATAAGAGGGTTTTCATCCTTGAGTCCATTTTTCCAACAAGAGTTTTGTCTTTAGGCAAGAAAGATTAACATATGTTTGATCGTGAGAAATTGGGGTTTTGATAATATAAACCAGATTATCTTCTTTTGTGCCTAACAAGATGTCGTGAGGTCCTAACATTTTAGTTGAAAAATATATCAATTATGTCAACCCGGTAGTGTCCAAAGGCTGTATGCAATAGGGGATGTTTTGGCCATCTCTCTTAGTAAGATTTTCTAAATTTTTGAATTGGCTGAAAACAAAACTTAAGCTAGAAAGCATGAAATCATCTAAGCTAGTGTTGTTCTTAAAATCAGCTACGCTCATTTTTGTAGACAACCCCCACGAAACTTGTCCATTTCGTGATCTACACTCTAAGGTCACAAATCGAGAGGAGCTTATCTTGATCTCGTGCGAAGTCATTTGACATTCTAGACTAGTTTGCGACATCTCCTCGAATCAGTTTCTCGATATTCGCGAAGATCGTTTAAGTCTTAAACTGATAAATATGTCAATTTTAGTCATTTTCCAGGTGTTTGTAAATTTTTGAGTCTTCACATGTAAAGTTGGCCCGATTTACCGCTTTTACATGTCTTTTTGTTTATGTGTAATGTTGGCAGTTTCTGCCGCTTTTACATAGTTTTTCTTCTTCCACATGCTTGAGCGGCACTTTTCGCCGCCATTGCATGTTTTCTTTAAAAAGGGGTTTTAACATTTGCAAGATCGGTGGTTTTTGTCGCTTTTGCATTCTTTGTGAAACACGTGTTGGAACGCCCAAAATCGCCGCCTGAGCAAGATCCTCAAGATCTTAAACTCCAAGTGACATTAATGGCCACTCGTGCCAAACATTAAAGGCTTGATTTCAAGCTTTTAAATTTGTTATTTCATTATTGTTTCTCATCCTTTCTTTTGATACAAAACCTCCTAGGCGATTCACGAATCCTTTCTTTGACCGTTTGATCACACGTTTTTGATTGCAACGGATTTCGAGTTGCAGTTGGCGCAGCTAGGGTTTCCTCCATTTAAATAGGTAAGAGTTTTTCTTTATTGTTTTGTTATTAAAATTTTCCATTTCTTGTTAGAATGATCAAACCCTTGTCCTTCATGGATTATGCTGTTTGTATATTGTTCAAAGCAAAATTGTAGTTTTTCATATCTTTCTTCTTTTTGTGTCAAAACCCTATTTTTGTTTTAAACCCCCTTTTTGGCCGATTTTATCTTGTGAAGGGTTTTCGTAGTTTTTGCTTCATGAAATAGTTGATCTCCGTATGTATTCAAGATGTGAAGTCGGTAATTTTGCCACTTAGGCATTTAAAGTTTTTCTAAACGCAAGGTGTATGGGTGGTGAAATTCGCTGCCCTTACATAGAAGATTTCCTATCAAACATGTAGAGTCTGTGTTCTTTGCCGCTCAAACACCTACAACCCTACCTGAATGGCGGTATCGTCATATTTTGCCGCTCATGTATTTGACAATGCTTTCAAGTGGAAGTGTATGAGTAGCGAAATTCGCCGCCCTTACATGAAAACTTTGTAACTCTTGCTACATGCAGTGTCGGCAGAATCTGCCGTCCTTACATTACCTTGCAACCTTTGTGTTATGCATCATCAGAAATTTCTGTCGTTCGAACATCACCTTCAACCTTGCAACTCTATCTTACATGCAAAGTCGGCGATATTCGCCGCTTATGTGCTTTTATAAACTTGGTCAAATTACAAGTGTAGGAGCGGCAAAATTTGCCGCCCTTACATGAAAAATCTTGTAATCTGTCCTATGCAGCATCGACAGTTTTTACCGCTCCAACATGTCACTCGTTTATTACTACATGCAATGGCGGCGAATTTTGCCGCCTATGTAAAAACACAAAATCCCTCATATGCAAGGGCGGTGAATTTTGCCGCCCATGCAAACACTCTCCCAAATTTTCCTAACTTTGGGAAATTTTTAGTTTTGATCTTCCAAGCCCGCTTTCCTCTAAATTTTGGCCTGCTTGCACTATAGCCCTTTTCAAGCGCGTCTCCATAGTCGTGATCATCAACATGCAGTTTCCTAAAATTACCAGTATTTCCCCTAACTGCAAGATCATGACTTTTTGTTACGGTTTCTCCTACAAAGCTGTTGAGGTCATCACGTCATCCAAAGGAGTCTATCTTTCAAATGATTGGCCCGTCTCCTAAGAAGGCCAAAGTATTGAAGCACAAGATAGTAGGGGTCTGATAATAAGACCATGTACATGACAGTAAAGAAGGATGTTGGAAGCCATTACTCATGGAGACAGGTGATTCAATTCATAGTCATGACAATGAGAATGATGTGTTGTGCCACTTGTAGTCAAGGAGGAGCAATTGTGTTTAGAGATGAGCAATCATGTATGGACAGTGCAATAGACATTGGAGAGTGAATAGCAGTGACAATGGAAGTGGCACACAAAGATGCTGAGTCATCAAACCTGGCAAATTACTCTTGAATTGGGTTTGTGGACTGATCATCATGAAGATGTGTGCAGATTATAGGGAATGGGAGTTGATGAAAACAGTCATGCCTTAGAATATTTTTGTAGTTTCATATGTACTTTTCATTTAGTTTTAGACACTTTTACATGTACTTTTCCCAAAATGTAATTACATGTGAGACAAAGGAAGTCCCAAGTCAAATAGGACTCTTTTGTTGAATAAGTCAAAGTAGTTATAGGTTTCCTAAATTTTCTCAAGGCCTCTCCATATAAATAAAGAGGGCCTCTATTGTAAATATTATCTTTAATCTTATGTAACAAAGTGCTGCCCAAATTGAGACTCAACTTTGAGACTTCATGTTCAAATTGTATGATCAATTCCAATCAATAAAGAAGGCGAGTTTTGATATCAAACTTTGTGTTGAATCAAATTTGTGTGAGTGAGGATGTACATATGGCATTTTTGCTGATTTCTCTTGTTGATTGATTAGAGAAAGTGGTGTTTGGTTATTACGATTGGAGGACGTTCAAGATAAGTTATATAAACTTTGTGTTATATTATTTCCTTGAATCTATGTGTGTTGAAAGTGTTTCTTGGTGAAGGATTATAAAGACTTTGAGCTTGTAGTTGTTCACTTTGTATATGAATCGTGTTGAGAATTTGTAGACTTTGTGCTATGATTTTTAGTCACATTCGCGTGGATCAGTGGTATTATTAGTTGACAGACTTTGTGCTCCAACTGGTGATACGGTTACTCTTAAAATCTTTCTGGGAATAATTTGGAGACTTTGTACTTGAGATTATACACTTGGTTCGTGAATCTTTTTGTGAAGTAAGTTGAAAGACTTTGTGCTTCAACTTACAAGAATATTGTTGATTATTGTTTAAGTGTAGAAGCATTATTGAATATTATCGTGAAACATTGTAAACATCTTTTCTGAAAGAAGAGAAAAGGATGAATGTAACACACCCCCAAATCTAGTATTTTGTATAAATAAGTTTGTAATAGTTAAAAGGGAACCTCCCCTTACTGAGAGGAGAGATTTATCTCATCATACTGCGGTTGATATAACCATTTTGTTGTTAGTTATCTAAACGACAAAATATTCACCCAACAGTTTTTGGCGACTCCGCTGGGGATCGAACGTGCAATCAAGAGCCTCACGCTTTTGGTTGAAGCATACCGGTCTCATCTATTGTAATATATTTTTGTTATATCTTCCCTAAAGTTTTATCAAGGAATATGGCTGTCCCAGGTCCATGGGGAAATGCATTTGGTCCTTTGAAATTGACCCAGCCTCTACATGAACTACCTTGGGGTTCACGTAAGAATTTTCCCAAGTTCTATGGGGATGGTAAACAACATCCAGATGAGCACATTGCAGCTTTCTACATTGCATGTGGTGTTCTCAAAGTTGAATATGAAGATGTTTCTGTGAGACTGTTTGTAGAAACACTCCAAGGTGTTGCAGCTGATTGGTTCTATCACCTTGCACCTGGAACTGTCACTTGATGGAATACACTTCGAACTTAGTTTGAAGCTAGATTCAAGCCAGCAGAAGATGCTTATGCCTTGTTGGCCCAACTTACTCAAATGAAAAAGGAACCGCATGAGTCCATGCGTGAGTTCATGGCAAAGTTCAATAAGCTAAAGAACGGCATCCCAACTGTTGCTCAACCTACAGCTGAGAACCATAAATGCTTCTTTATCAATTCACAATTGCCAGAAGTAAGTTTTCTTTTATGAAGAGCCGCACTAGCTGATCTTGCAATCACTCAAAGTTTGGTAGTTGAAGTGGAGGATGATTTGATCTTAGTGGGAAAGTTGAAGAAAGATTCTATTGGGCCTAATGAGCAGCTCTTTTTGGCTTTATCTTCTACAAACACTATGGATCCTATAGTGCAAAAGTTGGCTGATGAGCTGTTGGCTTTGAAAGAATAGGTATCACAGAATTTGTCCATTCCCCTCTACAAGGACACACCAAGGAGAACTTCTCTAAATGCTTTGAATTACCAAGGCACTGCTTCAAGGGACCAGAATCAAAACAGGTTTCCTCCACAACAAGGAATACTTGCTTTAGAAGCACCACCTGTGAATGCTGCAATCTTCTATTATGAATCAGAGCAAAACAATCTTCTTCAATCAGAATATGATCAAGGAGAAGATGTTGCTAATCTTTTCACGGAAGGTGAAGAGCAGTTAGCTGGCGACTCTACCACCGGGTTCGTGAACTTGGAAGGTGAAATGAAACAAGAAGAAGATGCTTTTGATGAATCTTATGCCGTTCTTACATGGTCACAGAATCAATTTAATCATCAATATGTGGCTGGTGACAACCAAGTAAGTACATCAGATCTTCCTACTTCATCCCTTGTTCCTAAGACCAGTACCCCCAATGAAAAACCTCAAAATAAGAGTTTTTCGTCTTCTGTAGCAAATCCATATTAGCTTGTTGATATCATAGATCATGCTGAGGAGACAAAGATTCAAATGTCTGAGGCAAGAATACCTGTTAAGGGTATTATGCAGAAGGTTCATCCTGAAAGGGAGGCCAAGTACATAGTGACGAAAACTGAAGATCCAAAAATTTAGATTCTCTTTGAATCTTCTGATATGGGTACTTATTTCTTGATTTCTAATGAAGATCTTGAGTTATTGGATAGTGTTTCAAATGGAGGTCTAGAAACAGAGGGATCATTCTTTTCAAGCGAAGGAATTTTGTAGCTGAAAGGAAATGAAATTTCCAAAGGATTGGTTTCTCTGGAGAAACTTTTTGATAAGCATGATCGCTTTGTCAAATGACGACGACAGTTGGGACCAAATTTATCAGCGGCAGTTGGGCAATTCAATCTGGATGCAGAAGAAGATCCTAGAATGACAAACACTAAGAAATGTTACTCTTTCAATAGTAAAAGAAAAAGAAGTGGTATTGAAAAAGAAAAATAAGTGGAACATCTTTTCTGCTGCCTCACAACAAACATCATCTGAAGCTTTTCTCAAAGTGAAACGACAGATAAGTTTGTGATTTTTTGTACAGTTTTCGTGTCTTTTTCATTTTAGTCTTTTTGTGCTTTTATTTTTGTGTTTTTGTTTAGTCTTTCGTGTCTTTTTCTTTTTCACTTGACTCTATAGCCCAATGGCATGGATGAAGGCACTTAGAGACTGGATTCTACTTCCTTCAATTGTTTCAAAGTTTGATCGAAGGAAGTTCCCCGGTTAGAGCTAGCTGTTGTTCTCAAAATTAGCTACGCTTGTTTTTGTAGACAACCCCCATGAAACTTGTCCGTTTCATGATCTACACTCTAAGGTCGCAAATCAAGACGAGATTATTTTGATCCCGTGCAAAGTTGTTTGACATTCTAGACTAGTTTACGACATCTCCTCGAATCAGTTTCTCGATATTCTCGAAGATCGTTTAAGTCTTAAACTGATAAAGATGTCAATTTTGGTCATTTTCTAGGTGTTTGTAAATTTTTGAGTCTTCACATGTAAAGTCGGCCCAATTTACCGCTTTTACATGTCTTTTTGTTTATGTGTAATGTCGGCAGTTTCTGCCGCTTTTACATAGTTTTTCTTCTTCCACATGCTTGAGCGGCACTTTTTGCTGCCATTGCATGTTTTCTTTAAAAAGGGGTTTTAACATTTGCAAGATCAGTGGTTTTTGCCACTTTTGCATTCTTTGTGAAACACGTGTTGGAACGCCCGAAATCGCCGCCTGAGCAAGATCCTCAAGATCTTGAACTCCAAGTGACATTAATGGCCACTCGTGCCAAACATTAAAGGATTGATTTCAAGATTTTAAATTTGTTATTTCATTATTGTTTCTCATCCTTTCTTTTGATAAAAAACCTCCTAGGCGATTCACGAATCCTTTCTTCGACCGTTTGATCACACGTTTTTGATTGCAACGGATTTCGAGTTGCAGTTGGCGCACCTAGGGTTTCCTCCATTTAAACAGGTAAGTGTTTTTCTTTATTGTTTTGTTATTAAAATTTTCCATTTCTTGTTAGAATGATCAAACCCTTGTCCTTCGCGGATTATGTTGTTTGTATATTGTTCAAAGCAAAATTGTAGTTTTTCATATCTTTCTTCTTTTTGTGTCAAAACCCTATTTTTGTTTTAAACCCCCTTTTTGGCCGATTTTATCTTGTGAAGGGTTTTCGTAGTTTTGGTCTCATGAAATAGTTGATCTCAGTATGTATTCAAGATGTGAAGTCGGTAATTTTGCCACTTAGGCATTTAAAGTTTTTCCAAATGCAAGGTGTATGGGCGCCGAAATTCACCGCCCTTACACAGAAGATTTCTTGTCAAACATGTAGAGTCTGTGTTCTTTGCCGCTCAAACACCTACAACCCTACCTGAACGGCGGTATCATCATATTTTGCCGCTCATGTATTTGACAATGCTTTCAAGTGGAAGTGTATGAGCGGTGAAATTCGCCGCCCTTACACGAAAACTTTGTAACTCTTGCTACGTGCAGTGTCGACAGAATCTGCCATCCTTACATTACCTTGCAACCTTTGTGTAATGCATCATCAGAAATTTCCGCCATTTGAACATCACCTTCAACCTTGCAACTCTATCTTACATGCAAAGTCAGTGATATTCGCCGCTTATGTGCTTTCATAAACTTGGTCAAATTGCAAGTGTAGGAGCAGCGAAATTCACTGCCCTTACATGAAAAATCTTGTAATCTGTCCTATGCAGCATTGACAGTTTTTGCTACTCCAACATGTCACTCATTTATTACTACATGTAGTGGCGACGAATTTTGCCGCCTATGTAAAAACACAAAATCCCTCATATGCAAGGGCGGTGAATTTTGCCACCCATGCAAACACTCTCCCAAATTTTCCTAACTCTGGGAAATTTGTAGTTTTGATCTTCCAAGCCCGCTTTCCTCTAAATTTTGGCCTGCTTGCACTATAGCCCTTTTCAAGCGTGTCTCCATAGTCATGATCATCAACATGTAGTTTCCTAAAATTACCAGTATTTCCCCTAACTGCAAGATCATGACTTTTTGTTACGGTTTCTCTTGCAAAGCTGTTGAGGTCATCATGTCATCCGAAGGAGTCTATCTTTCAAATGATTGGCCCGTCTCCTAAGAAGGCCAAAGTAATGAAGCACAAGATAGCAGGGGTCTGATAATAGGACCATGTACATGATAGTAAAGAAGGATGTTGGAAGCCATTACTCATGGAGACAGGTGATTCAATTCATAGTCATGACAATGAGAATGATGTGTTGTGCCACTTGTAGTCAAGGAGGAGCAATTGTGTTTAGAGATGAGCAATCATGTATGGACAGTGCAATAGACATTGGAGAGTGAATAGCAGTGACAATGGAAGTGGCACACAAAGATGCTGAGTCATCAAACCTGGCAAATTACTCTTGAATTGGGTTCGTGGATTGATGATCATGAAGATGTGTGCAGATTATAGGGAATGGGAGTTGATGAAAGCCGTCATGCCTTAGAATATTTTTGTAGTTTTATATGTACTTTTCATTTAGTTCTAGACACTTTTACATGTACTTTTCCCAAAATGTAATTACATGTGAGACAAAGGAAGTCCCAAGTCAAATAGGACTCTTTTGTTGAATAAGTCAAAGTAGTTATAGGTTTCCTAAATTTTCTCAAGGCCTCTCCCTATAAATAAAGAGGGCCTCTATTGCAAATATCATCTTTAATCTTATGTAACAAAGTGCTGCCCAAATTGAGACTCAACTTTGAGACTTTGTGTTCAAATTGTATGATCAATTCCAATCAATAAAGAAGGTGAGTTTTGATATCAAACTTTGTGTTGAATCAAATTTGTTGAGTGAGGATGTACATATGGCATTTTTGCTGATTTCTCTTGTTGATTGATTGGAGAAAGTGGTGTTTGGTTATTACGATTGGAGGACGTTCAAGATAAGTTATATAAACTTTGTGTTATATTATTTCCTTGAATCTATGTGTGTTGAAAGTGTTTCTTGGTGAAGGATTATAAAGACTTTGAGCTTGTCGTTGTTCACTTTGTATATGAATCGTGTTGAGAATTTGTAGACTTTGTGCTATGATTTTTAGTCACATTCGCGTGGATCAGTGGTATTATTAGTTGACAGACTTTGTGCTCCAACTGGTGGTACGGTTACTCTTAAAATCTTTTTGGGAATAATTTGGAGACTTTGTACTTGAGATTATTCACTTGGTTCATGAATCTTTTTGTGAAGTAAGTTGAAAGACTTTGTGCTTCAACTTACAAGAATATTGTTGATTATTGTTTAAGTGTAGAAGCATTATTGAATATTATTGTGAAACATTGTAAACATCTTTTCTAAAAGAAGAGAAAAGGATGAATGTAACACACCCCCAAATCTAGTATTTTGTATAAATAAGTTTGTAATAGTTAAAAGGGAACCTCCCCTTGCTAAGAGGAGAGATTTATCTCATCATACTATAGTTGATACAACCATTTTGTTGTTAGTTAGCTAAATGACAAAATATTCACCCAATAGCTAGAAAGCATTTAATTTCCTATTCTATAAATCATGAAAACTATCTAAGAAAAGCAATTGCAGTTTAACTATGAAACTTAAACAAAGGTGACCAACTACTAATGACTAACTATTAACTGAAAGTACACCTAACATCTTTTAATCTACAACTAACAACAATTTCATAAATAGAGTGGATGCTCCAGAAATTTAAGTAAGCAAAAACTCAGAGATCAATAATTTAAAGACACAACTTACAGGCACACACAACAGTACCGAGCACAGAATAACATTTATCTCATCATAATATGTATAGAACATAAATAACAACATAAAACAGGACTAACAACATTTAACAATGAAAATACTTATCTACTATACAAGATCCCTCGAGTGGCTAGCTCTCGGGCGTTCCTAGGTACTAATAGCTCAAATCACATATAGTACTTTTGCAACTTCAAAGTGAATCCATTCATAACACTTCCATTACTCAGAACAATCTCATGATATTCATTCATTCGTAACATAAAAGTATATCAACACACTCTGCATAATGGAACTGTATTCAGAATAACATAACATGTGCTTGTTTTCAGCAGCTTCCATATATATACTGCACTACTACAAAATCCTAATTTGCAGATGGCAAGAAAATATCATTGAAAAAGTCTAAAATAGAAATACAACTGATTGATGTTTATGACATAAAACATAATAAAGGCTTTGAGTGGAGCTGTAAAGTCTCAAATAGTCTCAACAGAAATTAACATAATGCTTTTAAAAAGTCTTCCACTATGAAGCCTAAATTTCTGGCACCCAAACTTCTGATGCTCTAACTTCAACCGCTTGAAGTCCACTCCTCTCGTAGGCCATGCATAAATCCTATGCAATTACTCAAATTCTATGCCATTATATCAACATTTAGTTAGCTAATTCAATCAATTTGAGAAATAAAGATTCATACATCATTTTATAAAAAGTAGACAATTACTGCTTCTAAAATAAATAAGTTGGCATTGTTGAGGTGGTTGGCAAGAAAAAAAGGGGTATTTAGCTCATCATAAAAATGAGGTTGTTTGTACCTCATCATCCTTCCCTTCCTAATCCTGAGCAGGTCCTCTTGCTCTCTGTTGAGTCCTCTCTCTCTGCATCCCTTTTCCTATTTAGTTCATATCATATTTGGAGATGAGATCATACATGTCTTCTGCCTCTTCATCCAAATGATCAGGGTGTTTGAGATAACCTTTGTTGTATTTAATCCTCATCTAGCAATTATATAGTTCTTGAGAATTTTGGTCGGTAGTGATCAAAACTGCAGGGGGTGGATGAAGGAGCAATGGAGGTCTGTCTTGCATCCCTATCCACTTGGTCTTGAGCTGTTGTAATATTTTTGTTAATGCCTCTGCCCTTCTATAGGAGCACCTTAGGTTGGTAGGGGAGATCATCTCCCTCCTTTTGAGGTACATAGGGAAAGGAGTGTACCGCTCCTCACAAGCACTCCATGCCCTTTCAATTAACTGTGGCCCACAAATTTTGAAATTTTCAAAGAAAATTCATATACTGTCATTATATTTATTCTTCATGGCTTCATAGATTTTAATCCTTCAAAATTGGGCCTTGAAGGCAAAGGGCTTCCGATTAGGATATCTCATTTGGAGTCCCACAATTCTCTTAGCTTGCAAATATTCCCTACTTCTCTCCTACCACTGGATTTGATTCTGCATATTGGACATGAATGCTCTAAGTTGTACCTCCCCAACAAAAAGGTTGATAAAGAAATCATTGTGTTTTTCTAAAAACAAATTATGTATGAAAAATTCACATAGTGGATTCTGTTGAGAAGGGGATGCCTCTTTGAATGCCTCTAAGAACTGTTTATCATTTGGGTCATGGGGCAAATTGTAGGAGATCCTCAAAAGTTTCCATCTTAACAATTGTTCATTTAGAAACATGGAGTATAACCGAGATGGCTTCCTACAGGCTAGTAATAATTCTCCAATCTAACATGCATCAGTTTTAGCCTAATAGATTTTATCATATGATTCTTTTAATAACACTATTTCTTGCTTAAGTTTGGCATTTTCTGCCCATGCTTGCCTCAAGAAATAACATCTCTCCATCCATTTGGTCAACATTGGAGGAATGTGGATTTGAAACCATTCCATCTTAGTTGGCTCAATTTTCACTTCTTTTCATTCCATGATTGGTTTCACATTTGTTTCCTGCAAATCCTGCTCTAGTTCAACAATTTTGCTTATGGCTGCATTGAGTTCAAGTGTTTGTTGTTCCTGCTTTTTTACAAATGCTTGAAGGGATTGCACTAGATGATCAGTTAAATTCTTAATCTATTTATTTTTCTCAGATAAACTAGCCAAACATTCTTTATCCTTTTCATCAATTTGTTGCACTTGGGACTGCAACTCTCCAATAGTTTTATCCTTTTGTTTTAATTGAGTCCCTAAAGCTATGATTTCTTGATCGTTCCTTGTCAAAAGTTTAGCTTGTGTGTTTATTTCTTGTTGTTGCTTGTTTATCTATTCTTTTTGCTGTAGTTTTTCTCTTAATTGAATAATCTCTTCCTTCAGCGCTTCTAATTCTATTTTTAAGTGATCATCTTTTCCAATTTCTGTATCAGTGGCAGGGGGAAAAATAGGAATCTCTGCATTACTGTCAGTCACATGCTCTACATTATTTACTTTTAGTGGACTCTGTTCTTTGTCATCGACAACCAAGAGAGACAACTGTTTACTGGGGGTTACTGCATTAATTTCTTGTGTTTCCAAGGATTGTTGTGAATGGGAAAGTGGTTCAACAGACTCATCCTCAACAAGTATATAATTTGGTAATTGTGCTCCCATTTCTCCTTGTCTTGCTTTAGGTGGGACATCCTCCTTTTCGGACTTAGGGGGTTGAATACTATCCAAAGTTTTTTTTTCACTTAACTGGGGTATGCTTTCAAACGGTTGGGCCACATTCTCATCTGATTGGGCTACAGTTTCATGAAATTGCCTCTCTTGTATTTTCTTTTTAGGAACATGTGGCTAATCACAAGGTGCAACACAACTAAATTCTGTAGCCAATTGTTTGCTTCTTCTTAATGGAGGAGGTCTTTGCAATTTCACTTTTGGCCTCTTTTCCTTTTTGTGGGGCTGAATATTCTCACCTTTAGAATTTACTAATTCCACATTTTCTTGCTTCTTAGGGATTTTTGGTATATTCTGCCGTCTAGGTCTCTCCTCCGGGTTTGAAAGGTGTGATGGATTTTCTATCACTTTGTCGTCAGGAGCTTTTCTAGCATCATGAGGAACAATGGAATCTTGAGGCACAGGGGAGTCTTTAGGCACAGGGGAATCTTGAGGCATAGGGGAAGGTTCTTTTACATTTTGAGCTGCCAATCTAGATGACTCACCTTCTTCAAAATGTCTTAAAGGTTTAGGGTTTTCAAATTTCTGAAGAAATTTTTGCCATTTTTCTTTTGATTTTCCTTTCTTCAGGAATTGATATTTGCAAATTAGATGAATAAGACCATGATGTTTCAATGGCCCTGAGCCAATATTAAACCTCTCTATCATGTTGACAATGAAATCAACAAGGAAAGCAGGGAGGTTAACCCTTAATTCAGGGTTTTCAGCGCCAACAATTTCTTTGAAGAAGTTGGTTCTACTTTATGCTTAGCCCCACCCGTTCTATTTCTTACTTGCAATTCTACTAAGTGTCTACTAAATTCGTGGCACTCTATTGATGAAAAACTGTTTCAATAGACTGTTATGCAAACTGAAGGGAATGCAATCTTATGACTATTTGTACTTTGACAATACTGATGGGACATAGATTAATTAAAGCATTTGGCTTTGCTACATTTGAATCATTATTTTGCATGGGATAGAGTGCATGAGCCACCACCTCTCCAGTGAAGGTATAGTCTGCACAATTTACTAAATTTGGAAAGGAAGGTGGAACGTGCTAATTTATTCATTTTTATTTACAATAATATACCTACTTAAAATAAAAGATGTACATACCTCATGTCTCGTCATTGATTTGAAAGTCACTTTCCCTATGTTGACATAATAGCATCATGGGTGGTGGTATAATTAAATTTGGATGGGATGGTGAAGGATGTAATGAATTTATTATGAATAAAGATGGGGTGGCTAATACGGGTTCTAACTATTATGACAAAAAGTGGTCATAATAATTTTTTATTAATTATGGTAATATTGGTCGTGAATTTTGGCAGTGGTGGAAAAGAATTAGTGATGGTCATGGGTATGTTGTTAGGATTGTCAAAGCATTTGCACAAAAGGGAGAATCACAAAATTTTGGAGCATCGCTGAAAGATGTGGCTGGGACAAGGAACAAAATTCTAGAGCATCGATGAAAGATGTAGCTGGGGCAAAGAATGAAATTTCAGAGTATCACTGAAAGATGCAGCCAAAATGTAGGAACAAAGTTCTGAAGCATCCCTAAAAGATGCAGTTGGAATGCAGGAACAAAGTTCTAGAGCATCACTGAAAGATGCAGCTAGAATGCAGGAATAAGGTTCTGGAGCATCGCTGAAAGGTGCGGTTGGAATGCAGGGACAAAGTTCCAGAGCATCGCTAAAAGATGTAGCTAGAATGTTGGAACAAAGTTCTGGGGCATCACTGAAAGATGCAGTTGTAATGCAGGGACAAAGTTCTGGGGCATCGCTGAAAGATGTAGCCGAAATGCTGGAACAAAGTTTCGGAGCATCGCTGAAAGATGCAGTCAGAATGCAGGAACAAAGTTCCATAGCATCACTAAAAGATGCAGTCAGAATGTGGGAACAAAGTTCTGGAGAATCGTTGAAAGATACATCCAGAATGCTGGAACAAAGTTCTAGAGCATCGCTGAAAGATGCAACTGAAATGCAGGGGGAATGGAACAGGATGACACACTTTTAGACTTAACATGTTTCAGAACATCGCTGGAAGATGCACCAAAATGAAGGAACAACAAGGGAATGGAACCTTTTGAACAAATAAGTTCTGGAGCATCGTTGCAAGATGTATCAGAATTTGCATTGTCTTTAAGAATGAAATCCTGCAAAAATAGAAATCAAATTTAGACAAGTCCAAAAGACCGGTAATACAATAAAAATACTCTACAGTGATTATAGGTACATACACATGCAAGAATGTTTTTTATTAGAATTATACTGGCTCTGCTATAGTAGAGTCAATGCATTGGGTTTCCCCTTACATTTATACCATTCTCGTGAATTCTTCTTTGTTGACAGGTTTGTGGTAGATTCATAATCGATGAACATTGACTAAGAGAGTTTGAGTGTCACCATCAATAGGTTTGAGCTGCACTGCTCTGTTTGGAAATACTTCAAAAATTTCATATGGACCCAGCCAATGAATCCTTAGTTTCCCTTTTTGATCTTTATAACAGGAATCAAACAACAGTGCCCAATCTCCATTGTGGAACTCTCTTTCTTTTATGTGTTTATCATGCTAGGCCTTTCGTTGTTGTTGTACTAGTTTAGTCTGGTGGATAGCTTCTAGGTAGAGTTCATCTAATTCACTAAGTTGCAAGAATCTTTCTACCTGAGCTTGGTCGAGGTCTAAGCCTAACTCCATTTCCGTTCTAAGAGTTTGAAGTTCAAATTCAATGGGTAGAAGAGGTTTCTTCCCAAAGATTAACTTGTAAGGAGTAAGACCAGTGGTAGATTTCCAAGTTGTATTATAGGCCCAAACAACTTCGGGCAATTTTCTGGCCCAGTCTCTTCTTCCCAATGAAACTGTCTTTGTCAAGATATTTTTGAGTTCCCTGTTAGTGACTTCAACTTGACCATTTGCTTGTGGATAATAAGGTGACAAATTTTTATGGCTTACCTGGAAATGATCAGTAAAGGCTAGCAAAACTTTTGACATGAATTGGGGTCCTTGATCTGTAACAATTGATCTAGGGGCTCCAAATTTGAGAAAAATCCTGTTATATAGGAAGTCAGCAACTTGTTCTTCCCTAGCAAATCTTAGGGCTTGGACTTTTGTCCACTTAGTCAGATAGTCAGTACAGACCAAAATGTATTCTTTGCCTTGTGAAGGAGGGTCTATGAGACCAATAAAATCCAATCCCCACTTTTCAAATGGTTTGAAAACTACTCATGGTTGCAGAGGTATTTCATTGGATGTTGTGGGTCTTCCTACCTGTTGGCATTCATCACAACGATGAACATAGTTTTTCACATCTCTATGCATTAAGGGCCAATAATACCCTATACCTAGGATTTTATGGGAAGTTCTCTTGGCAGAGTAATGACCTTCAGAGGGGTCATCATGGTAGGCTCTAAGGATAATGTATGTTTCATCTGATTTGACACAAGATCATAAAACCAGATTAGGGCCACATCAAAATAGCATCCCATTAATCCATTTGAACTGAGCACTTTCCCAAATAAGGTGCTTCTTTTGTTTGGTCGTAAAGTTTGGTGGAAACTTAGAACTAGCCAAATAGTTGGCGATGTCTGCAAACCAAGGGGTTTTAATGGAGATGGCTAATAAATTTTCATCTGGGAATTCATCTTGTATAGGAGCACAATCTCCATTGTCTTTTTTGATCCGGGATAAGCAATCTATGACTATGTTGAACTTCCTGGGTTTGTTAATGATTGTTACATTGAATTCTTGGAGAAGCAATAACCACCTGATTATTCTCCCATTTACTGTAGGTTTGTTCATTAGGTACTTGATAGATGAATGGTCTATGAACATAGTTACTTTGTACCCTGTGATATAATGTCAAAATTTATTGATTGCATGCACCACAACTAAGAATTCTTTCTCTGTAGTGGTATAGTTTGGTTCAGTGGAAGTCAGATTCTTACTAATGAAGTAGATGGCATATTTTCCTCCATTCTCATCTTCCTAACCTAAAACTACTCCAATAGAAACATTGGAAGTGTCTGCATAAATATTGAACGAAAGGTTCCAGTTAGGTCCACATAGGACAGGAGCATTGATGAGTTTCTCCTTAATGATTTCGAATGATGTTTGACATTCAGCTATCTAGAAAAATCTATCCTTTTGGAGAAGGGAGAACATGGGGGCTGCAATCTTGCTAAAGTTTTCTATGAATCTTCAGTAGTATCTAGCATGTCCTAAGAAACTTCTGATGTCAGTTTGGTTCTTTGGAGTTTCTAGTTGTTGTATCACCTCAATTTTCTTAGGATCTACCTTTATCCCTTCAGCTAAAATGTGGTTTCCCAACACTATCCCTTGTTCTACCATTATTAGACATTTTTCAAGACTCAAAGATAACTGATGGTCCTCACATCACTTCACTACCTTGTCCAAATTTTTAAGTCCATCAAAAGTGGAGCCATACACTATGAAGTCGTCCATATAGATTTCCACACAGTCATTGACTAGCTCAACAAATATGGCTAGAACAGCTCTCTGAAATGTTGCAGGAGCATTGCATAGCCCGAAAGGAAGGACTCGATATGCGAATGTTCCCCAGGGGCAAGTAAGAGTTATTTTGTCTTGGTCTTCTGCTGCTACTTGTATTTGATTATATCCATTGAATCCATCCAGGAATGAGAAATACTTCCTTCCAACTAAATTATCCAAGACTTGGTCTATGAAAGGTAAAGAGAAGTAATCTCTATAGGTAGCTTTGTTGAGTTCTCTATAATCAACACACACTCTCCACTTTCCATTTTTCTTTGGAACAACTACCAAAGGAGAAACCCATTTGCTGTCAGAGATGGGATAGATGAATCCTACTTGTAGGAGTTTCTTAATGTTTGTTTTAACAATATCCTTGAGAGTAGGGTTGAGTCTTCGTTGAGGTTGATGAATAGGTTGAACATCTTTAGTATAGATGTGATGGGTACAAACACTCGGGTGTATTCCTCTCATGTCCGTATAATCCCAAGAAAAAGCCTTGGATCTATTTACCAAAACATCAAACAATTTGACCTCTTCTGACTCTATCAACCAACTGTTGATATTTAAAGTTTTTCCTGGTAGTAACATGATAGTTTTGGTTCCAGGATAGTTGGAAGTGATAGTAAGAACTTCTTTCGTTAAGGTATTGAGAGGGCAACTGTGCGGTATAGTTATGTGAAGTCTGGCAATATCTTTGAAGAAGTGATATGTTTTTAGAATGATATTAGCTAGAGGACAAGGTAATGTTGTGAAGTTGGTGTAATCATGTTTGGTGTCATCAGTGTGGATTGGATGTCCTAAAATCTCTTCCGCTTCTAAAATTTCTTCATCACCTGAGTCTACGATAAGATCTTGTATGTCGTTTTCCAATTTATCTTCCAATTCTTCACCATGTTGTTTAATGACTACCCTAGCAAGTGAAGCTAGATTCTCTTGTTTGTCGGAACCATCTGGTTCATCAATCCAGACTTGGTTATGCTCAGCAGGTTGAGTGGGGGGATACAAAAATAAGTGTTTGCTATTGGAACCATGTGAAATGGTCATTCCTCCTGCTCTGCAATCAATCTTAGCTGTGACTATAGCTAACCACAGTCTACCCAGTATTATTGGGTAACTATCCTTGGGTGTGAGGGATTGGATTATTTGAAAATCTACTGGGTATTCCCAATCGTCAACTTTAACAGGAACATTTTCTAGGACACCCTTGGGAATAGCTATAGATTAATTTGCCATTTGCAATACAGTGGTTATGGGACGTAGATCAATGAGTCCTAGTTTTTCCATAACATCCACTGTCATGATATTAATGGTTGCTCCCAAGTCCACGAGTGCATTGGGTATTGCTACCTCGTTGATTATTACTGTTATGAGTGGATTGCCTGGGTCACCATATTTTGGGGTTGAAGTTTCGCCGGCTAGAAGGTCAGCTAGGTATCCATTCATATGCATAGTATTAATCTATTTTAGTTTCCTTCCTGGTGTTTTTATGCACAACTGTTTAACACGCTGGTTCAGTTCAGGAATTTCCTTAATTGCCTGTAACAAGGGAATCTCGATATGGAGTCATTTAATTTCCTGGATTAACACAGTTTCAGTAGATACGGTCATTTCCAAAGTTTTGTTCAAAGGAGTTGCCTTGAGGCGCTCAGGAAAAGGTGCTTGAGATCTCTTTTTCATGGTGGGATCCTCCTTAAAAAGATCTATTAAATGTTGGACAACTTCTTCTTGAGGTAACTCAGAAGTTCTAGGTGAGGATTGTGGAAGAGGCTTGTCTTGGTTATTTAAAAGATTTAATCTGCAAGTATGGAAGGTATCTCGGTCTCTTCAACATATTTTTTATTTGGTTTGTCAAGGATCTCAACTATGGTTGGCTGCTGAAGTATCTTTCCTGACCTCAACTGTAGGTTTCCACAATAGATGGCATTAACTCCAGCCGTGTTTTCCTATTCTATAGAATACACTGGTGTGGTTTAATGGTTATTCTTTGGATTAAGGACAAGTTGTACTAGGAATTGTGGTTGGTTGACCTTCTCATTTTGTTGGGGGTTTTGGGGAGCTGTCAAAAGGTTCTGATGTGGATTAGGCATCCTCCTTGGTCCATGATAGAATTGATTTGGAACCTGATTCCATTGAGGCATCAAATTTTGAGGATACCATTGCTGTTGAGTCTGGTTCGACCATTGAGGGTTTCCCCAGGACTGGTTTGCCCACTCAGGTTGTCCCCAAGGGTAGGGTCCCCAATTAGGTGGTGCTTAAGGCCAAGGTGTTGTCCATTGATTATTATTCCAATTATTTGGAGGTCGCCAGGAGGGATTTGAATTCTGGCCATAAGAGAAATTTCCTCTAGGTCTTTGACCCACAAAATTAATCTCCTACTTAGTGTGGGATGACCTCTTCTTGGAATTTTTGATTGCATTTAAGATCTCACATTGGTCAGTGGCATGACTCTTCTCACAGATTTGGCAAATGTCAGTTTTGTCCAAGGGACATTCTCTTAATAGATGTTTGTTTTGAAACCTAGGACAATAGATGGATAAGGTCTTAGGATTACGTGTTTTGGCCTATATTCCATCCAGAGTGGTGTTTAATTGAACAAGAATGTCAATTTTCAAGTTTGCTATTTCCTCGCGTAATTTACCTATTTCATTTGAACCTCTCAAAAAACTAGATTTACGGAAACATCCCTGAGTACGGGAGAAATTCCAGCATAACTCAGTGATATCACCAAGTTCAAGTTGGGACACATCTCCTTTTCCCATTAAATCTAGACTTCTCCTAGCATCCTCATCAAGTCCTTTGAGAAATATAGTCTTTAGAATTTTTGGGCTTATGGCTTCTTCACCACATCGTTTGGTTAGGAAGATGAACCTATCAAGATAATCTTCCAAGCTCTCATCTTCTTTTTGCCTTAGTTTGAACAATTCCTCTTTCTTGTCACTAACTCTACAGTAACTCTGGTATTTGTCTAAAAAGATAGTTTTCATGTCATCCCACATGGTTATTGATCCCGAAACTAATCCCATGAACCAAACCATTGTAACATCTCTCAGAGTAGAGGGAAAGAGTTTAAGTTTATGATTATCATTTTTGTAGTCATAAACTTTGAACTCGAAGAGGAATTGGTTAGGATCTTTAGAGGATAATCCCCTAAAAGTCAATAAATTAGAGGATGAAATGTTTTTCATGGGTGCATCATCATCTTCATTGAGAGCAATAGGATAAGTAAATGTCTGTGCTCCCCTTCTTGGGTTATCACCATCTCCTTGGTTTGCCCTTCCATCTCCATTGTTTTCTCTTCGGCCATTGAAAGGGTCATTGTTGTTGTTATTAGCCATGATGTTAAAAAGAATGTTCTCCTCTTCAAATACTGGGTTTGATGGTTGGACTTCTGAGATATTTTGGGAGGTCTCAGTTTGATCCTGCTCGATCAATTCGTAACTAAGTTCTTCAGCTAAGGCTTCTACCTCCCTACTTATGGTTGGAACTACTATTGGGGCGGTTCTTGGTATGAATCTTCTGTGTGGACCTCGTTTCCTGACCATGCAGAAAAAGAAGTTTGACAGTTATATATTTTTGCTAAAAGAGGTATCCAAGTAGTCTCCTATTAACACTTAGAAAAAAATCATCATCCCTAACAATGACGCCAAAAAGTGGCAGGCTGTCATGAGGTCCTAACACTTTAGTTGAAAAATATATCAATTATGTCAACCGGGTAGTGTCCAAAGGCTATATGCAATAGGGGATGTTTTGGCCATCTCTCTTAGTAAGATTTTTTGAATTTTTGAATTGGCTGAAAACAAAACTTAAGCTAGAAAGCATTTAAATTCCTATTCTATAAAGCATGAAAACTATCTAAGAAAAGCAATTGTAGTTTAACTATGAAACTTAAACAAAGGCGACCAACTACTAATGACTAACTATTAACTGAAAGTACACCTAACATCTTTTAATCTACAACTAACAATAGTTTCATAAATAGAGTGGATGCTCTAGAAATTTTAAGTAAGCAAAAACTTAGAGATCAATAACTTAAAGACACAACCTACAGGCACACACAATAGTACTGAGCACAGAATAACATTTATCTCATCATAACATGTACAGAACAAAAATAACAGCATAAAATAGGACTAACAACATTTAACAATGAAAATACTTATCTACTCTACGAGATCACTCGAGTGGCCAACTCTCGGGCATTCCTACTAATAGATCAAATCACATATAGTACTTGCACAACTTCAAATTGAATCCATTCATAACACTTCCATTACTTAGAACAAATTACTTAGAACAATCTCATGATATTCATTCATTTGTAACATAAAAGTCTATCAGCACACTCCGCATAATGGAACAATATTCAGAATAACATAACAACATGTCCTCATTTACAGCAGCTACCATATATATACTGCACTACTACAAAATCCTAATCTACAGATGGCAGGAAAATATCATTGAAAAAGTCTCAAACATAAATACAACTGACTGATGTTTATGACATAAAACATAATAAAGGCTCTGAGTGGAGCCATCAAGTCTCAAATAGTCTCAACAGAAATTAATAGAATGCTTTTAAAAAGTCTTCCACTATGCAAGCCTAAATTTCTGGCGCCCAACCTTCTGGCGCTTTAACTACAACCGCTTGAAGTCCACTCCTCTCGTAGGCCATGCATAAATCCTGCGCAATTACTCAAAGTCTATACCATTATACCAACATTTAGTTAGCTAATTCAATCAATTTGAGAAATAAAGATTTATACATCATTTAATAAAAAGTAGACAATTACTACTTCTAAAAACAAATAAATTGTCATGGCTGAGGTGGTTGGCAAGAACAAAAAGGGGTATTTAGCTCATCATAAGAATGAGGTTGTTTGTACCTCATCAGTGCCTAAACTCCTTTTTATAGGTTCTTGAGGGAATATAATTGAATATTATGTTCTTTTTCCCTTTTCCCTCCATAACTTTAGTTTTAAAAGTGTCTAGAAAATCCTTTTAATTAAACATCACTTTTGGACCCTAGTCCTAGGGACAGTTTTCGACCCTCTTTTAAAAATAAAATTTTAATAATAAAACATAAGTTTTTTTTTTTATGAATATAACATAAAGTTACTTTTTTGATAATTTAAGTTATCTTATTGAATTATTTCCTTCACCTTACCCTATAGCCTATGGGAAATAAAATAATAGGCTAAGGTGCTCCTGATTATCTTCGTCTAAAAAAAAGGGACATGATAGCTACTTCCTAGCTTTGCAACTTGATTTATATTTTCCACATGGAATCTTTCTAAGTGGAATATCTCATACTTAGTCAAAGTTGTTGAAAGTATCACGTGTGATGGTTGAATGACATAGGGAATAATAGTTGGATTTGTGTGTTGCAAAAATACTCACTTGTGGTACATAATTTATATTTAATATGCTTGAAAGCAAGTACATTTTTCTTTATTAGAGGAAAGAGCTATTTTTCTTCATTTAACTTAGGAGATTCTTAGTATGAATTTTGTAAAAGAGAGAATTTCTTGGTAGTTTTATTTCATATTTACATCTTGATGTAAGAATCCCTTTTCATTCTTGAGTAATTATTGAAACAGAATGTGAGTTCCATATCAAGGTGGAAAGTTTTCAACACAAACAATGATGACATACTAAAACACATCATACAATCTTTAAATTAATATTTTATGTTGCAAAAGATATCATACATGTTTTTGATATTAATAAACTGCAAACAAGGGTGCAAATCCTGATAACAAAAACCCAAAAGGCAGCGAAATAGGCCCAAGTCCACGAACAACACAAAAACAACTAACTAGCAGCAATAGTTCATAACAGTGTCAAAATAAAACAAAGTCCAGATAATAGAATAGGAGTAAAAACTAGTTAAATAGATCTTTCCAATCATCATTCAAGAATTTTAGTAACTCCTCCTTGTTCTCAATCTTCTCATCCTTATCAGCATTGTGTTCTTCCTGTAGGGTTGCAAAATTAGTGGCCACCTAATGAATGACTTTAAGACAAATGGTCACCAACACCTTTAACTTGGCTTCCATAGCTAAATGATGAGTCTTCACCTCCCCAAGCTCTTGCATGAGCTTCTTGTTAGATTCTCCCTCCCTGGCACTTTCCACTTCTTTTTCTGAAGTCTCTAGAATCTCAACATTATCCTTTTCAGTATCATAATATGAATTGTTCAGAGTCAAAGTGTTTTCCTCCCTCTTGATCCTGCACAGGGGTAGTCTTAACTTCTTTAATCTCAATCTCATTCTCTGGGTCATCAGGGTTAGAAGTAGAAGAGTAATCAACATTTTTTAACATCGGGGGATTCCCCCTACCAGCCTAGTTGACCTACAGATGCTAGGTCTTCTCATTGTAGTCTCCTTGCCCACAACCGTCTCCTTGACTTTAGCTGTCTCATCTTCTTTTTGCTCCAGGGGTTTGTCTCGGCCTTTCTCAATTTCCAGTTCCACATTCCTCATACCCACTTCACCCTTTTTATTTTTCTTCTTCCCCCCTTTACCAGAACTGGGGTGGACATGCATAGCTTTGCGTTTCTTTCCTCTAGAGGGAGAAGGGCAATTCTTTAGCCCACAAAGACCTTCAGCAACATCTTTGCAAGCTTGGCCCTGGGACCCATCAACACCCCTAGAATCAAGAACAACAAGGGTTTGACCAACTTGATGGCCCTGAGGGGAAGTGGAATCCTTCTTCTTATGGGGTCTAGAATCAGGGAAGGTAGGAGAGTTAGGGGGGCCCAACAAGATTAGGAGGGTTAACATCAACATGAGACAGGGTTTTATTTTTGGTAGGGCTGCCATATTTAACGCTCAATGCGATATTGTCATCTAAATCTTCATCCACATTTTCTTCAATTAGACTGGCCTTAAGAGGTTTTGTAGGGAAAAGGGCCAAATGAAAATGAAACAGGTGGAAAATCAAACCCTAGTGTAGGGGGACAACCACCACCATCAGATTACTCTCCCAGGTTTTCCTAGTCAATTTGACAGAAGACTCAAGGGAAGAGAGAAGATAAAAGGGAAAGTTCACTAGGATTTTATGTCTAAAATGGTTCAACAGGGTGAAATGATAATGGTAGAAACATCTATAGCAACCCTAAAGAGTAATAAACTTCATAATAAGATAACAAACATGGTCCTAGGGATTTACCAGGATATCATGCTCAAAGTCACCTTGCAATTTGACCTGGTTCTCACCTTCATGAAAGAATTGTTTCAGCCCCACCAGATCTTGGACCTGCGTCTACTTGTTCAATCCTTTGCCCTCACAATGTAGGCCTATGGATTTAGCTATGGACTCTTCAGAGACCACAAATTGCACCCCACCAATGCACACCTTTTGGTCTTTGTCCCACGACATGGCAAATTGAATAGACAGACTCTCATCAAATCCTTTCAAACACTCTAAAAAAGGAGTTTTCCCCCTTCATAATCTATACTCCAAACTTGAGAGTCAGTTTTAAACTCCACACACGACATCAGCTCCGTTCTTACTTTGTCGCCTCCCATCATTCTAACCTTACTAAACTAGCAAGGAATAATGCAATTACAAGACTTAACAAATTGCAGAATGCCTTTGAACAATCTGGAAATGACTTGATACTCATTATAGTTGTTACAAATGATGCTACGCAAACTCCCAAAAATGTCCTTCAAATTTCTAATCACATCTGAGACATTATTTCCTTCATAATTTGGTATATGCAATCTCGCATCATCTAGAGCAGCCTGCAGAGTCTAAAAAGACTTGGGATGCCAGCTAGGCAGCGGCTCCCAGGGGTCGTTGAGTTGGCAATAGTCCACATGGGACTATTTGATCCAGCCTGATTAGGTATGATTTATAGTCCTAAAGGTGACATCATCCTTCTCATGCCACCCCGTGTAATGAAGATATGGTATAAAGTCACAATCTAAAAAGATGAGATGGGGGATTTTGGCCATGAGGGATAAGGAAGAGGCCTCCTTTTGAATGTTATTTCTTATGTTCAGAGGAAGATTAGAAATATTCCCCCAACATCTTATTGGGAAGAGGTTCCCAAAGTTAGCCATGACATTCGTAGTCTAATTACCTTCCCTATAAATATGGCCAACTTCAATACCTTTAATGCTTAAAAGCAAGGTTTTAATATCCTGAATAATATCGTCAATCTACCAACAAACCCTGTCTTTGTCTTTAACAGCTTCAATGATTAACTTGGAATCACCCTAAACCACAAGGTACTTGATACCAATGGCAAGGGAAACTTTAAGGCCCCAGACGAGGGCCATGGCCTCAGCAACATTGTAAGTGTTCTCACCAAGCCCCTTCACAAAGGCCGCCATGAGGACACCCTTGTCAGATCTAAGAAGTCCACCCCCGCTAGCCATCCCAGGGTTACCTTTAGCAGCACCATCAAAGTTGAGCTTGGACCAACTAGACAGGAGGGGGACCACTTAGTATTGGCTCTAGCTCTACACTTGGCATCATCCACTTTACATATGTTGGCCGAAATGCTCCACTAATTTATGATATTAGCTTCAAGTCTAATAGGAGGGAGTTCTGCAACTTTCAAAGTGTTGTTAGAGAGGTTTTCTTACAGGAGCTTGGAAATCATATAAAAAACCTCCTTGGGACCTTTGAATTTTTCCCTAAATAGCTTGTTATTCCTTTCTTTCCAAAGGCCCCACACCAAGATGGGAGGGACCTGGGACCAGATTTCTTTTCTTATGGGGTGGATGAGTGGGGAAATCCAAGACCTAACAAAAGTAGGGAGGTCACCATCTAAGCACCATGAGGTTCCTAGATTTTGCATAGCCAGACTCTAGACTTCCCAAGAAAAATCACATTGTAGGAGGAGATGAGGGACTGCTTCTTCATCCTTTAAGTAGAGAGCACATCTATTGGGGATTTGAAATCCTCTTAGCCGAAGGTTGTCCATGGTTAAAATTTTGTTTTGCACCACCAACCACAAGAAATGGTTGATCTTGGGTATGAGGTTGTGATTCCAAACTTTTCTCCATAGATTATCCCCCTTCTGACAAAAAGAGGTTATAGGCAAATTTAACTGTAAAAACCCCAGTCTTATCCCTGGCCCACAACATTTTGTCCTTCTAAAGGAAAATGGGAATTCTACAATCTCTAAGGGAAAGTTGAACCTCATCTGCCTTCTATAAAAGGTTCTCTTGGCGCTGACAACAGTTGGACAACTGTTTCTACCCATTTCTACCAGGATGGAGGTATTCACCAGCCAACATGCCAAAGAAAGAGACAGCCTTATTGACCAAACCTTGGACATTCTGAAGTCTATTTAGTGGAGAATTTTTAATCCAACAATCTTCCCATAAGCTTATAGTTCTTCCATCTCCCAATCTCCACTTAATGCCCTACAGAGGAACAAATCTGCTCTTAACCACATTGTTCCAGATGACTGAACCCTTGGGGAGACCAAGAGAATCTAGGAAATCCTAAGGATTCAGATTTCCCAAGTACTTGCCTCGCATTATACTACCCCATTCCTTATTCCCATTTAAGAGATTCCATTTAGCCTTAGTAATAAGGGCCTTATTAATTAGTCAGATCTTCCTTATTCCCAGACCCCCTTGAAGCTTTGGCCTGCACACTTTATCCTAGCTAACCAGAGCCAACCTCTTTTTATTTTCCATTCCTGTCCATAGGAAATTCCTTTGAATTCTTTCAAACTTCTTGGCAATGTACTTGGGAATTTTAAAAAGGGATAGAAAGTACACAAGGATACCTTGTAAAGCGGCCTTTAGTAATTGATTTTTGCCAGCCTAGCTTAAGATCTTGCCTGTCCACCCTACCAATTTCTTCTGTATCCTTTCCAAGATGGAGTTCCAATAGTTAGGAGTAACATCCTTAACTGATAAGGGGAGGCCCAAGTAAGTTCCGGGAAGCACACCACTAGAGTAGCCAAGGATCCCCATAATATTTTATTGAAGCTCCAAGGGTGTATTGAAGAAATACACCTAGCTTTTGTCATAATTGATACATTGGCCAACTGAAAAAACATAATCCTGTAATACTTGTTTCCATTTCCTTGCCTCAACCACTAAAGCTGACCCGAATAGGATGGTGTCATCCACAAACTACTGAATAGCCATCGAGTCAACTATTGAAGTAGGTTTAGTACCCTTTATTTCCTTAGAATTTAGCGAATTAAGAAAACTTCTGCTTAAGACTTCAACTATAAGGATGAAAAGGTAAGGGGATAACAGATCACCTTGCCTTAAGCCCCTACTTACATTAAAGAAACCCCTAGGGACCCCATTAATAAGGACAAAAAATTTAACAGATGTGACACACATTTTTATAAGCTGCAATATTTTTCCTTGGAAACCCATCTGCTCCAAAATTCTAAATAGAAACTCCCAGGCCACTCTATCATAGGCTTTTGAGATATCAAGCTTGAAAACCATTCCAAGAAATTTGTTTCTTTCCATGGAGGGTATAAATTCATGTGTAGATATGGCCGCATCAATAATTTGTTTCCCTGGCACAAACCCCTTTTGGCTATTGTTGATAAGTCTATCAAGGATAGGCTAAAGTTTGAAAACTAAGATCTTAGAAAATATCTTATAGACAGTATTACAAAGACTAATAGGCCTGAACTCCCTCATGCACAAAGGGTTTGACTTTTTTGGAACTAGAGCAATAAAGGTATGATTGAGTTGCTTCAATAACTTACCTGTCCAGAAGAAGTCCCTAGCCACCTCAATGACATCTTTACCCACAGTATCCTAGTACATTGGAGGGAAACCATCCAGCCCTGGAGCCTTGAAAGAACCCATAGAGAAAAGACTAGAACGGACCTCCTCCTCAGAAATTGGTTTACGAAGCTAAGCATTATCTTCATCGTTGAGAAAAGTAGGGATGATGTCAATAAACTCCTGTTTAATCCTACAATCCTAGGCAGCCAGGAAGTTCTGGAAATATGAAGCTGCCAATTGCCCCACTTGAAAGTCTGACTCAACTAGGGTACCATTATCATCCATGAGTTTAACAATGCTATTTATTTTCCTATGTCTCATAGTAGATTGGTGAAAGAAGGAAGTGTTTCTATCCCCTCTCTAAGCCACTAAACCCTAGATTTCTGCTTCCAATAGTTTTCCTCTATCTTGAGCATTTCCCTCCATTCCTTTCTTAATATTATTCCTCCTTTGCAGTATCCTTTGAAGTGTCACAGTCCTCCATCCTTCTTTTGGACAATAGTCAGATTAGCAAAGATCCTCTTTTTATTATCAAAAATATTACCAAAGGTGAACTTGTTCCACCCCTTAACCTTGTTCTTAACCATGAACAACTTCTGGGCTAGTCTGTACATGGGGGTACCCTAAACAACAACACTCCACCAATTGGCTAACTTATCCCTAAAATTAGGATGCTGAGTCCACATAATTTCAAACCTAAAGGGGTACGATCCTTTGGTATCCTTATCTCTCCAAGACAGCGGGAGGGGATTATGGTTCGATGTAGTCCTTGGCAGGGCTTCTAGAGTGGAAGTACTGATGAAATCCCAACTTGATGAGACTAGGACGCTATCCAGTTTGAATTGTATCAAATTCCTTCCCTTTCTCTGATTGGACCAAGTAAATCAGTGTCCTTGAACATCAAGATCCATGAGGCCTTCTTTGTTGAGAAAATTTACCAGGTTTGCGATGATGTCAGTATAATCAAGTATACCACCACTTTTCTCTGAGGGGTAGAGGGGGGTGTTAAATTCTCCAGCCAACATCCAACAACCTCTATAGTCCTTAACAATAAGTGAAGATAGATAATCCCATAATTCCATTCTAGAATTCCTCTGGTTAGGAGCATAGATGTTAACAAGGTTCCAAGAATTATTGTTTGACTCAATTTTGACATCAAGACAATTTTTACTCTTATCAATTATACTCCCTTTAACAACCTTATTATTCCACATAGTGACAATACCCACAGAAGATCTTGAGGCATCACTAATATAATAATCAGCATTAGGCTAGATATTCATAGCAATGGATTGGAAACCTTCACTCTTCATTTTGACTTCCTGGAGCAGCAGAATATCTACTTTATTGTCATAGATACAACTCTTGACTAAGAATTGCTTGTGAGGGCTGTTGAGCCCCCTAATTTTCCAAGAGAGGATTCTCATTTATTTAGGGCCTTCTTGGAGCTAATCTCCAAGGTCGTCTACCTTCCCAAAGTGATATCCTTGTTGATTACTTTCTATCTAGTTTCCCATTGGGAAGGCCTACTAGTTTTAGTATCCACCTCAACATCTATAGTCTTCTTGTTATGACCTTTACCTTTTTTCTCAATAGTGGTCCAACCTTTAGAATTAGTGATGGTGGAGCCTACCCTAGGGATTAGGATAAGAGTTTTGTTGCTTGGGGAAGGAAACCCCTGGACCACACTATTGTTACCCTCAGTTCTATTTGGGCTTCCGATTATTTTGAAAATAGAATCACCTTCCAAAGATTCATTAGACATCATCCCATTCACTCCTTAGATTTCTTTGCTGGGGATTTCCCCAAGGTGAAACTCACCCTCCTTCAACCCACAATCCTACAAGAGAGTCATATCCCCTCCTTAGGGAGATTAGAGATAGTTGGGGGGTGGCCAGGCACATGCTCCTCATGACTAGAGAGACCTTGGTCTTTCTCTACCTCCTGAGAGAGGGCACTCACATTCCCTTCATTTCTAGCCTCTCCTTTTCCTTTGTGAGGGGACTTGATGATGTTCAACAGGTCTTCCTTAAAGGGGTACTCCTCCTCAACTCCGATGACTTGATTCTCTGGGTCCATAGGGACTTTTTTTGCTTTGTACTGGGAAACCAGGTGTCCTTTCTTGTTACAGTTTGGACAGAAGGTTGTGGAGTTTTCACACATAATGGGTCAAACCCATTGCCCAAACTTAGATTCCAAAGTAATGTTGTTAGGAAGAACTTTATTGATATCCACACTAACACAGAATCTAGCAAACACTAACCTAGATTTGTTCTTGGTAGTGCTGTCGAGCGTGATGAAGTGGCCAAAGGATTTGGCTATCCATATAAAAATCTCCTCATCCCAGTACTCCAAAGGAAGGCCCGGGACTCTGACCCAGACAGGTGCAGTTATATTAAGATTAGCAGCAACATCAAAGCTTGGCTTCCATTTGCATAGTGAAAAGCTATGTTTTCCATACATCCAAGGACCCCCAGCTAAGATAGTTGCAAGGTCATCTCTAGTTGTGAACTTGAAGAGAAATGTCCCTCCAGCCATAGAACTAATAGTCACACTACCCTTCACCTTCCATTTGATAGCCACCCACTTTCTAACCAGATCAATATTTGGTCTAAAGGAATAGAACTTTCCCACCAGTGCATGCTCCATACCAGAGACTATCCTTTCCATGGTAATGTCCAGGAGCTTAATCATTGAACCATACACAAATTCATGAAGTTGGGGAAAACCCCGCGGACCATCAACATCCTGCCCCAAAAGGGCATTTTTCCAGTCCTTTGAACCCGACGCTTTGTCCTGTGGCATGTGGTTAGAGGAACCTGATGCCTTCTCAAAAGTCACGTGGTCTGAGCGGTACGAAATTCTATCTTGGAACACGGGGACATAACCACCACCCAAAGCAAGCCCAAGGCTACCCCGAACTGAAGGGGAGGGGCAGGGGGACCCCTCGAGTCCCCTGCAACCATGAACAAATTCAAAAAACAAAACGAGTGGGAAAGCCAATTGGACAAGCTGAATTGTTGTTACAAAATAAGATATCATACATGTTACCTATACTATATAGACATATATATAAAGAGAGAATATAATTTTCCTTTAAAATAAATATTATAAAACATGTAGAATTCAAGGCTAGTCAATATCTATTATGGCTTTGTCTTGTGTATTCTAAGTGCCCTGCATATGCAAAAAGGTATTTGCATACATTTACCACTTGTTATAGGCATTGACTAATAGACATAAGATTGCTTGGTTATATATGACATTTGTAACTTCTCCAACCATATTGAGAATATTGCATTTGGAGTTGGTGTTATATTTGAGGATTGCCTCCTTGAAGTGGCACAACTAACATTAATATAATTACATTCTCTTTCCTATATTCTTTGAGTTGTTCTCTTGTTTTATATTAGTAGATTTACTATAAATTTGTAGAATTTTTGTTTACATTTGTTGGTTCCTTGGGGTATTTGGATGGAAATGGGGGACCAAAAGGGGGTCAAAAGTGGCCACTTTTTTCCTGAGATTAGTAAAAGTGGATTTTGGATGAGAAATTGAAGATAGCCATGAGAAAAATTAGAAGATGTGATAAGAACAAGATTTGTAGTTCTTGGGTGAACGGGGTTGTTCTTGAATGACAAAGGCCAAAGGTTCTCACGATGGAGATCCAAGTTTGAATCCCCCAAGTAACATGTGGTTTCTATGTGGCTTCTAAGTTGATTAAGTTGGTTAAGTGGATATGTTGATGGGGAGGAGGTCCTCCTTGTGACCTCCAACGCTTACAAATAAAAAAAAAAGATTTGTAGTTCTTGGAATCTAGTTTCTAAAATACTATTTTTTTTCTAAAAATGGTGGAGATTAAGAGGTTCACATAGGGGGAGTAGACAAAGTGCTATTTTTGTCAACAAAATATAACATAGCATCTGATGTGCTCCCCCTAAAATGTTGACCTTTTTTAAGTATTTCACAAAATGCTTTGGTGGAAAATTAGCTAACATCACGTATTTTATGCTTGATGTTTTGTTAATTTTTTAATGAATATATGAATTTTTATGAATTTTCAAAATGGACACATCCCAAAAAATGAAAATTTGAGTGTGCTCCTATTTTTTTGAAAACTAATTAAAAATCAATTTTTTTAATGTGTATAGAATAGAGTCTAGAATCTAAAAATGTAATTTGTTTCAAATTTCAATGAACACGTAAAAAATGACACTTAAAATACTACACAGGTTTTCTACAAAAAAAGAACACATTAGTAAAATAAATTGAAGATGGAAAACTTAATGTTATCATATTTTAGAAAAAAATACATGGTTAGAAAGCTAATAAAAAACTTGAAGTCATATTGACATTTTTTCATATTAACATTGAAAAACATGTAAACCTGATGGTGAGAACACTCAAGATTTAGTTGATTTTCTATGTTTTGTTGAAAACACATCTTTGGTGTCCAAAAGGTAGGTCTAACCCTTTAAGTTGGATGACCAAGGCAAATCCAACCCTTAGGGTTGGAATTTCTCAAAGCAATAAAAATGCGCTTGTATTATAACACGAGGGCATTTCAGATCAATTAAAATACCTTAGATGATAAGTGGGACAAATTGTATGAGAAGACTCATGTCATCCCTCCATCTTCTTTCACTCTAGAGTAGCCTCATGTCTAGGAAGAGACAACCTTCATATCATTTGGTGATGATGAGGAGGAAGATTCAAGGCCTCCATACTTTAAAATAGAAGAGGTAGTGTTCAAGTAGCATCATATGCACCTTGTTAGATGAGGAGATAGAGTTAGAAAGAGATATAAGAGAGAGAGAGAGAGATAGAGAGGGAGAGATAGATAGGGTGAGAGATAGAGAAGGGGAAAGAGATAGAGAGAAAGGGAGAGATATACTGATATAGTTAGAGAGAGGGATAAATAGGGAGATAGAGGGAGAAATACACACACACACAAACACACACACACACACACACACACACACACACACACACACACACACACACACACACACACATATATATATATATATATAGAGAGAGAGAGAGAGAGAGAGAGAGAGAGAGAGAGAGAGAGAGAGAGAGAGAGAGAGAGAGAGAGAGAGAGAGAGAGAGAGAGAGAGAGAGAGAGAGAGAGAGAGAGAGAGAGAGAGAGAGAGAGAGAGAGAGAGAGAGAGAGAGAGAGAGAGAGAGAGAGAGAGATGAATAAGCCTTTATAGAAAGTGCTTCAGACTTTGAAAATCTATACTAATTATTTTCCAACTATAGTGTAGAAAAGAGAGACTGCCTTTATAGAAAGTGCTTCAGACTTTGAAAATCTATACTAATTATTTTCCAACTATATTGTAGAAAAGAGAGACTAGCTCAATAGATTAAACTAGGTCCAACCCTCTTCTACAAAACATTGGGGGCACAAACTAAGCTTGGCTACTACCTTAAAGAAGAGACAAACTATAAGGGTTCTGCCCTTTTGTTGTATAGAGAATCCATTAACCCAAATCCAATCAATCAAGCTAGGATCAAGACATGAAACCCTAGATAACAAAGATCTGAGTAAAGTAGATTGTCGGTACCTGAAACCTAGCAGCCAAAGGAACATTAGACGTTAATGGACAATTCATAAACTTTTCCTGGAGGTCAAAATACCTAGGAAAAGGGCACTTGGGTGCCTTGGTCCCAAATTAGGGTTCCCAGAAACTGAAAACTTTGTCGGGTCTACACCAACAAGCTTGTTCTTCTTCCCTAATATCACCTTCTGAAACCTATTTGTCTGACTTGCACACATGAAAAGAGGGAAAAGGTTGGGTGCTATTTAGGAGCTTGCCTTAGTCAGGTTCCATGAATGGTGTTTCCACCTCTAAAATAGCAAATATGATTGATGAAGAGTGCATTCCCTAGGAGGGTAGAGGCAAATCCAAAGTAGAATGGAATGCTTAGAACACAAAGCATGAAGGAAGGAAGTCACCATGAGCATGGAAATTATGCTTGTAGATGACATCACAAATTGACTCAAGAAGTTGATGTAGCCTCCAAGATCTTCACAAGACTTGCAATATGTTAGTGCTGCAATAATAATCCACAAGAGAGCATTGTAGAGAGCATGAGAGAGAAAGAGAGAGTTCAAGAGTGCCAAGATTTCGCTAGGGAGAGTTAGATGTTCAAATGGATAGAATAACTTACTTGTATATGCATTCCCATTAATTTACGGAGAGTTAAACCACATAAGGATGACATTAGAAATATTTTAAAGGGCCTAAAACGAAAAGACCACTTTTTAGGGTAGGGATAAAAGAGGGCCTAGGGTGCTTGGGCACCCTGGTCCTTTAGCCAGGCACCTCTCGAAAAAGGGAACTTATAGAATTCTTAGTCCTACCTTATGATTATTTTTCGGGTTTCACGCATCGGGATCAAGTATTACATGCTTAATGATAAAAAAAAAGTGCTAGAATAGGTCCTAATAAACAAGGTAAATATTTGAGGCTCATCTAGGAGCTAAACTAAGGGTAAAATGGTGGTGTACACATTTTATGATGATAAATTTAGCCCCCACTTTAGTGTGGGTATGAACTTACATTCAAAATCATACTAAAGGATGGAGAAGACACAATTCAAACACAACAACATAGAATCCATAGAATGAAACTAAAATTATAGGGTGATCAGGTCCCCAAGTTTAGGATTTTAGGAGTCTATGATAATTGGCATACACATAAGACACATGACATATATGAAGCATTTAGAAGACACAAGATAAGACAAGTCATACATAAGGCATACACAAGGCATACACTTGAGAAACCACCATGCACACACACAATACACAAAGTATACATGAAGCATACACATACAAGGCACAAAGTATACAAAGAATACATAGAATACTCATAGAGAATAAGAATATACATATTATGAAAGACCTTGAGTTAGAATGACAAAGCAGATCTTGATCTAAGTGATGTCTCGATCATCATGCATCATTCCCCAAGATGCAATAAAGAAGAACACTAAGGGGTTAGCTAGAAATAAGAAGCATAGGAGAAGTACAAACACATCAACCATATAATCCATCTCAAAAGGAAAGTGTTTCCACTCAATGAAATACACAAAGCTACCTCCTACAAGAGGATTTACATGAAGCCTTGCAGAATAAGAAGGTGAAGAAACCTTACTACCAAACTCCATTTGGTGGTGCAACCCTTCTCCCAAACATGCAAGGGAAGTCTTGCAAAATAAAAAGGTGAAGTGACCTTACTACCAAACTCTAGTTGGTGGTGCAACCCTTCTCCCAAACATGAAAGGATCTTCAACTTAGGAAAACTAGATAGACTCAAGATCTTTCTTCCAAGTTTCAATTTAGGAGAACAAGATAGACTCAAGATCTTGCTTCCAAGTTTTCCATAATCCTTTCCAAGAGATAGTAGTAACCATGATAATCAAAAAGTGTCTAGATAGAATGAAAAGAGTAAGGCGCATGACATGATATATGGCCCCACCTTAAAGCGATTGCTAACTCCATCAGGGACCAATTTCCTTTAAGGTAGAGTGATCAAGAAGCATAAGAAAAGCATGAGAGGTTTCTAAAAGCACATGCCCAAATGATATATGTTTACAAAAGCTACATCACAACAAGGGTTGCCCCTAAGAAGAGAAAACCAAGGCGATGCTTATAGACATGATACACAATGGCTTGTGTAGTCATGGTATGACACTGCTCATTGCTACAAGGTGCCATATAGATGGAAGAAAGACAAGGTGCTCTAGGGATGACATGAAGCATGATTGGAAGTGCTATAGCCAAACCTTGTTCAAAATTTTGAATTTTGCTACTCAAGACTCGACATTCATTAGTGGATTGGCCAAGCACTTGATGATATGAATAATAATGTGGTGATGAATGATTATTTTGTTGGATTTTTTTACATTTTAAAGGAAGAAGAGTGATTAAGCAGTCTTTGAGTAGAATCGACAACATACACTCTTGTTGAGATAAAAGAGAAGATATAGGGGGAGTAGGAAGAAAACCTTTTTATTGAGAATATGGTGGTGAGAACGTGGGGAAGGCTGGAAACCCAAACCTACTTTAGACAAGTGTGGGTTTGGTTCCACAGGTTCCTTAATTCCTTGTTCTTTACATCCTAACCCATTTCCATTGTATCCTTGTTATGAGAGAATTTTGAATCCATGCCCATAATGCTTCTCTAAGACCAAAGGACAAAGAGAGGTCATATGTTTAGCTTTGGTTTTATAAGTATGATTATATGTTGAAGCAAAATGATCACGGTGAGGAGGGTCCATCTTTGTTTCAATCATCCCATGGGGGTTGAAATCTAAAGAGGCCACTTCATTACCAAGACATGCATTAGAATTAGATGATTCATTCGACTGAGATGATACTTATCACAAATGGCCACCATTCTTGTAGGGGAAGGTGGATATTCATCTATTTTAAAGGTTTGATCATCATTAAATTTAAGCTTAATCTTTGTAGGAGTATAAGATTGCGTTGAATAAATTGTATTTGCCTTCGGGATCTTAGGGTGTGAGGGTGGGATTTTATATTCACCCACAAAGGAGGGTGTAAATGTTGGCAAGAGACACATTGTAGCTACATGATTGTTGTCATTGATGCAACAAAGTTCATCCCACACATCTGCAAGACATGGTGTGCCTATACCGGATGTCAGATTGAAGGGTGTGGTGGTCCGGTAAGCAAGAATAGAACATGTAGCAAGGTCTGATAGACAAGTCCAGATCTCTCAGAGAAAGTATACTTGGAAAGTGCGGACTTGGGGAAGTCAAGAGGAATACCTTGACTGATAGTTTCTAGGATTTGAGCCTTCGGTAATGAAAGAATGAAGAGATATAAGCATTCAAGTATTAGGGTCCTATTTGGCAGAGCAGATAGAGGAAGAACTGACCAGCAAAGCTTCAAACATTATTCCGGATGAGATGTTGATGGTGATCAAGATTCTTAAGGTAACATTTGTGATTGGCCAACTTGTTAGATAACTTTTATAAGTATCTATTTGATCTGCATCACTTGGTGAGCAAGGATTCAGCCAATAGACTAGAGTTTGGGAAACACTAACTATTCTGGATGCCGACTAGAAAGAAGATGAAATCCTTTGTGCAGATATATATACCAAATGGATTTCGATGAGAGTTGTTGTTGTCGTGTTGTTGTGTGTGCAAAGAAAAGCAACAAAGCAGAAGGAAAGCAGTAAGGAAGGTCTGGTATGTGAAAGGACAACAACATAAAAGAGGAGAAAGGATGAAGTGCAATAGATCAGTATATTGAGCCTAACTGGAACTAAACTCCAGCATGTGTGGATGCTTCTCATCAGTTCAAGGATCCTGTTATTATTCTTACAACTTGTAGACAGTGAGTCTCTTGTAGGCAGTGAGCCTCTTGTGAGCAGTGTGCTCTAGCAGTGAGCCCTAATTGGCAAGTGCCATTTTGTAATTCTATTCTTCTAATAGAGAATACAATCTTGGGTTAATCACCCTGTGGTTTTCTCCCTTAACAGGGTTTTCACATCAAAAATATTGTGTCATGTGTATTTCCATTTCATAGTTATGTTTGCTTATTTGAATTAATGCTGCATTAATTATTAAGAAAGTTTAGAAAGTAGAAATAATTAAGATAACTAATTCACCCCCCGCTCTCAGTTATCAATAATTGGTATCAGAGCCAAGTTCCTCCAAACAGAGCCTAACAGCTTGAGGAAGATCTGGGAATTAAAATAGATGTGTATGGTATGAGGGAGCAACTTCAGTCTACCCTAGATGATCTTGAGCAATCTAATTCTGAAGTCAATGAACTGAAGGAAATACTCAAACAGGCTGATGATTTCATAAATGAACTAAAAGGGAAACTAAGTCTCTCTATGAAAAAGAGAAAGGATCTACTTTAGCAATTGGCAAGTCAAAGTGAAGCAAATGATACAAATGAAGATCTGAAGGAGAAAACCAAGTTATGTGAAAAGTTATCAAAAGAGATCATTATGGTAAGACATGAAATGGAATCAAGAGTTATGAAATTTACTCAAGAAATTGAAGAGAAAAGAAAAACTGAAGATGATCTAAGACAATCTCTCAAGGAGAAATTAGAAGACTGCCACAAGATGGACAGAATAATCAGACATCTTGAATCTGATCTAGAAGATGCTAAAGAAAATGAAGAAAAACTTGAGGATCAATTTATCTCTCTTAAAAGGGATCTTCAAACAACAAATGAATATAAATAGAAATTCAAGATAAGTTCTGCTCAAATTGAAGTTCTTCTTGAAAGCCAAAAGAGGGTAGATGACAAGTGTGGTTTGGGATATGAGAAAGGTGAAAGCTCCGGATCTAGTCAGAAGAAGTTTGGATCAGAAAATTCAAGGAATAGGCCTAGAAGACCTTCGGTAAGGCAACCTAATGCTCAAAGATATCCATGCTTCAATGGATACTGCCACAACTGCAATAGCTTTGGTCACAAAGCTAATCAGTGCAGAAGGAGAATGAATCAGACTAACACATCCTTCTTCAGACAGTGTTTTAACTGCAAAAGGTATGGTCACCAATCTCATGAATGTAGAAATATGCAAATGAACAATTCATTCAATGGTAGATGCTTTGCATGCAATAGAATGGGTCATATGGATAATCAATGTAGATCAAGAGGACATCAATCAAATATACAAATAAATGTTGTTTGCCACAATTGCAATAGATCTGGTCATATTGCCAAATTATGTAGAAGCAAGAATCAGGACAAAAGAGGTCCGGTACATCATAATCAGAATCAAGACAAGGGAAAAGGAAAAGTGAATGCAGATGAAGTCAAAAGTGAGATGAACAAGATTTGGGTGAAGAGAAGTACAAAAAATGTAGGGGATGGATCTGCACCAGAATCTGGTTCTGATATTCCTTCCAGAAATTAAAAGGTGAGCTCTGGCTCAGGGGGAGACACAAAGAAAAACATTTTCCCCTAGCCAGTTAATTGGTGCCGGAACTGGCACAAGGAGAGTTGCGGATTAAAGGGTTCACAAAGGGACTTCCAAATAAGGTTTGGTTAAGAGATGAAAGATCCGCAATAAGTTTTGAACAGGTTGAAGACTAATCCGGTTCATCAGTCATCCGGTGAGTAGTAGGTTTTTCACAGTTAAATCTGACATGATTCAAGCTATGGAATCTTGATCTGCGAATAGATCAAATGATTAAGGAAAGGAAGATAGATTATCACTATTCTCCAAGAATAACTCTAAGTGTATCTCAGTGATCTGGAAAAGATCTATCTCAGAATAAGATGAACAAGGCAACTGGAATGACTTAGGTTACACATTTATTGTAGTATGAAATTAGGGCTTTCCCAGAAATAAAAGAGTTCATTCGTTTGTCATTTGCACATTTGCACTCAAGAAGAAAAGAAAAGGAGCTCTGCAACAAATTGTCTCAAATTCTCAAAGATTAATCATTGAAGTTGATTCATCCAGCAAATTAATCTGGCTCATCCAGCGAACCCTAGAAGCGTAAAAGGTATTTTTTGTTGCTGAATATCTCTCTGTAAATCTTTTGAAAATGGCTACTCCGAATGTGGTGAAGATTTCTGATAGGCCATGCCCTAAATTTAAGAAGCAACCATACAAATCTCTAGAAGTGGATCCCTCAGGTGCTTTTTCTAGCATTCCGCATGTTATTTTGCATGTAGAAGAGGTTAGGGTTTACATTCATGTGAACATTGAAGATTTTGGGGAATCCAAGCTGGCAGGCATCTATCACAATCATTTAATAGATGATACTTTTGAACTCAAACCACAGTACCAGGCCATCCGGGATAAACATTTTGGTCAGTGCATTCATTTCCCCTATTTTGAGGAGGATGAATGGGTCCGGTATGTGTTGAGCAGAGTACATGATAACTTCTTATGGTTGAATAGAGCATTTAAGATCACTAAGGATGCAATTAGGGTAGTAACTGGTTTGCACTCATTCGGAGGGATACCAGTTCTCAAATCTGTCAAAAACCAAACTGTGAGTGAAGCTACCAGATCAAAATTTGATAAGAGAGCAATGACCATAGAAGATATCTCTGATCCGGATATCAAATTTGCATCTATGATAATTGGTTATAAGATATATCACTCCAGCAGGGAGAATTCAGTACCCGGAACTGCTGTGTATACTGCTTATGAGATATTGAGAAAGAATGCAGATTCTGACCTCTGTGAACTCCTTCTAAGCCAACTGATGGAAAACTTACAGAAGATTAAGAAGGACAAGAAGAACTCTTTTAAGTATGGTGGACTAATATTGTGTTTATTTTTCTACTTTATGAATGAGCTGCCCAGATCCAATGGTTGGGTATGGCAAAATGACAGACCTGTTGCCATTCAAATTAGAGACTACCTGCATGGGCTTGGGAATGCTAAGGCAAGAAATACAGCTCTGTGGGGTTACTTCAAGAACTTTCAAAGTATGATGCAAGCAAGGGAGAGAATTCCAAAATCTCTAGTTGAAAAGTATAAGGATACAGTTTGCTTTATGGTAGAAACTGATCAGTGCCTAATGGAGGTTGTGGAACCAAGGATAGTCTGGATCATGCCCATGGGGTATGAAGTAGATGAGAAAGTTGTTGAGCTACATGTTCAACACATGCTTAGTCAACCCAAAGATCCTAAGGCAGAAAGGTTTGGAACCTTTGAAGAATTAAGTATAAAAATCCATGTTGAGCTCAGACAACCAGAGATGAAGAGAAAAGTGAGAAAAGAGGTAGAAGAATTTGCCAAGAGGCATGGAATCTCAAAAGAGGCACTTGATGCACATAGAGAAAAGATGGAAAGGGAAGAGAAAGAGAAGGAAGAAGTAGAAAAGGAAAGTGATCCGGTAGAAGCCCCCTCCCAGACCAGATCCTCTAAGAGGTCTGCACCTACAACTGCTAAGACCTCAAAGGCATCAAAACTGGAAGCAAAACCATCCGGTAAAGCAGAGAAAATAACTAAGACAAAGGCCACAAGGTCTTATATCAGTCAGAAGGATGAAGAAGAGACAGAATCTGATGAAAAGATCAAGAAGATGAAGAAGAAGAAGAAAGTATCCGGTGAAGATAAGGAGGCTGAGGCAGAAGAGTCTGTTGAAATACCCACTCTATCCTTAGATGATGTAGTCAAAGCAGTCACTATGTATGGGAACCTGCAACCAATAACAGAATTCTATGATGCATATAATGATGTAGATAAAAAGATTCTGGAGGAAGCCACAGTTAAGTATTTAAACATATACAATAAAGATTTTATTGAAATCATCTCTCTAATTCCCAAAAGTTTAGAGAAAGAACTTGAAATGAGGAAGAACAATGCCTGAGCAAAAGATCTAGAAATCTGGGAACAAATTGCTATTCAATTTTATCCCTCCATCACTCCAAAGCAAATAAACATGGTCTTTAAAGATTGCAAAGATGAGTTCTGGAGCAAAGCTAGAATGAATCAGCTTATGCTTGGAGAAATTGATAAAGTGGCAAAAGAAACTGAAGAAATCCTCAGGAATGCTTATAAAAGATTCAATATTCCTGTCATAGAGGACTTAGGTGATGAAACATCTGCCATGGATGACAAAGATGAATCTACTGAGACAGTGGCAGAAGAGGTAAAGGAGACAGGTGAAGAAAAAGGTAAGGACTTAGATTCCTCTGCTCTGGAAGAGGAGGCCCATGATCAAACAAACATCTCTCCTCTGGTTTCCACTACTGACTCCGGATCTAAAGAAGAGGAAAGAATAGAAGAAAAAGAAGCAAAGGAAAAGGAAAAAGAAGATGACAATAGTAAGGCTACAGAAGGAAGGAAAACTCCAACTAAGAAGGCCAAAGATGATAGTGGTAAGAGTGCAGAAGGGGAGAAAACTGTCTCCGGCAAGAGACACAGCAGAAGCAGTCAAGGATTTCTTAACCAAAGAGATGATGGATTTTGATGAACTGGAACTACTTCAAGGACCATTCAATTTTGATTCCCTCTCTCCGGTGCAAACCATGAAGCTAGCATCCTTCACCCAAGCAAAGGTAAAAGAAAAACTTCTAAAGTCTCACATGGAAGACTGTGAGCTCATAGAAGTTGCATCCGGTGTTTTGGAGAAGATTATGCCATCCTTCCAAAAGGACTCTTCGGCCTCCACATCTAGTAATTTATAGTCTCTTGTAAATTCTGTTCATATGCATTTTGATTCCTTGGAGAAGCCAGCAGAAGAAAAGGTCCGGAAGGAGTTTTTGGATAAAATTTTTTCTGAGTTACAAAGTCTTATAAGTAATGATAGGAGAAATATGGATATTGGGATAAATAGCTTAGAAAATGCTCTTAAAGATGGTGGAGATATCTATAAATTTTGTGTATCCTGGCCTAAAGTGGCCAAGGATATTGAGAAGAAAGTAAAGGAACAAGAGGATAAACTGTCAAGCCTCTCTCAGAATTTTGATCCTCTCACTGTATCCATAGTAAACTAGGAATGTCAAACTATTGTAGTCATGAATGAGATTAAGAAACTTGAAAAGGAGAGGAAGAACATAATAAGCAGGATGGGTGAACTTAGAAGGATCATTATCCCTAAGTTAGAAGCCATGCATGAGGCTCCAACTAATGCTTAGACCATAGCCCGGACCAGTGATCCGACAGATCTTAAGAGGGCAGAAGCTTTTGCATTCTTGTTGAGTGGTCACATCTCAATTTTGGATAGAATGAAGTAGAGTTGGGCAACAAAAGTTGTACAATTGAAGACAACTTTTGCAGACATACTACAGTATATGTAAGTATAACTGGTTTATATACTTATGCGGCTAAGTATAGTTGAATTTTTGGACAATTTTAGTGTGCGGACCCTACCCTTTGCCATTGATGTCAAAGGGAGAGTGAGGAATAGTGAAAAATGTGGAATCCAGCTAAGGGGGAGCTCTGGTAAAGTGTTCATTAGAAGAGAGCATCAACAAAGGGGGAGTATAGTATAACACAGTCATTTTTCAAGTGTTGCCATCAATGCCAAAGGGGGAGATTGTTGGCAAGAGACACATTGTAGCTACATGATTGTTGTCATTAATGGCAACAAAGTTCATCCCACACATCCGTAGGACATGGTGTGCCTATACCGGAAGTCAGATTGAAGGGTGTGGTGGTCCAGTAAGCAAGAATAGAGCATGTAGCAAGGTCTGATAGACAGGTCTAGATCTCTCAGAGAAAGTATCCTTGGAAAGTGCGGACTTGGGGAAGTCAAGAGGAATACCTTGACTGATAGTTTCCAGGATTTGAGCCTCCGGTGATGAAAGAATGAAGAGATATAAGCATTCAAGTATTGGGGTCCTGTTTGGCAGAGCAGACAGAGGAAGAACTGACCGGCAGAGCTTCAGACATTATTCCAGATGAGATGTTGATGGTGATCAAGATTCTTAAGGTAACATTTGTGATTGGCCGACTTGTTAGATAACTTTAATAAGTATCTATTTGATTCGCATCACTTGGTGAGCAAGGATAGCCGACAGACTATAGTTTGGGAAACACTGACTATTCCGGATGCCGACTAGAAAGAAGATGAAATCTTTTGTGCAGATATATATACCAAATGGATTTCGATGAGAGTTGTTGTTGTTGTGTTGTTGTATGTGCGAAGAAAAGCAACAGAGCAGAAGGAAAGTAGTAAGGAAGGTCTGGTATGTTAATGGACAACAGCATAAAAGAGGAGAAAGGATGAAGTGCAGTAGATCAATATACTGAGCCTAACCGAAACTGAACTCCAGCATGTGTGGATGCTTCTCATTAGTTCAAGGATCCTGTTATTCTTCTTACAACTTGTAGACAGTGAGTCTCTTGTAGACAGTGAGCCTCTTGTGAGTAGTGTGCTCGGGCAGTGAGCCCTAATTGGCAAGTGCCATTTTGTAATTCTATTCTTCTAATAGAGAATACAATCTTGGGTTAATCACCCCGTGGTTTTCTCCCTTAATAGGGTTTCCACGTCAAAAATATTGTGTCATGTGTATTTCCATTTCATAGTTATGTTTGCTTATTTGAATTAATGCTGCATTAATTATTAAGAAAGTTCAGAAAGTAGAAATAATTAAGATAACTGATTCACCCCCCCTCTCAGTTATCAACAATTGGTATCAGAGCCAATTTCCTCCAAACAGAGCCTAACAACTTGAGGAAGATCTGGGAATTAAAATGGATGTGTATGGTATGAGGGAGCAACTTCAGTAGTCATGGTATGACACTACTCATTGCTACAAGGTGCCATATAGATGGAAGAAAGACAAGGTTCTCTAGGGATGACATGAAGCATGATTGGAAGTGCTATAGCAAAACCTTGTTCGAAGTTGTTGAATTTTGCTACTCAAGACTCGACATTCGTTAGTGGAATGGCTAAGCACTTGATGATATGCATAATAATGTGGTGATGAATGATTATTTTGTTGGATTTTTTTACATTTTAAAGGAAGAAGAGTGATTAAGCAGTCTTTGAGTAGAATCAGCAACATACACTCTTGTTGAGATAAAAAAGAAGATATAGGGGGAGTAGGAAGAAAACCTTTTTCTTGAGAATATGGTGGTGAGAACATGGGAAAGGATGGAAACCCAAACCTACTTTAGACAAGTGTGGGTTTGGTTCCACAGGTTCCTTAATTCCTTGTTCTTTACATCCTAACCCATTTCCATTGTATCCTTGTTTTGAGAGAATTTTGAAACCATGCCCATAATGCTTCTCTAAGACCAAAGGACAAAGGGAGGTCATATGTTTAGCTTTGTTTTTATAAGTATGATTATATGTTGAAGAAAAATGATCACAGTGAGGATGGTCCATCTTTGTTTCAATCATCCCATGGGGGTTGAAATCTAAAGAGGCCACTTCATTACCAAGACATGCATTAGAATTAGATGATTCATTTGACTGAGATGATACTTATCACAAATGGCCACCATTCTTGTAGGGGAAGGTGGATATTCATCTATTTTAAAGGTTTGATCATCATTAAATTTAAGCTTAATCTTTGTAGGAGTATAAGATTGTGTTGAATAAATTGTATTTGCCTTCGGGATCTTAGGGTGTGAGGGTAGGATTTTATATTCACCCACAAAGGAGGGTGTAAAATCCAATGAACCCCAATCATCACCAAAAAATGTATTTGAAGGACCAACACTCTCCTGACCAAAATTGTTGTTAGCAGTGGAGGGTAGTGTTGAAGAAGGGATCAAACTACTTAAAGGAGTTTGATGTCTTGCTTCTATTTTCAAACAACTATCCAGAGCCAGATCAACTTCAATTGCATGAACTTGATTGTTGTGAAGAAAATTTATTGATTGATGAAGGGTAGATGGGACTGCCCCCATGGCATGAATCCACAGTTTACCAAGAAGAAGATTGTATGAAAGAGAATTAGGCATGACATGGATAAGGGTAGGCACTGTCTTAGGTCCAGCCTTAATATCTAAGGTGATGGTACCCAATGATTGTCTACCAACATTATCAAAGCCACAAATGTTGAGTTTATCATCCAATTGAATTAAAGATGTATCGATATTGAGTTTATGTAACAAATCTATTCCACAAACATTAAGTCCTGATCCACCATCAATTATAGTGCATGTTATCCTTTTTCTATTAATAATGACATATATCAGAAGAGGCTCATTTTGTTCTTGAACTACTATGGGAGGTAACTCATGTTGTTGAAATGATATGTTAGATGTTGCCACCTGCATACAATCTAACAGAGATGCTACGTCATTCGGTCTACCAGAAGGTGGAACAACTACCTTTTGAAGAGCCTCCTAGTGCATTTCATGGTATGTAGGCGATGTTTGTATTAAGTCCCATAGAGAGATCTTAGCTAGAGTAGCACAGAGCTGCTTGATAAGACAATATTCTTTACCAATATGAGTAGGAAGACAAGGTGCTTGAGGTAGGATTGGTTGAGAAGGTGGAAGAGAAATGGGCACACTTTATGCTTGCTTACTTTATTTTTTATTATGGGTGTTGTATGTGTGAGAAATTGTGTGATGCTGCGACACATTTTGAACACCTTGAGTAATTTGTTTTGCATAATTGAGATAGTAACCCAGGGGTTGAGGTGGTGTTGGATTACCTTGAACCATAATCATTGGTTTGAAGCAAGGAGGCATATTAGGTGTCTCATGCACAATGATTTTAGGAACATTAGTACACTTATTCACAATCCCCATGGCGGGTGGAATAAGTCTACTAATGATGATAGAATTGACGTTGTTGTCTTTTTGATTAAGCTCAACATCCATGCCCAAGGGATTTAATGTGAGAGACCTTTCCTCATCCACTAATGCTTTATCTTTTGAAGGGAGAGATTTGGAATGAAGGGAGGGTGAAGTGTTTTTAAGAAAATTGTTGATGATTGTATCTTTGGTGATGTCCAAGGGGTTTGAACATGCAACCAAAGGAGAACTATCCATGGTTGTCACATCCTTAGTGATGTCTAAGGTACTTGGACATTCAACTGGAAAGGAGGAAGATCAAGGGTCTTCACTTCCTTAGTGATATCCAAGGTGCTTGAACATTCAACTAATGGAGGAATATCAATTGGATGACTCATAGAATCATCATCATAATCATATAATTTAGAGAGTAAATCGAAGGCATTATCATGATTTGTAGTAGTAGAAGAAGATTTATCATCATCATGAGATATTTCATGCATAGGTGTTATGCTATCTAAAATATGGGGGTGCATATTAGTGCATTTAGAAATTTTTTTATATTCCATGATATGTGAATACAAAGATTTCAACCAAAAAGGATCCATAATTAAATGCACAATTTATTAATCAAGTACAACCAATATCCTACTAAGATTACAATTAAAGACCTACAAGTGCAAGAGAAGCGGGGTCTTCCAAAAATGTGATATTCTTGGTAACCACAACAACTAAGTCTTGCAAATATAGGATGTGAAGTATGTGCAAAATAAGTTCCTAAATAATGTATCCAATTGAATGCAATAATGATTTACAACACTTTGCTTTGATAAAGATGCACTAAATGCAAGACTAGCTAGGGTTTTATGATCAAAATCTTAGATCTTAAATGCTCACTTCTAGACCAAAAGTTTTTCGATGCAAGCCTTATTTTTTAACACAAATGAAATATATGAAGTGATATAGAAATGCAAGATCAGATTTGGAATGTTTACAATAGTAGAAAAATCTGAAACAAGATTTACTAACAAACCCTAGGTTTTGAATTTGACTAGGTTTTTCAAAAATGCAAGCTTTTCAACAAAACCCTAGCAAATGAGAGCTTCAAATGCAAGATGTAACACCATGAAATTATCTACAAAAATTTGAATTAGATTCTATGATGATCTTCAACATATGCAATTAATCAATGAACAAATATGCCTTTTCTAAGCCTAAAATGCTTGATTTTTTTACCTTTTTCAATGAAAATATGCAAAAAAAGCCTTATAACAACAAGGATGATGAGGTACTAAAACTTAAAACCCTTTAATCAATCCAATAATGCAACAAGATCTATTACAACATGCCAATCTTCCAACCCTAGGTTGAAGATTAGCTAGAATGCAAGGTTTTTTTGAACCCTAACAATGAAACAATGCAAAATTATGTCATATAACTATGAAAAATGATGAATGAATTGAATCTAATCAGATCTAAGGTTGAAAGTAGCTTAGATCTGATACAAGAAGGATGCCAAAGTGAAGGAAACATGAGTTGACCAAATGTAGTGTAGAAAAGAGAGACTAGCTCAATAGATCAAACTACGTCCAACCCTATTCTACAAAACATTGGGGGCACAAACTGAGCTTGGATACTACCTTACAAGTGTTGGTGTGAATAGGGGTTTTTCCTAACTAGTTTAGTTAATTTTCCCTTGTGAATAATTCATATTATTTAACTATTTATTAGTTAAATAATATTCACACATCACACATAATTCACATGTTAAGTTGACTTAGTGAGTTTTCTAATTGTTTCTAGTTGTTGATAGTTGTAGTGAGTTGTCTTATCCTACACATGTGTTCTAGTTGTCATCCTATCCTCTAGTTGTCACATATGATAGGAATGTGACACTTGTCACATGACTACAACTCCTTGATTGTCATCCTTACCTTTATAAGCAAGGCTCTCTCATTGTATTTAATACAACTTGGCATATAGAATATTGCTCCATTGTTTAGCATATTCTTCTTTTTATCTTAGTGTGGAAGGTTGTCTTGATTGCACGGATCCTGGCGTGTTGAGTCACATTGACTCTTACATGCTATCAAAGAAAAATCTACAATTTCCTTCCCTCATTGGAGAGGTTTTGCTGGGAGTTGTATTTTAGGTGCATCCTAGAGCAAATCTAACATCACTGTTGCGATCAGAAGGCTCAAATTTGTATAGATCACTTGTCAAATCATGAAAATTAGACGTTAGAATTTTTTTTCGCAATTTTTTTGCCCTTGGTTAGGGCTTGCATCCGTATAGTTCTGTATGCCTCCGTACTTTCTGCAACGTCGGTCATCATTGGATCTATAGCAATGTTGATCGTTGGGTAAAATTATTTTTTTCTGCTGGTTCAATAAATTTTCTGCAGACTGTTTTAAAATCATTTGAAAAGCATAATAAAAAAATAAAAAATTAAAAAAAAATTAAAAAATAAAAAAATTAATTTTTGGGTATCGACAGGGTACCCTGCACAGGGCCCTGTCGGCCTCATACCCACAGGGTTTAGCGGGGTACCCAGAGCCACTCAGTTCAAGCCTCGCCCATCATAGCCAGTCATGGCTCGTGACAGGGGTTAAACCCCCGATCACGCCAGATCTGGTGGTGTCTTGGCTTTGCCAAACTAGGCTTCGACCTACAAAATTTTATATTTTATCTGTAGCTTTTAAAATTGGTCGGCGCACATCTAAAATTCTTCTAGTGGCATCTAAAATAATTGATTGCTTCTATCGACGGTCTTCCAACACCATCGGGTGGTCTGCAATATGCTCGGGGGAAATTTCAAAACCCTCGGTGGTCATCATTAACCACCAGCCCTTGCCAGTAATGGTTTCCTATGATTGAAGGTAGGTTCAGTGTAATATTAAGGCAGTTTCATGCCTTAAACCAGTGGTTTCACCAATCGATTAGTGGTTTCTGTCTAATAGTCAATGACGATTTTAGTATTGATCAGCGATTTTGACCTTCAAATCAATGGTTTCGCGTAAACAGACAGTTTTTTGTTTTTCTTCTAGTGGTTTTGCAGCATAGAAAGAATATACTTGTGACTGATAGGAATATTCCATTTGCCAGGGGGCATGTTTTGCCCCTTAAAGCCCTAAAGGAGGGTTTTTTTTTTTATGCATAACTTTTGCCTATGGCATCAAAATTGGGCAAACCATATATCGATGGAAAGCTAACAGAGTCTACTTCATAGTGGTGATAGTAGTTTTCTTAGATTCTACTGTTTGACAACATTTATTGGAGGTTAAAGATAGATCTTTTTTTTAGCTTCCAAGCTCACAACTTTCAGTCACAATCTTTGATTTTCATGATTCTTGTAGCATCAAAAAGGTGTTAAGGAGCTCTTCAAAGCCATCCATGCACTTTTCTTAGATTTATCTCCAAGTTCATTTAATTCAATTTGTCATTTTTTTGTCTTTTGAGTGATAACTTAGGCATTTTGACACTTGAGGAAGTAAAACTTGTTTTGAAGGGGTTTGTTTGCTATAATAAATCAGTGTGAGTGATTGTAATCCCACTCGGATCTCTTTTTTAACAGATTTTAATTATTTTTCCAATTTTGGTCCCTTGAGGACAATTGTAAATTGCACTAAGTATAAAGTGCCACAACAAATTGGGGGGGGCTCTCTTGCATAGTAAAGGGGTATTGTTGTATTGTTGTTTTTCTTTTTCATCATGGATGTGCCTTAAATTCCACTTTTAATTCCATATAACTATTCTGAATGGAAGAAAAACATGGAGTTTCTATTGTATAAACAAAAGTTACATAGAATAACTTTAGGCATAGATCCTAAACCCACATATGCTATTGAGAGAAGAAAATGGTTAGATAGAAGAGATGAGGCTTATGGCACACTTTTTCTCTCTATTCATCTAGATCTTAGATTTCATGTTGAGTCTTGTAAAATACCAAATGAGATATGGACACCATTAGACAATCTCTTTGGAAAGAAAGATAAAATAAGAAGGTTCAAATTGGAGAATGAGCTAATTGCACTTAATCCTCAAGATTTTGATCAAATTGAAGATTTGTTCACCAAGTTTGAGTCTCTCAAGTTGCAATTCAAATAGTGTGGTCTTGAGAAAGAAGATGAACAATTGATTCTATCTATTCTTACAAAATTGAGTCATATTTATTTAGTTTATGTTTCTACCTTTTATGCTACAATGGATGCTTTTGGTAGTAAGTTTAGTATGCCTTCACTTGAGGAGTTTTTTGCACAACTCACTAGAGAACAAGCCAAGCTACTACACATGGACACATTAAAGTCTCATAGATCATAGGCTCTAGTTGCAACACAAAGCACATAAGATCCTAAGGCTTCACATAATAAGGGAAAGAAACAAAAGGATTCAAAGTTTAATGAGCAAGAGAAAGAATTAAATAAAAACCCCAACTCTTCTTCCAAAGAGGAGTCCAATAAGAAGAAGAAGCCAAAGTGCTCTTATTGTAAGATATTGGGTCATGATGAGACTAAATGTTATGAGATGTCACAACTTCTTCAAAAGAATAATGTTGAGTATCCTTCATCAACATCAGTTTTACCCAATTCTTCTTCTTTGACACCATCATCATCTACACCGCCAAAGACAACAAGATTTAAATGGGTCAGACAAAGGAAAAGGATAGGCACGCTTTGCTTCTACAAGTCTAGAGCTAGATAGATGGCTTCTTGATTCAGGAGCTTTTCATCATATGGTATCTTCACAAGGGTTGTTCTCTTCATTTTAGTCATGTACTTCACCACCTATTTTGATGGGTAACAATACATACATGCATACGACTGGAAAATGAACTTTTGATATTGGTGAGAGTACTTTCAATAATGTGTTGTGTGTACCTTCCTTGAAAACCAATCTCCTTTCCATCTATCAAATTACTCATTGTGGTTTAGGGAAGACAGTTGAGTTCACTCTTGATTCTGTGATCATACGGGACTTGGAGAGCAGAGATATCATTGTTGTTGGATGGATGATCATCCATATCGCTTGTATACATTCTCCCATTTTATTTTTGATGAAGAGGGTAAATCACAAAACACACAACAACAAAAATTGCACATAGAAAATATAATGTTCTTTTATTGATTGGGACAATTTATTACATTATAGAAGCTCAAATACAATTAGAGGATGAATCCTCTACAGGCTGCAACACATTACAACACTAGATCTCAAGACTCTAGAATCTTCTACCTTTCGTAACACCAAATCAGCTAGGGTTTCTAATTTCTTACCTTTTCTTGACTCCACAGTTTCCCCCTTATCTCTAATACTCCAAGGGTTCCCAAAAATGGTCATAAATAGTCCTTTTTGGTGGCCAACAACCAAAATTTGAAATTTGCATCTCCCTCCAAAAATAGGTCAACTTTCGGGAGCCATAACTTTTGATTCGGGTGTCTGATTGATGAATTGTTTGAAGCACCAGAAATCTCGCAGAGTACTCTACGCACTAAGAACTAGATCTATCAGTTCTTCCCATTTTCAAGCCCATACAGGGCCGTTTAGTGCCTCAAACCTGAATTTGAAAATTTTTTCAAGGGTTTTTCAGGAAAAAAAAACTTTAATATCTTTTAGCTCACAAATGATCTTTGCCTAATTCCTTCGCCAAAGGTCTTATTTTTCATTTATGAAGATTCCTGTAAATTTTCACTTTAATCCATGCCCAAATGCAAACTTTCTAAAAATAGCAGTTTGGAAAAACTGAAAGTTCTACATCATTATTCAAGCGATTATGGAACCAGAAATATTAATTATGAAAAGAAATGAAAACAACATCAATGATTCTAAAACATCATCTTTTTTTGGGTGATACAAGATTGCCCTTACACCACTGGATGCTCCTGCATCAGTTTCTGATGATGATGTACATCCATTGATTGAAATTCACACTCATTCATCAAGTGTGAATCATGTTTGTAAGGAGACATTTGGTCACTTGAACCTTGGTGTTCTTGCATCTACTTCAGTTCTTGAGACTAGTTCTAAGCTTCCTCTTCTCCTACTTGAGAGATTGGCATTGACATAGCTTCATCCACTTCATTTGAGTAGGATATTCTTTGTCTTCTAGATAGAGGTTTATGGGATGAGTACTTGAAGGTATTTCAGACTTATTTTGTGAGTCCTATCTTGATGACTTAGAGGACATATTTGATGAAAATCATTTCCTCTTTGAAGGAGTTAATTCTTCGACTTCGGATGTGCGGGCACCATCTTCTCCTCTTCACTTGTCACAGTTTGGCACTGAGTTGGAGTATCTTGAGCATCATTCAGAGGATACTTTGTCTTTAGAGGTTGATGATCTTGAGTTTTCATCTTGTCTTTGATTGTCACATTCTTTGATTAGGAATGTAACACATGATTATGTGACATCTTTTGGTTGTGACATGTGGACACTTGAGCAGTTCTTAGAGACAACATACATCATGAGGCTTTTTCCTTCATACCTTGAGATGGAGTTTCTTTTACATTAGCCTTTGGACCCGTCTCTTCCTAAGGGGAAGAATGTTGTTTGCCGGCTTTGGATTCTCTTCAGCATTCTTCTTCAGGCATTCACCATCAGCACAAGAGATACTTCATTGTGGGGGGACCAATAGTCTCACACTTTCTCTCCTATGGGGGGTAATTGACTGTACATATGTGTTGGATGTAGTTCTAGGGGGTCTTGAGTCCTTCCATCACATCTTTCATTTGTTTTCTACATTCTCACTTTTGGAGAGGAGTTTTTATTGGTGTGAACACATAATTCACACATGTTAAGTTGACTTAGTGAGTCTTCTATATGTCTAGTTGAGTCTAGTTGTGTGTTGAGTTGTTGATAGTTGGAGTGATTTTTCTTATCCTCCACATGTGCAATTAGTTATCATCCTCTAATTGACACATGTTGTAGAAATATCTCCACTTTCCACTCCACCTTTCACTCCACCTTCTAGCTCTCACCTTGCCTTTATAAGCAAAGCTCACTCATTGTATTTCAAACAGCTTCACATGATCTTTGTATAGATTCATTGCTCCATTGTTTTAGCAACTTCTTTGTTGTCTTTGTGTGGAAGGTTGTCTTGATTGCAGGTGATCCTGACTTGCTAAGTCACATTGACTCTTACATGGTATCAGAGCTTGTTCTGTAATTTCCTTCCCTCATTGGAGAGGTTTTGTTGGGAGATGTGTGTTAGGAGCATCCTGGAGTGAAACAGACATCACCATTGCGATCAGGAGGCCCAAATCTGTATAGATCAACTGTTCATTTGCTAAATTTTGTCACTGAGAAAATTTTGGCAAAATTTTTTTGCCCCTGGTTAGCCTAGGCAAAATTTGTACCATACGGAGTACAGTCATCTGCATCAGTTTGCAATATCCATCCTATGCAGGGATCACATCAGCGTCGTCATTAGTCAATGGCATAAAACATTCGCTGGGTAGTTTCTTTGTCCTCTGGTTATTGTATTTGGTCTGTAGAATTTTTTGTTTTCCCTAAGTTTTGTTTTTTAAAGCAAAAAAATTTAAGTACAAAGCTCGACAGGCTAGGCCTATCAGGCTTGTACCCTCACTGTAACAAGTGGGCCCACATGGATCTCAACTCTTGCAGCTCCTACACTAAGGCTTCGGCCTTTGTAATTAAATCTCGTTGATTGTTTGTCAACACCAGCGGTTAATAATAACAGGCAGATTTTTCGACCCCGACTAGATTCCAATCAGTACTTGTCTCACGCTGGAAGTTTTCTAAGCTTGTTGGATGTTTTAACTCCTAGCAGTGGCTTCATAGTGGTTACTTTCAACCACGGCAGTCTTATAACCGGCAGATCTAAGGCTTCTAGCAGTTTGTTATCAGACCATTGGCAATCTTTTTTGTAATCGGCTGGTTTTATTAGTAGTCAAATCCACTCCCCCAATGGTGGTTATTAAAACCACCAAAAATTGCCATCCACAGATCCACAAATTGGTGGTCATTAAAAACCCTTGGTGGAGGGTAAACCGCAGTTGGCATAATCTCGTACCATTCGGCGGTTCGACTTTAAACCCATGGTTTTGCAGCCAAGAGGGCGGTTTTTTCTCAAATTGTGTTTTTTTCCCTCAGTGGTGGTTTCCTAGAAAAACTAGTGGTTTTTGTCCTCTAAATAGTGGTTTTGGCATATTCCGTCAGTTTGGGAATATTCTGTCAGGGGGCCTATTTTTTCCTCAAAGTCCTAAAATAGGGATTTTTTTGCTTTTTACATAACTTTTGCCCATAGTGACAAAATCGGGCAAATTATATATCAACGAAAAGATGACAGAGAGTACTTAGCAGTAGTATTAATCATTTTCACAGATTTTTCTGTTTGACAGCATTTATTGCAAGTTGAAGACAAATCTTCCTTTTTGGGTCCCGAGCTCATAACTTTTTGCCATGATCTCCAATTTTTGCGATTCAAGTAGTATTGGAAAGGTATTCAGTAGCTCTACAAAGCCATCTATGCACTTTTCTTAGATTTTGCTCCAAGTGCATTTTATTCAATTTGTCAATTTTTTGGCATTTGAGTGATAACTTGGGCATTTTGATACTTGAGAGGGTGAAATTTTTTTTGAGAGGATTTGTTTGCTATAATACATCATTGTGAATGATTGTAATCTCATTGGGATCTCTTTTTTTAAGATATTTTGTTGTTTTTCCCAATTTTGGTCCTTTGAGGACAATTGTAAAATGCACTAAGTATAAAGTGCCACAACAAATTGGGGTGTCTCTCTTACATAGTAAAGGGGTGTTGTTGTGTTGTTGTCTTGCTTTTTCATCATGGATGTGCCTCAATTTCCACTTTTAACTCCATATAATTATATTGAATGGAGGAAAAACATGGAGTTTGTGTTGTATAAACAAAAGTTACATAGAATAACTTTAGGCACAGATCCAGAACCCACAGGTGCTACTGAGAGAAGAAAATGGTTAGATAGAAGAGATGAGGCTTTTGGCACACTTTGTCTTGCTATTTCTCCTGATTTGAGATTTCATGTTGAGTCTTGTACAACACCAAATTAGATATGGACAACATTAGACAATCTCTGGAAAACAAGATAAAATAAGAAGGTTCAAATTAGAGAATGAGCTAATTGCACTTAATCCTCAAGATTTTGATCAAATAGAAGACTTCTTCACCAAGTTTAAGTCTCTCAGGTTGCAACTCAAACAAACTGATCTTGAGAAAGAAGATGAACAATTGATTCTATCTATTCTTGCAAAATTGGGTCCTGCATATTCAGTTTATGTTTCTACCTTTTATGCTACAATGGATGCTTTTGGTAGTGAGTTTAAAATGCCTTCACTTGAGGAGTTTGTTGCACAAATCACAAGAGAACAAGCTAAGCTACTACACATGGGTACATTGAAGTCTCCTAGAAAACATGCTCTAGTTGCAACACAAAGCACAAAAGATCCTCAGGCTTCAAATAATAAGGGAAAGAAACAAAAGGATTCAAAGTCTAATGAGCAAGAGAAAGAATCAAAGAAAACCCCCAACTCTTCTTCCAAAGAGGAGTCCAATAAGAAGAAGAAGCCAAAATGTGCTTATTGTAAGAAATTGGGTCATGATGAGACTAAGTGTTATGAGAAAAAGTTTGAAGAGATATCACAACTTCTTCAAAAACATAACATTGAGTATTCTCCATCAACAACAGTTTTACCCAAGTCTTCTTCTTCACCACCATCATAATCTACATCTACAAGGACTTGGAGAGCAAAGATATCATTGTTTTTGGGATGGCTAATCATGCATCTAGCTTGTACTCTTTCTCCCATTTTGTTTCTGATGATGATGTCGTTCCATTGATTGATATTCACACTCATGCATCAAGTGTGAATCATGTTTCCAAGGAGAAGTTTGGTCACTTGAACCTTGGTGTTCTTGCATCTACTTCGGTTCTTGAGACTAGTTTTGAGCTTCCTCCTTCTCCTTCTTCTTCAAACATTGGCATTGACATAGGTTCATCCACTTCAGTTGAGCAGGATATTGTTTATCTTCCAGATACAGTTTTGTGGGATGAGTACTTGACAGGTATTTTAGACTTGTTTTGTGAGTCCTATCTTGATGATTTGGAGGACATCATTGATGACGTTCATCACCTCTTTGAAGGAGTTGAATCTTCTACTTCAGATGAATGGGCACCATCTTCTCCTCTTCACTTGTCACAGTTTGGCATTGAGTTGGAGCATATTGTACTTCATTCGGAGGATACATCGTCTTTGGAGATTGATGTTCTTGAGTTTTCATCTTGTCCTGGATTTTCACATTCTTTGATTAGACATGCAGCACTTGGTCATGTGACATCTTTTGGTTGTGACATGTGGACACTTGAGTAGTTTTTAGAGACATCATACATCATGAGGCTTTTTCCCTCATACCTTGAGATGGAGTTTCTTCGACATTAGCCTTTGGACTTGTTTCTTCCTAAGGGAAAGAATGTTGTTTGCAAGCCTTGGATTCTCTTCAGCATTCTTCTTCAAGCATTCACCATCAACATGGGAGCTACTTCATTATGGGGGGGACTTATAGTCTCACACTTTCTCTCCTATGGGGGGGTAATTGATTATATGTGCTGGATGTAGTTCTTGGGAGGTCTTGAGTCCTCCTTCCATCACATCTTTCATTTGTTTTCTGCACTCTCACTTTTGGAGAGGAGTTTTGTCCCATGAGGTTTTCTCCTTTTCTCCACTTGAGATTTGTTGTACATGGGTACCTAACATGGCCTAGTAGCCGGGACCCATCCAATCATTGCATCTTTGTTTTAGTCAGCTACTCCCTAAGTTGTACTTAAGGGGGGGTGTTGGTGTGAACACATAATTCACACATGTTAAGTTGACTTAGTGAGTCTTCTAGATGTCTAGTTGAGCCTAGTTGTGTGTTGAGTTGTTGATAGTTGGAGTGAGTTGTCTTATCCTCCACATGTGCAATTAGTTATCATCCTCTAATTGACACATGTAGAAATATCTCCACTTTCCACTCCACCTTTCACTCCACCTTCTAGCTCTCACCTTGCCTTTATAAGCAAGGCTCACTCATTGTATTTCATACAACTTCACATGATCTTTGTATAGATTCATTGCTCCATTGTTTTAGCAACTTCTTTGTTGTCTTTGTGTGGAAGGTTGTCTTGATTGCAGGTGATCCTGGCTTGCTGAGTCACATGGACTCTTACATTTTTGTCCCATGAGGTTTTCTCCTTTTCTCCACTTGAGATTTATTGTACATGGGTACCTAGCATGGCCTAATAGCTGGGACCCATCATTGCATCCTTTCTTTAGTCAGCTACTCCCTAAGTTGCACTTAAGGGGGTGTTGGTGTGAATAGGGGTTTTTCCTAACTAGTTTAGTTAATTTTCCCTTGTGTGAATAATTCATATTATTTAACTATTTATTAGTTAAATAATATTCACACATCACACATAATTCACATGTTAAGTTGACTTAGTGAGTTTTCTAGTTGTTTCTAGTTGTTGATAGTTGTAGTGAGTTGTCTTATCCTACACATGTGCTCTAGTTGGCATCCTATCCTCTAGTTGTCACATGTGATAGGAATGTGACACTTGTCATGTGACTACAACTCCTTGATTGTCATCTTTGCCTTTATAAGAAAGGCTCCCTCATTGTATTTAATAAAACTTGGTGTATCGAATATTGCTCCATTATTTTAGCATATTCTTCTTTTTCTCTTAGTGTGGAAGCTTGTCTTGATTATAGGGATCCTGGCTTATTGAGTCACATTGACTCTTACAAGAAGGAGATCCAAACTATAGGGATTTTCCCCTTTTGTTGTATAGAGAAGAAACTAACCCAAATCCAATCAATCAAGCTATGATTAGGACATGAAACCCTAGTTAACAAAGATCTGAGTAAAACAGACTACCGATACCTGAAACCCAGTAGCCAAAGGAATAACAAAGGTTAATGAACAACTCAAAAACTTTTCTCAGAGGTCAGAATACCCAGGACAAGGGTGCTTGGGTGCCCTGGTCCCAAATTAGGGTTTCTAGAAACTGTAAACTCTATCAAGTCTATACTAGAAAGCTTGTTGTTCTTCTCGGATATCCTTCCAAAACCTGCCCATGTGACCTGCACACATGAAAAGAGGGAAAAAGTTGGGTGCTTTTTGGGAGCTTGCCTCAGCGAAGCTTTGTGAATGGTGTTTCCACCTCCACAATAGAAAATATGATTGATGAAGAGTGCATGCCCTAGGAGGGCAAATGCAAATCCAAAGTAGAATGGAATGCTAACACAAAGCATGAAGGGAGGAAGTCACCATGAGCATGGAAATCCTTGTATGCTTGTAGATGACATCATAACTTGACTGAAGAAGTTGATGTAGCCTGCAATATCTTCACAAGACTTGCAATATGTTAATGCCGCAACAATAATCCACAAGAGAGAGTTGTAGAGAGCATGAGAGAGAAAGAGTGAGAGTACAAGAGTGCCAAGATTTTGCTAGGGAGAGTTAGATGTTCAAATGAATAGAATAAATTACTTTTATATGCATTCCTATTAATTTCTCGAGAGTTAAACCATATAAGGCTGGCATTATGAATGTTTTAAAGGGCCTAAGCTGACAAGACCACTTTTTAGGGCAGGGCTAAAGGAGTACCTAGGGCGCTTGGGTGCCCTGGTCCTTTAGCTAGGGACCTCTTGAAAAAGGGCACTTAAAGCATGCTTAGTCCTACCTTATGATTCTTTTTTAGGTTTCATGCATCAAGATCAAGTATTACATGCTTAACGATAAAAAAGGTGCTAGAATAGGTCCTAATAAACAAGGGTAAATATTTGCGGCCCATCTAGGAGCTAAACTAAGGGTAAAATGGTGGTGTACACATTTTACGACAATACGCCAATATGTCAATTTAATATTTCATGGAGGAATTATTGTTTAATCATCATATTCAACAATAGGCTTACACACATTCTAAAGTCTCAAAAAAATGACAAATGGCATATTGAATGGAACTATGGGATGCATTATCTTGTCTTTAGAGGTTGGTTCAAAAATGGTGCAAATTTTATGTCACATTAATTCTTCTTCAGAGAGATTTTATATTTTACTTGGAAGACCTTGGATACAACAATGTAAAGAAATGTCTTATATGTTAGATCAATGTATCAAGTGGTATAAGGAAGAACAACTAAGATTAGAATTGGCAATTTATAAGACTAAGTGAGCCTATAGTGATAAAATCCAAAGTTACTTATATGCACATTCCTGTTTTAAATAAATTGATAAAGCAAGGCCTAAAGCACCTCAAATTGCAAAACCTATAGTTAATGTGCATAAAGGGTTTGATATTTTTATGCATTCAGGAGATCCTTATGACAAAAAAATTAATCATGTGTCAAAAAACAAAAAGAATGAAGTATTGTAAATGTTAAGGAATTTAAACATATTTGAACTTCTATAGGAACTTATTCTACTTGGGTTCCAAAGAAATATTGAAAATGCAAAATTATACATATGGAACCGCCTCCAAAGAAATAGGAATAATGGGCAAATAAGGATAAATTAGTAATTCCACCACTCTCTATCACATTTTTTAAAGGTTCTACGATACATAGTGATGAAAAATTTATTCTTCATGATCGAGAGAGAGAGAGAGAGAGAGAGAGAGAGAGAGAGAGAGAGACTCTCCCTATATCTATCCTCTCTTTCTCTATATCTTTATCTCTCCATCTCACTCTCTCCCTCTCCCTATGTCTGTTCCCCCTCTCTATCTCTCCCTCTCTATCTATATATCTCTATCTCCCTCTCTCTTTTCCTCTCTAGATATCTTTATCTATTCTCCCTCTATCTCTCTAGATCTCTTTATCCTCCCTATCTCTCTATCTCTCCCTCTTTATATCTATCTCTCCATCTTTCCCTCCATCCCTCTCCATATATCTTCCTCTCTCTATCTCTCCCTCTCCCTCTCCCTCTCCTCCTCTTTATATTCCTATCTATCTCTCCCTCTCTATACCCCACCCATCTCTCTCTCCCTCTCTATCCCTATCTCTCTATCTCACCTCTCCCCTTCTCTATCTCTCTATCCAACCTCTATCTCTTCCTCTCTATCCATATCTCTCTATCTCCCCTCTCCCCCTCTCTATCTCTCTACCCCCATCTCTCCCCCCTCTATATCACTATCACTATCTCTATCTCTATCTCTATCTCTATCTCTATCTCTATCTCTCCCTCTCCCTCTCACTCTCTATCTATCTATCTCTCCCTCTCTATCTCCCCACCTCTCTATATCTCTCCCTCACTCTATCTATATCTCTTGTTAGAAGGATATAGGGCATGGAGTAGAACCGATTGGGAGCTGGCGCATACATCATGCAGAGGCCGGGGCCAACCTAATATGCTAAAGGTCACATCCATATATGTAATATATACATTATATATGTAGGATAGGATAATTAAGGTAGGATATAATAGAATTTAGATAAAACATGTATGTAGGATAGTGAGGTAGAGACTTAGACTTGTCAGATAATGGATGTATGATGTTTGGTTGCTACATATTTATACATGGAGATCTGTTGGTATCTGATAATTCTTTGGTGTCTTATTGTTATGATATGTCTGTGATACTTTGCATATGTTATTCTTGGTATTTTTCTATCAATCTCTAACTACTTAACTGAGGTATAAACTGAACACAAATACTTGGCTGAGGACCAGATCTCTAGACTAATATCCCTCCCTATTTCTTGCCAACATTTGGTTATGTTTCTGGGACCCTAGAAGAGGGTAGTTAAATATTTAAGGGGTGAAATATTCAAAGAAGCAGTACGAAGTACCAGAAAGAAGAGAAGACTAGGTTGGTAGAGAAAATTTTCAATTTGCAAAGAAATCTGGGTCTCCTTAAGTTCCTACCTCTGTGAGTGGGGGGCATACACTTAAGGGGATGACAAATGGAAAGGGGTGGGATCTGCAGGGATCTTTTAATCAATGTGACTCTTCAAATAGGGATACCATGAGATATAAAAGGACTAATGGAACTCCAAATCAAGAAAACCCATGGTGAAAGGAGAGAAGCAGAAGAAAAGAGAGATCAACGAAGACATTAGAACTAAAATGCAAATAAGTAGGGAAGAAAGGTTGAAGAAAACTCAGGAATGACATGCACATTATTGTAGAAGGATGGAAAAGACACAAGAGATTAGAAAATATATGATAATAGAAGTTGCAAAAGGAAAAGAGGAACAATTTATGGTGCGTGCCATTAAGGGTGCTGCTAGAAGGGAAAAAGAAGACCAACGCATCATGGAGGATGCTGTTGTGTGCACCATTGTGGGTGTTGCTGAAGAAAGGAGATTAGAAGAAGAAGAAGTAGAGCACGTCATGGAGGATGCTACTGAACGCGCCACTGTGGGTTCCACCAAAGAGGAAAGCGGAAGGGAAAAGAAAGAAAGAGGTGAACTAGGGTTTCACTGAGCCTTAATCTTGCCATAGACTGCCATAAATTCTGAATTAACATCAAAAATTTTGAATTTGGATGAAGAATACATAGAGGAGCTAAAAGCATAAAGAAGATAAGTGGAAGAGGAGAAGATGCGGTAAACATTGAGAGGAGTTCCAAGGATTTTAGAAGGTTATTTCAATCATCACATGATGATGTCATTGACAAATAGAAGAGTATCCCCTAATTTAAAGAGAAACTATGAAGAGACATAACCCCTAGACCATGAGTCACCCTGAGTGCCATATAAAGCAAGAAGAATTTTAATTCACAAGGAAAATATTCAAGTAAATAATGAAGCAAACATAACAGAAGAGATTAGGAGTAATTTCAAAGAAGTTTTAGGAGAAGAGTGCTTTGATATCTGACTACACAGAGACAAGGGAAGAGAAAGAACAAACTGATTTGATAGAAGACAACCTAACCAGAAGAGAAGCCCAGAGGAAACCTACTGCAAATTACCAGGGACATTGAGAAGACCAATCATGGATATTCCTATTAAGTTACTAGTATTTGAGAAGGATACTATTGAAGCAACATAGCACATTTTTATTTTGGAGCTAGAATGGGGTAATAAAGAATTAAATCAAGTTGTTTGACTTCATAGGCACCTTGCGGAATGAAGCATTGAAGTGGTATAGGAAGATCTGTCCAAAAAGTGATAAGGAATGGGATGAAACCAAGCAACAATTTTTGGAGAATTTTGAATTTTCATATATTCCTATAGAAGGGGTCAGTAAGATGAGAGATTTGATGCAATTGGATAAAGAATCAATAAAGGACTTTGATAAAAGATTCAAGGAGACAACTAGGAAGTTGGAGGAACCACTAACCGAGAAGCAAAAGATAGAATGGTTCATTTCTAGAATAAGCCCTAAAATAAGATCAACCTTGGATGGAAGAACATTTGCAACATATGTGGAAGTAGTGACACTAGCCTGTCGGATAGAGTTGAGCAATCCTGGCACAGACAAGACAAGATGAAGGAAAACTTAGAAATGGAGAGGTTGAAAGTGGAATTAGAACAATTAAAGCTAAGACATGAGATTTTGGCCAAGCAGGAGGAGAATACACAGAAGCAAAGACCTAATATTTGGTGCTCATACTATATAAGGGAAAGTCACTTGAGAAATGAATGCCCTAGAGTAAAAGGTGAAAGGCAAGCTGCAACAATGAAGGTAGACATCAAAACAACAACAAAAAGAATAAATATAGTATATTATGGATTGTGCAGAGAATGGGATGACCATGAAACACCAGATTGTCCTTCACAAAACTTCAGGAGGAAAAGAGATATTGATGATGAAGAAGATGAAACATGATACAGTGGAAATAACAAAAACTTAGCAAAGAGAAACAACATGACATATGTGAAAGGAATAGCAGAAAGAAACTCATATGATCAAGGCTACAAGCAACCAAATTGGAGAAACCAGAGGAATGTCAATGCAATAAAAAATTCAAACTCTAGCTGTCCATCCTATGGGAATAGCTACAATAATGATGACAGAGAGAAGTTTGGAGGCTACAGATGAGGTCGAGGCCATGGAAGAGGTCAAAGAAGGAGAGAGGATGCCACATGTTTCAAATGCATTAAGCTAGGCCACTTTGCTAATGAATGCTGAGGTGAAAGAAGAACACAATGTTCATTCTGTAGCAGTACATAGCATGACCTATTTTCTTGTGATAAAGCACAATAGTACTTTTAGAATTCACCACCACAATCTAAGAGTGATGAGTCAAAACTTGAATACAAAAAAAAGGGCTAGGATCATAAGAAGGGAACCTAGGGGTCAAGGAGCAAGAATGTTTTAGAAGAACAACAGGGATAAAACAACACATCTTCAACAAAATCTATAGAAGAAGAAGAGTATTACCAGAGAAGCAAGTCAAAACATATAGGAAAAGATAGAAAAAGAGTGAAGGAGAAAGTTGTGGTACTAACAAGATAAGGAATGAATACTAGAAGACATTACACCATTGAGACAAAAGAGGAAGAAGAATTTGTTCCTACTAAGAAACAACATGAGGAAGTTTTGCATAAAGCTAAACACACAATAAGGAAGGAGAAAGAAAAGGGAAAATAATACAATCAACAAATAAGTAGAAGCTCTCAAGCAGTTAGCCCAATTGACACAACAACACAGACTCATTGAGAAACTTAAGCAATTTTCTAAATATTGGAATAAGGAGCAAGGTCAAAAGAGCCAACTCCAGAGGATGGGAAGGATAGATACAACATGGAAGACAAAGCCACTTATGGTGGATGTCCATATAAATCATAGAAAAGTCTGGAATGCCATGATAGATCTGGGAGCAGATGTCAACATGCTAACAAAGATGTTTTGGGAACAGTTAGGAAGACCTAAATTGACAGAGACAACTTACAATATAATTTTGGTAGATAGATCCAATATGCAGACAACTGGAACATGGAAACAAGTGGAAGTTAACCTAATGGGGGTCAAATAAGCCTTAGACTTTGTCATTGTAGCCATGAAGGATCAAGGGGAATCTTTTGATGTACTTTTGGGTTTGAGATGGTTCGTGGATGTAAATGGTATCATAGACTCCCAAAAATAAGAGCTATCATCTGTTAATGATAACAAAATTGTCAATATTCCTTTGGGATCATCAATGAAAGAAGCATACATAGAAGAAGTCAATCAGTTAGAAGACAATGATAAGGATTCAAAGAATTTCTACACAATTTCAAGGTTGGAAGCAGAAGAAACAATAGAATAGCCAAACTCTGAGGGAGAATTGGAGATAGAGGATGATCACTACATCACATATAGTGAGGAAGTTCTAGAAGACTGGTTGAGGGAAGAACTGAAACTAAAAACACATAAAATGGTTGGTTATCGGAGGATATTCATGGTCAAAATTAGTGAGGAAGACATACTGCAATCCTCCACACTTCATCAAAAGTCACCGCAGATCACTTGCGACACATTTAGGAAGGACAAAGCGGCTATATCTTAAAAATTTCACCGAATGAAGCAAAGGAAGCAAAGAAATCAACATACCAAGATGACTGAGTTCTTAGAGATACAAACAAGATAGCCACAGGAAAATAGGAAGAAGAAAATAGAAAAGATAAAAGGAAAATAATGTAGGGAGGTTCTTTCAAATACCAAACCACTAGATCATCAATCTTCAGAAGAAAGAAACTGATTGCAGAGAGATTTCGCCATTGTACCATAGTGTATGATAGACTAACTACTAACAAGAGACATAACTCAAAACACAAAAAGAAAGGATATAAGATTAAAAAAAGGAAAATAATAATGGGAAAGTGGGGAAAATTAGGGTGAAAATGAGGGGTGTTTAACCCTAATCAAGAATTACAAACCTCACTTTGCATTCAAACTTTGGTGAATTTGGAGCTCTGAGAGAAAATACAGAGGTGAACAAAGTAGTGAAGAGTACAAGATCACAGATAAGCATAAAATATACAATGGCTACCCCTGAGTTGATTGATATCACACACAAGCCAAGGCCGTAGTTCAAGAAATACCCATGGAAATCCCTAGAAGTGGATAAAGATGATGCATTCTCAGATATGCCGTCAGATGTGGTTTACACGAAGGATGTTAGAAAGCACATTCACAATACCTTGGCCGAGATAGACCACATGAAATTTGAGAAGTTAAGGGATACATTGGCATTGGAGATGTTGGAGACACAAAGGGATACTACTTTAGCCTTGCCAGAGCAATTGAGACAATTGACACAACAATTTAAGGAGTATTCTAGCCAACTAGAGAAGAAAATCACAGAGCAACTCAAGAAAAGTTTGGCAGAGATGACGAATAAGTGTGCCAAGGCACACACTCAATTGGACACAAATAAAGAATATACAACAGAGCATTGTGAAGGCAAACATTCGTTACCAGTTTTGTTTACAATGGCCACAGTCCACTAAAGCAATAAAAGACCAGATGGATGCTCTGGAATTACAAATAACAGAAGTTGCATCCCAGTGTGATCCTCTGACTGATAAGGATGGAGTAATAAGGGCACAGGTAGAGATACTCCATAACCAACATCAACAACTCTAGGACCAGAGAGACCAAATAAGGAGTCAAATAAAATAGTTAAGGGAAGTTGTGAACCTAAGATTGACTAATCTAACTGGAAGTTTTGTCGAGTGTTGGTTTACAAATTTGTCCCTCGCAAAAAACTATAGAAAAATGACTCGAATGCCCAAGTAGAAGGACAAATGGCACCAACAGTTGGAGAAGTTGCCATTAAATTAGCAACCTTCCTCTGAATTTTAGAGGTACAACTCCCTCCTAAGCTATACAACGAATGAAAATGCGGGGTATGCTTTTGACTAGAAAGTAGGAAAGGCTTACTAACATATACACATAACCATGAAAGTATATGCGGAAGATTAAAACTAAAATGAAGGAGATGCAAGTTAAATGACTCACAGTTCACCTACCCTACAACTTCAATCGGTAAACAAGAGAAGACGAATAGCAAAACATTTTCAAGAGATAATTTTATCATGAATTCAAAGATTCAGAAATAAAAATCCCCACAATTCGTTATCACAGAAACTATATTGGAAAATGATTACAGACCCACACAGGGATTTTCAATCTAAAGGAATCATAAATGAGTTCACAGAATCATAAACATCTTCCTTATTTCTCCCAATACAAAAATGAGTTCATAGACTCATCCTCCTGTACAACAAAGTGTAGCTGAAAACAAAAACTCTACTCTTACTACTTCCCCTATTCCATCGAAGCTCCAGAAGAGACCCCTAAGACTGCAGAACATATATTTATACATTTTTCTGAGAGCCTCTCATATTCTGTAACTGCTTCTTGAAAAGAAAAGAGAATTCCGTTACTTTCTCTGGCAAAGATTTATGAAAAGGCAAGGTGAAAAGAGGAAAAAGCTTTTTCTCTCTCGTAACATCCCTTTTTTTAGAATTAGTTACAATAACGGGTTATATTCGAGTCTTTCTATTGTCCTTCCTTTTTTCATTTCATCTTAAAAAGATTATACATGTAGCTTTGATTATAATAGAAAGCCTTAAGTTACAAGTATTTTTGGAACCTATCCACAATCTGCCACATAGTCCAAGTGAGACACCATTTTGTTATCACAATTATACTTCACCTTTATAGCCCAAATAAAGTTAGCTTTCCCTCTTTTCATATATCACAAAATCTGCATTAGTTCTCTACTTTCTGCTAGTACTCGGGGAGACACCCTTTCTTGTTGCAAGATTGAGAATACAGTGAAAGGCATGCACGACAGAAAATGAATCTGAGAATGAGGCACCTCAAGAAAGGGTCAGATAGAATGCGTGCCCAAACAAAGTCAAGAGAGCTAGACGTTGCAAGAATCTCTCCCCAGTCTGAAAGAAAAGATGATAGAATTTTGTCTACTTGGTCATATGCACCTGTCCCAAGGTTGACTGTTGACATACCAACCAGTCAGCAAAAAGCTGGTAAAGGGGCTATGAGGAAAAATGTGAAAAGACTCCCATTGTTCTGGTAGCGAGAACAATCTAATTTAGAAGTGTTCACACAAGTGGGTTGCACTGCTGGAGAAAGGAGTAATGCTACAGACTCTCCTTTTTCTGTACCACTAATAACCTTGAACACATTACTATTGTCACTATCAATGATGACAAAGAGGGGTTTTCTAGTAAAGGGAATGATGTAGCCAGTATAAATACAGTTCATACCTCTGCTTCCTTGAGAACTTAGCCATAGCCCGCCACTACCACTATTGCCTAACTTCCCCCTCTCATGAATGGAGAGTCTTTGAGTTGTAGGACTATCATGTGGTGAACTCAATGGAGAAACAGAGGTTGCATCTGAAGATGTATCCATTACATGGTGATCAACCTAAGATTCTGCCTCTACATGATTCAGTATAGTGCTAGATGTAGATAGTGATACAGATCCTCGAGTTGGATTACCTGAAGCTGATATATATAGTAGTACCGCACTACCAGCTAGAAGCTCTTCACAAATTGTGACTAATACCTGTTTGGAGTCCAATTGTAGAAATGCCTTAACATCTAGATGAAGATGCGCATTGGGACTTTATGATGGGAAAGAATTGATATTTCTCATCACCTCATTATTGGTGCTTTAGGGGATATAACTATATTGTTGAGCCATAGTTTCTTCACCTCATCCTTGAGGTTAAAGGATGAGCATGACAAGATATGCTATTTCTATTTTTTTCGTCAAGTGCAAATTCATGAATAGTGGCCACAATCAACAATATGACATTATCTACGGCTCACATTCACTGTGCATAAACTACAAAAGAGGCATTTCATGAAGCAACATTTCTCAACAGTTTGTTGCCTTTTTTGTGCTTCTACATTTTACATACATGTTTGCCAGAGCACCTTGAAACTATAATAACTGATGGACCAATGGAGGCTACAGACTGGGTAAATGAAATGCAAAATGTTTTGAACTTCTTTAATAATAGTAGAAACACAAAATGATTCTCCTTTCCAACAAAGTAATGGAATTAGCTATAGGAAAAGTCAAACTCAATTTCAATGGATCAGAAATTACTGTCAAACTGGGTGACAAAAATCTTATACCTCCAACGTTGTTCTCCTCTTGCATCACCCTGTGTGTTTACTGTTAAAAAATGGCTTGTTCTTTCTCGATAAATGCATTAAATCAAGTCGAATAATTACTAGCTCAAATAATTCGTGCTAAAAATGCTTGATAAGACATGAACTCTAACAAATGCATTAATTGCAAGCATTTCTCGCACACGACCTTGATGTGTAATTATTACTCATAACCTTTCAAAAGTTAGAACTTTTCGCTTCATAATATGTTCCGGATATATTTCCCTGTAAATCTCCCGCAAGTTTTTGACTTAAACAAGGCTTCGAGGAAAATGAGACTATAGTGAGGGAACGTTGAACCTTTGAACCTTTGAACTTTTGACAATGAGGTTCAACTCGAAAGTTCAAAGATATAAAATGAGTTACACAAAGGGACCAACAATGACTTTTGAAGAAAATATTGAATTTTGAACCATTGAACCGTTGAACTCTTGAACTCTTGAACCATGAGAAGGGTTCAAGTTTGAAGGTTCAATTCTACAGTAATTTCGTAAGTAAGATGACAGGCAGATGTATTTTTAATAAAAACAGGATGACTTGAGGAGTGAACATATTGACCAATAAATAAAAATGGTACATCAATGCTTGGTCGAGAAAGGATTATGAAAAATTGAATAAGGGTAAATAGAAGGGTAACATCGAGGATAAGAAGACTACACAACAATACAAATACCAACAACTATAGGAGAAGTAGAGGACAAATATATCAAGATAGAGGTACAAATAATAATGTTGTCTAAGGAAAAGAAACAATGGGATAGCAGTTTGGCGCAGGTGAAATAGATTTACAAGAACATCTTACCTAGTAGCTAATTTTTCATGTCTTGAGGATAAGACAGTTTTGAAGGGGGGATGATGTTAGTAGGATACATGGAATGGAGTAGAACCAACTAGGAGATGGCTCATACATCATGCAGAGGCTAGAAGATGACCTAATATGCTAAATGACACATTCCTATATGTAATAGATACAATATATATGTAGGATAGGATAAGTAAGGTAGGATATAATAAAATTCAGATAAAGTATGTATGTAGGATGGTGAGGTAGAGACTTAGACCTTTCGGATAATGGATGTATGATGTTTGGTTGCTACGTATATATGCATGGAGATCTATTAGTATCTAATAATGCTTTGGTGTCTTATTTCTATGATATGTCTGTGATACTCTACATATGTTATTCTTGGTATTTTCTATCAATATCTAACTACTTGACCAGGGTATAAACTGACTACAAATGCTTGGCTGAGGACCGGATCTCCAGACTAGTATCCCTCCCCATTTTTTCCAACATCTCTCAATCTCCCCTTCCCTAAAAAGAAACTAGATTTTTGCTTACATAATCTAACAATAAAATAATACATATCCCATACTATGTATTTCATAATCCATGAGAATCAAATAATACATCAAATGATTACAAAATTCTCATAAGTACATATCTATTACCAACAATGAGGATAACATCACTCCATATTTAAAATATATAAAGGGGTCAAAACTACAACCCTCACAATGATAATACACACATTAATCCTTAAGCCAACTCCACATGTACAAGTGGCCATTACATAGTACATCATAAATATAAATATTGTCATGCCCACGTTTGCCATGTGGTCATGACATGATAACCATATGTTATGCTCACCTTTGTCATGTGGTCATGACACGAAATATCAAAATTTTTTTCCACTTGACTCTAAAATCTCCTCGCATGCAACATACGCGCTCGGTGACACACACACGTAATGTGGTTGTATTCGCAACACACGTTAGGCACGTCGTACAAAGGTGGGAAGTCAAACATGATGTGGGATGACATGAAACTCCTTTCACAATCCCTATGATAATGACGGCAACTAAGGGGGTGTGTGTTGCAAGAAGCATCACTAAGAGGGGTGGTTTCCATCCTGGAACCAACCCTAGGGTTTCCTAAGTGAAGGTGATGCAGTTTCGACCTAAGTCAGAACCTAACCCTAGAATTAAATTATTGACTAAAATAACTTTAAAAATAAAGAAGTTAACATGATAAGGTTAGATGAACTGAAATAACCATCTAAAACTATTCAAGGAAATAACAAGATTTCAAGCCTTCAATTAAAACATTTAACCAAATACTTAAACGGGAAAGTAAAATACTAAAATAAATTGATTAAAATAATCCTATCCTTAATCCTAAAAAGTTTGATAGCATGACGATACTAAGGGTAAAATTTCCCTAAATTTTTGGTAGCATAACGCCACTGTATCAGCTATGTGAAAAGTAAAATAAACTAAAATAATAATTCCATTATAGAACTTTTACAAAATTTAGAACAAATTAAATAATTTAAATAACTCAATGGTTCCAACTATAAGATTTAAGCATTTAAACTAAAACAATTAAAACAATTACTTCAACTATAGAACTTGAATAAATTAAATACAATGAATTAAATAAACCACAACTTAAAGTTTTAAACAATAAAACACACTAACTCACTAAGTGGGATTAAAGGAATAAACAAGGGGTTAAAGTTAAACATCCCCTAAAACCTAGGACATCACAAAGCCCTAGAAAACTAGTTATAAAAGCATGATTAAAACCTTATTTTCTCACACAATTCTAACTTTATGTTTAATGGTTGCAGGTCCAAGTGGAGAGAAAAAGGGAAAATCCCTTCCCCAAGTGGAAAGGTTATTTTCCCAAGCTTTAATATTTTCTAACTACTTGTTTATTGTTTCTCCATATTTTCTATGCTAACCTAAGGTTCCTTTTTTTTATATTTATTTTCTAACATTTCCTTGTTTTCTATATTCTCTATGTTTGCAACTAAGCTAATAGTTTAAGCTTAACATTAAGTCAAATAGTTCTCTAATAAAATTTATTTGTTTTCAAAATAACTTTACTCTCTGTTTAACTTTACTCTTTGCTTTTTTTTATATACACATAGATAAGTTATACCTGTATAAATATATATATTATACATGTTTAAGAGTATATATATATATATACACATATATACAGAGGTTAAAATATAATAAACTTCATATATCAACTTGTGTGCTAAAATAGCACAGGGTCGAATAGAATACATATAATAGAGACTGTTGTTTATGAACAGAGAAGGGATTGTTTCATTTTTTATATAAAAATACAGAGACCAAAGGAGGGGGACCGAGTAGGGTGGTGCTGCCGGTTGGGGGGTTGGGCTCCCACCTCCACAGCAAGGCTCGGCCCTGCACAGGCGGCCGACACCACTGCTTTATTTTTTTTTAAACTTTAAAAAATAAAACCCTAATCTAAAACATAAAGCGCGAAATGATTTTATAATGCTTTTCAATATATAAAATCTAAGTCACTTAAAACTTATAAAATGATAGTGTATATATATATGTTTGTATGTATTATATATTAGTAATATCCCCTCTCTGTATTTTTTTAATAAGAACATATATTATTTAAAACAACCAATCACAATAAATAAATAAACACACACACACACACACACACACACACACACACACATATATCACCATAGGGTATTAAGAGAGGTAAAATAATTTTTTTATTTCCTTAACAACACAACCATTGATTTTTTTTTGAATAAAAAAATAGATATGTATACATATTTTATTTTGTAAAACATTAGGTCTCATTTATTTCATTCTTCAAATAATCAAAGGTAAGGCATTTTCTCTTCTTTTCAAGCATCTCACTTATACATTTAATATGAAAAATCAAGAGGGAGAGAGAGAGAGAGATAAAGTTTTTCCATACTATATTTATTTTCCCATAAGATCATGATAGTAATAACTCAATGTCGTCACATTTTATAAGAATGGAAGAATATTTTTACAAGGATTTAAATACAACAAAGGCTTCCCCAAAAAGAGATTTACTCTCTTGAACCAGAAAAACTCATACACGGCTCAAAAGCCAAGGCTTACACATTGCCTTCATTTTTACAATAAACTTAAACACACTTTTCTCTTCATGAATCCAAAACTCAATCTCTCCTTCAAGAGATAAACCTACAAAGCAAGAAAGTTCTTCCAAGGCCATGGGGAGCTCACCTCCCAACCATTGGCTTGCAAGCAATCCATCCCCGAGGTAGGAGGCCAACAAGATAACCAGGTGCATACTCATACTAAGGGGTTTTCAAGCACACGCACAACAAGAAGCACATTCCCAACCAAGGGTATACACAACACCAAGTCCATATACCATGGAATTGAAACAAGAAGGAGAGAGTGGACTACTCTCCTCAAGGGGAAAGACATCAATACCAACTTACTCATCTCTTCAATACTTTTTCCTCATATTTCAACTTAATAATTTTCTCCTCAAAGTCCTCTCATGTTACAACTTAACCATCTTAATATATCAATAATCACAAGGAGGGCACTCTTGCCTCTCAAAGACAACCATAATCTCAAATAAGGCCTCAATCCAAACAACTCCTCTCAAGGAGTGATCTTTCCCCTAGGAGGTTCTCACCTCTCTCCAAACCCCAAATACAAGGCAAGCTTCTTCCACACATGTGGTGAGCATTTGCCATAAACAACACATCCCAAAGAATTAACACAAAAACAATAACACAACCAAACAAGAGCATACCAATACATGCATTACTTAAGCAAATAAACAACTACTAAAATCTTGAAGACTTTTGAGAGCTTACCTCTCAAGCTCTCCAAGTATGAAGGAGTTGAAGAAGATCTACACAAGAGTTCTCCAACACTTCAAAATTCCTCTCCAAGATCCAAGCCCTTCCCAAATCCAAAGACCAAAAGCCCAAAAGAAAGAACCCTTCTCCTCTCAACAAGAGGGAGATGAATAGGGTTTCAAAACTCTTCCCAATGGATGAGGAGGTGACACATGTCACCTTTCCAATTAATGAAGAGGTGATACTTGTCACCTTCCCATTCATTCTCAAATGCACAACTTCCCACAAGTTCTCTCACACGTGTGAGATATGGAGGAGTAGAGTGGTGACACATGTCAACCTCTCATTCCTTCTCCAAGGCACTTGTCCCCATATTTCTCCTCACACATGTGTGAGGCATGGGGAAGAGGAAAGTAGTTAAGGTTAACTTCCCAAAGGCTCTTACATGGTGTGCTCACACATGTGAGAGCCTTGGGATCCCCCCAATCCCACTTAAGAGCATTGGGTTGTGGGATGGAATGGGACATGTCACCCAATCCTTAACCCAAGATTCAAATTTCTCCACCTAACTCTTAGGGTTAAAAAGAGGGGTCAAAAGTGAGTTAGAACTCATGATTTATGGCCTAAAAGGTGCCTAACCCATAGGTAATTGACCTAGACACCTTAAACACATGAAATTAGCCTTAAAAGACTAAAAAAAACCAATTAAAATGCCCCTAAACTTTATGAACGAAAATGACACAAGATGACAACTCACCAACTACTCAACCTAAGTCAACCTTAGGTGACACAAATTTAAAAATCAAAATCAAAGGTAACACACTACAATTATGCTCAACACAATTAACCTTAGTCCACCTTAGGGACTAGGTTGGTTTTATAGGGATAATACTTAGGGTTATTTGTATGACCTCTTGTTTCCATTAGCCATGGAAAATACCTGCACACTACACAAACACATCAATAACCTAAGGTGCATCATAGCCAAAGTAAATTAATTCATACACACACATGATGGCACAAGTACATGCATTCTGAGATATATCACATGATAAAATTCACTTGATTCTCAAATCAATTATATTTCCAATATCACAATAAGGATCATTAATCACAGTATTTCATCAATTCAATCATCTAACTAAACTATTTCAATTGCATCAATTATAATATCACATTCAACATTATAGAATCAAAATATAATCTAGCATGTAAAGATATAGCATCATCATAATATAACTCATCTATCTAATCAAAACATAAATTAAGCTCATTGAATGTCTAAATATACAGGATCAATAGTCCTCAAAATGTCCACATGTCAAAATATAATTCTGAACATCAAGTCTCATAATCAAAACAAGAAGTGCAACAAAAGTGGCCTCACACAAAACACTAAAGGATCCAGTTCAAGCACAAATAGGTGTTTTTCCAATCAATCCTAGCTAGGGTGTCCATCGCCTATGCATACACAAATTAACACAACCACCCTAACAATAGATCCACAACCACACTAAATCATCTCTTAGATAAGGTCACAATTCCATATACTGAACCCTTAGCTTGAGTGAAGCATAACAAATTGGTCTAATAGTACAACTAATATAGTCACACAAGGGTGGGCCTCACAAATATGAAGGATTCCAATTCAACTTTGTAATCTAATTCCTCCAAGTTGTTGCAGCCAATGTGGAAGGTTTGAACCCACCATGCGGATGTCCCTTTCCTCCACAACCATTAGTCTGGCAATGAAGCTTCCAACCAATAATGCAAGAGTGTGGGAATAACATACAACACTAGTGATTATTTATTAGATTAATTCCTTATCTTTATGCATTCATAGAAACTATTTCACACACATGTACAAAATTACACTTAAAACATAAAACATATAAAATACACACACATACACACTCACATTCCACTCATCACTCAAATATACCAAACACATAGAATAAAATTACATCATACAAGACAAGAACATAATTACAAACACTCAAAGATAACACAAAAATACACAACCATGACTCGACTCAAAATCTAATACACAATCAAGACTCAACCCAAGTCATAGGAACCCATCAAGACTCATCTCCCAACTGTGTAATGTACCCAAACACCACTACCTCACATAAGACAAGAAGGTTAACTATACCACCACAGAGCACCCTACCCCAACCCCTCAGGGTAGAACATGGTATGCATACCAAAAATAGGCCACAAGTCTTATCTTCAGAGATTCCTAGCTACTAGTGATGGATGGAGAAAAACAATGCATAAAAAACTTGTGGACCTTCTTCCATCAAGAGCACTAAAGCTTCACGTGATGTGGTGTCTATAGAGAGAAAGAGAAAGCTTGATTCCTTGGCCAACTTTCTTAAGGAGAGATGTCTAGATGTGTTGGGATTGAAGTAGAGAAGATGATGTCAGGATGTATCCACCCATGACAAGGACATCTAACCTCTCCTACTCCTTTAATCTTGTCACTTCCAATCAAATTCAAGATATCAACCATCCTAGACCTTTAGGATAATCAGGTGTTGAGAAGCTTTGAGATCACTCTCATAAATTGCTTACTCATAAAAATATCTCTCTACTCTCACGAGTAGAAGCATGACACAAATGATGCCACATATACATATATAATAAATAATGAAAAATAATTCCACATAAATATATACCCAATTATGAAACAAAGGATGCCACCTAAATATATACCCTATCATGACGCAAAAGGATTTCACATAATAAATAGAATTATTAATAAGACTTAATTCTTATAATATCAATAGAGACAGATATTCACTAATTAAATCATATCTTGAGATTTATAATTTGGGTATGGGTAAGTTTTTCTAAGGATTTAAAAAATTAAATTACACACCTTCCATAAATTTTTTTAGAGAGACCCAAATCATAAAATAAAATTTATTAATGCCACAACGAACTATGTTTTCCATGACAATTTTACCAGTTTAATAAAAAAATAGTCAACTTGTTTTAATAATAGAAAATAAAATATAAAATTTCATAAATTTAAGTTAAAGTTTATCCCCTAATTTAAAACCATGTATCTAGAAATCAGAAATACCTAGATCACTGTTTAAGAGACATGTCTAAATTAAAATGGGTTTGTATTTCTTTTTAGCCTCTTTCCAAGTTTTCTATTATGTTTTCATCCTATAGAAGAAATTAATATTTTCAATATTCTAAATACCTTATTCAAATCAAATAACCTATCAAATCTTTTTAATAATTTTAAAGAATTTTCAACAAGTATAATTCAACAAAATTCCTTTCTAAATCAATGAATCTACAATTTGTTTAAATCTTTCTTTTTGCACAAGAAACATACAATCACAATTTCTTCACAAAAAATCTTATATTCAATTATTAACCAAAGTAAATATTTGTTAAAGCCTTTCATGACAAGGAACCTACCTCAATCCTTGTACCAATTTGGTAAAAACAATGGAGATGAACCAATTAGTTCAAAAACCACAACAATCCTTCAAAATTAAAAAAAAACATTTTCAAGCCCTTAAACTTCCATAATCTATTCCAATCCTTTTTCTCAAAATTTTGCCTTAACCTTAATAGAACTAATTTTGTTCTTTTAATAATCCTTATTTTTTTTCAAAAACCTGATTTAAACCTAAAAAGAAAACTATAATATTATATTCCTATAAAAGAAAATAATACTAATATATCCCTATTCTTCCTCATGCACAATCTATTTAAAAATAATAATACTAGAACATTATTTTTTTCTTCTCAATTCTATTTAAATAAAAGAATCCTCTTAAAAACTAATATTAGAAAATATAATTTTCTAATTCACAAATAGGAAAATAATAATTTATTTTCTAAATCATTAAAATAGACTTACACATTCAATAATTAAATAAATTAACAAATTAAAACAATTAAACTTATTTCCTTTCCCAAAAGAAAATAATTACCAAAATAAATAAATAAAAGAAATAATATAATGCCAACACTATTTATTTATTTATTTAAAATTAAATTAACTCTTCTTATATTAATTAATTAATCTTTTCTCACACACTTGGAGCATAAGATAAAACACTCCAATCCCAACACTTAGTTCACCTTCCCCATTACCTGCACCTATTGTACAACACATCTTGCCACACAAAACTTTAGTAGCTTTTGTTAGTCACAACATGTATATAATAAATCTTAAAATATCAACATTTAATATTACTTTAGCATCATCATGTATATAGTCTACAAGAACCATAGAAAGTGAACACACTATCATTCTACCTCCCATTACCTAATAAAACAATAAAACACTATGGAGTCATAATACTAACATATCATAGAAATCATCCACAAAGAAGTCAAGTGAGGGATGTTACATCCTCCCCCCTTAACAAAATGCTAGCGTCAACATCACAACTGTGTGTATAACCAATGAACATAAAGTATCCCATGAAGGTTTCTCATACAATAAAACATTGATATATAATATAAAGTAAGTTCAAACAAAAGGATGAGGGTATTCCTTGAAAATATGTCTTCATCTTCCCAAGTAGCACCTCTCTTGCCAAACTCCTCCCATAGAACCTTCACTTCTGTGATTTTCCTATTGCAAAGTTTGACCTGCCTATGATCCAAAATCCTAACAACATCCACGTGAAGCTCCCTTGTAGAATCCACCTGAAGATCTTACTAATCAATCATATGTAGAGGATCATAAATATATTTCTTCAGTAAAGAAATATGAAACAAATCATGAATTCTAGAAAGACGATAAGCCACATGACTAATCTTCTCCAAGATATCAAAAGGACCCACAAACCGTGAAGCTAATTTGGAAGCCTTCCCAAACTTTATCAAACTTTTTGTTGGATGAATATTTTGTCGTTAACTCACTAACGGCAAAATAGGCATATCAGCCACAGCTATGATGAGACAAAGTCTCTCCTCTTAGCAAGGGGAGGTTCCCTCTAATTACTTAACTTTTGCAAATCAAACAACTTATCCAATTTATGTACATTAAAAACTATGTTTGTGGTGGTTCCATCTCATCTCATTCTCTGTTTTCAGAATAGATGTTTATATTTCAAACTCTAATATAAGACTTATAAATTATCACAGAATCACAGAAACACAAAGTTTTCTGTTACCTCACTTACTACTTGTAAATGGAACTATTTAGTAGAATGCAGCCCAAAGTCTTCACTCTTCTCCAAGATGGTAAAAGTAAATCAAATATAACAACTTATAGCACAAAGTCTCCAAACTATTGTATTCTCACAAACATGAACATATAACCCACAACCGATTTGATAACACAAAGTTTATCAGAATCAAATTAAGAGCGCTCTTCAATCACTTGTAACAAACTCCACACTTCAATTATTATCAAATAAGATTATGATAGCAAGACGTAAGAACAAAACTATCACAACACAAATAATCCCAAGACAAAGATTGGAATTGAACTGCTTTCTTGTATTGATAAATATTTGAATATTGATTTTCACAAAAAGCACAAAGTCTTGATTTGCTTCTCAATTCGCCAGAGTTTTCTTGCAATAGACAAAAGATAGTATTTACAAAAGAGGTCCCCTTTATTTATAGGGAAAGACCTTGAGAAAATCTAGGAAATCTACAACTAATTTGACTTATTCAACAAGAGAGTCCTATTTGACTTATGACTTCTCTTGTTTCACATGTAATTACATTTTGGAAAATTACATGTGTAGATGTCCAAAACAAAATTCCATTTACATAATATCTAAGAAAAATAAGCTAAGGCACTAGCTTCCTCCATCCTTTTTCCTTAGGAAGTTCTGATACATGGTTTGAACAACTGACATCTCGCATGCATCTAGTTTTGCTGTGTTTTCAGAGATGGTGCGAGCTCGGAGGATTGAATCCTTCACCGCCTTTACTACCTTTTCATGCTTCTCTAAATTATCCTTCAGATTCTCTAGAGTCGAATGTTGATCATATAGGTTGTCCATTGAGAGCATTGAAGGAGCTTCCTCTTCAAATTTCTTTTGTACCATTTCTTCAAAAGAACTTATCATTTCCTGTTCTGTGAGGAAACTATGATCTTCTCTTGTCAAGGTGCAAGGAAGTTCTTCCAGCCGATGTAGGAGTGTGACATCACTATCTTCGCTGGCTTCTCGAGCTTGGCACAGATCTTCAAGTAGACTCTTTATTATGAAAATACGATGAGCTAGAGTCTCCTTGGTCTTGAGATATGATTCCCTGTTGGTGACGACCCCAATGGTGATCAAATTCTTTATCTTGATCTTCTTCATATCTGTCCACTCTTCTAGACTCTCTTCTTGATCTTGCAGCTCTTGTGAAAGTAGATCCACCGGATTATCTAGCTCAGCTTTAGCTTTGTCCATTTTCTCCTTTCTTTCCACAGCGGTTTTCAATAGAACTCGTCCTTGGGCCAACAACCGCTCCACTACATCCACCACTATTTTGCCTCTAGCTTGGGCTTTTTCTACCTTCTGTATCAGGGGATCTTCCACTGTCACTGCCATTGGTTCTACTATCTCTGATGACTTTACTATTTTTTGAAGGACAGCGGCCAGTTGTTCTGCTTTTTCTTTGTATTGCTCTTTTTCCCTTTTGGCTTCATCATACTTTTCAAGTAGAGTAGTGGCAGTGGTTTGGAAATCTGCTTTGACACCCTCATTAGTCACTTTACCAAGTTCAACCCTTGAAATGACATAACTGCTCACGTCAAAAGTATCAATTGTGGCATCTTCAGGAGGTTTGGCAATTTCGGCATATCTGATTCCCTTTTCAGTGACCAGCCTAGAAACAGTCTTAGGATTATTCTTTTGATTCTTAGCTTTCACGGGCAATAGCTTTTCAATGTCAATCTCATCAGGTGAGATGGCTTGTTTCTTCCTCTTTGGAGTATAGGCAGATAACCATGGAGGAAGTATAGATGCATCGACAGCTGGAGGGGGATCCACTACTTGCTTGGTTGGCTCCGTGCTTGTACCCGTGATGGTGACAATTGGACTTGTGTTGGTAAACACAACACTTGTATCAATAACCTTTTGTGAAGCATCAAGAAGGTTCTCCAAGACAGTCTGTTCCTCGATATCAAAAGAAGTTGAAGATAAGCTTAGAATGGAACCAGAAGAGTCAAAAATGGTTCCATGACTAGCCCTCATGGATTGAGGAGTATTGTCAGAAGAAACAACAAAAATGGGAGAAAGAGAAACATTTGAAAATACTGGCAAACCATCAGAAAATAGAAAATGAGGAGGAGGTGTAAGAACTTGTGTATTAGAAGGAAGGTCTTTCACCGGAGTCTTTGGGGAACCATCAAGTCGCTCTACCTCTGTATCTTCATCTTCACCTTGTTCATCTTCTTCAGATACCTTTGTCTTAGACCTTTGAACATTTTGTTCTTTAGTCTCAACATCTTCAATTTCCATATGATCATCATTGATGTCTTCAACATCTGACTTAGTGGCATCAGAAGCCTCTGTGGTTTCCTTCTTCTTTCCTCCCTTGGATACAAATTTGATCTTTGGTTTGTGTACCTTGGAGGAGGAAGGAGTGTCACTCTTATTCTTAGTTTGGTTTTCCATCTTTTTACCTGTTTGCTCCTGTGTCCCCTCTTCGGACCCTGTTAGGAATTCTTTCAACTTGATCCCTTTACTTTCCAACCACAAGTTGGTGTTTGCCAATATAGGTTGGAATCTTTTCCTGATGGATGTCTCCTCCTTGACTGACCATTTCACCTCTGGGAGAGGTGAAGCCTCAAAATTCTTTGCCTCATATTCATGATCTAGGACATCTCCATCATCCTCCATTCCATCTGGAATATCAGCTAGTCCTAGTTCTTCAATTTGGCTCAGATGAAGCCTACAGAAATCTAGTTTTCTGATCTCATTTTGGGTCCTAAGATTTGCCCATATGTCTTCGACCATTGGCTCATGAAAATTCGACTTCCACTTGATTTTATCTTGAACCCTTCTGAAGTTGAAATGATTTCTCTTCTTGTAGGTCTTCATGGTGATTAACTGCAACTCGGAGTCAATTATTTTAGCTTTGTTGGCAGACTGAACTGAATACCTCCCAATTTCAATGGGAAACTTTATTCTTGACTTCTTAAGCTCCATCTGTTTGTTATGAACCACAATCAGTTGTCTGCAAAGCTCCATAAGAACAATGCGATCACTGGGATACCGTGGCAGCATGTAAGGGTAACCAGGATAGTACCCTACCCGAAGATAAGTGAAGGTGGGGAATTGTAGGAACAAACAACCAAAAGAATTTGCAACCTGCCATGCTTCATCAGAAACTCTTATCTGAACCAGTTCACCATTCCACAAGCACATGAAAACTGAGAAGAATGCATCATTGACTCTTTTGAAATGATGAATTGACCCCTTCAGAGTGATTTGGGGGTAGTATTCATATACTGGGACCAATCTCCTGTCCCCTACTTGGTCAAACTTGGAAAGTTCCTCATACTTGCAGCAGCATAGACAAGGTAAGAGGTCATATAAAATTTGAAGGTAGTATTGACCCTTACCAGTTGCTCGTGCAAAGCATTACTGATCTGTTCACCCCAAAATATCTTCTGATTACCCCGTAGAATCACCTTGATGTAAGTGTACATCTAGTCCTGGAATTTGGAAGCAGAAGGGAGTCCTCTGATGCGACTCAAAAGTGTAATCAAGTCACACACTTCCTCCACAAAATCACTCCTGTGAAGGTCCTTTGGCCACCTGGTCAGAGTTGCCCTAGGAATCTTCAACCATTTACTGTTTATGTGCCTTCTAGCAGATTCCAAGTCATTGTCATAGTCTTGTTGACCCTGAGCAAAATCAATTTGCCCGACGTTTTCAATTGGTGGACACATGAAGATTTTGTCCATGAACTCTGCATCCAATCTCATGATAACATTTCCCTGTGAGTCTATCACGGCTCTAGTGTCCCTATTGTAGTGGTTGGCCACTTGTAGAACAAATTCAGGGTTATGTGCACTGACAGGAAATGATGCGACCAAATGAATATTGATGTCAATGATTTTCTGCATATGCCGGGAGGGATTTGCTTATTTAGTTCTATCTATGAATTCAGCCATATCTATGTGTCCAATTTCAGTGTCTCTGATTTCATCAACATTTGACTGAACTGCTGTTACCGGAAAGACACCCTGGTACTTGTACTTCATGGCTCTGGACTTTGAAGGAGATGATTCTGACATGAGCCCTGAGAAAACTGTGAATTCGAACACCACCACGAACGCTGATTGAGAAATGCAAAAGGCCATGATCTCGCAGTCAGGGGAAAATTGGATAAACTGGGTCAACTGCGTTTTGATGATCATGGATGGGAAAGCATGCGTTAAAAGGGCTTGAGCACGCAAATCAAGGCGAGGGTGAAAGCGGGCTTTTGGCTTTGAAAAGTCAATTTCCCAGTGTTAGGGAAAAATCATGGAAATGTGCTTGGGTGGGTGAATTGGCCGTTCTCGCAAGTTGGAAGGATCTCTAGGTGTAAAAGCAGTGAAAAAGGCCACTTCTACATGCACTTTGGAAGATTTGATTTGTCATGATTGAGCGGTCAAAATCACCGCTTTTACATGTGATGTGTAAAAACTTGGAGTGTTTGGACGGGGAAAAACACTGCTCGAGCCAGGGAATGACCAAACAAGTTTTTTATGTAGGGGCGGATAAAAACACCGCTCGTGCATTTGGGAGGTTCATCGATTAACATGTTTGAGCGGTTGAAAAGACCGCTATTGCAGGTTAAAGGGAAAATGTTAGCAGATGTTCGAACGGCATGAATCGTCGCTCATGCGAGTGGGAGTGACAATGAGTTTTGGTGTCGGGGCAGAAAAACCTGCCGTCTTTGCATACAACAGGAGTTGGTACATGGTGAAGGTCTGACTGACGAAAGACACAAAGGCTTCAAAACAAAAACAAAACCCTAATCTGAACATGAATCACAAACAATAGAAAAAACCTAACAAAACTTTATAAACTAACAACACAAACAATCAACGAGTAAAAACGGGGAAGAGAAACACAAGAAACTTACCCGTAAAAACTTGAAACCCTAGGCTCAAACTGCAACGCGAGATCCGTCACAACTCGGGAGTATACGATCAAGCGGTTGAAGAGAACGTTGGCGGATCAATTAAAAGTCTTTAGTATAAGAAATGACAACAATGGGAGTGATAACACATTTAAAAGGTCGAGATTGGAGTTTAAATGCCTGGCACGAGTGGCCATTAATGGCACTCGACATCAAAATCCTGAAGATCTCGCGTGAGCGGTGATTTCAGCCGCCACAACACTTCAATCGACACATATGTAATGTCGGCGAAAAATGCCGTTCTTGCATATAAGACGGAAAACACATGCGATGGTGGTGAATTTAGCCGCTCCTGCACATTGAACTTAAAAATGATGTAATAGCAGCAAAAAATGCTGTCATTACATCAAACAAAAACAAGCTTAAAAATAATATGTATGAGCGGCATTTTCAGCCGCTCTTGCATATCAAGAGTCGAAAAAATTTACTAACTCCTAAAGATAACCAAAATGATATTTTTACTAGTTTACGACTTTAAATGATCCTTGCGAAAATTGAGAGATCAATTCAAGGGAATGTCGCAAATGAGTTTTAAAATGTTAAATGACCTCGCACGAGAACAAGAAAATCTTTTCTCGATTTGCGATCTTAGAGTGTAGATTCACGAAACGGACAAGTTTCGTGGGGGTTGTCTACAAAAATGAGCGTAGCTGATTTTGAGAACAACAGCTAGCTCTAACTAGGGAACTTCCTTCAATCAAAGTTTGAAACGATTGAGGGGAGTAGAATCCAGTCTCTAAGTGCCTTCATCCATGCCTTTGGGCCATAGAGTCAAGCTAAAAGAAAAAGACACAAAAAACTAAATGAAAACACAAATAAAACACAAAACTATACAAATGTACAATTTAACTTATCTGAAACTTCAAGGATTGAAGTGCTTCAGATGTTGTCCACTGTGAGGCAACAAGAATGGTGTCCCATCCCGATACTCTAGCAAGAAGCTATTTTCACCACAAAACTGATGAATGGTGAATCGACCTCTCCACAAGGAATCAAATTTTCCGTGCATTCCTTTTGGTTCTCTCCTCTTGTCGCACAACAAGACTTGATCTCCAACCTAAAACTCATGAGCCTTTGTCTTCTTGTCGAAGAGTTTCTTTACTTGATTTTGGTGCTCAGCAATATGGTCCACCACTATAGTATGTTGCTCCTCAAGTTCAGTCAAATACATGATCCTTTTATCGATAGAACTATCAAAAGTTCTATCTTCCAATGCCTTTACCAACTTCAATGCTGGCAATTCCAAGGTAATCGGTATCTTTGCATTCAAACCATATAGAAGCTGAAATGGTGACATGCCTATCACTCTTTTGGGTGTAATTCTATCTGCCCATAAAGCATCAAACAATGCCTTATGCCAAGTTCTCTGATTCTCATCTACCAGCTTCTTGATGATAGTGACCAGATTCTTATTGCTTGATTCTGCTTGACCATTCCCTTGCGGATAATAGTCTGAAGAATGGGAAAGAGTGATCCCATGTTCATAGCAAAACTCAGTGATCTCATGAGAGGAAAAGCAAGTAGCATTGTCTGCTACAATCTTGTTTGGAACTCCAAACCTGGGAATAATGTTTTCTTTAAGAAAACTGCATACCACCTCTGAAGTAGCATGCCTGACTGGAATAGCTTCCACCCATTTGGAAAAATAGTCCGTTGCAGTGAGAACATAGTTATGTCCTACACTCGATGATGGATTCACTGTGCCAATGAAGTCAATACCCCATTGCTGAAAAGGCTCCTCAATCACCACCGGTTTTAGAGGTAAGGCTGCCAATTTTGGTTTCCCAACAAACTGCTGGCATAACTCACACCTGCGTACCCAATTGTACGCATCTTGGAACAGTGTGGGCCAATAGTATTGGGCTCGCAGAATCTTGTGAGCTGTTACAGGTGCTGAAAAATGCCCTCCACAAGCCAAATTGTGGAAAGACTCCAAAAGTTTACCTTGTTGCACTTTATCCACGCAACGGAGAAATACACCGTCAAGGCTTCTCTTGTACAAACCATTGTCCCAAAGGACATAGTTTGTAGCTTTTAACTTGATAGTTCTCTTTTCCTTATAAGACAAGTGAGAAGGGCACTCACCATAGGTAAGGAAATGAGTGATATTGGAATACCACTCGTCAGTTGTAGTAACAAAAAGAACAGTTGGCATGTCCACAACTTCTTCTTCTTCGTCCCCTGTCTCTTTTGGAACGTTATTTGCGATCAATTGACACAAACCTTTACCATGCACAAGCTTGGTAGGCTTGATATCCGGATCAAATTCTTGGATCTTAGCGATCCAATTACCCCTCTTTGTTCTGAACTCCTGTTGAGTTAGGATAGATTTGACTATTGTATCGGGCACCATGACAACAGTGTGTGAGTTTAGAATATAGAACCTGAAATGCTTAACCGCTTTGACTACGGCATAGGCATGCTTCTCCATATTCGAATACTTCAATTCATGAGCTTTGAGAGGACAACTCATAAATGATATGGGGGATTCGACGCCTTCTTCATTCTGCTGAACCAGAATAGCTGAAAGTGTGTGCTCTGAAGCGTAGCTATAGACTACAAAATCCTTAGTGTAGTCGGGACAAACAAGGACTGGAGCATGAGCAATAGCTCTCTTGATATCCTTGAATGCTTCCTTACCTTCCACGGTCCAATGGAAAGTGGCCTTACCCTTCATCATATTAACACCGTGACGGGTTTTTTCTGCAAACTCAGGAATGAACCTTCGCAGAAAATTCACCTTTCCAAAGAAAGAGTGAACAACAGTCTTACTTGCTGGCAGAGTGAGACTTTGAATAGATTTAACTCTCTCCGGGTCAATCTTAGTACCTTCTCGGGATACAATGTGTCCGAGAAGCTTACCTTCCGTCACCCCAAAAACTAACTTCTTGGGATTGAGGGAAATACCATTTTGCCGACAGCGCTCCAGCACTTATCGCAAATGATGCACATGATCATGACGGTTTTTAGAGAAAACAGTCAAGTCATCGAGATACACCAAGATGAACTTACCCATTTCATTTCTAAAGGCAAGATCCATCGCTCTTTGAAATGTTGCGCCAGCATTGATCAGACCAAAAGGCATTCTGCGATATACAAATGTGCCCCGTGGTGTGGTGAAGGCAGTTTTGAACTGATCAGCTTCATTTACCTCCACTTGGTTATACCTTGAAAAACCATCTAACATAGATAGCATTTCTGAACCTGTCACTGTTTGCAATACTTGGTCCATGATGGGCAAAGGGTAGTTATCTTTCAAGGAAGACTGGTTGAGATTTCTGAAATCAACACAGATACGGATTTCTCCGTTCTTCTTCCTTACAGGTACTATGTTGGAAATCCATGTGGAATGATGAATTGGAAAAATTATCCTTGCATTCAACATCTTCTAAATTTCAGAAAGAATCGTACCTGATATCTTTGGATTGTATTGCCTCTGCTTCTGTTTGTAAGGCAACAATCCAGCCTTGAGAGGAATTTCATGTTGAACCTCCTTAGGCCTGAAAGACTTCAGGTCATCACAGGAGTAAGCCAAAACATCAATGTAATGGCGGAGGAGGGTAATGAATTTGAATCTTTCATCAGCAGTGCAACATTTTCTGATGTTGACCATCTTAGGATCTGCTTCCGTACCCAAATTAACCTACTCAAATTCCATGGAGGAACTCAAATCTTGTTGTTGTTGCCGCTGCTTGATATACCTGTCATGTTTATCAAAGAGTTTCTCAAGGGAAACCAAACCTTTTGGGATTTTATTTCCTTTCAATTATAGAAATTCTTCGCCAGTCTGCGAATCTACCTCAGAAACATATTCACGAGGTGGTGATTCACTTCCTTCAAAGTAAAGCTCATCAAAACTATCCACCTTTTCTAGGAAAGCAATGATTTGATTATCGCCATTGAACACTTGCCAATGGTCAGTGTTATCAGGTACACTTGGTCGGAAGACCAGCTCAATAGTGTACTTGTTTCCTCTGAAATCCTTGTGAGGGACCATGAGAGTGGCAGAAATAGCCAATCAATCTGCACGATCATTGAGCTCTCTTGGCACTGCTGAAATATTGAAAGCATCGAAATCTTCAATGCAATCCCATACGCGATTGCGATAGTGTCTCAATCTTTCATTTTTTGTTTGGTACAAATTTCTTACTTGACAAACCACCAATTCGGTGTCCCCTTGAGCATGAAGGGTCTTAACACCTCTGGCACGCGCTGCTTCCAATCCGAGCAACAAGGACTCGTATTCGGCGGTGTTATTGGTATTATCAAATTGTAGCTTGTATGAAAAAGGTAAAATATCACCTTGTGGCGATATCAAGACCACTCCGGCTTCAGAGCTGGTAGAAGAATAGCTGCCATCAAATTCTAAAATCTAGACTCCATCAGAATTTGATTTTTGGGACTTTCTCTGGTCAAAAGATTCCTCTCCATCGGTGGGGGAAGAATCTGGAATTACTATACCCTTACCTAAACTTTCATCTGAAAACTCTTCTGAGTCTCCATCTGACATATCGGAGCTATCACTCGATGTAGCCTCATCTGATGAATCAAAACAATCTTCAGTAGATAGAAAATAGTTACCCATTCTCGAGGACTCAAACAAAATTTGAGCTTTGGGGTTTGATGTTTGAGTAACAATGTATTTCACCTCTTTCTCAGGAAGCAGCTTCTGCATGACACCTTTGACAGGTATCCTAGCTTCAGACAAATCCATGTTCAACTCTCCACCCACATCCTTGCAGAAATTACGTTCAAGAAGAATGCCGTATGAAGCTGGAACATCAGCTACCAAGACTATCATCTTGATTCTCTTATCTGGAAAAGCTGCAAATGCAAATTGGGTGTCTTTGATTTGACCCAAAAGTGGAACTTGCTTATTCTCCATAGAGAAACACCTCCCAAAAGTTTTGGTTAAGGTGAGGCCAAGGGCATCTGCTACCTTAGCAGGCATAACGTTGTCTGAGGCTCCAGAATCTATTATGCAATTGCTCAATTTATGACCATTTACTAATAGGGAAACATAGAAAGGTTCAATTTTCCCAGAGGCTTTAGGGGGAGTAATAACAAGATTGTTTTGGGTAGGTTTACTTTTGGAGGAGTCGTGAGTAGCTTTGGAAAATTCTTGTCCTGCAGGGACGGCCTTATTTTTGACATATTTGGCTAATCTATCAAATTGTTCAGGATTAGCCTGTAAATATTCAACTTCAAACATTTGTATCTTAGTTCTCCTAGCATGATCTATTATATCAAACTGCTGAAAAGAATTAGATACGGAGGAAGAAAAACCATCATTTTGATTTTTGGTAGAGATAGCACTAGTCTGAGGAGTAGAGGTGGAAGGTACAAATTCATTAGAGGCACTTGTTTATTAACCACCGGGTCTTTTGATTGGAAAGGTAGCGGAGTCCCCCGTTTAGTGATTGAAATCACCGGTTGAGATTCTTCTCTCGCCTTACCTTTATCAGCTTGAAGAGTTGACTAATTTTGAGACCTAGTGAAAACAGCATATGATCCTTCACTCACTTCTCCTTTTTTAGCTTCGTCCTGGTAGTTCAGAAAGCTGATGGTAGAGTCACCAGCTAACTCTTCTTCTCCTTCTGTGAAGAGATTAGCACCATTTTCATATTCCAACTCAGGTTGGGAAGAAAGTTCATTCTCAGCTTCATAGTAGCCAACAGTAGAGTTGACTAGTGCTGCTTCAATAGCAAGCTTCCCTTATGTAGGCGAAAGACGGTTTTGCTGTCCTTGATTCCTAGCAGCATTGCCTTGATATGAATTATTTGGAAATGTCCTCCTTGGTATATCTCGGTAAGAAGAAGGCACAGATATACCTTGGGACATTTGTCTCTTGAGAGCTAGCAATTCATTTGCTAGCTTTTGCACTATGGGATCTGTGGTGCTTGTGGAAGTGTTCTCAGTAGAAGAGGAACTTTTATTTCTATTAGTGTCCCTTCTTATCTTACCCGCAAGGATAAGATCATCTTCTACTGCAGTTGCCAGAATCTGAGCCGCAGCAAGATCAGTAGGAGCAGCTCACCTCAATAGGAAACTCACCTCCAGAAGCTGTGTATTGATAAAGAAACATTTGAGGTTCTCCGCTGTGGGCTTAGCTGTGGCGGGAATCCTATTTCTCAATTTGTTGAACTTAGTGATGAAATCTCGCATTGGTTCATGAGGTTCCATTTTCATCTGTGTCAGCTGGGCCAACAATGCATGAGCATCTTCCGCAGGTTTAAACCTGGCTTTGAACTTGGTTTTGAGAGTAGCCCAGTTTGTTATGGTCTGAGCTTGGAGGTGGTAAAACCAGTCTGTGGCAGCGCCTTGTAGTGTTTCTACAAAGAGTCGCACAGCCACGTCTTCGTGCTCGACACCTATCACACCATAGGCTATACAGAAAGCCGCAATGTGCTCATCAGGATGAACTTTTCCATCACCATAGAATTTGGGGAAATTCTTTCATGAACTACGAGGTAGTTCATGCAATGGTGGGGTCAAATTTAGAGGACCAAAGGTATTACCCCAAGGGCCTTGGGCTGCCATGACACGCTGATTGAAAGGTGGTATAACAAACCTTGGTGGTGTATGAACAGCCAAAACTCTGTTAGCACTGGCAATAGAAACTTCACCTAGTATTGGAGACCTGGTGTTTGTAGGGGGAAAACTCCTGGTGCGTTGAAGACGAGGTCGTGGAGTTAAAAATCCAAAATTATTCTGCTGCATTAATTCAAATGTAGGATCAATAATACCCTGAGCCCTCTTACTTCTGGTGTACCGAGAATTTGCCAGACTGTATTATGCTACCACAATTTTGCAAGAAAATGGAAAAGAACTGAAAATGCTTCAACTCGGAGCGTGAGGCTTCAAGTTGCGCGTTCCTTCCCCAGCAGAGTCACCAAAAAACTGTTGGGTGAATATTTTGTCGTTAACTCGCTAACGGCAAAATAGGTATATCAGCCACAGCTATGATAAGACAAAGTCTCTCCTCTCAGCAAGGGGAGGTTCCCTCTAATTACTTAACTTTTGCAAATCAAACAACTTATCCAATTTATGTACACTAAAAACTATGTTTGTGGTGGTTCCATCTCATCTCATTCTCTTTTTTCAGAATAGATGTTTATATTTCAAACTCTAATATAAGACTTATAAATTATCACAGAATCACAGAAACACAAAGTTTTCTGTTACCTCACTTACTACTTGTAAACGGAACTATTTGAAGTAGAATGCAGCCCAAAGTCTTCACTCTTCTCCAAGATGGTAAAAGTAAATCAAATATAACAACTTGTAGCACAAAGTCTCCAAACTATTGTATTCTCACAAACATGAAGATATAACCCACAACCGATTTGATAACACAAAGTTTATCAGAATCAAATTAAGAGCGCTCTTCAATCACTTGTAACAAACTCCACACTTCAATTATTATCAAATAAGATTATGATAGCAAGACGTAAAAACAAAACTATCACAACACAAATAATCCCAAGACAAAGATTGGAATTGAACTTGCTTTCTTGTATTGATAAATATTTGAATATTGATTTTCACAAAAAGCACAAAGTCTTGATTTGCTTCTCAATTCACCAGAGTTTTCTTGCAATAGACAAAAGATAGTATTTACAAAAGAGGTCCCCTTTATTTATAGGGAAAGACCTTGAGAAAATCTAGGAAATCTACAACTAATTTGACTTATTCAACAAGAGAGTCCTATTTGACTTATGACTTCTCTTGTTTCACATGTAATTACATTTTGGAAAATTACATGTGTAGATGTCCAAAACAAAATTCCATTTACATAATATCTAAGAAAAATAAGCTAAGGCACTAGCTTCCTCCATCCTTTTTCCTTAGGAAGTTCTGATACATGGTTTGAACAACTGACATCTCGCATGCATCTAGTTTTGCTGTGTTTTCAGAGATGGTGCGAGCTCAGAGGATTGAATCCTTCACTGCCTTTACTGCCTTTTCATGCTTCTCTAAATTATCCTTCAGATTCTCTAGAGTCGAATGTTGATCATACAGGTTGTCCATTGAGAGCATTGAAGGAGCTTCCTCTTCAAATTTCTTTTGTACCATTTCTTCAAAAGAACTTATCATTTCCTGTGCTGTGAGGAAACTATGATCTTCTCTTGTCAAGGTGCAAGGAAGTTCTTCCAGCAGATGTAGGAGTGTGACATCACTATCTTCACTGGCTTCTCGAGCTTGGCACAGATCTTCAATTAGACTCTTTATTATGAAAATACGATGAGCTAGAGTCTCCTTGGTCTTGAGATATGATTCCCTGTTGGTGACGACCCCAATGGTGATCAAATTCTTTATCTTGATCTTCTTCATATCTGTCCACTCTTCTAGACTCTCTTCTTGATCTTGTAGCTCTTGTGAAAGTAGATCCACCGAATTATCTAGCTCAGCTTTAGCTTTGTCCATTTTCTCCTTTCTTTCCACAGCGGTTTTCAATAGAACTCGTCCTTGGGCCAACAACCGCTCCACTACATCCCCCACTATTTTGCCTCTAGCTTGGGCTTTTTCTACCTTCTGTATCAGGGGATCTTCCACTATCACTGCCATTGGTTCTACTATCTTTGATGACTTTACTATTTTCTGAAGGACAGCGGCCAGTTGTTCTACTTTTGCTTTGTATTGCTCTTTTTCCCTTTTGGCTTCATCATACTTTTCAAGTAGAGTAGTGGCAGTGGTTTGGAAATCTGCTTTGACACCCTCATGAGTCACTTTACCAAGTTCAACCCTTGAAATGACATAACTGCTCATGTCAAAAGTATCAACTGTGGCATCTTCAGGAGGTTTGGCAATTTCGGCATATCTGATTCCCTTTTCAGTGACCAGCCTAGAAACAGTCTTAGGCTTCTTCTTTTGATTCTTAGCTTTCACAGGCAATAGCTTTTCAATGTCAATCTCATTAGGTGAGATGGCTTGTTTCTTCCTCTTTGGAGTATAGGCAGATAACCATGGAGGAAGTATAGATGCATCAACAGCTGGAGGGGGATCCACTACTTGCTTGGTTGGCTCCGTGCTTGTACCCGTGATGGTGACAATTGGACTTGTGTTGGTAAACACAACACTTGTATCAATAACCTTTTGTGAAGCATCAAGAAGGTTCTCCAAGACAGTCTGTTCCCCGATATCAAACGAAGGGGAAGATAAGCTTGGAATGCAACCAGAAGAGTCAAAAATGGTTCCATGACTAGCCCTCATGGATTGAGGAGTATTGTCAGAAGAAACAACAAAAATGGGAGAAAGAAACATTTGAAAATACTGGCAAACCATCAGAAAATGGAAAATGAGGAGGAGGTGTAAGAACTTGTGTATTAGAAGGAAGGTCTTTCACCGGAGTCTTTGGGGAACCATCAAGTTGCTCTACCTCTGTATCTTCATCTTCACCTTGTTCATCTTCTTCAGATACCTTTGTCTTAGACCTTTGAACATTTTGTTCTTTAGTCTCAACATCTTCAATTTCCATATGATCATCATTGATGTCTTCAACATCTGACTTTGTTGCATCAGAAGCCTCTGTGGTTTCCTTCTTCTTTCCTCCCTTGGATACAAATTTGATCTTTGGTTTGTGTACCTTGGAGGAGGAAGGAGTGTCACTCTTATTCTTAGTTCAGTTTTCCACCTTTTTACCTGTTTGCTCCTGTGTCCCCTCTTCGGACCCTGTAAGGAATTCTTTCAACTTGATCCCTTTACTTTCCAACCACAAGTTGGTGTTTGCCAATATAGGTTGGAATCTTTTCCTGATGGATGTCTCCTCCTTGACTGACCATTTCACCTCTGGGAGAGGTGAAGCCTCAACATTCTTTGCCTCATATTCATGATCTAGGACATCTCCATCATCCTCCATTCCATCTAGAGTATTAGCTAGTCCTAGTTCTTCAATTTGGCTCAGATGAAGCCTACAGAAATCCAGTTTTCTGATCTCAGTTTGGGTCCTAAGATCTGCCCATATGTCTTCGACCATTGGCTCATGAAAATTTGACTTCCTCTTGATTTTATCTTGAACCCTTCTGAAGTCGAAATGATTTCTCTTCTTGTAGGTCTTCATGGTGACTAATTGCAACTCGGAGTCAATTATTTTAGCTTTGTTGGCAGACTGAACTGAATACCTCCCAATTTCAATGGGAAACTTTATTCCTAACTTCTTAAGCTCCATCTATTTGTTATGAACCACAATCAGTTGTCTGCAAAGCTCCATAAGAACAATGCGATCATTGGGATACCGTGGTAGCATGTAAGGGTAACCAGGATAGTATCCTACCCGAAGATAAGTGAAGGTGCGGAATTGTAGGAACAAACAACCAAAAGAATTTACAACCTGCCATGCTTCATCAAAAACTCTTCTCTGAACCAGTTCACCATTCCACAAGCACATGAAAACTAAGAAGAACGCATCATTGACTCTTCTAAAATGATGAATTGACCCCTTCAGAGTGATTTGGGGTAGTATTCATATACTGGGACCAATCTCCTGTCCCCTACTTGGGTCAAACTTGGAAAGTTCCTCATACTTGCAGCAACATAGACAAGGTAAGAGGTCATATAAAATTTGAAGGTAGTATTGACCCTTACCAGTTGCTCGTGCAAAGCATTACTGATCTATTCACCCTAGAATGTCTTCTGATTACCCCGTAGAATCACCTTGATGTAAGTGTACATCCAGTCCTGGAATTTGGAAGCAAAAGGGAGTCCTCTGATGCGACTCAAAAGTGTAATCAAGTCACACACTTCCTCCACAAAATCACTCCTGTGAAGGTCCTTTGGCCACCTGGTCAAAGTTGCCCTAGGAATCTTCAACCATTTGCTGTTTATGTGCCTTCTAGCAGATTCCAAGTCATTGTCATAGTCTTGTTGACCCTGAGCAAAATCAATTTGCCCGACGTTTTCAATTGGTGGACACATGAAGATTTTGTCCATGAACTCCGCATCCAATCTCATGATAACATTTCCTTGTGAGTCTGTCATGGCTCTAGTGTCCCTATTGTAGTGGTTGGCCACTTGTAGAACAAATTCAGGGTTATGTGCACTGATAGGAAATGATGTGACCAAATGAATATTGCTGTCAATATTTTTCTGCATATGCCAGGAGGGATTTGCTTATTTAGTTCTATCTATGAATTCATCCATATCTACATGTCCAATTTCAGTGTCTCTGATTTCATCAACATTCGACTGAACTGCTGTTACCGGAAAGAGACCCTGGTACTTGTACTTCATGGCTCTGGACTTTGAAGGAGATGATTCTGACATGAGCCCTGAGAAAACTGTGAATTCGAACACCACCACGAATGCTGATTGAGAATTGCAAAAGGCCATGATCTCGCAGTTAGGGGAAAATTGGATAAACTGGGTCAACTACGTTTTGATGATCATGGATGGGAAAGCATGCGTTAAAATGGCTTGAGCGCGCAAATCGAGGCGAGGGTGAAAGCGGGCTTTTGGCTTTGAAAAGTGAATTTTCCAGTGTTAGGGAAACGTCATGGAAATGTGCTTGGGCGGGTGAATTGGCCGTTCTTGCAAGTTGGAAGGATCTCTAGGTGTAAAAGCGGTGAAAAAGGCCGCTTCTACATGCACTTTGGAAGATTTGATTTGTCATGATCGAGCGGTCAAAATCACCGCTTTTACATGTGATGTGTAAAAACTTGGAGTGTTTGGACGGGGAAAAACACCGCTCGAGCCAGGGAATGACCAAACAAGTTTTTTATGTAGGGGCGGATAAAAACACCGCTCGTGCATTTGGGAGGTTCATCGATTAACATGTTTGAGCGGTTGAAAAGACCGCTATTGCTGGTTAGAGGGAAAATGTTAGCAGATGTTCGAACGGCATGAATCGTCACTCATGCGAGTGGGAGTGACAATGAGTTTTGGTGTCGGGGTGGAAAAACCCGCCGTCTTTGCATACAACAGGAGTTGGTACATGGTGAAGGTCTGACTGACGAAAGACACAAAGGCTTCAAAACAAAAACAAAACCCTAATCCGAACATGAATCACAAACAACAGAAAAAACCTAACAAAACTTTATAAACTAACAACACAAACAATCAACGAGTAAAAACGGGGAAGAGAAACACAAGAAACTTACCCGTAAAAACTTGAAACCCTAGGCTCAAACTGCAATGCGAGATCTGTCACAACTCAAGAGTATACGATCAAGCGGTCGAAGAGAACATTGGCGGATCAATTAAAAGTCTTTAGTATAAGAAATGACAACAATGGGAGTGATAACACATTTAAAAGGTCGAGATTGGAGTTTAAATTCCTGGCACGAGTGGCCATTAATGGCACTCGACATCAAAATCCTGAAGATCTCGTGCGAGTGGCGATATTGGCCGCCACGACACTTCAATCGACACATATGTAATGTCGGCAAAAAATGCCGTTCTTGCATATAAGACGGAAAACACATGCGATGGCGGTGAATTTAGCCGCTCCTGTGCATTAAACTTAAAAATGATGTAATAGCGGAAAAAAATGCTGTCATTACATCAAACAAAAACAAGCTTAAAAATAATATGTATGAGCAGCATTTTTAGCCGCTCTTGCATATCAAGAGTCGAAAAAATTTACTAACTCCTAAAGATAACCAAAATGATATTTTTACTAGTTTACGATTTTAAATGATCCTTGTGAAAATCGAGAGATCAATTCAAGGGAATGTCGCAAATGAGTTTTAAAATGTCAAATGACCTCGCACGAGAACAAGAAAATCTTTTCTCGATTTGTGATCTTAGAGTGTAGCTTCACGAAACGGACAAGTTTCGTGGGGGTTGTCTACAAAAATGAGCATAGATGATTTTGAGAACAACACTTTTCTATGGCCTAACCCTAAGAAACACCTTGTCCCCCACCACAAACTCTCTAGGAATTCTCTTGAGATCTACATAACTCTTTTGTCGATCTGATGCTTCCTTTAGCCTCTCTCTAATGATTTGAATCTATCTATCATACTTTGAACCATGTTAGACCCAAAAATGACATGATTCTCCAAATAATCCCAACGAATGGGAGTCCTACACTTTCACCCATACAAAGTTTAAAATGGAGCCATCTTTAATGATGCATGATAATATTTGTTGTAAGAAAACTCCACCAAAGGCAAAAACTCTTCCAACTTTTTCTGCTAGTCCATACAATATATCCTCAACATATCTTCCATTACTTGATTGACAGAGCTCTTAGTCTGACCATTAATCTCTGGATGATACGAATAACTAAAGTGCAACTTTGAGCCAAAATGTGACATAAGTGTATCCCAAAACCTAGAAGTAAAAATCTTATCTCTGTCTGAAATAACCACCTCTAGAATTCCATGCAAACACACCACCTCTTTGATAAATATCCTAGCCAAGGTCTATGCATCATTCTTAATATTTCCATGAATAAAATGCGCAACCTTTGTTAGTTTATCCACTAACACTAAGATAGAATCACGTTCACTCTTAGTCTTAGGTAGTACTATGACAAAATCCATAGAGATTACTTACCACTTGTGAAAAGGTACATCATGAGGATATAACTCTCCACTAGGATGTGTATGCTTAGCCTTTACTCTTGGAAACTCCAAACACTTAGCCACATAAGTAGCCACATCCTTTTTCATGCCACTCCAAAAATATAATTTCTTAAGATCAGTATAAAGCTTAGTAACACCTGAGTGAGCACTATAGGGTGCATCATGGGCTTATCTCAAAACAACTTCTCATAAACCACCCTCATCTAGAACATAGATCCTATTTTGAAATCTCAACAACCTATCACTATCTAAAGAATACTCTGAATACTGATTCAAATCCTCTTAAATCGTCTGGTATAATTCAACTTTGGGATTCTTGAATAGACTACCTAAAATCCACCCAAAACTGTGACATAGCTGCTAAGCTTGCCCTCCTACTAAGAGCATCCACCACTCTATTCTCTTTCCATTTGACATAGGAAATGTCAATTTCAAAATTACTCAAAAAGTCTAGCCATCTTCTCCATCTAGCATTATGCTCAAATTGTGTAAACAAATACTCTAACCTCTTATGATTTGTCTTTATTTGGAAAGGTCTATCCATGAGAAAATGTCTTCACAGTTTAAGTGCATGAATCAATGCAACAAGCTTGAAGTCATGAGTGGGATAGTTCTTCTCACGATCTTTAAGCTTCCTAGACTCATAAGCACAAACTTTACCATCTTGAATAAGGACTCTGCCAAACCCTTGCAAAGAAGCATCTATCCAAACAATGAAGTCCTTTTTAGGATTTGGAACCTATAACACTAGTGCAGTAGTCAAAGCAAACTTAAGCTTCTAGAAAGCTTCTGTACACTTTTGTGACCAAACAAACTTTTTACCTTTTTTTTACAAAGAAGTGATAGGAAAGCTATCCTGGAAAACCCTTCCACAAACCTATCATAATAACCTGTTAAACCCATGAAACTATGAACAACTGTGACATTCTTTGGAGTTGGCCACTCTATAATTCCTTGAATCTTCAACGGATCCATTGCAATACCTTCCTCTGAAATCACATGCCCTAGATAATGAATCTCAGATTGAAAGAAGGAGCATTTACTCAACTTACCATACAAGTTATGCTCTCTTAGCCTTTGCAAAACAAATCTAAGATGTCCTTCACATTCCTTCTTATTACTTGAATAAATCAAGATGTCATCAAGAAACACCAGCACACAAGTATCCAACATATCATGAAACACATGAATGTTGGACGTGTATTGGTCAAACCAAAAGGTAAAACCATGAATTCATAATGACCATATGGAGTCCTAAATGTTGTCTTGGGAATGCCCTCTTCCTTTATTCTTAATTGATGATATCCCAATCTCAAATCAATCTTTGAAAAAAATGTTGCCCCTTTCATTTGATCAAATAAATCATCAATTTGAGGCAATATATAATGATTTTTGATGGTCACCTTATTAATCATTCTATAATAAATACATAAATGAAAAGTTCCATCTTTCTTCTTAACAAAAAACAACGGTGCACCCCATGGAGATACACTAGGCTAAATGAGACATTTCTCCAACAAATCCTCTAATTGCATCTTCAACTCTTGTAACTCTACAATATTCATCTTGTAAGGAGCCTTAGATATCAAACTTGTCCCTGGAACAAGATCAATAGAGAAATCAAATTTCCTCTTTGGTGGCAACCCTAGCAAGTCATCTGGAAAAACATCACTGAATTCTTACTGAAGACAAGAGAAAAGATCAAGGTAAAATAACAATACCAAATGCATAAAAACACAAGATATACCTTGAAGAATCTCCCACTCCTTGATAAGGTCAAGGAGAGTGCACCCAAGAGCTCTCCTAGCTTTACCCAAGTTGATGTAGTGTGAATGTGGATTGCTCTTGCTTTCAACACAATATGAATGAAGGGATTTGGCTAAGGATGATAATGATGGAGATAAGCGGATGTAGATGAGATGAGGATGAGAGATTATTTTGGCATTATGAGGTTAAGATGAAGGAGATGGGGAGATATTTTGGCATAGTTTTGATGCTATGAAGAAGTGATCAAATGGCTTGGGTGAGGGCTCTATTTATAGGCCATTTGAGGGGGATTTGAATCCAATGGTTAAGATTCAAAGTAGAGATCAATGGTTGAGATGAGAGGATAAGATCAAGGGCTGAGATCTCATCAACAATATTGGATGGATGGGATTAAATGTGAATTTTAAATTCACATGGGGAAGAGTGATGAAAATTAAAATGAATTAAAAGTTCATTTTGGGGAAGAGTTAGCATTAAATGAGATTAGATGGATGAGGAAATTTAAAATTAATTTCCTTGGAGGAGGTGGCATCAAAAATTCCATTTTATGTGTAGATGTGTAAATCAAGGACACATGTATAATTATGGGTTCTTACACATGTAAGCTAAAAAATAGGAAGATGTTTTTTTTTCATAAATGTGGTAATAAAGAGGTGGAGTGGTCATGTGACCTTTTGAATAAAAAAATGATTTTTATTCAAAGTGTGTGGGAGGATGGGTTAAACAAGGTTTGACCATATTAATTAAGTGTTTAACTTAATTAATATGGCTGTAGTAAATTAGTTAGTATGATAATGGAGGATTAAAACTAATTAAATATGATTTATTTAATTAATTTAGGTCTAGGGGTCATGTAGGCTAGGGTAGATAATTAAATAATGGCTATTTAATCAAATAGTTTAGGTTTAGGTTGATTAATAGAGTAGACTAATCAAATAAGTATGATTTATCTAATTAATCAAGATTAGGAAATGGAGAAATTAACTAAATAAATATTGAGAATATTTATTTAATTAATTGGGCTAATGTTAGTAAGATGTGACTATTGAATTAATTAGACTAATTCAATTTTAAGGGTTGATAGATGAAGGATGGATGAATGATTTTTGGGTTGGATGATTTAATTAATTAAATAGAAATTTAATTAATTAATTGGATGAAGAATTAGTGTTGTGGATGATGTTGAAGGGTAGTTAGATGGTCGAGACATTTTTAAGTGTCTACATTTGCCCCTCTTTGAAATAATGTTGCGATTAAGTAACATTATTTCAAAGAAGGTTAAAATATAGAGTTGGATTGGATAGAAAAAGATTTTGGATTAGAAGAATAGGATAATGTTTAGGGATGATTGGTAAGGGTGATGCCCCCCTCAAGAGGACAGGTGAGTTGCAGGTACATGGGTGTGCTCTCGAAATGGATGTTCAACGGATTAGTTGAAGTGGTTGGAGGATAAGGGGTAAGATGAAAGAATGATGATTTGGGTAGATTGGTTTATGGATGATTATTGTGATAAAAATGATTTAGAGCAATCCTAGGTTTGTTATAGCAAAGTGGATATTTTCACCAAGGTATAGAAGACTAGGGTGATGATGTTTATCCAACATTTGCATGGACTAGACACGCAAACAAGAGGATGATCCTATGCATGCCCCAGATAGCACAACTTTGTCTAGACGAGGGAAGGGGACTCATAGCATAAGCCATTAATACACAAAAGGTATGAAGAACCTTAGATGCAAAAGGATACCAATATGCTAGAACCAACCCACCAATCCACAAGATATGAATACTAGCTTGGAGTAATAAGACCAACCCACAAGCACAACATACGAATGCAAGACTATACTCCATTCTAGATGTTTTCACCACATACCATGATATAGTGAGATCAAGGTAGTTTTGATGTGATCTTCAAATAGGAAAAAAGATAAAAATCAATAACAAAAAGACCAACTAACACAATAAACAACCATTGTATCTCTTGCCAAGATGGATAATGATTGATAGATGGATTCTGCCTATTGTAGGAATGATATATCAGTTAAGGTAGGAATTTGTGGATGATTGGATCATGCCCATTGTAGGAATGATATATTCTAGGGCATGATTTTGATAGTTGATGTTGTGAGATTGGCGCAAGATATGATGGTTACAAGTTGTGGTTGATGTTGATTTGATAGTTGATGATTTTTGTTAAGGGATGATTGCTTTGATAGGTGATACAATGCTTTGGGTATAGTGTAAGCTCAGGGGATAGGGACCATCCAAGCGGGTTGGATGGGTGCATCTTATGTACCTGAGTACTGGAAACTTCCTTCATATTCTAGACTGCCTACATACCTTGTGTCCACATGATCAAGGTGTTTTAAGATGCGGGTGAGATGAATATGTAGTTCTAGTTTATGATGATGATGTGGGATGATTGATTGGTGATAAGATGTTTAGGTTGGTGATGAGATGTTGATGGAGTGTGTTGCCACAATAATGGGTTACACTTTCTGGGACATCCTAATTTTTTCTGAAATCATATATTTTTAGAAAATATAATGATTTAAACCTTGAAAGGTTCCATTTAAAGGATTTTAGTTGAAGAGGGTTTAATCAAACCCCCTTAGATAGAACTCTGCTAGTTTTAAACCATACCTATAATGGAATCTCCTTTACACATATCATAATGTTGATAAAAAACCACTTTTGATTTACCTTTTGGGGGATCAAATGAATTCATTTAAAATTTATGTTTTGTAAGTATGTAGTCCTTATTATAAGCTTCCCAAAAAGTATAATTTTAAATATATTTAATTTGATTATTATATTTATTTTTTATTTCTTGTGAATGTAGGTTTTTCAATGAACATCAAGGTCTTTGTTTTACACATATGAAAAAATAGGAAAATAGAGAAAAAAATTCTAAAAAATACACGTCCTTTAGGTATTGATGTCCTTATTTCAATAAAAAAAATTGAATTCTGATACATACAAAAAAAGTTATGTTGGACATAATATGCCTATGTCTAAATTATAATTGGTTTGACTTCAAAACTTAATTAAAAAAAATATTCAACAAAACATTATGAAACCAAATGCATCCTTTAGATATTGGTGTTACCAATCTAAATTCAAAAGAATCGGAATTTTATCCTTTGTAAAAAAAAAAGTTATGTGTGACAGAATACACATCACTTTAAAAAAATGTTGTTTACTATTAAAAACTAGTTATCAAAGGAGACTCAAATTTTTTTACAATTTAACTCCAATTTTTTTAAAAAAATATATTTAGAATCTACAGACAAAATCTCACAAATCACTAGTTCATATCATCTTCAAATTCCTAATGGTTTAGTGGCTATAGGTGTTAGAAAGTGAAGATTTAGTTCAAAATGTTGATTTCAATGTCAGGTTTGGCCAAAAACTGTAACCCATTATTGTGGGATGACCCTAGAACGATGTTGATTTTGCGATGGATATTTTTGGGATTTTGTGGATATTTCAATTTTTTTGGATTTTCTAGATTTTCTAATTTTTTTGTTTTTTTTGTGATTTTGGATAGGGAATGGTTTATTATGAGATGGTTGCATTGGATTGCATTTGGATAGCCTAAGTGCTAGATACCAATGACTAGGAAACACCAAGTCTAGAGGTGAGGGTGGATAAAGTGATAGGATTAAATTGGATTGGCGATGCAAGGATAATGGATAGGATATTCGAGATAGATTGATAGAAAATGGAGATAAGGGATAAGATGGGGGGTACATGATAGATGGATGGAAGTGTTTAGGATGATTTCAAAAGGCTATGTGGAAAGGAATCATATGCCCCATTTGCATGATGGACAAGTTATGTTTGGATGGAAGGACTTTGTAGTAGATAGATGGATGAAGGATATGCTTGGAAAGGGATGTATGTTGAGAGGTGTCCAAAGCATGTTTTTAATCTTTTGCTCTTTGTCTTTATCAAGATCTAAGTAGGGAGATGGTAAAAGGAAGATATAATGGATATGATGGATAAAGATGGTGGATTGGAATATGATAGGATAAGGATAAGATAGTGGATGAGATATGTAAAGGATATTATGCATGTGGATGAAAGGTATTATTTTGCCCCCAAGTGTAGGGATACAAAATGGATGGAGAAGGGATTATGCATGATGCCCACAAGGGGTTTTCATCATGGTACTTTCCAAAGGCGCCACAAGAAGTGGTTTTCACCATTGGACAAATTTTTATCTTTACTATTTTCTTTATTTTTGATCTTTTTATTTTATTTTATTTTTTTACTTTTTTGATGGAATGGGACTCTAGTGTCTAATTCCATAGCAAGTGGCAGATGGTCCCATGTTGGATGATGATTTCATGGATTTTGGTGGATAGGAGAAGATGAATGGATGGTGGATAGTGGATTATGATGTGGATTATGCAAAAGCATGGACCATAGGGATGTGATGGGGGGATATGTAGGATAGTGGATGAAAGATGGAGAGATGGAGGTATGTGGGAATTCCATGTGGTGGAGGGGAACTAAGACCAACGGTTGCACACATTGTTTTGGATTTTGAAGTTTGTGTTTTGGATGTGGGGTGGGTAGCAATGGGGATCAAGATAAGGGATTTGAGGATGGTCGATTTGGGGTCTTAGGGACCCAAATGGACTTAAGAATTATGGGATTTTTTAGATGGAGAGCGGGATTTTTGGGATTTTGGGGTGGATTGGGAGGTGGGTGCCTCATTTGGATTGTGTGCTATATGCTTAAGGACCCACACCATTTTTGTTTTTGATTTTGCTTTTGATGGTGTGGGCTTTGGTAGCCTTTTGGATTTTTGATTTTGCTTTGGAGGGATAGCATATTTAGGCTTTTGTAGATGTTTTGCTTTATGTAGAGAGGCATCCAAACTTTTATTTTTGAATCCCATGAGTGTGTTGGTAGCTTCTAGTGTGGATGATGTGTGCTTTTGTTGGTCTTGATTTGGGATTTTAAGGGATTTATGAGTGGAGGGGTTAAAAGTGGATTTATGGATAAATGGATGAGGGGATTTGAGGATAGGGATATTAGGAGTTGGGAGGATGGGAGGATAAGGGGATTTAATTTTAGGAGTTGGAAGGATGGGAGGATAAGGGGATTTGAGGATGGGGATGTTAGGAGTTGGTAGAAGTGGAGGTAAAGTTGATGGAGGGATGTGTTTGGTCACATGCTTTTGCAAATGATATGACGATGGAGGTGTAATGGTGACATATAATTTGGAGGTACGATGAGATGCATTGGGTTTGGAATTGGATAAATTGATTTTGGAGGATACGTGGATGTTACCAAGATGTTTAGATTGTTTTCCTTGGGATGTATAGCCAAGGCCATGCGAGGATGGATGGAATGTGGTGTGGATGGGCTCCAAGATGCCTTGTTCATGAAGGCCTAAGCCTTTGCCTTGATAGTTCATATGTTGGAGCATGCGACATGCAATGGGATGTTTAGTGCTTTGGAAATAATATGCTAGTCCATTATTTGTTGGAGAAGAATAGGTGGTGGATGGAAGTTGTTCACCTCCTATAAGGGAGCCACTGTGGATGAAGGTGCTTTTTCCAAGTGGATAAGGGGATGGATTTGTAGTGGGATTGGTAGATAAAGGGGTGATAGAAGATGGTGTGGGATCAATAGGTTGATCACTAGATGGGAGGGGATCGGGGATGGGATTAGATGGGGTTCTTAGATCTTGATTAGGATAGGGGGTTGACGCTTTAACATGATTCAGATTTGATTCTAGGTATAGCTCATGTGTTTGCATGGAGGTGAAAATGGTGGATGTGATAGGTTCTTGGATGGATGTGATAGGTTCTTGACTTAGGGGTTTTTGAACATAGCTACATGATGGTTCTTGACTTATGATAGGAGATTATTCAAGAGGTTTGGTGGGTGTTGGATTGCATGAGGGTGTTTGATTCCTTGCTAATAGCCAATGGATGACATCCTTCATGAGTGTATGGGTTGAAGAACAATATAATGGATGGATAATAAGGGTGGATGGTGTAGGATTAGGATTAGGATTGGGTGAAGGGATAATGGGATTAGATAGTAATGGTTCTTGTATGGGCTCAAGGATAGGCATTGGATTAGATGGTGGTTTTGGAGGGCTGGGGGATTTGAGGGATTCCATAGCTTTGCTTTTTCTTTGAATAAAATCCCTCAAGGATTCATTGGATGTTGTTGGCTTAGAATTTGGAAGATTTATTGGTGGATTAAATGGTAAATTAGATAGTGGATGGGTGATAGGGATTGATGGATTGGGAGATACATAGGATGATGGATTAAGGTTGATAAGGTTGGAGGGATGTTGTGGTGGGTGGATTGAGATTGATGGATTGTAAGGTAGATAGGGTGATGGATTAAGGTTGATAGGATTGGAGGGATATTGTGATGGGGTGATTGGAGAAATTGATGGATTGGAAGATGGGGGATTCACATAGGGCCTTGGTTGTGCACTTAGTCTCTCAATTTTGGCCATAAGGTGCTTGTGTTCTAGGTTGATGTTCCCTTGATCAAAGGTAGCATGACAAAGGTTAGGCGATGAGTAAGTTGGAGGTATTGATTGGTTGGGTATATATGATGGCATATTGGATGGAGGTTGATATGAGGTTGATTGGGGTGATATGTAAGATGTTGAAGGTTGATATAAGGTTGATGGGGTGGATATATATGATGAAGGTTGGTATGATGAAGGTTGATATAATGAAGATGGGGTAGGGGCTTGGGATCCTCCAATGATGAGGTGTGCTAAGGGGATATCTTTAATGATGTTTTTGCATTTCTCCTTAGTAATAGGATCAAAATCTCATAGGCATATTTAACTCTTTGTAAATTTTGCATTGCCACATAAGGATTCATGTTGAAAGGATATGAGCTGATGGAGAATAATGGGTGATTGCGATGTTAGGGATCAAATTTCAAGACCTTAGGATGATTTTATTTGATTTGTTTTGGTGGATGATTGATGATTCTCTATGCTTAATGTAGACTAATGACATTTAAGCAAGAGAGTTGATTGGGTTGATTGTTGATGACTTACTTAAGATAGACTAATGATCTCAAGCAAGTTTTGATAAAGGTTGATGTGATCAACTAAGGTTTTGATTTTTTGTTGGGTTGATTTGGATTTGGATTTTGATAATGATGTTGGGGAATTTTGATAATTATTGGGATTGGGATTTTGGATGAAAGGTTGATGTAGGCTAAAGAAGACTAAGTCCTTAACCAAAGTTTGATTTGCAAAAGGATGTATTGTTGATTAAGGATTGGGGATTGAAGTGTTTGATTGGAATGGATAATGGATGATGGATGATTGATGTTGGATTTGATTTTGGATTTGGATTGATGTTATGATTTTGACTTGGGGTTGATTTTGGATGAGGATTTGGATAATGTTGGTTGGATTTTGGATTTGATTTGGATGAAATTGATCAAATGGATGAAAGAATGGGATTAAGATGATGATAATGAATTGGATTAAGGATGATGAGGATGATTAATATGGTTGAGATGAAAGAGGTATGATGGGATGAGTGATTAGGAGGATAATATGGGATTAAGATCAAAGATGGGGATTAATTAAGCTCAAATGATGGGATTTGATAAATGGAGGGGGTGGTTTAGTGGTGTTGGGAGGAAAAATCCAACCCAACATTAGGGGGGTGCGGGGGCTGGATGCAACCCCCCTGCAATTTTTTTTGAAAAATGGGCTTATAAAATTAATGTTTTTGATAGAAATTTGATTTTTGGACACAGAGGAAAATGACACTAAAAAAGATGCAGAAGGTGCTAAAACAAAGGGAAAGGGCACTGAAATATGAATAGATGGCGCTAAAGGATGAGAAAATGGCACTAAACAGAGGACTGAAGGCATTGAAAGACTATGAAGTTTTAGACATTGTTGGATTGATGGATGATTTGATTTTTCTTTGCTCAAAGATTCTTGGCAAGAGATAATGCAAGAAAGAAGACACAATGGCTAACTTCAATGTATAAAATTAATTTTTACTTCACGGGGTTTCACACCATTTAGGCAAACATTCCTAGATTTATTCAAGTGGGTGTATACAAGATTATGAGCTCATGTCACTGCCTTTATGTAGACGTGAAATGCAAGTCCCATGAGGAGGAGCTAACCATTTTTATTAGCCAAGATCACTCTTACGTCACGAGGGGAGAGCATATATGGCATGCATGTTTGTTTCTAGAGGGCATTTGCACTTAGCAATAAAATCAATGTGGCTTGTACAATGAGTAACTTCTCGATCCCTATAGGTATCTGGTGCATCACAATGTCATATAGCCAAGAGGTCTTAAGCTAGGATTGAATGAGCTTCTAGGGAGTCCTCTATATACCCAAGGGTATGTGAGGCACAAACCATGAACACTAGTCCATTGAAGGGATGTGGCACAAGCGGTCAAGCAAGCACCACTTCACCTTCTGTTTGGAATCACTTGGGGCCCCAAGGCTGTCCCAATGACAATGCAACTAGATTGAGGTACAACTTTCACTCTCCCCCCTTTGATATATCCCACTGGCACATGTGGTTGAGGTCATCCCTTGGAGGGATGAAATCCCTAAGAAGGCCTCCTAAGAAGAAACCACCTTTGCTTTTAATCACCCAAGATCACACGAAGCACAAGGGGAGAGCATACACAAACTTTGGGATAACACTTAAAAGCAATAAAAAGTTCACAAATAGACTTTTGATTCCCAAGATCACCCTAAGGTGCGAGGGAAGAGCATACGTCTATATTTGAACAAGACAAAGCATACAATGTTAATTCCCAACTAAACTAACTTTAATGTTCCTAAAAGCTAGTGATAAAAAGATGCTTTGGCAAGCGATTCTACACAAAAAGTTAGTAGTTTGATAAAATTTTCTTTGACATGCATTTTTGATACCTGCAAGGAGATGTTAGATGCCTACACAAACTTTAGAAATCTGTCAAAAAGAAAATGACGCTAATACAGAGGAAGATGGCACCAAAATAGAAGATGGTGCCACAAATTTGGAAAAAGGCGCCAAAACAAAAGATGGTGCCAAAAAATTGGAAAAAGGTGCCAAAACAGAAGATGGCACCAAAGGATGGATGGATAGCACTAAAATATGGTTTTACATATCTTACCTTATGTCTTCTAGTTCAGATGGCACTATTCTATGTGTGGATGGCGCCAAAGTGAGACAGTTCTTCAAAAACCTACTTAAACAAAGGGGTTAGTTCCAAACCAACAAGTCAAAAAGGTTAGAATGCCTTCCTTCCTTGTCAACAACCACCAAGGATCAGATAAAAACTAGATAATAGGTGTCATGAAGCAAGAATGATTGCATGTTTATTCTAAAAAGCCATTTCAAACACCCTAAAGAAATTTTTGCATTATGACCCCTTATGTCTATTTTTTTTTTGTTAAAAACAAAGAACAAGATAGATTAAAAGATGCTAAAACTTTAGGAAAACACCTCAATTTTTTCCTAATCCTAAAACTCTTAGCATGATGTCGTTAGTAGATGGTGGCAAAATAGAGGAAAATGGTGCCACAAATTAGATAGATGGCGCCAATCCACGAGCAGATAGCACCAAACTAAGGGATTTTGGTGCTAAACTCCTGTAGGTCCTATTTCCTCACAAAAATTGAAACAAAACAAGTTAAATAGGGACCATGGGGTCCCACCGGGCATGCCAAATGAAGACAAGAGAAAATATCAAGGTAAAATAACAATACCAAATGCATAAAAACATAAGATATACCTTGAAGAATCTCCCACTCCTTGATAATGTCGAGGAGAGTGCACCCAAGAGCTCTCCTAGCTTTACCCAAGTTGATGTAGTGTGAATGTGGATTGCTCTTGCTTTCAACACAATATGGATGAAGGGATTTCGCTAAGGATGATAATGATGGAGATAAGAGGATGTAGATGAGATGAGGATGACAGATTATTTTGGCATTATGAGGTTAAGATGAAGGAGATGGGGAGATAATTTGGCATAGTTTTGATGCTATGAAGAAGTGATCAAATGGCTTCGGTGAGGGCTCTATTTATAGGCCATTTGAGGGTGATTTGAATCCAATGGCTAGGACTCAAAGTAGAGATCAATGGTTGAGATGAGAGGATGAGATTAAGGGCTGAGATCTCATCAACAATATTGGATGGATGGGATTAAATGTAAATTTTAAATTCACATGGCGAAGAGTGATGAAAATAAAATGAATTAAAAAATCATTTTGGGGAAGAGTTAGCATTAAATGAGATTAGATGGATGAGGAAATTTAAAATTGATTTCCTTGGAGGAGGTGGAATTAAAAATTCCATTTTATGTGTAGATGTGCAAATCAAGGACACATGTGTAATTATAGGTTCTTACACATGTAATCTAAAAAAGAGGAAGATGTTTTTTTCATAAATGTGGTAATAAAGAGGTGGAGTGGTCATGTGACCTTTTGAATAAAAAAATGATTTTTATTTAAAGTGTGTGGCAGGGTGGGTTAAGCAAGGTTTGACCATATTAATTAAGGGTTTAACTTAATTAATATGGATGTAGTAAATTAGTTAGTGGGCTAATGGAGGATTAAAATTAATTAAATAATGATTTATTTAATTAATTTAGGTCTAGGGGTCATGTAGGCTAGGGTAGGTAATTAAATAATGGCTATTTAATCAACTAGACTAGGTTTATGTTGATTAGTAGGGTAGATTAATCAAATAAGTATGATTTATTTAATTAATCAAGATTAGAAGATGGAGAAATTAACTAAATAAATATTGAAAATATTTATTTAATTAATTGGGCTAATGTTTTTTATTAGTTTAGCTGGAAAAGAGGGTCCAGAACCGTATACAAAATAGCCCCACGGGCTATAGACTATTAATAAGCTAGAAACAACACATTAACAACTCATGAACATTAGATGAAAAACACCTAATCAAAAATAATGAAAGCAATAGAAACAACAAGAAACTAGGGACTATCAGTCGTCCTGTACTTAGCCAAGAATTCCACCATATCTTTGTAATCCCCCAGGCTATTGAGCCCCACCTGCTTGACTTTGTCATCCAAATCCTTGATAGCCATGAAGATAGATGCTGCCCTGTGCAGGGCCTTAGCAGCAAACTCAGCCATCACCTTCCACTTCTTCTACATTCCCACCATCTTCTCCTAGAGGTGCCTCAGGTCCTCGGCAGTCTTCACACATAGAGAGAAACTTCCCTTGTTGTCTTGTCCCCCTAACACCCTTGATGGGCTGCAAAATTAGTCTCTTTTATGTTACTTTTTATATTCCAAAAACTTCTTTCATGGCATCCTTTAAGACATGTATCCATGTTTGCACTATGATACGTTGACATTCTTTATACTTCTAAGACCTGAACTTATAGTATTAATGTGGAATGTGATGATCATCATATTATCTAATGAATGAATTAGATATAGATATGTATAAAAGTATAAATAAGATGTTTTTATGGTTAGTCATGGAGAATGCTTGTGGTATATGCTTTTGGAAACTAATTCTATATGCAAAATTGGACGTGTCATGATGAGATCGAGCATTTGTAGTAGGTTGCAGACAAAGGAGTTAATAGAAGTATGAGTTTCAACACTAAGAATGCAGAACAACTGAAGACAATTATGGAGCATCATGGATAGTAACAAATTAAGGAGTGGATTTGCTTCAAATATGGTTATGGATGTTGTTCATGCATCAGACTTCTAATTTGATTTGAATTCTTCTTCTTATAGTTAGTTAGAATAAGAATGTGATCTTGACTCCACGACCTAGTATCTAGGCGCGGTAAATGATCAGAGCTAGTTAATTAATAAATAAGGCTCTTTCTCCATTTTTTATAGTAAGGGTGAAGATGAGATATATACGATAGCAAAGTCAAGTTGTTAGCAGTTTAGTTTGATTCAGTTATCATTTCCTTTTCTATGTGCAAAAACTCAAGCATGTTACATTTATGGAATACAATCTGGATATGACAGAAAAGAGATTTCGTTGTTGAACACTTTGATATGAGTTGATTGTGTATGGAATAGGTTAAGCTTTGATATGTGTTACAAGGATATGTAGAATCTGGATTAGATTTTCTTTTAGTTAAGGAAGACAGTCTCTTGAGTTGGCCACTCAAGGTACTGATTCTCTCCTTGTTTATTTCATTTCAGTTAATGTTGGTTTATTAGTTTTCTGTTAAAACATAATTTGAATTCAAGTTGATATTATGTTTTGATCAAATAGATATAGTTCATGAACAATTGCATATTAGTGTCTTCACAAATCCTTTGAAGGTCAGCAGTTAGTCATTTCATTCTTGACAATTCAATTAAGTTAATTCTACAAGTTTCCCTATTGTAATAGTTATCTACAAACCTTGCTATAGGTACCCGTAGCAACTAGGATTTATAGCTGTTTTCATTGTTTTATAATTTTGTCAATTCTAACAAGATAGATTTGCTTGTTTAAAGTTAAGATAGAATAGTTGGGAACCATATGAGCCTTGAAGCCATATACTTTACAAGTACCATCATAAGCTTACGCTCCTTGGTTGATAATTCAATGTAGGAATGCAGAGTGATAGAGTGGACTATTCAGATAGGTTTTCCCCTAAATTAGTTAAGTCTACAACACATTATTTTTCCTCTACAACCCTAGTAGCTTCACCCACATCCTCAGAACTAGATTTGTTCATGGACAGTGATTTTTTAGTGGCTAATATTCACCAATTGGCTAATAGTTGAAATTGGGGATTCAAAATTTGGCTAATAGTACAAGCCATAAGGTGACTTGAATAGCCACATTTTTACCAAATTTTATTTTAGTCCTAGTTAAATCACCAGAATATTTATTCTATTAAAAGTTTAAACTCAAAAATTTGCCACAATATTCGATAACTAATTAGATCATATTCGCCTAAATTTTATAAGTTTTAGTTGAAAATAAAATTAATTCGCCAATAATATTATATAATTATTAGTTACTTTAGGGTCATATCACCAATTTTTAATTACTATCATTGATTTTATTTGAAATCTAATAGCTGCAGTTGTATTCCATGGGTTAAAATGTACCCATGGAGCGAGTCCAAAGCCCATTGTGCTTGGAATTGTATTTGAGCCGTTGGTCTCAATTTATAATCCAACAGCTAGGGTTAAATTCCATGGGCCAAAATGTACCCACGGAGTGCTAATGCCCATGGGGCCTAAATGCAATTTTGGGACCCATGGGCATTGGAGCTCCATGGGTACATTTTGGTCCACAGAATAGAACCCAAACCATTAGATTATAAATAAAATTAATGGTGGTGAAAAATAATTTAGGGCCAATTTAAAATATTTAATTTTTAATTTAAAATATTAAGGAATTATAGACATGAGCACTACACCTTAAACTAGTCAATCACTACCACCTTCAAGCCTTTACTTTTCCATAGGAATTTAATTTGTTTTTTAGGAAGGATTCACCATGGTAATTAATGCATTTTCCTATTTATTGTCAATATTTGCCATGATTTTCTACAAATTTCTTGTGATTTAAAAATTTGCCAATAAAATTAAATATGTTTTTTTAAAAAAATGAAAGATTCGCCAATTGAAATTAATATTTTTTTCCAAAAAAATGGAAGATTCGACAAGATATTATATCTTTTTTCAGGAGGGGTTTCTTAAAGTTATCACTGTTCATGGAGGTAAAGTGGCTAGTCCCCCTCCACTTCATGCATTGATTTTGTTGGGGTTTCTTCCCCTCCCTCCTCCATAGTTTCTTCGACAAACTCTGACTCATTAGATATCTCCACCCCCTAAGGAGACACAAAAGGTTTACCAACAATGTGGGTAGACCGACGAACCCTTGGGTTAACAGCCTCCGTACCTCCCCCACTACCAGCAATCTTAGGCCCAGAATCCAGCTCGACAATTTTCATAGGCTCCACCAAATACATAGCCTCGTTACCTTTTTTAGCTTTTTTCTCAATAGCAACCCCTTCATCCTCAAGCTTCACCGTAGTCACAGCCTCCTTACCATTCTTAGCTTTCTTCTTAATAGCCATCCCTTTATCCTCAGTCTCTATTCTATCTCTTTTACTCGACCTTTTCCCTTAGGGGTTTTGAGGGCATCCTAGGGGTCCCCACATAGGTCTTTACCTTTCCTACAGAATTAGGAGAAACACTCGGTTGTGGGTCCTCAAGAAGCTTGACTTTAATTTGTTTAGGGGGACACAGGGCAAGGTGAAAGTGGTACAGGCGCATGATGAGGCCTTGATGGATGGGAACAAGTGGGTGGCCAGTGTTTTTAGCTCTAATCTCCTGGACCGACTTAATAGAGTTATCTAGAGAAGAAAGGAGAAAGAAAGGAAAACTAATTTCCATTTTATTCCTAAAATGGTCAAGGAGAACAAAGTGGTAGTGGTAAAAAACCTTGAATCTTCCCTCGAGCGTGAAGAATTTCATAATCATGATGTAGATTTGTCCCCATGGCTCTGGCAACTTTTCTCTTTCAAACCCTCCGTGCAGCTTCATAGGTGCCTCCCCCTCTCTGAAGAAAAGGGCCATATGTTCAGGGTTGGCCACCCTACTACATCTCGAGTGTTTTTTCCCTCTAATAGGTAGCCCAGTAGCCTGCCCAATCACTTCTTCAGACACCTGAAAGACAATGCCACCAATCTTGACTTCTCTGGTATCATCATCCCAAGACTCCGCAAACTGGTGTGAGAGATTCTCATTATGGCCAATCATCCCTTCTAGAAAAGGAACCGCCTCCCCCTCATGGATGATATACCACACAATAGGGTCCTGTTTGAATTCCTCTACAGAATTAGGTTCGATCTTGACAATATCTTCACCCATCGTGATAGCTTGAAATTTACAGAGGCAAATGAGCTTATAGTTATTAAGGCAGCTTAGATTATTAGCAAGTGGCCCGTTAAAATGAGAAATCTCGTTAAAATGAGCAAGCCATGGTAAAAAGATAATGATAGCTGCGTAATTAATGAGGAGATACACTACATCCTTGCCACTTAAAAACATCTTCTTGGGGAGAGGACTCAACTGCCACCTCGTGTGAAAACAAACATCACCAGCTGCGGACATTAACCAAATATAATTACCCATCTGCAAAACTATCCAATCAGTCCTCTGTAACCCATTCAACTGACCGCGTGATATCCTTTTTAACCAGCTATACCCAATCTCCAGATAGCTCCTAGTCCCGATGCTTGTAAATCTAATGATGTGCCAACGTGTCATCCTGGCTGTCCATCTGATAAGAGGTGATGTGGTACTCCAGCGTTCCATGTAAACCTCAAACCCAGTGTACTTAGGGCTACAACTCCACTGACTAGATTGCAGCCCGTCCAAGACGCCACCACTCCTGCCTCTATAGTTATGAAAAGTCCTACGCATATAATTTTGAAAATTCAAAATGTTACACCTGCCACTTCTACGAATCAGACTGCAACCTTCCTTAGGCTAGTTGCAGACAGACACACCAGTCCCACCACTCTCCAACCAACTCCAGAGAATGATGACTAACCCAACTTCCCTAATTCCTATGACTATCCCCATCCTTTAGAATAAGGGTATGAACTTCTTTTGGTAGGTTGGACATGCTCCTCCATCATCGCCATCCTTCTCTGCCACTGCCCACATTACCAAGGCGTCAGCGATAGAATTTCCTTCTCTATAAATATGTGAGATCTTGAAGTCCTCTATTCCATTTAGAAGCAGTTTTATATCTCCCATGATATCCACTAACTTCCACCTGATTTGGGTCGAACCCAGGGCCGCATTAACAATAAGCTGAGAATCTCCTTCCACATGAAGAAGCCTGATATTCAGAGAGATGGCTAGCTTTACCCCCCACAGCATAGCAAGCACTTCTACCTCATTGTTACTCTTTAGACCAATTCCACTCACAAAGATAGCCACAAAGGTCCCCATGTCAAACCTGATAATTCCTCCTCCACTGGCCACTCCTGGGTTCCCCTTAGCAGCTCTATTGAAATTGATCTTGAACCACCCTTTCTGTGGTAAGGCCCATTTGGTCTTAGCCCTAGCAATCTTTTTACAGTTGTCAACCTAACAATAGTCAGGTCTAATTATCCACTGTTTTAATAAGCTCTGCTCATCCCCTCCTGGAGTGCTCTCCGCAGCTTTAAACTTGCACAAATTGATGTTCTCCATAAGCAATTTGGAGAAGCCCAGGAAGACATCCTTAGGGGTTCTGCACCTCTCCCTAAAAATTGTTTTATTGCATTCTTTCCATAAGCTCCAGGCTAAATGAGGAGCGATTTGGGACCAAAGCTCACTGGACACCAGGAGGAAAAGTCTGAAGGGGGGCCTCCAATCTTAGACCAAAGCTTCTAAGCTGCTGTTGAAGGACTAGTTCATACTTAGTTTTTCAAGGACTAAACCCCACACCTCCCAAGCGAAACTAGAGTGAAGAAAAAGGTGGCTAGCCATCTCTTCCTCCAAACCACAAAGAGTGCATCTATTTGGCATTTGGAATCCCCTCTTTCTCAGGTTATCTATAGTCAGAATTCTATTATGCATCAAGGTCCACTAGAAGAAGTTAACTTTAGGTAAAAGTCTGGGCATCCAAACTTTCCCCCATAAAGGATTCTCCCCTGGGTCTAGCAGTAGACCATAGGCACTTTTGATAGTAAACAAGCCTTTATTGTCTTTATCCCAGATCATCCTATCTCTTTTGGGAAAGAGGGAGAGTCTATAGTCATTCAAATCCTTTTGGAGCCATAGAGCTAACATCCTATCCTCCCCACTTTCAAGATCGCCAATAGATAGCACCATCCAGCTCCTGAGAACCCCATTAGTCCTTACATAATTAGCCACCCTGGAGCCAAGAACCCTGCCAACCTTGTCTACAATTCTGCCATACTCCATCTTGATCAGAGGATTGTCCTTCAACCATCTGTCTTTTTAGAAGTGGACTTCCCTACCATCTCCAATCTTCCACCTGATGCCATGGAGAAGGAAACCCTGGGTCTTGAGGACCCCATTCCAAATGACCAAGCCTTTGGGGAGTCCATTCTCTGAGAGTAATCCTCTACCCTCATCCCCATTGAGATACTTAGCAACCATGATGTCCCCCCAGTCCGTATTTCACTGAATAAGGTTCCATCCCACCATGGATAAGAGGGCATGATTCAAAAGATGTGTTCTTCTTAGTCCAAGACCTCCTTGGCACTTAGGAGTGCAAACCTTTTCCCACCCAACAAGGGTATTCTCCATTTCTCTTCAACCCTGGACCAAAGGAATTTCTTTTGCATCTATTCTATCTTATCCACCACAAACTTAGGAATCTTGAAGAGGCATAGGGTATAGTTAGGCATCCCCTGGAGGGAGGCTTTAAGGAGCTGGAATTTCCTTGCCTGACTCAGGAGAGCCCCTTTCCATCCTGCCAATTTTCTTTACATTCTATCCAATAGCCCTTTCCAGAATTCAGTAGAAACTTTAGTAGTAGTAAGGGGGAGGCCTAGATAGGTGGTTGGGAACCTTTAGCTAGAGCAGCCCAGAGCTCTAGTGATCTTTTGCTGCAAGTTCTCTGGGGTGTTCAGGAAATAGATATGACTTTTCTCGAAGGTAATGCTCTGGCCCGAGGCCCTCTCATAAGTATTGAGTAGCTCTTTCCATCTTCTATCTTCCACAATAGAGGCTTTCCCAAACAAAATAGTATCATCCACAAACTGCTGTATGACCACAGTCTGAGTAGTAGAGGCAAGTTTTAGGCTAATGTTAGTAAGATTTGACTATTGAATTAATTAGACTAATTCAATTTTAAGGGTTGATAGATGAATGATGGATGAATGATTTAGGGTTGGATGAGATAATTAATTAAATAGAAATTTAATTAATTAATTGGATGAAGAATTAGTGTTGTGGATGATGTCAAAGGGAAGTTAGATGGTCGAGACATTTTTAGGTGTCTACACTTACAAGATTGGATGATCTAAAAGTTTAGGTTTCTTCTCTTCTCCTTTTTCTAAAATCTTAACCATAAAGGATTTACAACCTTTACAAATTGCTTTCTTGGCTTGCATAGCCGAAAGAGTCCTCAATATTATCAGTTTATGAATTCCTTGAAGAACCACTAGATTCCCCAAGTCATCCAAGCATTCAATACTCTAGGAAAAACAATCAAAATGTGCTTTATGGGTCCTAAACCAATCCATGTTGAGTATCATGTCATAGGAACCCAACTTAGTAATGAAAAGATCAACATGAGTTTTTAATGGTCCTATCTCAATTTTAACTTGTCTTAGGCAATGATTTATCCCTTGATTCTTACTTGAACCAAACTCTACCACCATGCTCTCTTTTAACTTATCATGAGGAATTTTACATTTTTCTACTAATGATGGAAAATGAAACTATCAGTAATTCCTAAGTCAGCCAAAATAGAAACTAAAAAACCATGAAAAGTACCTTGGAGATTGATCAAATCAGTTTAGTTGTCTTCCTCTCTTTTATCCAATGCAACATAAATCTTAGGATGACCTCCTGATGCTCCACTTGATTGAAGAAAATACCTCTTTAAATGATCTCCACCACATGTCTAGCAACCTGTCCTTGGAACTAGATTCCCCTCTCTAACCTCTATGTTAGGATTAAGTCCCCTGTCATTCTACCCAAACCTATTTTCATTCCTTTTAAATCTTTCTTTATTATTCCTTTGATAACCTCCACCAATCTTAGAATACTAGATATCCTTTTACTACAACTTGACTTGGACTTATTCTTTTGCTTACATTCATACTTATGTTGATGCCTTGCCTTTGCAACAGATGCTTCCTCAACTACCTGAGCCAAAGTCTTTGGTTTGGTAAGCTTAGTGGCAAACATAATATCCTTATTCAAACCCAACACAAACTTATTAACATGGTCCTCTTCTAAAATCAAGTAGTGAGCATGTCTCAAGAGACCCATCAACTTGGCCTTATACTTAGAGACAGAAGAACTACCCTACTGCAATCCATGAAACTCTATAAGTTATTGGTCCCTATGTTGTGCTGAAAGATACTCTTTTCTAAATTTCTTCTCAAACTTCTCCCAAGAGATTGTGGCCACATAATAATTATGCATTGTCTTCAAATGGTTCCACCACAAAGAAGCCTCTTTCTCTAAATAATAAATATCAACTCTGGCATGAGTATTAGTACTCATATCCATCAAGGCAATATACTTGTCCATACCAATAATCCATGCTTTTGTTGCATCTCTTCCACCCAAGCCATCAAGCTTAGGGGGATGCATTTTCTTAAGCTCCTTGATCAAGGGATCTACTCTCTTTGTTCAAGAATTTTCCTCAAAAGAACTTGAATTCACTGAATGAAATGAAATTTTTGACTCCCTTCTAGGCTCATACTTAGAATTACTTTGCTTCTCATGATCAGATTTATGTCTAGACTTATGCTTAACTTTTCTCACACCCACATACCAAAGCTTTTGTAGCTCCTCTATATGTTGTTCCTACATAGCTATATGAGCTCTCAGAGCATCAAGATCTAATCTCAAGACCTCAGGAGTGGTCCAATTATGTTCCAAATGGTTGATTCCATTTCCTTACTAGCTTGAGATAGGTCCTTGCCATGAGCATTCCTAGTTCTAGCCATCTGACAAAAAAGTAAAGTAAAATAAGATTATACAAATATAAACATCCACTCAGGAATAAGGTATCAAACATAAAAGTTTACAAACAACACATGTTCTTAGTTATACTATAGTTTTCTAGTGGACCAAGGTCTCCTAGAGTTTGAATTGTGCTCTGATACCAATTTTAATAAGCCCCAAAAGCAACTAGATTTTTTATATAATCTAACAATAAAACAATACATATCTCATACTATGTATGTCATAATCCATGAGAATCAAATAATACATCAAATGATTACAAAAGTCTCAAATTAGTACATATCAATTACCAACAATGAGGATAACATCACTCCATATTTAAAATATACAAAGGGGTCAAAACTACAACCCTCACAAGGATAATAAAAACATTAATCCATAAGCCAACTCCACTTGTACAAGTGGCCATTACATAGTACATCATAAATATAAATCTAAAGGATTCCAATTCAACTTTGTAAGATAATTCCTCCAATTTGTTGTAGCTGATGGGGAAGGTTTAAACCCACCATGAGGATGTCCTTTTCCTCCCCAACCATCTGTCTAGAAATGAAGCTTACAACCAATAATCCAAGAGTGTGGGAATAACATATAACACTAGTGATTATTTATTAGATTAATTTCTTATCTTTATGCATTCATAGAAACTATTTCACACACATACAAGATTACACTTAAAACACAAAACACATAGAATACACACACACACACACACACACACACACACTCACATTCCACTCATCACTCAAATATACCAAACATGCATAGAATACAATTACATCATACAAGACAAGAACATGTAATTACAAACACTCAAAGATAACACAAAAATACACAACCATGACTCGACTCAAAATCTAATACACAATCAAGACTCATAGGAACCCATCAAGACCCATCTACCAACTATGTAATGTACCCAAGTACCACTACCTCACATAAGACAAGAAGGTTAACTATACCACCACAGAGCACCCTACCCCAACCTCTCAGGGTAGAACATGGTATGCATATCAAAAATAGGCCACAAGTCTTATCTTCAAATATTTGTAGCTATTAGTGATGGATGGAAAAAAACAATGCATAAACCACTTGTGGACCTTCTGCCATTGAGAGCACTAAATCTTCATGTGATGTGGTATTTATAGCGAGAAAGAACAAGATGCATTCCCTGACCAACTTTCTTAAGGAGAGATGTCTAGATGTGTTGGGACTGAAGTAGAGAAGGTGATGCCGGGATGTATCCACTCATGACAAGGAAATCTAACTTCTCCTACTCCTTTAATCTTGTCACTTCCAATGGAAGTCAAGATATCAACCATCCTAGACCTTAGGATAATCAGGTGTTGAGAAGCTTTGAGATCACCCTCATAAACTGCTTATCATAAAAAAACCTCTCTACTCTCACGAGTAGAAGCTTGGCACAAATGATGCCACATATACATATATAATAAATAATGACACAAAGAATGCTACATAAATATATACCCAATCATGACACAAAGGATGTCACCTAAATATATACCCAGTGATGACACAAAAAGATGTCACATAATAAATAGAATTATTAATAAGACTTAATTCTTATAATATCAATAGAGACGGACAATCACTAATTCAATCATATCTTAGGATTTATAATCTGGGCATGGCTAAGTTTTTTCTAAGGATTTAAACAACTAAATTACACACCTTCCATAATTTTTTTAGAGAAACCTAGATCATAATGTTAGGAAAATGTGTGTTGTACACCTTGCATAATATTGATATATTTTATTTATGTAAAATAAATATTTATTTTTGGTGCATCTTAATTGATGTGCTTAGCCACATTAAATATTTATTTGGTGCAACTTGTAAGAGTTGTATGTAACATTGGGTTAGTTATTTTATGTTTGAGAGGCATAGAATAATTAATTGAGAAATTATTTAATATTGGGCACAAAGGGAAAACTTACTTACAAATATTAAATGAGGGGTCAATGGTTTTGTGTATCCATGGTTTTGGAACACATGGTTTTCCCTATACTACATCCTATATTTGTGCAAGTTTGATTCTATAAAATCAAGAACATGGTTAGTAATTGGTGTTGGTTGGTTGAATTGGGTTGTCATTGTATTGGCTTTCTCTGTAATGCCCCACCATGCAACCCTAAAGATGAGTTTAACTAAGCAATAAAAAGGTGAAATTTTTGTTTTAAAAAATAGAAGTAATGATACAAAGCATAACATAGTTTGATAGCAAAAAGTTAAACTAACGTCTCTAGGGATTACATAGCTGCATTATTAAAATTAAACAATATTCAACATACATAGTTCATTCAATAACTCAAACTAACAACCTGATTACATCATCATATACATTCATCAACATCTTTGCAACAATATTTACAAGTGCAGAATAGTTTATCTTACAGGAGGAATTACATAACTTCTATGATACAAAAGCTCTTTTCCTGGATACATCAATTTACATAATACTTTCCACTGATACAAAAGATCTAGGTACAAATAACACAAATGTCTGTCTTCAAATACAGGTGCAAACTGGAATCATGAGAGTTACATCTTTACACAAGAGCCACAACGCCAGAAAACCAATGGAATAAAGAACATCCACCCGACCATGTGGAATCCTGAGGTCCACCCCCCATGCTAGGAGATAACAATGAGGTCCCCAAAGACAACAGTCAAGAAGATAGTAGGATAACAAGTGCAAGGACTACACATGACTCCAATACAATACGGTCAAAATGAACATCACAAGTAACTTAGACAATGCTTCTAGAGGCAATCACACAACAAATGGGGAGAACACAATAAGAGAATGCTAGACTGCAGTAGGGAAGGGTGTCATCGCATGGCCCTGACATGGGTCACCCTGATAGTCTCTCACTAGACGCCGGCCCCCATCTATGGTTACCTTGACAGTCTCTCACTAGATGCCGACCCCATACCATGACACATGCGGAACCAACATTCCTTTCGTGAGGACAAGGATGTTGATTTTGCCAACCAGGCCTTCTCATCCCATCCTTAGCCTAAAAGAGCACTACAGGCATGGGTGAGGCATCTAATTATCTTAATTAGTGTGAAGACTACCCAACCCTCTAAATTTATTATTAAGTTATCACTGGAATTAACAACTTCCAATGGGTTACCCTGATAGCCACTTTGGGTACCGACCCTACATTGAAAGCCACTCCTCCTTCACTGCATCTAGATTCCCAAAGCCCAAACACATAAACCAAGCATGGACTATCACATTTTTCAAAATATACATCATTTCACATTACACAGGCAAGGCATTCCCATCTTGCATGCTCATTATAATCACATGAATAAGTACATTGAGCAAGGCATTGTCCATCTTGCACATGTATCATACCAACATGAAACAGGAGACAATATTACAAGAGTGCATTTCATTCAACTCACATTCACACTCTCCTAAGCCTCTGGAAACAACTTCTACAACACTTGACATCATTAAAACATAATAGTTTCACATCACATCCATTCACCAATACTCATCATAAACTAAGATCTTTCAACAATACTTCAATAACAAACCACAAATGCAACATATGATTCGATGCACTAATTATGGACTTAAAGAATGTAACAATAATCCAGGCATAATCTATCATCTATCAATAATAAAGTGAAACTATAAAACTGTAACTTTCTATCAACCAGTAATAGTTACTAAAATGATTATAAGATATAAGTATCCATGTGAACACTATTTTAACCAATAAATCCCAAGACTTGTCACGAGCAATCCTGTAAATAACACTAAGACATACTCATTATAACATGACAAAAATGCAACCCTTATCAAAATGAAGGACTATCACCATAATTAAAATCATACCATAGAGTAATAATGACCATAACACACGAATGATATAACCGATGGCTACAATTTTCGCTATTATTTAACTAAACCACTTTTTACCCTGATAGAGATCTCGATTAAAATCTAACAATTTGAAAGAGAAATACTATTCAAATTTAAACCTAAATCAAATCATATCCAATCCTACTTGTTCAAATCTCATTCCTCAGGACCTAACATTTATATTACTTAAGAGGCTTACAAATATTCATTAAAGCAATAATTAGGGAGACTAGAGATATAATTACATTCCAACCTAGAAAAGAAAATTAACTCAATTTAAACACTATTAAGAACTACCATCTAAACATCATGATAATAATTGAATCATTGTCTATCCTTCTGCTGATATTCAAACAGATCTTAGCAATATATATATATATATATATATATATATATATATATATATATATATATATATATATATATATATATATATATATATAATTAAAGCCCTAAACTGGATCCAATTAAACATAATGATTTAAGATTTATAATATGCTAATCTAAATTAACTTAACTAAAACAACTTAAGTTATAAATCTCTATAAATCGACTAATCTTTCATGATCTAAAATTAGATAAATTTGAATAATAATAATTTAAAACTCTAAAATGACCTTAACTTCATCTTACACAAATAAAAGAATTGCCTGCGGATCTAGATACAATAGAAACATCATTATTTCTCTTCGAAAATTAATTGCATTTGATTAAGTCAAAAATATTATAGGAGAACTAATGTTGATAACTACCTCTTACTTATCTAAGAATGACTTAATAATTTACTAATATTTTCAACCCCCCTAAGATTGATTTAATCTGGATATCCTAAGTTTCAATAACTAGTATCATAAAACAAATCAAATCCGTATGCCATCGTTTGAAAATTTACCTAACATTTTACTCAACCTTAAAAAAAAAATTAGGAGAGGATACGTGAGAGAGTTCGCAATTATGACATATCGTTTATGCAGGGAACAATGTTGGCAATTGTGTTTGATTTACTACACCAAAGTGAGAGTTAAGAGAGGATACACAAATAATTTTAAAATGCTTCAGAAGCATATCGTCTGCAACACCATAAAGGTGCCTGCCACATTCTAAATTGATACAAGGAGTTCATTTAGAATTATCAAGGTTATCAAAAACCAAAGATATAAAATAAGGTGCAATGATTAAACAATAGAGAGACATTAAATATAGCACTCTATATAGGTGCATTCATAGCAAGGTAAAATGAAGAAGCATAGAAAAATCACACAAACTGATTAACGGCTACCTCAAAGAGATGCCATCTCATGGAATGTAAGGATAACAAGATATGCACAAAATGGATTTGTTGAAAAGGCTTTAGAAACATTGAGCAAATGTAAATGACAAGTTTAAAACCAAATTAGCCAATATATTATCAGATACAGAGGTTTAGTTGGTCAAGTATTGAAAACATAACGGATGCTATTTTAATTTAATCCTTCACTGGGTTTAAGAGGGCTCTCAGTCTCTAATGAAGATTTAAAGCCACAGAGGAGTTATCAAATGAATACAACTATAGAGTATGCCTATATAAGGAAGTTTGAGACAGGTTGTCCTAACGTCACAATATGGCAGATTTAACTTAGAGATTTGAACAAATTCTATGCCACTAAAACATTCTATATTAGATTCCAAAACTTGATAGATATTAAGTTTGGAAATGCTTTGGAAGACATGTATGCAACTTGTGAAAACTTAAACAATGCACGCAAACTCCATGACATAATGCCATATAGAAATGTCATTGTACAAAGTACAATGGTCAAAAGAGACTCATGCAACATAAAATGATCCCAATTATGGGCAGTGACACTAAATAATCCTATTTCTCTATCATATCGAAAGAGAAATATTCGTCAGATGCAGAAGTGGAGAGCGCCCTGGTAGACATGCATGTGAATGCATAGGTAGGGCACTCAATTGTTTGGTCAGTGCTAGAATAGTTATCTCATATAATACAAAGAAATGCCAGTAGTGACAAAAGGATTCATTAAAAACACCAAGAACATTGATGCAAATACCAAGCACAGGCTACAGGCTGATTGTGAATCTCTCTCACAGGTATCCTTCCATAAATAAATGAGCATAGCACAAAAGTTAAATTAAAAGGTTTGGGACTTACAAGTGAATATAATTAGCCGACAAAGATCTAAATTCCCTGTCTTACCCAGCCTTCATCCAAAGCATTTGATCAAGGCACCGATATCCCTTGACGCTCCCCTGATTTGGAAAAGATGCATCTCGTTATAGAGAAAAATACCCTTTTTAAAAAAGAAGATTTCCTCCACGGCCTTGGATCGACTCCTCAAAAGGCGATTCTTTTATTTTCTGTTTGCAGTCCCCTTCAGCTCACCTTGGATCCTTGTGTTTTGATATTCTCACCTAAGTTATTTGCTTTCAATCGTTTTCCATGTCTTTTGCAATCCTAGGTCTCGATGCCCATAGCTGAGCAAATTTTACAGGAATCTCACTGAGTGCCCAAAAGAGAAATAGGATCCTTTCCCCCCTTTCCAGAGCATCTGGCAAGGCATATAAATTGTTATCTGAGCACTACCAATGATCATTATGTATGCATGGTTTCCCTCATGCGCAGCGGTTATCTTGAAAAATGCCCTAAACTTTTAATTAACATACCTGTTAAACTTGCGGTACTTAGGTGGATCGGTAAATAAAGTGCCAAATTAGAAACTCATTAAAACCTGAATAAAATGCCTTCTTAAAATAAAGAGAAACAACTATTAAAGTAAATGTGATTGGAAGTTGCAAGTGACTTGGTAGCCATGCATGCTCACAGATTGTATCACAAAACATCTAAAATAAATGCAGTATTTTGGAGTGCAAAGATAGCTTGATATGCACAAACTAAAGTTTATTTTAAAAAGGCTTTGAAAAATTTTACACAAAAACCAATGGTAGGTGAAAGGCCGATTCCTAAACAGTGTAGGGGTTAACAAACCAAATGCAATTGCCAACTATTGCATAGAACATAACTTATCACAGCATAAGGAATAAGGATATTTTATCAAAATAATGCTACCAAAACTCTATCGCTATACATGTAAGATAAGGAAGCATTAATAAAGCACCAAACTATTTAATAAATACCCAAAAGAAGATAAAGACTAAGCAGACAATCTACTTGAAAAGATGCCTCTAAGAGTTGTTATCTCTTGAAATACATACTATCGAAGGATAAAGTAAAATGTTTTGAAGAATGGCTGAAGAAAAGCTCCTTATGCCAGCATTCTTTAAGATCTCCATCAAACATTTAGAAGGCAGATTTAGTCAATTATATAATAAGATAAAGCTTGATGGGCATTCATACAAAAGAGGATGCACATGCAACACAAATAATCTGAATGTCTCACAAAGATGACATCTAGAATAAGCGCATAAACATAAGTTTGTTTGAAACTAATGTCTTGAAGAATGAAACCTTATGAAGAATTTTGCAGACTAAATCTTATAAAGAATTTAAAGATGAGACAATCAAACTATTGATAGGTGAGAAGTCAACAAACAAGGCATACACAAAATGGATTCCCTATGGAAAGTCAACCTCCAAGGTAAGTAATAATTGTAGAAGTATGTAAGAATGGATTAATGCAAGATAAAAATCACCAAAGACCATATGCAGGTTCTTATAGAAAAAGTATAGATTCAATTCCATGAAAGGATTTGATTCAGCATTCAAACTACAAGAAAAGTATGAAATGCATTTATAACATAATCAACAAAATATTGAAACAATAAATCAACAATAAACAATTTAAAACTACATACCAAACATTCTCCTACAACAACATACCAAAGAATAATAGAGACTCACAGTCATGCACCAATCGACCAAACTGACAAAACACAGGACTGAGAATTCATCCTCATTGAGAATGATGTCAACTAAGGGACCTCATGTCATCTCCATTCCACAACTTCCATTGGTATGAAGGCATGCTCAGACCTGCCAATTCAAGTGGAGTCGATGCTTGGTACCTACAACCTACAACAAACAAACATGTTGAATACAAACATATATCTGATCATCCAAATAGGCACATAGTGACAGCAAATCGCAGTGTAGTAGGGTACTCCTTATGAGTAATACTACACTGTCCCTTCACAAAACACATCACAAATATCCACATTAAACAAGTTCATTAGTAACTAAACAACCAAATAACACATACTCAGATAGTCGCATAAATCACGTAGTAAAACAAATCTACATAATCAATTAACCCATAATTGATCACAACATAAGCATAATGTACTAATAATAAAGTATCAACAGTGTCATCATAGTAAACATCAATGAGTGTCATTAACTACATTATAACAATAAGCCCACCGTGAACATGTGTATCATACCCTAAGTATTATGAGAATTTTACCTACTTCTTCATGCTCCTTAGCCCAACCACCTGCTCATCCAAGGTGAGAATGGAGGGGCACTACATTCTCTTGTGAATGTATTTTGTGAAACATGGCATGGGATGTTTGGTTACATGCTTGGACACATGGAGGATGCTTTGGAGGAGCTTGATGTTTTAGAAGTGTCCATGAGACTATGTAAGTGTATTATAATTTTTCATTGCTAAATAATACATTGAGAGTGGATGCTTTTGGATGCTGGGTTTTTCCCTTTTGAGGGTTTTCCCAGGATATATCTTGTGTTATCTTGTGGCTTGCCTATTTGATCTTTGCATTATGAAATTGTTGTAAGGTTGTATGCATCATATTCTCTCATAGGGTTATATAGGAATTAGTTTGATCAACTTGTAAATTCCTAACACAAAATAAAAGTTATTAATGCTGCAACAAACTATTTTTCCCATGATAGTGAACTACTAGTTTAATAACAGAAAATAAAATATAAAAAATGAATTACATAAATTGAAGGTAAAGTTTATCCCCTAATTTAAAACCATATATCTAGAAAATAGAAATACTCAGATCATTATTTAAAAGACATGTCTAAATTAAAATGAGTTTCTATTTCTTTTCAGCGTCTTTCTAAGTTTTCTATTATGTTTTCTTCCTATCGAAGAAATTAATATTTTCAATATTCTAAATACCTTATTCTGATCAAATAACGTATCAAATCTTTCTACTAATTTTTAAAAAAATTTAATAGGTCTAATTCAACAAAATCCCTTTCTAAATCAATGAATCTACAATTTGTTTAAATTTTTTTTTCCCAAAAAAATATACAATCACAATCTCTTCACAAAAATTCCTATATTCAATTATTAACCAAAGTAAATCTTTGTTAAATACTTTCATGATAAGAAACCTATCTCAATCCTTTTATCAATTTGGTAAAAATAATGGAGATGAACCAATCAATTTAGAAACCACACCAATCCTTCAATTCTTTAAAAAAAACACTTTCAAGCCGTTAAAATTCCATATTCTGTTTCGAATATTTTTTCCCAAACTTTTGCCTTAACCTTAATAGAACTAATTTTGTTCTTTTAATAATCCTTCATTTTCTTTTCAAAAACCTAAATTTAGCCTAAAATCCAAACTATAATATTATATTCTTATAAAAGAAAAAAATACTAAAATATCCTTATTCTTCCTCATGCACAATATATTTAAAAAAATAATATTAGAACATTATCTTTTTTTTTTCAATTCTATTTAAATAAAAGAATCCACTTAAAAACTAATATTAGAAAATATAATTTTCTAATTCACAAATAGGAAAATAACCATTTATTTTCTAGATCATTAAAATAGACTTGCACATTCAATAATTAAATAAGTTAACAAAATAAAATAATTAAACTTATTTCTTTTCCCAAAAGAAATTAATTACCAAAATAAAAAAATAAAAAAATAATATAATGCCAACACTATTTATTTATTTATTTTAAATTAAATTAATTCTTCTTATATTAATTAATTAATCTTTTCCCATACACTTGACCATAAGATGAAACACTCCAACCCTAAAACTTAGTTCACCTTCTCCATTACATGTACCTGTTGCACAACACATCTTGCCACACAACACTTTAGTATCTTTTGTTAGTAACATGTATATAATAAATTTAAAAAAATCAACATTTAATAATTACTTATACCATCATCATGTATATAGTCTACAAGAACCATAGAAAGTGAACACACTATCATTTTGCATCCCATTAGCTAATAAAACAATAAAACACCATGGAATAATAATACTAACATATCGTAGAAATCATCCACAAAGAGGTCAAGTGAGGGATGTTACTCTCTCTCTCTCTATCTCTCCCTCTCTATCTATCTATCTCTCCCTCTCTCTATCTATATCTCTCAATCTCCCCTTCCCCCCTTTCTCTTCATTGCCCTCTCTATCTCTCTCTCTCTCTCTATATGTCCCTCTCTCTCTATATACATCTTTCTATCTCTATCTCTCCTTCTCTATCTCCATCTCCTTCTCTATCTTTGTCTCTCCCTCTCTCCCTCTCTCCCTCTCTCCTTCTCTATCTCTCCCTCACTCTCTCTCCCCTCTCTCTCTCTCTCTCTCTCTCTCTCTCTCTATCTTTCCTTGTCCCTCTCCCATCTCTATCTCTATATTTCCTTGTCCCTCTCCCCTCTCTATCTCTCTACCTATTTATCTCTCCATCTCTCTATATGTTGCTTTTTTCTTCTAGTATTGACTATACTACTATTGTATGTCTCACATCCTTAAATTCCCCACTATCTTGTTGCTTGACCATATTATTACCTTAAAACTCTTTCTTATTGGTTTCTCAATTGTCTTTTATCATAAAAATTATATGTATATTTGAAATAAAGGAGAGAGTAGATTTCCTCCCGGAGGGTGCAAATGCAATGTACACTTTATTTGTATAAAGAAATAATTCAAGTGTGTTATAACATGCTCGCGTTATATCTTGTTTGGACCAAAAAGTGGTTTTGGCCATTTTTTGGTCCCCCATCTTTTTGCACACGCCCCTTGCAATATAAAATTAAAATTAAATATTCAAACATTAAATATTTCCATGTTTTCTAAAAATTATTCCCTAGCCTATTTTTCTTATTATTATAAGAAAAAAGGGGAAGTTTGTTGTCAAGGTATACTTAAAAACATTACTTCTTGAAAATTCTATAGAAACTCTATCAAATCCACTACAAAGAAACATAATATCTTAGGTAAATTTTTTGCAATTCAGTGACTAAATTTTTCTATTAAGGTGATTTTAACATCTAAATTTCCTATTAACATAGAGTTTTTAAGCATAAATATTTAAATGGAGTAAATATCAAAAGTAAAAACTAACCCCTAATAAACTAGGGAAATTAGTGCCCAAATTTTTATATATAATAGTATGATATGTGTCCATCTTAAGGGATTAAAGGGCGGGTGCAAAAAGTTGGGGGGCCAAAAAATGGTCAACTTTTAAAAAAAAAATTTAAGCCATAACGTGAGTGCGTTATAACGCGCGGCCAAAAAAATGGCCAACTTTTTAAAAAAAAATTTAAGCCATCACGCGAGCGTGTTATAACGTGCTCACATTATGGCTTGGTGATGTCAAGCCTAAGGCTCGACAACACCAAGCCATAATGCCCTCGCATTATAATGTGCTCATGTTATAACGTGCTTGCGTTATAACGTGCTCATGTTATAATGTGCTCGCATTATAATGCAAGTGCGTTATGCTCTACTATATTAAAGAATAAAACTTGTGTTTCATTTCATTATTTCACAACATTTCAAAACAAACCCGAGGCTTGGAGACAAAGGAGAGCGCGCTTGCGTTATCGAAGGGCATATCGTCAACAATTTATCGCCGATTCATCGTCAATGCCACCACGACGTTGGGGAGGCTGAAGGAGTAAGTTCTATTTGCTTTCTTGTGTGAATTTGTTGCTAAATAGGTAGGTTCATATAGCTTTTTGATGTAAATTTCTTTAATTTATAGGAATTGATAATGTACCTCCTCCTCCTCCTGAAAATCCTACAAAATCCTCCATCACATGAACAACAAATACCTGCTAAAGAACAACCCCAACAACAAACACCTCCATTCATTCCTCAATATGCCCCTGGAACACAAGAAAATATAATGGGGCAAATTGAAAACAATAGAAAACAAATTGAGGACATAATTGGAAGGTTGAAAGAACCTACAACTTCAACCTTGCATAGATCCACACTTGCTCACTCTCTTGAATCTTTGTTATCAAATGTAGATTCAATTAGCAAGCAAATCTCTAGTTGGTCAGAAAAGAGGAGAGAATTTAGAGAGTTCTATGTAGATAAGTTGTCCTATGAACAAGTTAAAAATGAACAAATTGCAAAATTGGACTTGTGTTCTATTTTCACCGACCCACGAACAAATCAACCTCTACCCCTTACATGCAAGAGGTTCCCTATCCATTGGTACAACAACCAAGCGATAAGGGACAATTTTGGGCAGAGGTGGTGGATGGTTTTTGACCATCCTCCATGCAAGAATAACGAGGTCTCGCAATATTTTTTGAGGAAACTCTACTGTGAGTTTGTAAAAAAAAAGTGCCAAATTATTTTGATATGCGGGAGTTCTAGGGTAGAGGTGGGGGGTCAGCACAGGATAGACTAGGGGCACGTGTTGACCCACAGCAGCCAACAAGATGAGCACTCGCTAGAACAACCCATGAGCATGTGTCTATCCCTTCTATTATGAAGGAGAGTGTTGAGGTCAAGACACTTCAGTCCATTAGTGCCTTGACCCAAAGCATCATAGAGCATGCTAGTCCTACATCATAGCATGGGCCGGGGGAGAGTTCGAGTAGGGTTCCACCCCATACTTGTCAGGCTTGCGGGTTAGCTTGTGGTTATGACCCCACAGATAGTTGAGACATAGGTGCATAGACTACATCTGTAGCTGAGCAGATGGTGATGATAGATGCCCTCCTGAGTGAGACTTTCAGCCTTGATACTCAGGTAAATCTTAGCAAGTTCATTAAATTTAATTTATTAAATTTCATTTTTGAAATGCAAGATTAACTAATTTAGTTTGATGATTTTAATAAAATTTCAGGGCTAATGCAGTTTTCAACGGTTCTCCACCTACATATTACACTACGGCATCTATTGTCGGGGTATGTAACTAGTAAACAATTATAAATATTACATGTGAATAGCATCTTTATATGAATGATATTCTAATATCTAATTTGGATGTTGAATAGGTTAATATTGGAGATTTCATTGCAACACCTGCCAGTGGTGGTGGACTTCAAAGCTTTATGGAGGTAATAAAATAAATAGTTTAATTAATGAATTGTACGTACTAGATTTTTGTATTTTATATTCATATCTTTAGTTACATTTCATTGCACATCTTTCAAACTCAAAGCATTACTAGAAATTGCATAACTAATAACTAGATGTTGATAGATGATAGAATTTCAATTACAATATAGTTATTTGAAAAAATGCCTCAAAGAAATGTGGTCTCATGGAATGCCATGATAAGAAGATGCATAGACAAGGACATCACCATGAGACCACATTTCTTTGAGGCATCTTTTCAAACAGCTCATTGCCTTGTCTATGCTACCACATTTTCCATACATGTCTACCAAATCTTGTTGATCCCCTCCACACTATTCTTCGACAAATTCTCTCTAATAAACTCATCCAATTACCACCAATTAGACCCCAGGACAAGACACCAGAGAGGGGTATGAGCCTATGACATCTTATATAGCATATGATTGACTCCAACATCATCTAGGTCCCTCCTTTGTTGACTCTAAAATTCCCCATGATGGTAATGTCTTCACCATTTCTAATAGCCCATACCAACTAGTTGTTACCTTAAAACACTTCTCCTTAGATTATTTTTTGTCAACCCCTTCTGGTCCACCTCAACCTCATACCAATTCCCTCTTTCACCTTTACTTATCTTACCCGACAACCTCTTTCTATTACTTCACCTATTCCACTAGCTATGCCCCTATCTTCCCCACCATATATCCACCTATTACTACTTCACCTTCCTCATTGACTTCTATCTCCCCTCTAACACCCCTCCAAGATAAAGTAAAAGAAAAAGTGTAGGACCTTTCCCCATCCACTTCTAAAAGTAGGCCTAAGAAACTTCCCCAACACTACACCCAACCTACTAACCAACCCATATCTACCCTACCTATTTCCTAATATACCCCTACCAGACATCCCAGACCTAGTTTGCTTCCAACCCACCCCCCGACAAACCTCAAGACAAAGAAAATGATAAGAAATTTTTAAAATAAGGGTTTTCTTCTCTTATCTATTATCTTTCATCCCTCCTATTATCCCACAATCTCTTGATATTCCTCCTTCCCGTAAACCCATAAACTTACCTAATGTCTATGTGATTTCTAGTTTAGGCATTGTCTCATAAACCCACAAATTCTATCTTAGGTATTGTCCTACCTCCATGACTACCAAACAAACAAAAATTTGAGCACAACCCTACCCCACCCTACTACCAACCTAAACTTAAACTAATAACTTCACTCCCTCTCTGACTTCTTAAACCTAAAATTTGATGCTACTATGGTTCCTCCTTTGTTGACCCTTATACCACACAATAGTCACGGATCTTCATCTAATTTATATATATACATGTGACTTGTGTTCTTTATTATGTGTACTTCCATGTTTAGGTGAACGTGTGTGTATGTTAGGAGCCATTACTTGCATCACTATTATAGTTTTTTTGTAATTGAATAATGTTGTTTTATTTTTAGATGATGTAGGCTATGGAGACACCTCTCGATATTCATAGGGAAATAGAGCATGGTGTGTCCTCTACGATTCATAGCTCCATGCCTTTGACGTGGGTATGAGGCAGATTAGTAAATTTTAAATTACATTCATTGTTATAGTTGTTTATTTTTGAAAAATCAAATGATTATTGATTTGAAGTTTAATTTCTATTTGGATGGTTTCTATAGGACATTACATCGCCACAACCTAATCCTGGTACTAAGGCAAATAAGGAGATAGATTTTTAGATAGCGATAAGTGATTATTTTATTAAATGTTTCATTTTTTATAATGTAATTTCTATATATTAATGTCTATAGTTTTTATTGTAACAGCTACAGATCCATGAACAACTAAATAGGAGGAGTAGCCCTCGGGTTCATAGTAGACCAGCCTCATACATGTCTCCATCCCCTTGAAGATCAAAGACTGCCCGTGATCTATTCTCTTCATCAGACAGAGGGGAATGACTTTTTATTGTGTTCCTTTGTTGTATGCCTATATGGCATTTGTGGACATATATTTTGTATTGCATATAGTTGAAATTGTATGCCTATGTGGTATTCTTGTAAGCCTATATGGCTATTTTGCATATATGTTATACTTATATCGACAGATATTGATGTATGCCTATATGGATATTTGGTTAATACAAATCATTTTTGTTGATCATTATGTAATATGGAATGGTGCAGTGTAGATCATTTTTGTATGTCTCTAGGTTTCAAAGTTTAATTGTCAAAGAATCCATCCTAATTGATGATAAGAGAATTTGAGTTTTGGTTTGAAAGTTTTAGTCTCTCAATACTATACATGCCTGAGAAAATAGAGAAAGGAAGATTGGTTAAATGGATAAATGGAAAGCAAGTTTTTTAATTCACATCATGATCTACATGCTATTGTATAATCTTGTATGTTAGCCTTAGTCACTCACATAGTGATGTAAAACCTTGTGCATAAGTCCTTGCATCATGTGCCACCTAAACAATGCCACTTGATCCAACACAAAGTTCATGGTTCCTTGCACCATGCATAATTCACATAGTGATAGTAATCATTTTGTGCAACTCAAAAGACACCCTATAATTCTTACACAACCCCTTGGATCATGTGCCATTTACACAACACTAAGGATCATGTCTCATAGTTTCACAAACAACTCTATCAAATTTTGCAAGTGACTAAGGGGATATTGCAATTTCCTATGTTCCAAAAGGGTGTTCTTATGGTTGCTCCTTGGTATGCTGATCCATATACTTTATGAGTTGCTCAATTGAAAATATTTCTTAATTACTTGTTATTATACCATATTGGGATGCAAAGAGTATGTTTGATGTCTTGAATAAGATAGTCAAAATCATATGCTTATGAGCACCTGATGACCATTGTGGTTATTAAATATAATTCCTCTTGCATATAAGACGGGGTTATGAGAGTACATTGAACAAAGTCAAGGTGAACCAAGATAAAGGAACAAGCAGTTCATATATGACTGTGTTGACTGCTAGAACAAGTATGTTAACATCCTGTTGGCTAACGGATTTGTCCTTATTCTGAAAATAATTTATTCTGACTCTATACCCTTCTTTTAAAGAACAAATGAATTAAACAACAAATGGGTGAACCTTTTAAATTAGTTCCCCTCTGAATTTAGGTACAGCTCCCTTTAAGATTTTTAGTGAATTTAACCTATTCAACTAACCAAATGCATTTTTAACCAGAAAATGCTTAAGGCAGACTAACATTCATACATAACCATGTCATGAACGTGATAAATTTATACAGTAATAGGATAGAATGTACAGATTCTACTTTTATACGTTCAAATACATGAATACATTCATACAAACTTGCTGAGCCAATAAAGAACAGAACACATATGACGAATTGTCCAAATAAAGAGCAATTACCAGATGAAAGGAGATTTTACATAGAAAATCTAATTCCACACATTCAGACGCACAGATCTAAAATAGGCAGTAATTGTTTCTTCTTCTCATCCACAGATGGAAATTATTCAGACAATTATCACGTAATGTAAAATATCAACCGTTCAGCCCCAAAAACTTTCTTCTTCTTTTCTTTTCTAAAAACTCCCTCCCTTTCAAAATATAAAAACATATACATATGGATGCCTTAACTGTGTCCTTGAGCAAATTAAACCCAGAGTTAACATAACTCTGACCCGTACGGGATTTAGTTTTTAACAACTGATTATAAAAGATCAAGATTGCTGGAAATAACATAAATAAAGGAACTGAAAGAGAACGAGCCAATGAGGTTATGACTGGAGCGACAGATCAGCATCTCCTGATTTGCTATCGGTAGCTTGGGAAGCATGTTGGGTCTTCCGCGGGAAGTTTGGTATACCTATATGCTTCATTCTTGATTTCCAAACTTCCTTTTCCCTTTACATTTTCCCAAACCTTGCCCTGTGTTCTGGGAGTGCATCAATGTAGAGATAGAGCAGTGACTCGACTTTAGAAATCCTGGAGAAATCCTCAATCAAAATATTATCATTTTCTTTAACAAAGTTGATTTTTTCTCTAAAAGATTGAACCACTGCTTCAACATCTTCCACAGGCTTTCCATCATCTTTTAAGTATTTAACCTCGATACATTGCAAATCATGTTGCAGTGATTGGGTGAATTCCGTTATCTCCTTAATTAGCTTTGTGAGCTCAAAGTGTCCTTGTCGAGATATGGAGTTCCTCCATTCAATATTCTTCTTGTTCACATATAACAAATCCTCGTCCACACCAGTCAAGTTCTTTTCTACCAAAAACTTCTCCAGCCCATATTTCTGAACTTCCTCTATTTGGTTTATTACACTTGTCCACTTACCTTCGTCTTTTGCCCAAACAGCAACCTGTGCTTTAAGATCTTCAACAGTGGCAGCAGTCAGATCATATATATTTTTGAGTTCATGAATATATTCAGTTCCTTTTTGTTCTATGTTGTCCAACCAGTTGTCAAATGTTTTTGAGACCATTTTGCTTCTATGAACTTGATCTAACATTTTTTGATTGACAGGTGATTTCGGGTCGAAAGACAAGGGGACCTGTGAGATCAGCTGTGGGTTAGGATTGTTAATGGCCTCAATGTACTCTGCCATTGAATGCAGAGCTTGTTTCAACTCTCTTTTGTCCTTCTCATCTTTCATTGTTCGATTGACCATTCTCTTAGTGGAAGCTTCAAGGTGGTGCACATCTGCAGCTCTGGAGGCAGTACCGAGATCTATCCTCTCCACAGTGAAATCATGCACTGTAGGATCTTGAACCTCTTCCTCAGTCACTGGCTTAGCTATTTCTGCACTCCAGTTACCAATGTTTGGGTCAATATTTATTATGGACGTTGTTTTGAGTCTCTTGGACTTGGGGGTCTTCCCCAAACATTTACTTACCATGTCCTCTAAAGGGACAACAAAAGGAATCACTTTCTTTTTGTCAGATATGGAGCTCTCCAGCCACTTTGGTGCAGGGGCCAAGGTTGTCTTCTTGGGCTTCTCTCCATCAGATGGTTCATTTGAAATCATTAACATCTTAGGGGTCTCCAGAATAGCCTCTGACTGTGAACCAGTGTCAACTACCTCTGTTCTGTTTGGGCTTGCCTCTTTGTCACCCATAGGCTCTTCTGATTCTTCCTCTGAATTTAAATCAACAATTATTGTTTCAGAAGTCTGCTTCTTTCTTTTCCCTTTTGTCCTCAACCTGGTAACATGAGATGGCAGAATATCTGTGAGGACTCTTCTGGATCTCTTGGTGACAGGGCTTTTCTCAGTCGATGGCTTGGAAGCACCTGCACCACAGATAGCAAGAGGTTGATTAGAAGAGTCCATGGGAAGCGATGATGCGACCATTGAAGAGAATTGTTGGAGATTTTTATTTTGAAGCCCTTCCTGTCTCTTTTCTCTCAACCATTTCTCAGTCCTCCTTATCACAGGAAGGGTTTTAATTTCAATTCTGTCTTCCTCTTTCTTGCTCCAGTCCACCTCTGGAATGGGTAAGTGTTCTACCTTCTCAAATTTTGGATCAACCACTTGTTCATCATCATTAAAAATTTTAGAAACGTCCATGTTTAAATTTTATCTGCCCCAAAGAAAGTCTACACCACAGCCTTCTCCTAACCTCAAATTCATCTAGACAGTCTTCCCAATAATCTTCCAGCTTAGGAAGGTGTGAGTGCCTGTTCCAGAATCTAGGTTATCTTTGACAAACCGTTTACTGTCGAATTGAGCCCTGGCAGTGAAGAATTGAAAATTGAACCTTTTGAGGTTCACCTCCAGATTCAAGGCATCAGATTTTGAATGGCATGAATAATGCCCAAGTTCAATAGGAAAAGCAATACCACAACCCCTTTTTGATGGGAATTTCTTATCAACATGTGCCAATTGCTGACATACCTCCATCAATACAAAACGATCAAATACATATCTAGGCAACTTCACAGGTTCACCATCAAATCCTCCAACTCTGATATAATTGAACTCAGAAAATTGGATGAAAAAGCTACCGTAGATACTGATCAGTTGCATTGCTTCACTGGTCATTCTCTTACCCGGGTTGCCTGCCAGTTCATAGGTCATCTTTCCAGTGAAGACATCATTAATCCTTTTATAATTTTCATAACAATTTTTTCTTTGCAACTATGAATAATATTCGTAAATTTTACTGTTCTCATCTAAAGGCTCATGAGGCAGGTCAAACCAATCTCTTGTGGATGCTAAACAGTAGAATAGATATGAAGACATATAGAAATCCCTATTACCCAGACAATTACTTAAACTCTGATGTAGACAGTTGGCCACTATCTCAGCCCAATCCAAATATTGTTCGCCTTGAAGGATGACTTGTATGAAAAAGTACATCCAGTCCTCCCAGTAATAGGCATGCTGATTGCTTCTTAGTCTGTGCAACAACACCACAATATCCCTTACTTCCTGTATCAAATGATCTCTAGTAAGGGGCCTGGGCAGCCTTGAATCGTCCTTTTGAAATTTTAGCAGCCAGTTCCTCGCTATTACACTTTTGTAAGTTGGTCTCTTTTATGAGAAATACCCATTGGAGGCAGTAATGTCAAGACTGGAATACGCCTCCTTAGGCGGTATCTTCATCACAAACATGAGGGTTTGTCTGTCAATATGGAATAACACATCCCCGTCTGCTTTTCTGACGCACCTGTCTTGGGGATTGTATCTATTCATACACTCTTGAACTAACTCTGGGCAGAATATAACATGAGGAAAGGCTGCGGCTTCAACTAAACCACTGTCTACAATTTTCTTCATTGTGGGGGTTTGAACAGGGTTTCTAGTTCTTTCTATGAATTCCTCTAAATCATATTGAACTAATGCAGTATCTCCAAATTCTGAGTGAGAATAAGTGAGACTAGGGCCATGTTCATCCCCCAAACATGTAGATTTCAAAGACATACTTGGACGATTATAATAAAACACTTCAAATTTTGAAAATAATAGAAATTCCAGAGGCTCTTCTTTCCAGTATAAGAATTCAGAATAGCACAGGGGAAACAGAACTCACCTTCAGGATATTTGAATTTACTACGAAAACTTGAATAACGAGAGCCTTACACTTCCAGCGCTATCCTTCTCCACATTGCACAGTATGTTTTCTTGCTAAAATTGGCTTGTTCTTGGTTAATAATGGCACTTACCAGAATGAATAATTATCACTCAAAACAATACGTGCCAAAAATATTTGAAAAGACGTGAACTCTAATTTCCCCATTAATAACAAGTAATGTTCACGCGCCATCATGAAGTACAATGATTATCTATAGTCTCTGCTAAATTAGAGCTCTCAGTTTCATGATGAGTTTCTGACAAATTTTCCTCCAACTTTCTCGCTAAATTTGACTTAGAAAGCCGCGGGAGCAAACGGGACCAAAATTACCAAGTCTTTGAACTTATTGAACCATTGAACCTTTAGGACATGGTTCAACGTGGTGGTTCAATGTGATGGTTCAAACATGCCAACTGGACTTTATAGGTAGGCAAAAGATTGACTTACGGAAATAGGGACTTGACTCATGAACCATTGAACTTGTGAAGACATGGTTCAATACGAAGGTTCAACGAGGCAAGGGCTATGTAGACGAACAAAAAGTTACGCGGCTTTGGTAAAAGGTTTCCAATTATAAAACAGTGAACTATTGAACCTTGAACCATTGAACCCCGTGGCAGAGTACAAGCGGAAGGTTCAACGATATATTAGTAGACAAGGTAACTGCATGACCCGACTCATAAGAAGACAATGAGTGCTGAACCTTAAGACCATTGAACCATTGAACCTTGAACCCCGCTATAGAGTACGCGCGGAAGGTTCAAGTTCAACCTGAAAGTACAAAGACGCTTAAGACAAACAAAAAGATAGCTTGCTTTATATGACACTTCAGACATATTGAACCATGGAACTTTGAGAATGGTTTGGGTTCAAAGGTTCAAACCTTTTATACAAAGACGACACATGGGTAAAAATTGAAGGACTAAGAGTTGATTTACAAAGCAAAGGTATGACCCAAAATATAGTACGGTAAACCGACTCTTGTTTGAGAAATATTACCGATACATAAATAAACAAGGGCGACATCAAAAGGTAACACATCCATAAGATGCATGTTGACATGTGAAGACTATAACAGTTATAGCAAAGGCAATGTGTGAGGATATCATCGGTACAATGTAGCTCAAACTCTTTCGACATGTTTGGGTACAAAATAGGACCATGCATAGCCTAAACATACCCATCCAGATGTGTTGGAACTGTCAGTTTGGTCGCATCAGGGGTAGGATGAAAGTTACACCCCTTTGCAACTTTACACTACCTTTTTCTGATGATTTTTGGGGCAGTAGAAAACCTTTCACTATGGGAAAATACCTTAGAGATATAAAAAACTGAGAGAGGTTATTATAAAGGGACCCTACATGATCTTGTAGCCTTAGATAGAATGTTTCTAAGTGACACAGTTTTTGAGTAACAACTCATGAAAGATTGCTACCTTTTTGCACTTTGGAATCTTCAGGGATATTGCCGGTATAATGTAGCTCGAACTATTTCAGCATGTTTAGGTGCAAAACAAGACCATGCCTAGCCTAAACATACCCATTCAGATGCGTTGGAACTATCAGTTTGGTCACATTAGGAGCAAGATGAAAGTTACACCCTTTTGCAACTTTGCACTACCTCCTGACGATTTTTGGGTCAGCAAAAAACCTTTCACAACGGGAAAATGTCTCAGAGCTATCAAAAACTAAGAGAGGTTATTGTAGAGGGACCCTACGTGATCCTGTAGTCTTAGACAAAATATTTCTAAGTGACATGGTTTCTGAGTAATAGCTCATCAAAGATTGCTACCTTTTTGCACTTTGGACTCTTCAGGGATATTGCCGGTACAATGTAGCTCGAACTGGTTCGTCATGTTTACGTACAAAATAGGACCATGCCTAGTCTAAATGTACCCATTTAGATGCAATGGAACTGTCAGTTTGGTTGCATCAAGAGCAAGACGAAAGTTACTCCCCTTTGCAACTTTACACTAGCTCTTGACGATTTTTGGGGCAGCAAAAAACCTTTCACCATGGGCAAACACCTCAGAGATATCAAAAATTGAGAGAGGTTATTGTAGAGGGGCTCTATATGATTATGTTGCCTTAGACAAAATGTTTCTAAGTATCATGATTTCTGAGTAACAACTCGTCAAAGATTGCTGCCTTTTTGCACTTTGGACTCTTCAGGGATATCGCCGGTATAATGTAGCTCAAACTATTTCGGCATGTTTGGGTGCAAAACAATACCATGCCTAGCCTAAACGTACCCATCCAGACACATTGGAACTGTTAGTTTGGTTGCATCAGGAGCAAGATGAAAGTTACACCCCTTTGCAACTTTACACTACCTCCTTTTGACGATTTTTGGGACAACAAAAAACCTTTCACCATGGGCAAATGCCTCAGAAATATCAAAAACTGAGAGAGGTTATTGTACAAGGGTTCTATGTGATCATGTTACCTTAGACAGAATGTTTCTAAGTGTCAGGGTTTCCAAGTAATAGCTCGTCAAAGATTGCTGCCTTTTTGCACTTTGGACTCTTCATGGATATCACTGGTACAGGTGTAAGGTATTAACTTAGATTTTAGAGCAAAGTAAAGACTAGGGTTTTTAGGAGGTTGAGGACTAGATAAACCTAAACATAAGACAACCTAAGTGTTGAAGACCACATGAAGAACATAGAAGGTTATCTGAGACAGATTAAACAAAGAGTATAACACAAACAAAAATTACCAAACTAGGTCTTTAAAGACAATACACTTAGGGTTTAAAACATAACTAATAACTTTAACTTAAAAACCCTAACTAGTTTTGAATGTTTAAACCTCTATAGCTATCATATGAACACTACAATTGTGATCCCTTAGACTTCTAAAACTTCCAACAACAACCACAACTCATCAATCAACATCAACATCATGAGGACACTAAAGAAATCTATGGCACATGAAGACACTAAGAACACTGAAGACATGGAGCACAAAGAAGCATGAAGACATGAACAAACTCCTGTCATGAGGAAGAACCACAACCCAATCCAACTCCTGAAAGCATGACATGTTATGATGAAGAACCACAACTAAATCTAATGATCCAATGGTATGAATTGTAGACACTAAAAAATGTCCATATCTCAACATAACGCCTTGTCGACATGATCTTGTGTGTTTTTCCCTAAGTCCTAGGTCATCCAACCTCATCCCACTCACAAATCCCACTTACCCTACTCCTAATCCTATCATAGTCACTTAGCCAATTAATTAAATAAATCATATTTATTTAATTAATTTCCCATCCCATTTGTCCAACTTAATCACCTTCTTGATTAATTAAATAAACCCACTTTATTTAATTTATCCCACTTGATCACATTCCAATTAACTAAATAAGTCCCATTTGTTTAGTTAATAATCCCCCTTCACATGTCTCACATAATTCAAATTAAAATTTGAATAAACCCCTCACCTCTCATCACATTGCGACACATGTCGTATGTCTCCATCTTCCACTTAATATGCCTTCACATGTCAATCTAATTCAAATATAATATTTGAATTAGATTCCTTTCATTCTCCATCACACACTTGTCATGTGACTACAATCCCTCTTTGAGTGGGAAACCCTAATCCAACCCTAATCGATCTTGACCATCCATATCCTCCAACATAACTCTCAATCACAACCGTTCAATCCAATCAGCCATATCCTATAAACCTAGCCTCCTCTAAGCCATTTGCATCGAATCTTCTTCTAGTATCCACATGCTGTCAAAATTTCTTCTCAATCTCTCATCCATATATCTTGCATTCATCCAATCTTCCATCTACCAATCCCTATCCTATCGTTATGCTGCTAAATTGAGCAATCAACATTTATCTCTTTGGGTAAAGCTAGAGTGCTTCAGGTGCAACACTCTCCACCTTATCAATGGATCGTGATTTGATATGAGGTTTGCATTCATTTGATTTGCATTTGTTATCATTTCCTTCATGTTGATTTTTCATGATTTCATTTGGCACGCCCAGTGTCGGATCTAATCGTGAGTTTTTTGTAGATTTTGTTGTCAAAATTTTTCTTTTTCTCTAACCCTAGGTTGTCAAAATTTGCAAAGTTTTGGGGGTGAGCTATTGCAGGTTGCCTCCTGGGTGAAAAATGACCACACCATCAAGATTAGGACATTGTTCCTAAGTTTTTTGACTATAAACTTAATAGGTTTGGGTGATTGAATTTTTTTAAAAAAATTTGAATTTTTAAATTTTTCGCAGGCTGTACTGTACAAATCCATATAGAGCCGTACGACCTACATAAGGTTTCTCTGTGTAAATTGATTGTTCATCGTTGTTTTCTATCGGAGGTTTTTTGCTTGTTTCTTACCATTGCAGGATTGAAGTGCTCATCGATTTGGTTAAGGCCATGTCGATCTATTTTTTTTAAACCCTAAGAAGATCTAACTATGATTTCTCTTAAAAATCTTAAAGCGTCTCTACTCTGTGTTTTGATGCCATATCTATCATTACAAATCACCTTTTAATAGCCGTCGTTGCTTCTATCTATACCCTCATCACCACCTTGCCAAAGCTTCAACCACATCTTGCCCGTCGATCCCAATCTACAAGTCATCGATCTACATTTTAAAACCCAAATCTTCGATCTATACTTGTCACAATCGCTTGTTGGAGATCTTCGATGCCACTATAGACTTTCCTGTCACTTGTGTTTAAAACCCCGTCGATTGGGTCATGTCTTTTTCCTACTTGATTAGTAAGCTAGTCGCCACTGCAGGTATCTTAGTCGACCACCTCGCCATATGCCTCGTGTCGCTCATCTAAACCTCTGCCCTCACATTCCTAGTTGTCTTCTCTATGTACCTGTCAACCACCACTTAAGGTGTCGACCTCCTGTTCTCTACCCATGGTGAACTAGTCGCTACCTCCTCATGCTGGGCGCTGTCCCTCCAAAACCACCAACCACCACTGTGAGCTCCCCATTGCCTCCTATCAGTGCCACCTTCTCTTTGCATATCTTCGCTGCTAGGATCTCCACTGTTGCCAAACCCTTGATCTCACCACTCCCTTCAAAAGGAAACACCGCCACTCATACCCAAATCGCTGCCGCCCTCTTTGAAACAGACTAGCCCCGTCATCACTGGCCATATCTTATTCCTCTGTCCCTATGTTCGAACAACACCTCCTGCAAACCATTACCCCAACTCTGTTCATCGGCATCCAAGCCAACCCATCTGTGGACCAGTTGCCATCTTCAAAGACATCTCATTTATAGACTATGATAGGTTGTGTTGACTGCCGAACTTAGGCCCCTTTATCGTAGGCCTCGGTCACTTTGGTGACTGTTTGGGAGGTGAGGGCTATCAAAAGGCCCCCTTAGTATATTTTTTTTCAAAACCTCGAGCCCCTGGTCATATCAGAGACCAGGGGCCTATTTCACCCCAAACCACCAGGTTAACCATAACTACTAGGAGTTACATTTTTCATGTGACCAGACAAACATAACCACTAACATTTTTTGCAAACAGCCAGAGTTAACCTCTTGTACCTCCTACATACCAAAGGAGGTTGAGTTTTTCTCTTGCTTATAACTTGGCCATACATAGGGAAAATTGGTCAAACAAGGACTCATCGGAAAGAGGATTCAGAAAACTTCAAAACGGCATAGGTTTCGCTAGGTGACTATACCATTTTGATGCCTTTTTTATTAGTCAAAGTCAAACTTGCATGAGAACTTCAATTGACCATAACTTTTGCAGTTTTGATCAGATTTTTGCCAAATTTTTTTGAAAGTGCATAGAATTCCACATAGAATCAGCTCATGCAATTAATTTTCCTATATCAGTTCATCTACAGTGGATTTTATCAGTTTCTTGATTTTGCACATAATGTATTCCTAGGCACTTTCAATTGCTTATTTTTCAATTTGGTGGCTTGTAGGTGACCTTAAGGAGCTGGAGCAACATTCACATCAACATCTACAGTAGCTTGGTGTAGTGAAACTATCAAGTGTATCCATTTCATCATTCATCTCTTTCATTTGATCAATCTATCTTGTTTGCATCACACATTTCAATTTGGGCTTAAAACGAATATTGCTTTAGCAATCACATCAAAAAATTGGGCTAAAATTAACCATTGTCTTCAATCACACATCTTGACTTTGGGTTAAAAAAGAACAAGTGTCTTCATTTCTTGGTGAAGTTGCATGTGATTAGTGGTGTGTATGCTCTTCTCATGCGCTTCGTACGATCTTGAGAATCAAAAACACCTCTTATCCATTCATATTCACACCTCACATTTCAATTTCTTAAGGGTAATTTACAAGTGTGAGTATGAGTCATGTGTGTGTGTGTATGATCTCTCCTCGTACCGCAAGGTGATCTTGGAGATCAAAAACACCTCACTTGATTCACTTTTGTTTACCCTTTCCTAGGAGGCCTGCTAGGGGATTTCATCACCCCTAGGGACGACCTCATTCAAGGCTAAATTGAAAGACACCCTCATTGAGAGTTGGAATCTTGTCGCTCTTGGATAAGCCCCAAAGAACTTTATACCTTTGGGAAGTGAAGGTGAAGGGTGGGTTACCCCTTTCTCCTAGCTGTGTGAAAGGATTTTACTTTCAAATTCCTAGTGAACCTCGTGTAAACATTGCCCAAAAACCTAATTGGCCATACCCCACTTGACTAGTCATTAGGGCTTGTTGATGTGTCTTCCATGTGTGCTTGTTTAATCATCATTACATTCATTCAAAGTCAAATTCAAAATTTCTTATGTGTCTTGCATGAGTGAATCATGTTTGTACATGTGTGATCATTTGATTGAACATTGCCGCATCAAGCTAAACACCACACACATAAGACAAGTCATTCAACTCATTCTTCCAACACATTCATCCTAATCACCATTCCTTGCCACTTCATTCCTAATCATATCCAAGTCACCATAATTCAAACCCTAATCATTCCAAACCATCTTCTTTCTAATCAACCCCTAATCATCCTAGCCATCATCCTAAGCATTACACATCATCCAATCATTCCAAGCCAAATCACATCCCAACTACTTTCATCCCAATCCAAATCCAAATCAACCCAATCAAAAATCAAGACCTTAGTTGATCATCATCAACCGTTATCCAAACATGCTTGAGATCATTAGTCTATCTTAAGTAAGTCATCCAATTAAATCAATCCAATCAACCCTCTATTACTTAAGTGTCATTAGTCTACCTTAAGTATAGGGAACCAATCCAATCGATCCTCTTACTTGAGATCATTAGTCTATTTCAAGTATATAGAGCCACCCATCAAAAAAACAAAACAAATCAAATCATCCTAAGGTCTCAAAATTTGATCCCAATCACTCCACATCATCACCTACGTTTCTCATTTAAACCACTTTCATCCCAATCCATTCATCCTAATCACTTCAATCCAAGTCATCCCACCTTGTTATCCCGCATCACCTTTACCATTATCCTAAATCATCCTAATCACATACCCTAATAATTCCACCATCATTCATCCTAATTCCTTCAAGTCATCCAATCTCATCATCCTAGTCATCTTCAACATCCTAATCATCATCACCATAGTCCTCATCATCCAAGTAAACCCCTAATCATTTATGGCCATTACACATCATCAAATCTTCATCCAATCAATTCTCAACATTTATCACTTGTAAACATGGATAGGGCATTTCTAAACAACACCTGTGAGAATGATCCTTATGGAACCAAAAGAATTCTTAATCAACTTAGTCAACTTAGGTGGTTATATAGAAGGAAGAAGACCCTGTGTCACCACAACATCAACAATTCTCATAACATCGTCCTAGGCCAATATCAATGATCCCACATTCAATCACAAGCCCAACAAGCACATAATTTAAACACTAATGCCACCACATCCATACCACAAATCACCCTCACTATTCCTAGCAACACCCCAAATGCAAGTACTTCCATAACTCTACCATCCAACGATCCTAACTCCATTGCCATCATATCACAACTACTTTCTCAACAAACTTTCAACATCACCCAATGTCCACAACAATCCACCTCACAAGACCTTTCACCTACAAGTCCTATCATGCCACCTCATCACCAAACATATCCATATGGAAATCAAATATCCTTATAAGAACAACATGCAATTCCAAATGGCTCTATGTACATAAATCAAGAAAGTCCAAGTCATCTTATGCAAGACCTAAAATCCTTTGACAAGGGAGAAACCAACCTAGCAAGTGCCTCCTTTGATTCACCTTCACCATCCTATCATATGCCAACACATGAGCCAACTAGTCCTATCCCAACACCTTGATCAAGCCCTTCATCACCTTCATCACCTTCATCCCCATGTTCCACTAATCCTTCATTAAAAGATTCCATGGAGATACTCTTAGAGAAATTGGTCCAAGAAAATTTGATTGAGCTATACTCGTTCAAAGCATATTCTCCATTTATGATTAAACCTAGAGGGTATAATGAAAACCATTATTGTGCATACCATAGGTATAGGGGCCATACCATATCCACTTGTGTTTGATTTCAAAGATTAGTCAAGAACCTAGAAGATGGTGGTAAGATTGCTTTGGATAAGACCAATCCCTCTAATTCCATTATCTTTCCATCTAGCCCAAATCCTAATCCCATTATCCATCCAACAAATCCCAATCCTAAGCCTTCAACTTCCACTATTATCATCCATCCACTATATTGCCCATTCACCCATACCCTTGCAAAGGATGTGATCCATTAGCTATTAGCAAGGAATAAAACATTGCCATGTCATCAAACACCTATTCTTGAGCCTCCCCATGAGTCCTTAAACACTTTGTCTAGTCTTTTAACCCAATCATGTGATCTACAAGCTATCAAGCTTATTTAAGAGCCTTCCACTTCCATTCAAGAAAACCAAGAGTTATGTCAAGAGCACGATCCTAAGCATGAAGAAACAATAGCCCTTAAATCTAATCAAGATCAAATCATCCCCACCCAATCTATCCATAACATGTATCTTCTTTATGATCAAGATAATACCTATGAAGAAGCTATCCATGAGCACCTTGATCCTATCCATAATCCTATATCCATCCATGAGAAAGACATCCAAATTGCTCCTAGTCATCCTCCATCTAGCCCAATCCATGATCCTACACCTTCTACTTGTCATGATGAGACATGTGCCTCCAAAGCAAACATAGAAGATCAAACAAATAATTTGGATCCCAATGAACATAAGAAAGATCCTAATGATCCTTCCACATCCACGATTGATCCCATGTCAAATCCACCATATCCTACTAGTCTATCCACATTCATTCATGAGTGTTCCTCCTTAGAACACCAACAACCATTATCCACTTTACCTTCTCCATCTAATAATCAACTCAAGTCTAGTTTCCAAACTACACCTAGTCCTATAGTCAATCACATGCTCCAAAACATGAACTACCAAGGCAAAGGTTTAGGCCTACACAAACAAGGCATTTTGGAGCCAATCCATGTCAAGGTCCCTCCTCGCTCATTTAGCCTTGGATACACCCCCAAGGTCAACAATGTAATGATGTTGGTACTTCCTCCACACTTCCTAAATCCACTTCCTTCTATCATAAACCCCATCATATTCCTAAAACATATGTTGCCATCCCACCTCCCTCATCCTACAAATGTCAAAAGCATGTGACCATTCACCTTCCACCATCCACTTTACCTCCACTTATTCCAACTCCAAATATCCCTCCATCTACTTTGCCACCATTTCTACCAACACCCCCTTACCCAGTCATTCATAAATACCCTAATCATGACCAACAAATGCACGCATTGTATAAACAAGGAGCTTCCACCCTTTCCACCTGCCACATGGGATTCAAAAATAAACATTTGGATGCCTCCATTCAAAAACCCACAAGTCCTAAGGGTCCTAATTCCTTAGGAAATCAATCCAAAAATTCAAAGCAAGGTACATTCAAAAATCCATCCAAGCCCAATACCTTCACAACAAAAGTCCAAAAATAAAATGATATGGGTACCTAAACAAAAATCAATTAAGTCAAATGAGGCATCCACCTCTTAAAAATCCCAACCACCCACTTCCATCCAAAATTCCCATTCCATCCAAAAGTCTCATATTCCTACAACCCACGAACAAAGCAAAAATCAGAAAAATACTAAGTCCATGTGAGTTCCAAAAGTCCTAAATCATTCATCTCCTAAGCAAACATCACCATTGCTTCCTACACCACCATCCAATCAAAAGCTTCCATGTTTAACACGGTGTGTGCAGTTGTTGTTCATGATTCCTTTCCATACCTCCATCACTCCATCGTTCACTCATTATCCTATGTATCTCCCCCATCACCTTCCTATGGTCCATGCTTTTGCATAAGTCCATTATAATCCACATCATAATCCACTTTCACCCCTACACAATCCACATCATAATCCACTTTTGATCCCTCCATAATCCACATCATAATCCACTATCTACCTGATCCATCTCACTTTCATGCCATCTCCCTACCAACATCGACGAGCACATTTGACATGGTCCATGCGACATCCCTCTCTAATGGGACTATCACCTTTCATGGCACTAGACACTTGAAGTCTCACCCATCCATATCCACTTTATCCCATAAAAAAAAGTCAAAAAAAAAGGGAAAAAAAGTCAAAAATAAAAAAAGTAAAGATAAATCCCTTCGTCCAACGATGAAAACCTGGCAAACAAGCGCCTTGGATAAGTACCATGATGAAAACCTGGTAAACAGGTATCATGTGTAGGTTGATCTTCTATGTCACTTACACTTGGGGGCACCTTATCTCATCCTACATATCATTTTGATATCTTATCCATTGCATACACATTCCTATCATATCAAACCCATCCATACTCCCTTCCTCTTTTGATCTTGATACAGATTGGGGGCACAATGTTGACAAATATTTTGGGTATCTCTTGACATACCTTATCTTGACATTATCCTATCATCCCTTCCAAACCAATCCTCTCATTATTCTCTTATCATTAGTCAATTCCTATCATCCTATTGCCTTAAGCACTGTCCTAAAAAATCCTAAGTCTACTACCTAGAATGGGGCATGTTATTCCTATGCAACATAGTCCTTAGAGATCACATCCTTGCTCTCTTACACATACATCCATTCCATTCCACAGCCTATCCTTTTATCCTATCCATTTATCATAATCCTTTGATCCATCCACTATCGTCCATCCTTTTGTCCAATCCCATTCATTCTCTTGCACCTAGACTTGGTTCCCCTTGTCATTGGTATCTAGCATAAAGGCTACCTCAAATTGTAAATCCATTGACGTTCAAAAATGCAAAAATATAAAATACAAAAAAATCAAAATATTTTAAAAAATAAAAAAAATCAAAATATTTCAAAAAATAAAAAAAAATCAAATATCCCAAAAATACAAAAAAAATCAAATATCCCAAAAATACAAAAAAAAAATCAAATATTCCCAAAAAAGACAAAAAAATCAAAATATGTCAAAAAATCCAAAAAAATTAGAAATTCAATCAAAATCCAAGCAATAAAACCATTCCACATCAAATCATCAAAATCACATTCTTCCAATCAAATCAATCCCAATCATCAAATTCATCACATCATCAAAATCAAAACAAGTCCAATCACATCATCAAATCAAGCCAATCTATCAACCATCCAATCTATCAAACAATCAAAAACAAATCAAATAACATCATCAAACATCATTCAAATCAATCCAATTCATCCAATTCTTCTTTAATCCAATCAATCAAATTAATCAATTCATCAAGTCTTTGAATCAATTTGTCAATCACTTCTTCCAATCAATCTCATTATCAAATCATTCCAAGCAATAAACCACATGCAAGTCATCATTTATCCATACCAATCAAGCTAATCAATTGTGTCAAATTATCCAATTGCAATCCTTGGTCTTGATCCTAATCTTGTCGTAAACCAAATCAACCAAATCAATCAATCAATCAATCATCATCATCATCGTCAATGAGATATATCGTTCCCACATCCTTGTGTTGATCTAGGGATATATCATTCCCCACAATGACAACACTCATCATCATCAATCAAATCAATCAATCATTGGTTTATAACTTGACACGGGCAATACCTTGTTTGTTTTTGTATCATTTGTACATGCTTGCTTGCTTGCTTGCTTGTGGGTGTTATCATTTTATCTTGCATTTGTATTACATCCATATCCAACCTAGCTCATATTCATATCTTGTATCTAGACAAGGCTATATTACGCTAGGGCATGAGACACATCATCACCTTGGTCCTTATACCTTGGTGCATAATGTCTTGTGCTATATCAAACATCATGGTTGCTCACTTCATTGCAGCATAACTTATCATTCATTTCTTCTATCCATTTCCTTGTATTTCTTCCTTAGCCAATTCCATTTCATTTCAAGAGCCTACCCGTGTTTGTCCAACCTGCCTATCCTCTCGAGGGGGCATCATCACCCTATCCTTTTCCTCTATCCATTTTCTTAACTTCTTTGAAATGATGTTACTCGACTTAAATCTTATCATCTCGCAACATCGTCTCAAAGAGGGGCAAGATGTAGACACTAAAAAATGTCCATGTCTCGACATAATGCCTTGTCGACATGATCTTGTGTGTTTTGCCCTAGGTCCTAGATCATCCAACCTCATCCCACTCACAAATCCCACTTACCTACTCCTAATCCTATCATAGTCACTTATCCAATTAATTAAATAAATCATATTTATTTAATTAATTTCCCATCCCATTTGTCCAACTTAATCACCTTCTTGATTAATTAAATAAACCTACTTTATTTAATTAATCCCACTTGATCACATTCCAATTAACTAAATAAGTCCCATTTGTTTAGTTAATAATCCCCCTTCACATGTCTCACATAATTCAAATTAAAAATTTGAATAAACCCCTCACCTCTCATCACATTGCAACACATGTCGCATGTCTCCATCTTCCACTTAATATGCCTTCACATGTAAATCTAATTCAAATATAATATTTGAATTAGATTCCTTTCATTCTCCATTGCACACTTGTCATGTGACTATAATCCCTCTTTGAGTGGGAAACCCTAATCCAACCCTAATCTATCTTGACCGTCCATATCCTCCAACATAACTCTCAATCACAACCGTTCAATCCAATCAGCCATATCCTATAAACCTAGCCTCCTCTAAGCCATTTGCATCAAATCTTCTTCTAGTATCCACATGCTATCAAAATTTCTTCTCAATCTCTCATCCATCTATCTTGCATTCATCCAATCTTCCATCTACCAATCCCTATCCTATCGTTATGTTGTTGAATTGAGCAATCAACATTCATCTCCTTGGGTAAAGCTAGAGTGCTTCGGGTGTGACACTCTACACCTTATCAATGGATCGTGAGTCGATATGAGGTTTATATTTGTTTGATTTGCATTTGTTATCATTTCCTTCATGTCAATTTTTCATGATTTCATGAACTAATGACAAAAGTAACTATGTCCTGCTATTGTAACATGATAAACATGAATGTTATGAATTGACATCCAAACCCTATGACATGAATCTTGATATGAATTTAAATAATTAGGATGCAGTTTTGACATTAAAATTGATTTGAAGCTTCTTTTTCTTGTACACAACATGAGTCACCCTCTGAGTGACGTGTGACCAAAAGATGGCTTGAAATGGATGATGATCAAACTTAGGGCACACATACATATTTCATCAAGAGCACCAAATAATAACTTAATCAATGCATTAATTCCATTTTTTCATAACTTCTATGTACAAGAAAAAGAGCTTCCCTTAGCTCCAAGAAATATAAATATTCTATATTGACAAGGCCAACCACGTGAAGGTAGAAGCTCATGTGGCCTCACGTAAGACCTAAGACACATGTATTCTAGTAGATGTAGGACACCTAAGACACCTATTGTATAGTATGTATCTAGATTTTATAGACATAGTAGACCTAAGACACCTAGTCTTTATACCTTATCGTAGTCTAGACCTAAGTCACCTAGACACCTAGATTATATTTCTACCTAGGACACCTATTATGGTAGACCTAGTTGACATATAGTACCTACCTAAGACACCTAGATTAAATTATACCTTATTCTAGTCTCTAGACAGGTAGTTGATATATAGTATCTACCTAGAAGACACCCAGATCATTGTAGATTATACCTTATTCTAGTCTCTAGACAGGTCGTTGGTATATAGTATCTACATAAGACACCTAGATTAGATTAAATATCTTTTTTCTAGTCTCTATCTGCCTAGTTGACATATAGTATATACCTAAGACACAAGTAGAGACACCTATTATCTAGTTAGAAACCAAGACACCTAGATTTTATACATTACTCTCTAAGTCTAGATCTACTTGACACCTAGAAGTTGAAGACTCTATATATTGAGCATGTGTAGAGAACATACCTGTGCAACAAGAAACAATATCTTGAAATCCTTTCAACACTACATGTGATTGCAAAAACAAATCTAGAGGTCAGGCCACAATGAAACGTAAATAAAATCTTAGAACCTAGAGATCATTTTATTTAAAGATAGAATTTGTTAAGAAGTTCCATTGAAATTATAATGAAAGGAAAGAACTATTGAAGCATAAATTAAAATAATTAATAGTATAGGTCTAGTGAATACCTAAAATAAAGTGTAAGTGAAATTTAAATAATAATTAACACCTTTGATATGTTTCCAGCCTCATATTAATCCTAAACTCACATCCTAGAAAAAGATAATTAAAAGTTTAAAAATTATTACATACCTGTTAACCATTTAAAAAATTTACTCCATTGTACCATATGCATCCTCTCTTTTTTTTATGCAAATCAAACTCTCACACAAGTGTAATATGATTGCCTTGGTAATATTGAGATTCTTCAGAGAATTCTATGCAGGATTTTTTTACCCTGGTTTGGGCTAAAACTCTGCGCCATCAAATCAACTTTGCAACAATAACTAAATTGAAATAAAGATAAAAAGGAAACCTAAAAATAAACGTATTAGAGCAATAAAGGAAGGAAAAATAAAAAATATAGAATAAAGGAAGGAAAAATAAAAAATATAGAAAAATAAATGTGCATGTGAACTTCCCAACAACATGAAAATGCTTTTTTTTGTCAGAACATGTGCATAAATAGAAAAAAAAAGAGTATGTGGGCTTGGATCATGGGGGTCCAGGCCTTTGCACCATTTCTATAGCAATAAAAAATGTGCTCGCATTATAACGTGAGCGCATTTTGTCTTGTTATAGAAAAATCTATATTATTCATTTCTTCATGTATTTCTTCTATCTCTCACCTATCTCTCCCCCTCACCTCTCTACCTCTCCCCTCTCTACATCTCTCAGTCACTCCTTGTTTACCTCTCCATCTGTCCTTAGCCATCTAGGTCTCTCACTTAACCCTAAAACCTAAAGCCTCAACCCTCAACCCTTAAACCTTAAATCCTAAACCCTATCCCTAAACCCTCAACACTTTACCTTAAACCATATTCCCTCAACCCTAAACCCTACACCCTATCACTAAACCCTCTACCCTTGACACTCTACCTTAACCCTTATCCCTAAATCCTAATCCCTCAATCCTAAACCCTAAACATTATCCCTATTCCTAAACCCTCAACCCTCGACGATATACCTTAAACCCTAATCCCTTATCCCTAAACCCTCTACCCTAATCCCTCAACCCTAAACCTTCAACCCTAAACCCTATCCCTAATCCCTCTACCCTAAACACTCTACCTTAACCCTAATCCCTTGACCCTCAGCCCTAATTTGTCCACCCTAAACACTATCCCTAAAGCCTCAACCCTAAACCCTAATCCCTCAAGGTCCTAAACCCTAATCCCTTATCCCTAAACTCTAAACCCTATCCCTAAACCCTCAACCCTCAACCTTAAACCTTAATACCTCAACCCTAAACCTTAATCCTTCAACCATTAACCCTAATTCCTTATCCCTAAACCCTAAACCCTAATCCCTCAACCCTAAACCCTAAACACTATCCCTATTCCTAAACCCTCAACCCTCGATACTATACCTTAAACCATAATCCCTTATCCCTAAACCTTCAACCCTAAACCCTATCCCTAATCCCTCTACCCTCAACACTTTACCTTAACCCTAATCCCTCAACTTTCAACCCTAATCCCTCAACTCTAAATGCTATCCCTAAAGCCTCAACCCTAAACCCTAATCCCTCAAGGTCTTAAACCCTAATCCCTTATCCTTAAACTATCAACCCTCAACCTTAAACCTTAATCCCTCAACCCTCAACCCTAATTCCTTATTCCTAAACCCTAAACCCTGATCCCTCAACCCTAAACCCTAAATGCTATCCCTATTCCTAAACCCTCAACCCTCGACACTATACCTTAAACCCTAATCCCTTATCCCTAAGCCCAACCCTAAACCCTAATCCCTCAATCCTAAACATTCAACCCTAAACCCTATCCCGAATCCCTCTACCCTCAACACTTTACCTTAACCCTAATCAATCGACCATCAACCCTAATCCCTCAACCCTAAATGCTATCCCTAAACCAGGTCAACCCTCAACCTTAAACCTTAATCCCTCAACCCTAAACCTTAATCCCTCAACTCTCAACCCTAATTCCTTATCCCTAAACCCTAAACCCTAATCCATCAACCCTAAACCTTAAACACTATCCCTATTCCTAAACCCTCAACCCTTGACACTATACCTTAAACCCTAATCCCTTATCCCTAAACCCTCAACCCTAAACCCTAATCCTTCAACCCTAAACCTTCAACCCTAAACCCTATCCGTAATCCCTCTACCCTCAACACTCTACCTTAACCCTAATCCATCGACCATCAACCCTAATCCCTCAACCCTAAACGCTATCCCTAAACCCTCGTCCTTCAACCCTCAACCTTATTTACCTTAATCCCTCAACTCGCAACCCTAATTCATTATCCCTAAACCATAAATCCTAATCCCTCAATGCTAAACCCTAAACACTATCCTTATTCCTAAACCCTAATCCCTTATCCCTAAGCCCTCAACCCTAAATTCTAATCCCTCAACCCTAAACCTTCAACCCTAAACCCTATCCCTAATCCCTCTACCCTCAACACTCTACCTTAACCCTAATCCAATGACCATTAACCCTAATCCCTCAACCCTAAATGCTATCCATAAACCCAGAACCCTCAACCCTCAACCTTAAACCTTAATCCCTCAACCCTAAACCTTAATCCCTCAACTCTCAACCCTAATTCCTTATCCCTAAACCCTAAACCCTAATACGTCAACCCTAAACCCTAAATGCTATCCCTATTCCTAAACCCTCAACACTATACCTTAAACCCTAATCCCTTATCCCTAAGCCCTCAACCCTAAACCCTAATCCCTCAACCCTAAACCTTTAACCCTAAACCTTATCCCTAATCCCTCTACCCTCAACACTCTACCTTAACCCTAATCCATCGACCATCAACCCTAATCCCTTAACCCTAAACACTATCCCTAAACCCTAAACCCTCAACCCTCAACCTTAAACCTTAATCCCTCAACCCTAAACCTTAATCCCTTAACTCTCAACCCTAATTCCTTATCCCTAAACCTTAAACCCTAATCCCTCAACCCTAAACCCTAAATGCTATCCCTATTCCTAAATGCTCAACCCTCGACACTATACCTTAAACCTTAATTCTTTATCCCTAAGCCCTCAACCTTAAACCTTCAACCCTAAACCCTATCCCTAATCCCTCTACCCTCAACACTCTACCTTGACCCTAATCCCTCCACCCTAATCCCTCAACCCTAAATGCTATCCCTAAAGCCTCAACCCTAAACCCTAATCCCTCAAGGTCCTAAACCCTAATCCCTTATCCCTAAACTCTAAACCCTATCCCTAAACCATCAACCCTCAACCTTAAACCTTAATCCCTCAACCCTAAACCTTAATCTCTCAACCCTCAACCCTAATTCCTTATCCCTAAACCCTAAATCCTAATCCCTCAACCCTAAACCCTAAATGCTATCCCTATTCCTAAACTCTCAACCCTCGACCCTCAACCTTAAACCTTAGTCTCTCAACCCTAAACCTTAATCCCTCAACTCTCAACCCTAATTCCTTATCTCTAAACCCTAAACCCTAATCCCTCAACCCTAAACCCTAAACATTATCCCTATTCCTAAACCCTCAACCCTCAACACTATACCTTAAACCCTAATCCCTTATCCCTAAGCCGTCAACCCTAAACCCTAATCCCTAAACCCTAAACCTTCAACCCTAAACCCTATCCCTAATCCCTCTACCCTCAACACTCTACCTTAACCCTAATCCATAGACCATCAACCCTAATCCCTCAACCCTAAATGCTATCCCTAAAGCCTCAACCCTAAACCCTAATCCCTCAAGGTCCTAAACCCTAATCCCTTATCCCTAAACTCTAAACCCTATCCCTAAACCCTCAACCCTCAACCTTAAACCTTAATCTGTCAACCCTAAACCCTAAACCCCATCCCTCAACCCTAATTCCTTATCCCTAAAACCTAAACCCTTACATCCCTCACCCCTAAACCCTAAATACTATCCCTATTCCTAAACCCTCAACCCTCGACACTATACCTTAAACCCTAATCCCTTATCCTTAAGCCCTCAACCCTAAACCTTCAATCCTAAACCCTATCCGTAATCCATCTACCCTCAACGCTCTACCTTAACCCTAATCCCTCAACCCTAAATGCTATCCCTAAAGCCTCAACCCTAAACCCTAATCCCTCAAGGTCCTAAACCCTAATCCATTATCCGTAAACTCTAAACCCTATCCCTAAAACCTCAACTCTCAACCCTCAACCTTAAACCTTAATCCTCAACCCTAAACCTCAATCCCTCAACCATCAACACTAATTCCTTATCACTAAACCCTAAACCCTAATCCCTCAACCCTAAACCCTAAACACTATCCCTATTCCTAAACCCTCAACCCTCAACACTATACTGTAAACCCTAATCCCTTATCCCTAAACCCTCAACCCTAAACCTTGATTCCTCAACCCTACCTAAAAACCTCAACCCTCTACCCTAAAAACTCTACGGGCTCAGGTCCTTATATACCCTAAACCCAAAACCCTTACATACATACATACATACATACGTACATACATACATACATACATACATACATATAGGCATACACACATACATACATACATGCATACATACATACATACATACATACATATATACATACATACAAGCATGCATACATACATACAACCATACATACATACATACAAGAATACATATATACATACAAGTATGCATATATACATACATACATATAAGTCTATATACATACATACATACATACATACAAGCATACATACATACATGCTTAATAACCTTGAACATAAAACATTCCAAGGGAGACATAACGCGAGCACATTATAACGCGCTCGCGTTATGTCAAACATGACAAACATCGGGCAAACTTTTGCGAAAAGGGAAAAAATGCAAAACAAGACATAACACAAGCGCCTTATAATGCGCTCGCATTATATTTTGATTTGGGAATCCTAAGCCTTAGGCTTGGGATTTGCTTTGGATTTCCAACCCAAAGGCTTGGAGTGCCTTCCCAATGTCTAAAGACGTGTTTTTGCATATTCTATAGGATTTCACATAATTTTATTCTTGCTAACCCTCAGATTTGCATGTGTTTCAAGGTCAAACAAATCAAACACCTGGGTAATGTTAGGCTTGATAGACTTAGGGCAGACAACTGAGAGGGGGGGTGAATCAGTTGTCCAAAACTTTCTTCCAATTAAACACTTAAATCCACTTTGCAATTCAGCATCATAATGATAAATCAATCATGGAAACATAATGCATTAAATCAAGAGCAGAAACAAATTAATACAAAAGACACCAAGATTTTGACGTGGAAAACCCAGTTAGGAGAAAAACCATAGGGTGATTAACCCAAGATTGTATTCTCTGTTAGAAGAATAGAAAGAACAAAATGGCGCATGCCAATTAGGGCTCACTGCCCGAGCACACTGCTCACAAGAGGCTCACTGCCTACAAGAGACACACTGTCTACAGAAGAATAAGTATCACATACTTGAACTGAAGAATAGCATCTTCACCATGCTTGAGTCAGTTCCATTTAAGCCCAAAACTTCTGCTTTGCCTTTCGTTCTTCTCCTTTCTACCACACTCTCATCTCCACAAGATATATTTTGAAATGACTTTACAACTCCTTATTTATACAAGACATCAACTTAGGAATTATCATCCAAGTCGGCATACCTAACAGAGTAAATACAATATGACTTATTACAAAAAGACTTCACGCGGATCAGCACACTGTCGGCCACACAGATCTGAGACTTCAATCTTTCTTTGGGAACACGCCATTCTTCACAGGACACCTTCCAGATCATCTACAGGATGTGTAACTCATCCGGTCGGCCAGACTTAAGAAGAACACCATCATCCGAAAGTAATTCTTCAATTGCCAGCTCAATCTTCAATGCGGACCACCAACACTAACTGGACATGATCCAAATACTTCCACAAGCTTGCCTGAATCACCAAGAACATCCACACTACATCTGCTTACTGAAATCCTTATCTCCTTCATTCGAAACCTCAAGAACACAGTCTATCATCACTGTCACAATGGAATAGATGCTTGCGGACCTCCAGACCATGAACCAATTGAGTTGTTACTTCACATGGACTTCCTAAACACTCCACCAAATCCATTGAATAGGATATTACATTTCTGGATCTCATCGGACCTATCTGTGTCACTTTGTCACCTCTAAACACCTACCGGAACTAGTTTTACTTGTGCGGCCACAACTTCTTCAGATCTTCATGTGGACCTCTGAAATATTTACTGGATCACCTTAAGACACATATCTACAAACTCTTTGATGTGCATCCTCTGATCTTCAACTTAGCTAGGATCTCTAGCTTATTGTCTTCACTGTTCTTGATTAGGACTAATTTTCTCAATATCCTCAGCACACAACTCAGCCAATCCTTATCATCAATGCAATAGGAGTATGTTGACATCAATGATAACACTGACTAGGCCCATACTTGCAACAATCTCCCCCTTTGTCATTGATGGCAACATATGATGTGAAAAATTGTTTTAATCATCAAGACAAGAACTTCTCCACTGTCAAAACTTCTCTTCCTTTCTTGCTCCCCCTTTGATCAGCAACCACTTGTTTTTCACATGTCTTCTCTCCCCCTTTTACATCAATGGTAAAGGGCGCATACTTGCAACTCTACCACTTCAAAATCATACCAGCTACTCCCCCTGAGTAGCAACTCCCCATCATCAATCTAGACCACAAGATATGACTGTGATATCCACCGGATTGATGCACATCAGTGCACCTTAGTTCATCACTGGAGGGGTAATAACCCCTAACTTCTCCCTGAGATACTCAAAGAGTCCTTAGGTAGAGGTTTGGTAAAGATATCTACAATCTGATCCTTGGAAGGTACAAACTCCAATCTGACTTCATTCTTGTTCACTTGCTCTCTCAAAAAGTGAAACTTGATGGATATATGTTTAGTCTTAGAATGCAACACCAGATTCTTAGATATATTTCTTGCACTTGAATTATCATAGAAGATTGTGATAGGCTCCTCATACTCCACTCTTATGTCTCTTAGCATTTTCTTCATCCACAAAACTTGAGTGCAACTACCTGCTGCTGCAATATATTCTGCTTCTGTAGTGGATAGAGATATTGCCTCTTATTTCTTGCTTAGCCAAGAAACCAATCTCTTCCCCAAGAAGAATACTCCACCACTGGTACTCTTCCGGTCATCCACATCTCCTACCCAATCCACATCTGTGTATGCATGAAGAGAGAAATTATGATCTCTAGGATACCACAGACCATACTCAACTATCCCTTTTAGATATCTAAAAATCCTCTCGATTGCCATGACATGAGATTCTCTAGGATCAGCTTGAAATCTAGCAACAAGACCAACAACATTCATAATGTCAGGTCTAGTTTGAGTGAGATACAACAATCCTCCAATCATTGACCTGTACTTTTTCTAATCAGCCTTAGGAGAGTCATCATCTTTGCTCAATTTACATCCGGTTGCCATGGGAGTACTCATTGGTTTTGATTCTTCCATCCCAAATTTCTTCAACAATTCTTTCACATATTTGGTCTGAGAAATGAAGATTCCTTTCTTAGTTTGAATGATTTGCAGACCCAAGAAGAAATTCATTTCCCCAAGCATGGACATCTCAAATTCACTCTTCATTTGATTTGCAAAAGTTTTGCACATACTATCTCTTCCTCCAAAAGTGATATCATCAACAAACACTTCAATAATCAAGATGTTTTCATGATCAATTTTGAAATATAAATTACTATCAGCAGTACCTTTGTTGAAACCAATCTTCAAAAGATGCTTATCCAATCTTTCATACCAAGCTCTTGGGGCTTGCTTTAGTCCATACAGTGCTTTCTTCAGTTTGCAAACCATATCACCTTGATCAGACAATTGAAATCAATCCGGTTGCTCAATGTATACTTCTTCTTCCAAGTCTCCATTCAGAAAGGTAGAGTTGACATCCATTTGATATACTTTGAAGTCCTTGAAGGCAACAAAGGCAAGAAATAATATGACTGCTTCAATTCTTGCCACTGGAGCAAAAGTTTCTTCAAAATCAACTCCTTCTATTTGAGAGTAACCCTTGCAAACCATACTGGCTTTATTTCTGATTACTTCACCAACTTCATTCAGTTTGTTCCAGAAGACCCATTTGGTTCCAATCACATTCTTGTTTCTAGGTCTGGGAACAAGATCCCAAGTGTGATTTTTCTCAATTTGCATTAGCTCTTCCTCCATTGCTTTAGTCCAATTTTCATCATTACAAGCTTCATTCACTGTCTTAGGTTCAATCTTTGAAAATAGACAATACTCATCTGAATCTTGAGCAATCCTTCTTCTTGTTTGTACACCTTTGCTTTTATCACCTATGATCTGATCTTTAGAGTGGTTCAGTCTTACATACCTGGGAACTTTGGGAGTTTCTTGCACTTCTGATTCTTGAACAGGTTCATTCAAACTTATCTCTTCTTCCTGATTTACCGGATTAGTTTGAATCTGAATTTCAGAGGAAGCTTGGACTTCTTGAACAAAAACATCATTTTGATCATCTTCATCATATTCATAAAACCTTGAGGGTTTTTCAATTCCTTCATCAACTTTCACATTTGTACTTTCCACAATCTTCCTTAATCTCTTGTTATAACACTGGTATGCTTTGCTTTGAGTAGAATAACCCAAGAATATTCCTTCATCACTTCTAGCATCAAATTTTCCTAGATCTTCATCTCTTTTAATGTAACATTTGCTACCAAAGACTCTGAAATACCTCATAGTAGGAGTGATGCCAAACCAAAGTTCATAAGGAGTCTTACCAGTATTGCTTTTGATTTATACTCGATTGAGAGTATAGACTGCAGTGCTGACAACTTCTCTCCATAGATCTGAGGAACATTTGCTTCCATCATCATGGTCCTAGATGCTTCCTCGATGGTCCGGTTCTTTCTCTCCACTACTCCATTCTGCTGTGGAGACCTAGGAGCAGACAACTGTCTCTTTATTCCATGTTTCCCACAAAATTCTATGAACTCACCAGATGTGAATTCTCCACCTCTATCAGACCTCAGACATTTTAATTTTAATCCAGTTTCATTTTCTACCATAGCCTTGAATATTTTGAATTTCTTGAGAGCTTCTAATTTCTCTTTCAAAAAAGTAACCCACATCATCCAGGAATGGTCATCAATTAATAACATGAAGTATCTATCACCTTGCACACTCCTAATTCTTACCGGACCACATAGATCAGTATGAACTAAGTCCAATAATCTCGTAAAAGATTGTTCCTTGCTTTTGAATGAGACTCTGCTTTGTTTCCCCAAATGACATTCTTTGCACATACTATTTGTAGGTTTCACCAGTTTTGGAAGATCTCTTATAGCCTGAGTGTTGCTTATCTTGATGATATTATCAAAATTCACATGACACATCCTCCTATGCCATAACCAACTCTGATGAATTTGCACAAATAGACAACTTTTACCAGTACCAACTAAATGGAAGATATTACCTTTTGTTTGAGTACCAGATGCAATCTCTGTTTCAGAACTTTCAAAGATCTTGCATTTCCCATTCTTGAATCAGAGATCATAGCCTTTGTCCACCAACTTTCCAACACTGAGAAGATTGTGCTTCAATCCTTCAACATACAGTACATTACTAGTTTTGTTCTTTCCATAAAAGGAAATAGTTCCTCTACCTTTGATTCTACCAGCAGAATTATCACCAAACTTTACCACTCCTCCTTCATACCTTTCCAAATCTATGAACTTATTTTTGTCACCTGTCATATGGTGAGAGCATCCACAGTCAATGAACCAATCATCCTTTTCTTCAACTTGGGCAGCGAGAGCTCTTTCTACAACTTTATGATTGACAGATTCAGAGGGCATTGGATCTTCTTCCTTGATGGCAATAAACACCCAATCACTTCCGGATTTGTTTCCTGTTTCTGATTCATCATCTTTTACTCCTTCATTATCATCCTCTTCATGAACATAGTAACAATTCTTTTGGAACCTTGATCTGTTAGGATTTAGCCTTGAAAATCTTTCCGGACACCTTGAGGCAAAATGACCAATCTTATTGCAGTTAAAACACTTAAAAGGCAATTTCCCTTCATACTTACCAGATCCTCTTGGTAGTCTTTTTGCGATAAGGGCTTCAAGATGAGCAGTTTCTGCTTCTTCTTCTTCTAGGTCTTTTCTTTCTTTTTCATACCATGATGGTTTCCTTGAAGAGTTCTCTCCCGGATCAAACCTTTGTTTACCTTTTACAGAGGCACTGGCTTTGAATGCAGATTCAGTCTTGGGGGGGCATCTCCAAACTCGGTCATTTCAAATGCAACCAATTTACCAACCAATTGATCTCTTGTGACACCTAAATGGGCTCTGAATTCTTCAATGGCAGCAACCTTGAATTTATAAGAAGCAGGAAGGGATCTGAGAACTTTGCCAACAATCTCATCTTCATCCAAGACTCCACCAGCACATCTAATGCCACAAACAAGCTCATTTACTCTTGGCATAAAAGTAGTGATATTTTCATCTTCTTTCATCTTCAGATTTTTGAATTTTCCTTTCAGACTCTGTAGCCTTGCACATTTAACATACTTGTCTCCTTTATGCAGAAGTTCTAGTTTTTCCCAAATTTCAAAAGCAGTTTGTAGATCAACAACATTTGTCAACTTTGAATCAGATAAGGCACTTAGAAGAGCTTCTTTAGTCTATAGATTGTTTTCAGCATCTTTGATTTCATTTGCAGTTTTCAGGCCATTCTGTGGAGAAGTATACTTTGTTGAAGCCATGGTCCAGTACTGCATTCCCATACATTGCAAGTGACATTGCATGCGACTTTTCCAAAGATTAAAATTTGTTCCATCAAACTTCAGACTATTCTTCTTGTAGGATGACATCTTGGATCTCCTCAAGTGGTTAAGCTCTTTTAGAGGAACTTATCTCTAATACCAATTGATAGAGTTAGGACAGACAACTGAGACGGGGGGTGAATCAGTTGTCCAAAACTTTCTTCCAATTAAACACTTAAATCCACTTTGCAATTCAACATCATAATGATAAATCAATCATGGAAACATAATACACAAGACACCAAGATTTTGATGTGGAAAACCTGGTTAAGGGAAAAACCATGGGGTGATTAACCCAAGATTGTATTCTCTGTTAGAAGAATAGAAAGAACAAAATGGTACATGCCAATTAGGGCTCACTACCTGAGCACATTGCTCACAAGAGGCTCACTGCCTATAAGAGACACACTGTCTACAAAAGAATAAGTATCACATACTTGAATTGAAGAATAACATCTTCACCATGCTTGAGTCAGTTCCATTTAAGCCTAAAACTTCTGCCCTGCCTTTCGCTCTTCTCCTTTCGACCATACTCTCATCTCCACAAGATATATTTTGAAATGACTTTACAACTCCTTATTTATACAAGACATCGACTTAGGAATTATCATCCAAGTCGGCATACATAACAGAGTAAATACAATATGACTTATTACAAAAAGACTTCACGCGGATCAACACACTGTCAGCCACATAGATCTGAGGCTTTAATCTTTCTTTGGGAACACGCCATTCTTCATAGGACACCTTCCAGATCATCCACAGGATGTGTAACTCATCCGGTTGGCCAGACTTAAGAAGAACACCATCATTTGGAAGTAATTCTTCAATTTCCAGCTCAATCTTCAATGCAGACCACCAACACTAACTGGACATGATCCAAAGACCTCCACAAGCTTGCCTGAATAACCAAGAACATCCACACTACATCTGATTACTAAAATCCTTATCTCCTTCATCTGGAACCTCAAGAACATAGTCTATCATCACTGTCACAATGGAATAGATGCTTGCAGTCCTCCAAACCATGAACCAATTGAGTTGTCACTTCACATGGACTTCCTAAACACTGGACCAAATCTACAGAATAGGATATTGCATTTCTGGATCTCATCGGACCTATCTGTGTCACTCTGTCACCTCTGAACACCTGCCGGAACCAATTTTACTTGTGTGGCCACAACTTCTTCAGATCTTCATGCGGACCTCTGAAATCTTTACTGGATCACCTTAAGACACATATCTACAAACTCTTTGATGCACATCCTCTGATCTTTATCTTATCTAGGATCTTTAGCTTACTGTCTTCACTGTTCTTCTCTGTTCCTGATTAGGACTAATTTTCTCAATATCCTCAGCACACAACTTATCAAATCCTTATCATCAATGCAACAGGAGTATGTTGACATCAATGACAACACCGGCTAGGCCCATACTTGCAACAAGGCTTTCTCTTAGCTATTTAACGATGTAATTTTTTTCACATTTTGACAATGTTAAGCCTTTCATCTTTAATTTCTTTTGTTTGTGTGTCTGTTTTTGGACAAAAACCAATGTTTGGTCTTTTCTTCATTGGAAATTAACCGTTCATTGAAATTTCAAAAAAATTACATTTTTAGAAACTAGACTCCATTCTACACATATTTTAAAAAATTGATTTTCAATTAGTTTTCAAAATTTATAGGGGTAGCATAGCCAAAATTCTATTTTTCAGGACGTGTCCACTTTGAAAATCAGTAAAAAATCAAATAGTAATTAAAAACTTCTCAGAAAAATTGGGCATAAACTACATGCTGTTAGCTAATTTCTCATCGAAGTGATTTTAAAAATACCAAAAAAAATTAACCTTTTGAGGGGGCCACAAAACATGTTATGTTATGTTTTTTTGACAGAAACAACACCATTTTCTGTGGCTCCCTCTTTTGAACCCCTTAATCTATACCATTTAAAAAAAAATTAGTAGTTTAGAAAGTAGACTTGGAGCACTACAAACATTGTTTTTGTTGCATCTTAAAATTTTGAGTGTAACTATGCTCAATTTTTGATCCAAAGCCAGTATTTCCTTATTTCAGAAAAAAAGTGGCCACTTAAGACCCCTTTTTGGCCCCCCATCTTCTTGCACTTACCCTAAAATTTATAACTTGAGACAATTTTGTTTTAAGATTTTTTTTAATCTGAATTAGACACTTTTAAAGAACCTAAAAATAACAAAATCTAAAAGATAAAAATATAAAATATAGCCAAATGATTACATATAACCATTAAAAAATTCCTAACTTATTACAATTTATTTTAAAATATAAACTAAAAATTTAATATAGAAAACCTAATATGAAAATGCATATAAATATTGTTAAAATTTTAGAGATATGCACAAATTAGAAATAGTTAGTTGTCCTATGTCAAACCACCTTAACAATATTATTGATCATAATTTTATTCCCAAAGAATATTCGACTTAACTAGTATTGGAACCTTTCAAGGTGCAATGAGTGTTTCCATAATTGAAGCAATGCACATTCCTAGTTGAAGTTGTATATTTTCAAAATATGATTCATTTTACTTTACATATAGTTGTGAAGGTTAGGCTCCACCTTTCACTATTGGTAATATCTATTATGGCTTGTCTTGTGTATTTTAAGTGCCCTACATATGCAAAAAAGGTATTTGCATACACTTACCACTTGTTATAGGCATTGAATAATAGACAAAAGATTGCTTGGTTATATATGACATTTGTAACTATTTTGTAGGTTTTTTGGTCACCAACATCTTTCTATAACCTACCAATAAATGGAAAGTAAAGATAATTTTTTTAAAAAGAGTAAAAAAGCAAAAGGGCTATATGAGTTGTATGGTGCTTCTATTGAAGATAAATGTCCACCATGCATGATATCGAGTTGCTTGATACATACCCTAAATACAACAAATCATTTTGAAGACTCCATGGAGACACATTCACGCCACACACCACCCATCAAATTTGAATCATAGCCATGTGCATATACATGTGCTTGCACATTACAAATAGAGAAAACCTTAGAACAACTATTATTTTTTTTATCCACCCTCTCCCACATTGGATGATGTTTTTTCCTAATTTCTTTCAACCAACAAAAGTACCAAGTGTCCAACCAAAATCTAGAATTTTTTTTCCCATGCACAAAAAAAAATAGAGAAAATGAAAATCTTAGCAAAATTGCACATATTCTTGCCTGCATGCCAACCAAGAACAATCAAAATTGCCCAAACCAAAAACATAAGTATTCCATATGGAGAGAGGGACTAATAAATATACCATCATCACTATGATAATTTTATCACAATTAATTAAATACATAATCTATTTAGTATTTTTACCTATTAATGCTAACTTCTAATGTATTTTTTCAAACTAATTTATTCATTATGTCTAAAGATAAAATTTGCTAAAAAGACTCCCTTCATTTATGATAGTCTCGATATATCATATATATGACATAATATTGTCATAATTATGTCGAGAGATGTTATACAGTCAAAGCAGATGTGTCTACATTTTTATGGCCCCGATTTAAATTGACGTGTACTAACCTGTCATGAGATAAACTATTTAAAATAATTTAAACTATTGAATATGGGGAAGGCTTGCACAATTCATGGGTAGTTAGGGTTTGGTTTGAATGTGTCTGGAATGGCGACGGGGTATCTAAGAATGCAATCAGACCAGGGACCAGTAGTCAAAGTTTTGACAGTCTGCAGGGATTGAGTTTCTTGAAGTTTTGTTGACATGGATTTGAGTTTCAGACATTGCATTGGGTTTAAATGATTTATTTTCTCAAGATATTGCTTCTATTTTACATGCTTTCTCTTATGTTCAGAATTAAAGACAAATTTTTAGATATTTTATTTGGGGTTTAAATTTGTGAAAAGGGAAATGTTTTGTTAAAAATTTCATTTCAACATTTTTTGTTATCAACTTTTGCACTATAAATTTCAGAAGTAGTTACTTAACATGGCTTTAGGTTTTCATATGTTGCTTCAAGGTTACTTTATGTTTCTAAAGTTTGACCTTTTTCACTATTTTATGTTCTTATTCCTCAAATCTATAATCCATCATATGCAAAGAACAAAACAAGGGATTAGTGGTTTCCATCACCAAACACAAGGTAAGGGGTGCCACATTTGGTAGAGAAAATCTCCATGAGCAGATGATTTTCCCCCAAGTTTCTTTCAATTATTGTGGGGCAGTATCAAGAGGGAACTCATTCACGTAGCTAATAAAGCAGGCACAAGATTTCAAAATATTTTAGTAGTACCTCCTTCAAAGAAGTAGAAGTGTAAATTCCTTGCAGATTTCCATTATTTAGACTAAGTCTGCCTTTGAGAGAAAATATTTTGATGAGGATATGTGTTTGTTACATATGCATGCAAGTCTATAGAACCTATACTGGTTTGAGATGTTTCTCTGGTGTACTTGAGACTGACATTCTTGAACCTCATATATGACCTCAAGAGGATATCGAGTTTGTGGAATATGCTACAAGGGATTAGAATCCCTTTTCTTCAGATAGAGGATAGACTTGTTTGTGTGGGTAATTCCTTTGGAGCTTATTCAGTTAAATTTGGCTATACTATTCTCTGTTCTTTCACTCCTCCTCACCTCCTTTAATGGCCAATTGATCTTAAATTTTGGGTAGCTAAGCACCTCAAACATCTTGTACGTTTGTGTGGTTAGTGGGAAGCAATAAAAAGTTTAAACCAAAATTTTAGAAATGTTGGGGTTAAAATGAGTGAAATGGTATCATTTGTTGCTAATTTTATTTCAATATGAACCCTCATTCTTATTATTGATTTCTTCTTGACTTCAAATGAATGGAAAATGACTACTTGACCTCCCTTTGGGTTTTTAGACAAGGTAACCTCTGCATGTGGTTGTTTAATGTTTTGTAGACCTTGTCACTGTATTATGTTCCTAATCTCCTCAAGCTCTATATCAGTTTATTGGAGATGCAACATAAACTACTTCATATTTTTCTTAGCTGTGTACTCTTTTTCAATGGCATTGACCATATATGGCCAGTTTTCCAATGGAAAATTTTATTTTAACTGATCTCTCTCTAATTTGTTATCGACCTTAATTCATTACAAAAGTTTGATATGGCTTAGGGTCTTCTGATATTGCATCTGTCTGCATCACACCTTTGTCTCTTTGGACTTTGATATTATTCTTCTTAAACTCTGGATCACTTAATGGCACAAGACACTCTCATTGTTATGCATCTTTTTAGTCCCATTGACCATTTCTAGCTATGTTAGGGCAATATCATAAATTAAATATATTTTGATTCAATTTTTATGGTGTATCAGGGTCTTGTTCTATGCACTAGTGTATGGGAGAGGAATGTTTTGGCAGATACATCCAAGTATGTAGAAGTAGCAAGCCAGGAAGCCAATAATAGGGTTGTGCCCTTTGGTAATGGTTGAGTCCTTCCCCATTGTAATTTATTTTATGTATGTTTTTTTTGTTTACATAAATGTTCTAACAAATGCAAAAAATGAGTGTAAATCCAACCTCCATAACCTTGCTAGCATCCTCCCAAGTGTGCCAAAAATAGAAGTTTTGCTATAGGGCACGTGCACATCCACCAAACCATAAAGGATAAGAAAATTTTCATCAGATAATGTAGTTGCAATGGCCCTAGTAATCATGTATGCAAAAAAAGATAGAAGCATAGATAAGGAATGTGAACTGTTTGACAAAATCCCTCAAAGGAATGTGGTTTTGCATTGCATATATGAATTGTTTGACCAAATGCCTCCAGTGAATGTATTCTCATTGACTGCCATGATTGCAATGTTTTTTGTTTTTTGTCTATTTAAATGAGTTTCAATTGTCTAGATTGTGTTAAAGTGGGTTTCATGGTGATCTTATCCCATTGAAATGGAGTTTCATTTTTGGAAAGGAAAGTTTTTTTTGGATTTTAGAGGCAAACCTAAAGTACTTATTTGGTTTGACTATAGCTGCATTGAGTAGTACTCTATTCAACAATCAAGAGGCACATGGTGCATGCTTTGAGCTAAGGTGTGTGGATAACCCAAAATGGTGTCTTCCAGGGAGCCCTTCTATGGTTTTCACAGCCACCAACTTGTGCCCTCCAAGTTATGCCCTTCCTAATGACAATGGTGGGTGGTGTAATCCACCTAGACCACATTTTGACATGGCCCAACCTACTTTTGAAATGATTGGCATTTGGAAGGCATGGATTGTGCTAGTCAAATACTGAAGGTAAAGCTATTTCTAAAGTTATTATTATTGACATGGGCTTAATAAATATAAGTTTTTGAGTTCACTCTTGTGTAGAGTTCAATGTGTGAAGGAAGGAGGGATCAGGTTTACCATCAATGACAACTATTAATTTTATCTTATCCTGATAATAAATGTGGGTGGAAATGGAGATGTTGTGGATATGAAGTTAAAGGGGTCTAATATTGAGTGGTTTCCTTTAACAAAGAATTGGGGACAAAACTGATAATGCACAACCAATCTTAAGGGGCAGTCTCTGTCTTTTCAAGTTACAACTAGCAATGGACAGAGCATTACTTCTTATAATGTTGCTCCTTCTAATTGGGACTTTGGCCAGACCTTTGAAGGAAATCACAAAGTTGATAGCACTGATTTTATGCATAAAGCACATGGCTTCCCTATTATTAGGCTTTTAGAGCTCCATTACAAGCTCATGAAATTTAATAATAAATCTATCAATATATTTCATTGACTTCTCCCATGATTGCTAATGGAATCTTCCCAGACACAGAATCAAATTTTGTTTTTACTCATTATAGAATTATTCTTTGTGAGATCATGTCTTAATAATTCTAGAGATTTTGCCTTTCACTCTTGAAAAAAATGTCGCATAAGAATTCAAAATTTAGATACGTATCCAAACCAACATAGTTGCAGTCTCAAAATTGTTATTATTATTATATAAATGTATGAGATTAAAGACAATAGAAACTTCTTTTGTATCTCTAAAATACCATAGCTCCTGTTGGAACAATTGCAAGTTTTGGGGTAACCACAAACCTAAGCTCCATAGAGTCTCAATATGTTTGAGACACTAAATTATTAATGACAAGAGGATTTAAGATTCCCCATAAGATTAGTGGCTCAACTATAGTTCAAAATTCTCTCCCTAGGAATAGGAAATAATGGCCATTCCATTCATCTTCATACTTGTTGATCACTTTTACCTAAATAGCTTGCTTTTTGGAGTAAGGCAAGCTTGATGTCTTTTGGTCTTGTGTTTCCATGGCTATTGTTTGTCTGGAGAAAAACATAAGAGTTTGGTTTAAAAAATAAACAAAAATCTATGGAGTGTTTTAATTGAAGAAGGAAATCAGTTCTAAATCTCATGGCATCTGATTAAAGAACCTGGAGAAAACACTCACTAGTCTAAAAGTAATATAATAATTTATATTATAGTAATAATAAAATTATTAATATATAATTATATTATATTATATATTATTATAATTTTATATATTAATATTATATGTAGGGTTGGGGTTTAAAATAAATAGGGTTAGGATTTAAAATAAGTAGGGTTAGTTTGTAAAATAATCATTAGGGTTAGGGTTAAAAATAAGTACGGTTAGGGTTTAAAAGTTAGGTTTTAAAATAAGTAGGGTTAGGGTTTAAAATGATCATTATGAGGAGCTCATTAGATTTTATTCCTTTTATCCATTTTAAATCATTAATTAAATGTTTTTATTAATAATAAAATAGATTCTCAACAAAATATTCAAAAATAAATATAGAGAGTTATAGATAGTTAATTATTATTATTTTATTTATTTTGTATCATTAAATTAAATTAAATAAGAGTTATAATAAGTACATAATCAAGTTTATAGTGAAATAAAATAAAAGGTTAATAATAATAAAAAGATAACTATCCATTGTTTTGTAGATCATCATGATAATGGATAATAAAATTATTATTTCAAAAAATATATGTTAAGTATGTACAAGGAAATAAATTACACCTTATATTTATTTATAATTATTAAAATATTAATAATAAATAGTTAATTTGACTTAAATAAATAGTGGATTGAAATTGGTAAATGTAAATGATAATATAGACAAATAGAAGGTCTTAGATCTCTTTGTGATAGAGTGTAGTGGATTATGGATTATCACTATTAAAGACAAAATATAATATAAATCTAACTAGAAATACTAGCATATAATAGATTTAAGGTTAGGGTTATGTGCACAAGCAAAACATGATAATGCAAATGAATTTGGATTGTGAAGGAAATATATCTACCAACATATATATACCACTATGAGGATAGCCATGAGTTTGAATAGGTTGAGGAACAAGATTACATTAAAGTGTTAGAGAAAGGGGAACAAAGAACTGGAAGATAGAGACAAGATATAGAGGGAAATAGAGATAAAAAGAGAGGAAGAGAGAGACAAAGACAAAGAGAGGAAGAGAGAGGCAAATACAAAGAGAGGAAAAAAGAGACAAGGACAAAGAGACAAAGTGAGAGATATAGAGAGTGCAAAAGATCTAGAGATATAGATAGGAGAGAAAGAGACAAAGAGAGATAATTAGAACAAATATATATAACCAAAAAAACATATGGTTAAGATTAGGCTTACAATTACAATTAGGGTTAGGGTCAGGGATATAATTAGGGTTAGGGACAGAATTAGAGTTAGGGTTACAATTAGGGAAATCTTTATAACCAAAAAAATTGTTAGGGTTAGAGTTGGAATTATGGTTGGGGTTAGGGATAAAATTATGATTAGGGTTAGAATTAGGATTATAGATAAAATTAGGGTCAATGTTAGAATTAGGTTTAGGGTTATAATTAGAATTAGGGTTAGAATTAGTGTTTCAAGTAGAATTAGGGTTAGGGTTATAATTAGAATTAGGGTTAGTGATAAATTACGATTAGGGATAGAATTAGAGTTAGGGGGAATAGAGAAAGAGGGATAGAGCTAGAGATAAGAGATATAGAGGGAAAGAGAGATAAAAAAGAGAGGAAGAGAGAGACAAAGACAAAGAGACAAAGAGAGAGGGAGGAGGGAGAAAGCACGAGATATAGAGTGCAAAAGATAGAGATATAGATAGGAGAGAAAGAGGCAAAGGGAGAGATAATTAGAGCAAATATATATAACCAAAAAACATATGGTTAAGATTAGGGTTACAATTACAATTACAATTAGGGTCAGGGATAGAATTCTAGAGTTAGGGTTACAATTAGGAAAAATATTTATAACCAAAACAATTGTTAAGCTTAGAGTTGGAATTACGGTTGGGGTTAGGGTTAAAATTATGATTATGGTTAGAATTAGGGTTGTACATAAAAATAGGGTCAATGTTACAATTAGTGTTAGGGTTATAAGTACAATTAGGGTTAGGGTTAGGGATAGAATTAGGAAGAATTAGGATTATGGATAGAATTAGAGTTAGGGTTACAACTAGGGTAAATATTTTTAACCAAAAAAAATGTTAGGGTTAGAGTTGGAATTACAGTTGGGGCTAGAGATAAAATTATGATTAGGGTTAGAATTAGGGTTAGGGTTAGGGATATAATTAGGGTTAGGGTTACGATTAGAATTATGGTTAAATATAACTAGAAATACTAGCATATAATAGATTGATGGTTAGGGCTATGTCCACAAAAAAAACATGATAACGTAAATGAACTTGGATTGTGAAGGAAATATATATACCAACAGATATATACCACTATGACAATAGCCATGAGTTTGAAAAGATTACATTAAAGTGTTAGAGAGAGATTATAATTAGGGTTAGAATTAATGTTATAGTTAGAATTAGGGTTAGGTTTATAATTATAATTAGGGTTAGGATTAAGGATATAATTAGGGTTACTAATAAATTACGGTTAGGGATAGAATTAGAGTTAGGGGTGTTGCAAGTATGGGCCTAATCAGTATTGTCATTGATGTCAACATACTCCTGTTGCATTAATGATAAGGTTTGGATGAACCGTGAGCTGATGATATTGAGAAAATTAGTCTCAATCAGGAACAGTGAAGAACAGTGATGACTATAAGACAAAAGTCCAAGATAGGATGATGATCAAAGGATGTGGATTAAAGGGTTTGTAGATATGTGTCTATAGGTGATCCAGTAGAGATTTCAGAGGTTCGCATGAAGATATGAAGAAGTTGTGGCCGCTCAAGTAAAACTAGTTCCAGTAGGTGTTCAGAGGTGACAGTGTGTAACAAGAAAGGTCCGGTGAGATCTGGAAATGAGTTTTCCTATTCTGCGGATTTAAGGGAGTGCTGAGGAAGTCTTTGTGGTGTATCAACTCTATTGGTGCGTGAAGGTCCGCAAGCATCTATTCCTTTGTGATAGTTATGACAGACTGTGTTCTTAAGGTTCCAGATGAAGGAGAGAAGGATTTCAGTAAGCAGAAGAAGTGTGGATGTTCTTGGTGATATAGGCAAGCTTCTGGAGGTCTTTGGATCATGTCTAGTTTGTGTTGGTGGTCCACATTGAAGTTGGAGCTCGCAATTGAAGAGTAACTTCTATATGATGGTGTTCTTCTTGAGATAGGCCGACTGGATGAGTTATGCATCTATCGGATGATCTTATGAATGTTTGCCGACTTAGATGATCATTCCTAAGTTGATGCCTTGTATAAATAAGGTTTACGAAGTTAGTTTGAACTCACCTTTTTGTGTGGAAATGAGAGTGTGGTAGCGAAGAGGAGAGCGAAAGGCAGAGTAGAAATATTGAGCTTAATGGAACTGATTCAAGCATGGTGAAGATGCTATTCTCTAGTTCATTTATGGGATACTTATTTCTTTGTAGACAGTGTGTCTCTTGTAGGCAGTGAGCCTCTTATGAGTAGTGTGCTCGGGCAGTGAGCCCTAATTGGCATGTGCCATTTTGTTCTTTCTATTCTTCTAACAGAGAATACATTCTTGGGTTAATCACCCTGTGGTTTTTCCCTTAACTAGGTTTTCCACATCAAAATCTTGGTGTCTTATGTGTTGATGAGTTTCTGCTTTTGATTTGAATGCATTATGTTTCATGTTTAATATATTGCTAATTACTAAGAAGATTTAAGTGTGTAAATTGGAGAAAGTTTGGCACAACTGATTCACCCCCCCTCTAAGTCTAACAATTGGTATCAGAGCTAAGTTCCTCTAAAAGGAGCTTAACCACTTGAGGAGATCCAAGATGTCGTCTTACAAGAAGGATAGTCTGAAGTTTGATGGAACCAACTTTGCTCTTTGGAAAGGTTGCATGAAATGTCACTTGCAGTGTATGGGAATGGCATACTGGTCCATGGTTACAAAAGCGTATGTACCTCCACAGGGTGGTCTGACAACCCTAAATGAAATCACAGATGCTGAAAACAATCTGCGGACCAAAGAGGCTCTTCTAAGCGCATTATCTAACTTAGAGCTCTCAAATGTTATTGACCTACCAACTGCCTTTGAGATTTGGAATAAACTGGAACTTTTGCATGAAGGAGACCAGTATGTTAAATGTGCAAGGTTACAAAGTCTAAAAGGGAAATTTGAAAAACTGAAGATGAGAGATGATGAAAATATTACCTCTTTTATGCCAAGAGTGAATGAGCTGGTTTGTGGAATTAGAAATGCTGGTGGAGTCTTGGATGAAAATGAGATTGTTGGTAAAATTCTTAGATCCCTTCCTACTTCTTACAAAATCAAGGCTACTGCCATTGAAGAATTCAGAGCCCATACAACTGTCACAAGAGATCAATTGGCTGGGAAATTGGTTGCATTTGAAATGACAGAGTTTGGAGATGACCCCCCCAAGACTGAATCTGCATTCAAAGCCAGTGCCTCTATTAAAGGTAAACAAAGGTTTGATCTGGGAGAGAATTCTTCAAGGAAATTGTCATGGTATGAAAAAGCAAGAAAAGATCTGGAAGAAGAAGAAGTAGAAATTGCTCAACTTGAAGCCCTTATTGCAAAGAGGCTGCCAAGAAGATCTGGTAAGTATGAAGGAAAATTACCTTTTAAGTGTTTTAACTGCAATAAGATTGGTCATTTTGCCTCAAGGTGTCCGGAAAGATTTTCAAGGCAAAATCCTAACAAGCCAAGGTTCCAAAAGAACTGTTACTATGTACATGAAGATGATGATAATGAAGGAGTAACAGATGATGAATCAGAGATAGGAAACAAATCCGGAAATGAATGGGTGTTCATTGCCATCAAGGAAGAAGATCCAATGTCCTCTGTATCTGTCAATCTTAAGACTATGGAAAGAGCTCTGGCTGCCCAAATTGAAGAGAAGAATGATTAGGTCATTAACAGTGGATGCTCTCACCATATGATAGGTGACAAAAATAAGTTTGTAGATTTGGAAAGGTATGAAGGAGGAGTGGTAAAGTTTGGTGACACTTCTGCTGGTAGAATTAGAGGAAGAGGAACTATTTCTTTTCATGGAAGAAACAAAACTAGTAATATACTGTATGCTGAAGGTTTGAAGCACAATCTTCTCAATGTTGGACAGTTGGTGGACAAAGGCTATGATCTCTGATTCAAGGATGGAAAATGCAAAATCTTTGAAAGTTCTAGAACAGAGATTGCATCCGGTACTAAAACTAAAGGTAATATCTTCCACTTGGTTGGCACTGGTAAAAGCTGCTTATTTGTTCAAGTTGATCAGAGTTGGTTATGACATAGAAGGATGTGTCATGTGAATTTTGATAATATCATCAAGATAAGCAATACTCAGGCTGTAAGAGATCTTCCAAAATTGGTGAAACCTACTAACAGCTTGTGCAAGGAATGTCAGTTGGGTAAGCTGAGCAAAGTCACATTCAAAAGCAAGGAACTGTCTTCTACTAGATTATTGGACTTAGTTCACACTGATCTTTGTGGTCCAGCAAGAACCAGGAGTATTCAAGGTGATAGATACTTCATGCTGCTAATTGATGACTATTCTCGGATGATGTGGGTAACCTTTCTAAAGGAGAAATTGGAAGGTCTTGAGAAATTCAAAATATTCAAGGCTATGGTAGAGAATGAAACAAGATTAAAGTTGAAATGTCTAAGGTTTGATAGAGATGGAGAATTCACATCCGGTGAGTTCATAGAGTTCTGTGAGAAACATGGAATTAAGAGATAGTTGTCTGCTCCTAGGACTCCACAGCAAAATGGAATATTGGAAAGAAAGAACCAGACCATCCAGGAAGCATCTAGGACCATGATGATGGAAGCAAATGTTCCTTAGATTTATTGGAGAGAAGCTGTCAGTATTGCAGTCTATACTCTCAATCGAGTTCAAATCAGAAGCAATACCGATAAGACCCCTTATGAACTTTGGTTTGGCATTACTCCTACTGTAAGATATTTCAGAGTCTTTGGTAGCAAATGTTACATCAAAAGAGATGAAGATCTAGGCAAGTTTGATGCTAGAAGTGATGAAGGAATATTCTTGGGTTACTCTACTCAAAGCAAAGCATACCAGTGTTATAACAAGAGACTAAGAAAGATGATAGAAAGTACAAATGTGAAGGTTGATGAGGGAATAGAGAAACCCTCAAGGTTTTTTGAATATGATGAAGATGATCATAATGGTGTTCTGGTTCAAGGAGTTTAATCCTCTTCTGAAAGTTAGATTCAAACTGATCTGGTAAATTAGGAAGAAGAGATAGGTCTAAATGAGCCTGATCAAGAAGTAGAAGTGCAAGAAACTCCCGAAGTTCCAAGGTATGTAAGACTAAACCACTCTGAAGATCAGATCATAGGTGACAAAAGCAAAGGTGTGCAAACTAGAAGGAAAATTGCTCAAAATTTAGATGAATATTGTCTGATTTCAAAGATTGAACCTAAGACAATAAATGAAGCCTGCAATGATGAAAACTGGACCAAAGCAATGGAGGAAGAGTTGATGCAAATTGAGAAAAATCACACTTGGGATCTTGTTCCTAGACCTAGAAACAAGAATGTGATCGGAACCAAATGGGTCTTCTGAAACAAACTAAATGAAGTTGGTGAAGTAATCAGAAATAAAGCTAGATTGGTCTGCAAGGGCTACTCTCGAATAGAAGGAATTGATTTTGAAGAAACTTTTGCTCCGGTGGCAAGAATTGAAGCAGTTAGATTATTCCTTGCCTTTGCTGCCTTCAAGGATTTCAAGGTATATCAGATGGATGTCAAGTATGCCTTTCTAAACGGTGACTTGGAAGAAGAAGTGTATATAGAGCAACCAGATGGATTTCATTTATCTGATCATGGTGATATGGTTTGCAAGTTGAAGAAGGCACTGTATGGATTAAAGCAAGCCCCAAGAGCCTAGTATGAAAGATTGGACAAGTATCTTTTGAAGATTGGTTTCAACAAAGGTACTGCTGACAGTAACATATATTTCAAAATTGATCATGAAAACATCTTGATTGTTGAAGTATTTGTTGATGATATCATCTTTGGAGGAAGAGATAGTATGTGTAAAACTTTTGCAAATCAAATGAAAAGTGATTTTGAGATGTCTATGCTTGGTGAAATGAATTTCTTCTTGGGTCTGCAAATTACTCAAACAAAGAAAGGAATCTTCATTTCTCAAACCAAATATGTGAAAGAACTGTTGAAGAAATTTGGGATGGAAGATTCAAAGCCAATGAATACTCCCATGGAAACCAGATGTAAATTGAGCAAAGATGATGACTCTCCTAAGGTAGACCAGACAAAGTATAGATCAATGATTGGAGGATTGTTGTATCTCACTCAAACTAGACTAGATATTATGCAAGCTGTTGGTCTTGTTGCTAGATTCCAAGCTGATCCTAGAGAATCCCATGTCATGGCAATCAAGAGGATTTTTAGATATCTAAAAGGGATGGTTGAGTATGGTCTGTGGTATCCTAGAGATCATGATTTCTCTCTTCATGCACTACAGATGCTGATTGGGCAGGAGATGTGGATGACTGGAAGAGTGCCAGTGGTGGAGCATTCTTTTTGGGAAAGAGATTGGTTTCTTGGCTAAGCAAGAAACAAGAGGCAATATCCCTGTCTACAACTGAAGCAGAATACATAGAAGTAGTAGGTAGTTGCACTCAAGTTTTGTGGATGAAGCAGATGCTAAGAGATATTGAAGTAGAGTATGAGGAGCCTATCACAATCTTCTGTGATAATTTAAGTGCAATAAATATATCTAAGAATCCAGTGTTGCATTCTAAGACTAAGCATATATCTATCAGGTTTCACTTTTTGAGAGAGCAAGTGAACAAGAATGAAGTCAAATTGGAATTTGTGCCCTCCAAGGATCAGATTGCAGATATCTTTACTAAACCTCTACTTAAGGACTCTTTTGAGTATCTCATGGAGAAGTTAGGGGTTATTGCCCTTCCGGTGATGAACTAAGGTGCACTGAGGTGCATCAGTCTAGTGGATATCACAGTCATATCTTGTGATTTGGATTGATGGGAGCTGCTACTCAGGGGGAGCATCAGGTATGATTCTAAAGTGGTGAAATTGCAAGTATGTGCCCTTTGCCTTTGATGTCAAAGGGGGAGAGAAGACATGTGAAAAACAAGTGGTTGTTGATCAAAGGGGGAGCAATAAAAGGAGAGAAGACATGTGAATGGTTGCTGTTGATAGGGGGAGTTGTGACAGTAAGGAGAAGTTCTTGTCTTGATGGTTTTTCACATCATATGTTGCCATCAATGACAAAGGGGGAGATTGTTGCAAGTATAGGCCTAACCGGTGTTGTCATTGATGTCAACATACTCCTGTTGCATTAATGATAAGGTTTGGATGAGCCATGAGCTGAGGATATTGAGAAAATTAGTCTCAATCAGGAACAGTGAAGAATAGTGATGACTGTAAGACAAAATTCCAAGATAGGATGATGATCAAAGGATGCAGATTAAAGGATTTGTAGTTATGTGTATGTAGGTGATCCAGTAGAGATTTCAAAGGTCCACATGAAGATATGAAGAAGTTGTGGCTGCTTAAGTAAAACCAGTTCTGGTAGGTGTTTAGAGGTGACAGTGTGTAACAAGAAAGGTCCGGTGAGATCCAGAAATGATTTTCCTGTTCTGTGGATTTAAGGGAGTGCTGAGGAAGTCTTTGTGGTGTATCAACTCTATTGGTGCGTGGTTTGAAGGTTTGAAAGCATCTATTCCTTTGTGACAATTATGATAGACTGTGTTCTTAAGGTTCCAGATGAAGGAGAGAAGGATTTCAGTAAGCAGAAGAAGTGTGGATGTTCTTGGTTATTCAGGCAAGCTTGTGGAGGTGTTTGGATCGTGTCTAGTTCATTTTGGTGGTCTGCATTGAAGTTGGAGCTCGCAATTGAAGAGTAACTTCTGTATGATGGTGTTCTTCTTGAGACAGGCTGACTGGATGAGTTATGCATCTATCAGATGATCTTATGAATGTTTGCCGACTTAGATGATCATTCCTAAGTTGATGCCTTGTATAAATAAGGTTGCGAAGTTAGTTTAAACTTGCCTTTTTGTGTGGAAATGAGAGTGTGGTAGCGAAGAGGAGAGCAAAAGGCAAAGCAGAAATATTGAGCTTAATGGAACTGATTCAAGCATGGTGAAGATGCTATTCTCCAGTTCATGTATGTGATACTTATTTCTTTGTAGACAGTGTGTCTCTTGTAGGTAGTGAGCCTCTTGTGAGCAGTGTGCTCAGGCAGTGAGCCCTAATTGGCATGTGCCATTTTGTTCTTTCTATTCTTCTAACAGAGAATACATTCTTGGGTTAATCACCCTGTGGTTTTTCCCTTAACCGGGTTTTCCACGTCAAAATCTTGGTGTCTTATGTGTTGATGAGTTTCTACTTTTGATTTGAATGCATTATGTTTCATGTTTAATATACTGCTAATTACTAAGAAGATTTAAGTGTGTAAATTGGAGAAAGTTTGGCACAACTGATTCACCCCCCCTCTCAGTTGTGTGCCCTAAGTCTAACAAGGGGGGAATAGAGAAAGAGGGATAGAGCTAGAGATAAGAGATATAAAGGGAAAGAAATATAAAAAGAGAGGAAGAGAGAGAAAAAGACAAAGAGAGGAAGAGAGACAAAGAGACAAAGAGAGAGGGAGGGAGGGAGAAAGCACTAGAGATATAGAGAGTGTAAAAGATAGAGATATAGATAGGAGAGAAAGAGGAAAAGGGAGAGATAATTAGAGCATATATATATATATATAACCAAAAAATATATGCTTAAGATTAGGGTTACAATTACAATTAGGGTTAGGGTCAGGGATAGAATTAAGGTTAGGGATAGAATTAGAGTTAGGGTTACAATTACAAAAAATATTTATAACCAAAAAAATTGTTAGGGTTAGAGTTGGAATTACGGTTGGAGTTAGGGATAAAATTATGATTAGGGTTAGAATTAGGGTTATAGATAAAAATAGGGTCAATGTTAGCATTAGGTTTAGGGTTATAATTAGAATTAGGGTTAGGGTCAATGTTACAATTAGTGTTAGGGTTACAAGTACAATTAGGGTTAGGGTTAGGGATAGAATTAGAGTTAGGGTTACAACTAGGGTAAATAACTTTAACAAAAAAAAGATGTTACTAGCTTATATATAAAATACTTCAAGATATATCCTTCTCGAGGCACCTTTTAATCAATTTATCGAATAAAAAGTGTAATATAGGTGCCTCAATTAGGATATCTCTCAATGTACTTTAGATATATTTTTTAAATATAGGTATACTATTTATATATGTATACATTAAATTTTAATATTATTAATATATATTTTTAAATTGATTAATTAATATTTATAATATAATTGAGGATAAACATATTATCAATTTTGAATTTATTTATTTTTCTTTATTTTAAATCTCTTTATAGTAATTAGCACCAACTTACAAATATTGAAGAGAACTTGATAACATCCACCATGACCACCCCACCCTCACCATTTTCTTTATCTATTTTAAACATCCCCAAGTTCAACAATCAAAAGTAAATTTAAACCAATAAAAATAAGAAAATATTTATCACTTTTTGATAAGGATGAAATGTATTTCTTTCTTCCACAGTCAACCATTTGTACATGCCATCCTGGGTGATTACAAATTCATGCTTATTCAAAATTTATTATTGACAGGACTCCTGGATAACATCATGAAACCAAGACTTGATTGAAACCACGCTATGCTAAGAGTATTGACCAATAGGAAATGGGTATCAGTGTAATTTGATATAGGTATGATTCATAAACTTTTTCAAACAATTTTGTATTCCATACACAACGTAAGTATGATTTTATTGTTGTAACCCTTTATTGGTTCTCCTTTTTCTTCTTTAATGCTTGTGAGTTCATAGTAGATCTGTACATCTGTATATGCAATCTTTTTTTCCAAAATTGTTTTACATTTTTTTTGTTTTCTTTTTTCTCAGTTTGTAATTGGTCATGGTATAGAATTGCATAGCCTCCCAACACTCTACTTGAATATCACACTTTTCAACTGCCAAATAGTCAAGAGTAATTTTACACCTCATCCCTATCAAAAAGTAGTAAATAGTTGTCCTACTTTTATTGGTCAAAATTTACCTTTGACTATTGAATTGAGTATGGTTTAAGAATAGTAGCCTTGCAAAGTAATGTGTCTTTATTTTAATATTTATGAATTCATTTTCTTCCCAATAATGCTCCAAAGTCAAGCAATGGAGGATTGTGTATTCTCCTTTCTTTCCACCAAAATCTAATTGGAAATGGAATCATTTTATAGTATACAATGTAGGGCGACCTAATTTTGGGTCTACAGGTGGTTTATAACATATGAGACTACCTCATACTCCCAATATGCATAACTATGCTTCCAATATGAGGCATACATACCCTACCCCCTTCAGGATTCAAACTTGTGACCTCTCTTTCAAGAGGGTAAGTTTTTCACCAACATGCTAACTCAGACTGTATCTTTAAGACTGAAGAAATTCTTATATTCTATTTTAAAATTTTTCCTATAATAAAACTAAGGCTTAGTTATTTTGGATGAGAAAAATTAAATCCTCTTCTACACTTGCTGTAGATAATTAGCTATAAACTGAAGTTACCTCATAACCCATAAAGGATCATTTTGATACCTTGATGTAACCTAAGTGAGTGTAGACTATAGCCACTTCAACTTTAAAAACTAGAATTTGAGTTAAGTCAATATCAGTGTCATGTTTTTTTACTACAATCTTGCTGATCTACAGTCTTTTCTTACTTTCGCTTGTCTCATTTTCTAGTTCCCACTTGTGTAAAATTAGTTGCATGAAATCAAAAATTGCTGAAAAATGGTGACATAAACCTATCTCAAGATACAATGACAAGTTCATCAATGTTTACATGCATTTCCAAGCATTATTTTAGCAATGAGATAATATTTAACATCCACATGTCAAGCCTTTAACAACTGATATAATAGGAAAAAATAGATAGTAGATATATAACTCTAACATGTAATAAAAATGGGGATTGATAGGTTGTTTTAGTTCCAACAGGTGTACAATACAAGAGGCGTCACAAATAGCTGAAAATCTTTGTGATACCCTTCCGAAACTAATTCCATAATTTAGTTATAAAACTGTCTTCTATACTAGCATATTTATATTTTAAAAAATATATCTAAAGTACGCCGAGAGATATCCCTCTCGAGGCGCCTATTTTTTAATCACTAATCCTAACATTAGGCACCTTGAGAAGGATATCTCTCGGCGTACTTTAGATATATTTTTTAAAATATAAATATGCTAATTCTAACTATGTTATATAACTATAAGAATTATTGTAATTATATAATATATAATAATTATAATTATATATTATATTATATGAAATATATATAATATACCTATATTATATTAATTATATAATATAATATATAATTATAATTATATATCTAACCTATAATATAATATTAGGGTTATGGTTTTTATCTAATTAGGGTTATGATTATGTTTATAAATCTTGTTACATTTAATATTTTATTCATGTACCAAATTGTGGTTAACGGTAGGGTTCCATGTACAGTTAGGGTTATAGTTACAATTTAAATTAGTGTTAAGGTTATCATATTTATCTTTATAGAAATATTACTAATATATACATTATATATAGTACTAATATTACTATATATACATTATATTGTTAATACTAAATTATATAATATTATATATATTATTAATCATAAATCTAAACCTAACCCTAATTTTAGTCCTAATTCCAATTCTAACCCAAACCTTAACCGTAAATTTACTTGTAACCCTAACTCTAATTATAACCCTAACCCTAATTCTCATTATAATTATCACCCTATTTTTAATTGTAATCTTGATTCTAATTATATAATTCTAACCCTTATCCTAACCCTAATTATAACCCTAACCCTAATTATGACATTAACCCTAATTGTAGACATAACCCTAATCCTAACCCTAACCCCAACCCTAATTGTAATCCTAACTCTAACTCTAATTCTAACCCTAATCTTAACCCTTATTCTAACCTTGACTGTAATTCAAACCCTAACCTTAATACTAACATTAACCCTAACCCTATCCTTAATTCCAACCCTAACCCTAACTCTAATTCTAGCCTAACCCCAACCCTAACCCTAACCCCTACCCTAATTCTGTCCCTAACCTTAATTATAACCCTAACCCTAATTCTACTCCTAGATCTAGTTAACCCTAATTCTAAGCCTAACCCAACCCTAATTCTAACCATAGTTGTAACCCTAATTCTAGACCTAATTGTAATAATAACTATAACCCTAATTCTAACATGAACCTTAACCCCAATCCTAATTATTAATACCAAACTCTAGTTCTAAGCATAACCCTAACCAAAATTCTATCCCCATCCCTAACCTTAACCATGTTTGTAACCCTAACCCTAACCCTCTCCACAATACTAACCCTAATTCTAACCCTATCCCTAAGCATAACCACAATACAAATGCTAACCCTAACCCTAACCCTAACTCTAGCCTAACCCCAACCCCAACCCTAACCCCAATCCTAGTTCTATCCCTAACCTTAATTCTAACCCTAACCCTAATTCTACCCCTAGATCTAGTTAACCCTAATTCTAAGCCTAACGCCAACCCTAATTCTAACCATAGTTGTAATCTTAATTCTAGACCTGATTGTAATAATAACTGTAACCCTAATTCTAACCTGAACCCCAACCCCAATCCTAATTATAACTCTAACTCTAGTTCTAAACATAACCCTAACAAAAATTCTATCCTCAACCCCAACCCTAACCATGTTTGTAACCCTAATTCTAACTTGAACATGAACCCTAATTATAGCCCTAATTTTTAATTTGAACCCAATTTGTAACTAAAATTGTTTTATTTCAGTTAAAACTAAAGGGTAAGCTCTTCCCTTAACCTTGTTATTCATTTATTTGTAATGCTTACATAGAGGGGATTCTCACACAAAATGACATTTGGTAGCATATTTCCATGTGTATTTCAATAAATGTATAGAATTGTCTTAATTTAGAAGGAAAGTAAATTTTGTTAAAGTAAAATTTCACCTTAACCCTAATCGTAATTCAAACCCTAACCTTAATACTAACATTAACCCTAACCCTAATTTTAATCTTAATCCTAATTTTAATTGTAACCAAACCCTAACCATAATTCTACTTGAAACTCTAACCTTAACCTAAACCCTAATTCTAGCCTTAATTTGAGTTCTAACCATACTTCAAACCCTAATTATATACCTAATTACAAATCTAATCCTAAACCTAATTTTAAATATAATTCTAATACTAACACTAAACATAACCCTAATCAAACCCTATCCCTAGTCCAACCCTAACTCCAATTCTAACCCTAATTCTCAACCTATTTCTAACCCTAACCCTACTTCTAACTCTAACACTAATTTTAATATTAACCATAATCGTAGCACTAATGATAACCCTAATCTATCCCTAACCATAATTCTAACCTTAACCCTACCCTAATTCCAAACATAATTCTAACCATAATTCTGGCCCTAACTCTAATACTAACCCTAACCCTAATTCAAACCATAATCCAAATCCTATTTTGAACCCTATATGTATTTGTAACTCTAACCTTAACCTTAATCTTAACACAACTTGTCTAGTTCTAACCATAATTTTTACCCTAACAGTAACCTAATTCTATTCCTAAACCTAACCCTAACCCTCTCCACAATACTAACCCTAATTCTAACTCTAGCCCTAAGCCTCACCACAATACAAATGCTAACCCTAACCTTAATTCTAACCCTAACCCTAACCCTAACCCTAATTCTAGCATAAGCCCAGCCCTAATCCTAACCCCAACCCTAATTCTATCCCTAACCTTAATTCTAACCCTAACCCTAATTCTATCCCTAATTCTAAGCCTAACCCCAACCCTAATTCTAACCATAGTTGTAACCCTAATTCTAGATCTGATTGTAATAATAATTGTAACCCTAATTCTAACCTAAACCTTAACCCCAACCCTAAGTATAACTCTAACTCTAGTTCTAAACATAACCCTAACCAAAATTCTGTGCCCAACCCTAACACTAACCATGTTTGTAACCCTAACTTGAATCTGAACCCTAATCATAACCCTAATTGCAGCCCTAATTTCTAATTTGAACCCAAATTGTAATTAAAATTATTTTATTTCAATTAAAACTAAAGGGTAAGCTCTTCCCTTAACTTTGTTATTCATTTATTTGTATTACTTACATAGAGGGGATTCTCATACAAAATGACATTTGGTAACATATTATCATTTGTATTTCAGTAAATGTATAGAAAGCATTCTTTAAAGTATAGCATACTTAAGAAATTATAGTTAATATTCCATAAAAAAATAGATTCTTAAGAGTGTATTACAATAAATAAACATATAATTTTATTTATATTAAAAAATAAATATAAATGAATAAAGAGATAAATATATATATTCACATGAATTATTACTCAAAAAACTTTTGTAGGTCATTAAACAAATTTTAAAAACCTTTATATTCTATGAAAACAGAAGCTTGAGTAATTTTAGTAACTTTTAGTAATTTTAATAACTTTAGAAATCTTGTTCATTTGTCTATTTTATTTGGTATTTACTTTATTGTATATTAAGATTAAAAATAAATATTTAAGTATTCTTTAAAGTATAGCATACTAAAGAAATTATAGTTAATATTCCATAAAAAATATAGATTTTGTGAGAGTGTATTAAAACTAGTATATTTATATTTAAATATATATATATATAATATGGTGAGAGATATCTTCTTGTGTTTTCCATAGCTTTTGTGATTTTCTCCACTTTCTTTTCCTTCAACCATTTCCAATTTCTTTTTTGGTTTTTATTTTTATTTTCCCTGTTTTTGGTTTTCCATCATTTTTGTGATTTTATCCACAGTTTTTTCCAATTTCTTTTTCGTTTCCATAGTTCTTTTGATTTTCTCCACCTTTTTTTCCTTCAACATTTCCAATTTCTTTTGGCTTTTATTTTTTATCTTTTCCAATTTCTTTTTTGGTTTTTATTTTCCCTGTTTTTTTTTGTTTTCCATGGTTTTTGTGATTTTATCCACTTTTTTTCCAATTTCTTTTTTGTTTCCATTGTTCTTTTGATTTTCTCCACCTTTTTCCCGTTGTCATTGTATAATGCGTCTCGCATAATTATTTTATATTTATAAATATAATCTATATATTTTAATTTAATTTATATATTATAAAATATTATTTATGAATATATATTAACAAGAGCTACTCAGAGCAACGAAGGCTGCCAAAATGTTCATGAATAGTCATGTTTTAATTTGTTATATTTGCTTAGTTTTGAATGATCTCAATCATTTATTTGGACTACATTTTGTATTAATGTATGGCATATTTAGGAAGTGTTGGATTATATGCAGCATCCACTTGGAAGTTTTGCATAATTTTGTCATTCTGGTCTTGGTCATAGATATCAATGAATGCATGTTCTTACCTGTAAATAATGTAGTAGCATGTTTTGTTTTGCAAATATCTAACAAATAAATTATGTACTATCATCTATAGGGACAATGAATATCACCATCCATTGTTCTTCTATATTCATATTGGACTCCAAATAGGTGGGTTAACTTTAAGGATATATACACTTGTTATGATCACTCCTCACATGCATAAAAAGGACATTAGTAGTACATATGAAACAAAAATAAGGCCAAATAATTACATAAAACTGTTTCCAACTTGTTGCAATGCCATTTGCAAAAATTTTGCAACCAAACATATGTTTATGGGTTATCTTATTAAGATTAGTTAGAAGCCCATAGTCGGCTTGATATGCTAGAAATAAATATGGCAAAAAAAAAAATAGCTTGATGTGGGCATTAAAAGCTAAATCACCAGGAGATTTTTTAAAAAATTAGATCTTGTCAGTGCTGGATCTTTATTAGATTAATTTGTGACACTGTTGGATCTTTATTAGATTATTTTGTGAGTAGTTATACTACTCTGACAAATGAAGCATTAAGAGCAGCTAAAAAAACATTTGCTACTCACTAGAGTAAGCAATCCCTGCATACCATAGAAGCAAAGAATCCATAAAATGATTCAATATCTTAAAAGATAGTTTTGCATTGCAATTGTCACTCACTTTTTAATCATAAATTCATTTTTATCAAATATGGATGGAATTTTGGTGAACAAAACAATCAAGAGGCAATCAAAGTCCATCTCATAAGAACTATGATTATGGCAAGTGCAATTGAGAAAAAATGCATTTTGATTGCCAACAGACACTGATCAATGAGCTACCAAAACTCATATCAACTTCAAATCTACTCACATGTTTGAGATGCAAACATTCCAGTTTCCTCTGTACACTCACATTTATAAAAGACATAAATATTTTCATGTAGGAGGGAAGAATGTATTAAGATTGAATGGAAGTGTGTAGAACTCCCCATTATGGCTATCCCCTTTGAATGTTCAAAATTTCACCCACCAAGGCATTCCTCTATCCTTCTTTGCTTTGTGAACTTGTAGTGTATTGTCTAGGAATACTGTAATTATTAGTGCAATTGTTGGTGCTAAAGTGAAAACCATGATTAGAAAATCATTGAACTGCAATCACACATAAACAAATTAAATTTGCATGATAAAACAATACCATGGATTGACCTAACATACAATTTTTTTGAAAAATTAGGACTAGCATGTCAAACTTACCCATGTGGCCCCTGTATGAACAGGTCCATGGAAAGCATGGGGAACTTTAAGAGAAGCTGCCAACTAGCCTTGCTCAGAAGTAGCCAACTTAGTTTCTTGTGTTGTAGCAAATTCATTAAAGTACTGAGAAATGGATAGTCCAAGGAACAAAGAAACTCCAGTAATGAACAGGTTACGTAGAGAGTTCATGTTTATGAAATGTAACCAACTGCCGCTGGAATAGACACACAAACATAAACTATATTTAGAGGCCACAAAATATTTAAAACATGGTGCAAAGAACACTGCTGTAACTAATGGGATTAAAAAACACTATCTTACCAACTAGCCCAAATAGGACACAATACAATTCTACAAAAAATGGGAAAGGTATTGATGCAAAGAGGGCTCCAAATTTGCTTGCATTAGCAAACAGAAATAGTCACAAATGTGACAAACAATAACACATGTGACCCTATGCAAGTCAAATGAAAAATTTAAAACTACTTCCAGGGCTTCCTCACCCTATCCCTAAACAAAGAATCCCCTACCTAAGATTGAAAAGAATATCATCAACCCTACGGAAATCTACACCACACGGTGGCTACCGACTCGAGTTAGGCCAAGAAGTCCAACATTCTCACCAAAAACTAAATATGCAAGGCATTCAAAATTAGGCTAACATAAACATCTAACCTCTAGTTTTCTTCCCAATGTCAGAGAATAGTCCGGGTCCCTTCACCATGATTACTTTCTTAGAAAAAGCTTACACAATCTGCATAAATAGTACAAGTACCATAAATAGAACATATTGTAGTTGGATTAGGAATCTTAAGCCACTTCAAGCTTCCACAATCCATAATACTTATTAAAATTGCTTCAGGATAGAAGTTGAATGGAAATAAAATGCATCAATAGTTTCTGGCCACTTAATCAAACTCATCAACATGATGAAATATGTATGATAAATTGTTCAAATAGCCTTAAAATATAACACAACGTTGCTGGACTTGAGAATTGAGGCTACTTTAAGCTTACATAATCCATAATACTAATTAAAGTTGCTTCAAGAAAAATATCTAGTGGAAATTTCGGGCCACTCCTTGAATATTGGATTACAAATACCTTGACTAAACTTAAAATAGAATACTATGTAGTTGAATTTAGGAACCTGAGGATGCTTCATGTTGGAGCACAACACCACTGAGAGGGGGGGTGAATCAGTGGTATGCAGGACTTAGTGACCTTCAACCTTGTATTTCAAAAACTTTGATGCAGAAAAAAACAATTCCCATTGACTGTAGATGACATCATGAAAGATTTGGACAACTAAACAGATTGATCAAAATCAAGAATGCATCAACTCAATATTGAGACTGAAAAATAATGACTCATTCGTGCACAATATTATTGTTTCAAATAGTAATAGAAGTCTAGTATGAGTTCAAATAGATCATAGTAAATTAACTGACTTTAAGACAAATGACACATGATCAGCAAATAGACATGAGAATCAAACTCATCAATGACAAATCATAACACAGATATTTTCCTGAGTGGAAAGCCCCTAGCATAAAACCACTCGAAAATACCTCACTGGCTTATAAAAGAATCTCACTGATTATAGGCCTCACTGGCATATAAAAGAATCTCACTGATTACAGGCCTCACTAGCTTATAACATCCATTCCATTGAATCAAATAAAACTCATACAGAGGGACACTCTGTTTCACTTGAGAACATATACTGTCAACAATGTATGTACATGATACACCATATACTTGCACACTCATCATTTACGTTATATCCTTTTATATACATCTGATTATATTCCTTTCAAAGTCATTTAACTGTAGGCAGTTCCAAAAATTTGAACAACTGAAATGAAAACCAATCAACAATTTTTGCAACTGTGTCCTTCAATGGAATAAACAACATTAATCTTTTTGTTTAGAAAAGTAGAAACGGTTCGAAGAAGGGAAGTGATATGGAACTGTTAACCCTCAATAGGGTTACAAGGTTCAACTGCCGATTACAAAGTCCAACTGCCAATAACTCAAGTGAAACCCTAGGGTTTCAAAAATAACTACCAACATCATTTATAAAAGATCCCGTATTGCTGATGGGATAGACAATCATGTTTGCGCAAACAAAGAAATACCATTTTAGAAAAACAAACCCCACTGGTAAAAGCACATAGATCTGTAAAGTGTTGTTTAAAAAATACAAACTATACAGAAATTGTATTTTTCAAAAAGCCCTTGACAGATTTATTTGCCGGTTTTAAAAACAATTCTGGAGAAAAAATAAACCCTTTAGATCATACTGATAGATACACTGATGGCCACAAGTCGAGATGCCAAAACACAGAATCTTGAATGATCATTGCTAAAGATACCTCAGATAGACCAAAAAGAATCAACCAGCTTTTACCCTGCATACTAATGATAACAGCAAAACTGCAAACTACGAAGTCAACTTTCAAACTTTTCTGAAGATTCAATAGACCCCTGTCATGATTTTCCATGATTATCTTGCAAACCCTATGCTATATAGATAATAATGAAATGAAGTGCAGAAAGAACAAAGATACAAGCGCTTTGAAACCTTTAACTGGCCGTTCTAGTTTGCCCTAAGAGGGCTTCAACAATACAAAGGAGAAATGGCCGCTTAGAAGAGAAATGACATTTCTACCGGTCAAGGCAGTAAATAGAATATTCCAACCACTTAACAATATGAGTTCAATCAATTAACATGTGTTCACTCTAAACCAAAGCCTGCTTATTAGGAGATGACATTCGAAGATTTTTGCCAAGCATACTTTATATTACATCTTACCTTATGCCAAGACTTCATACATGATAAAACACGTTACCGCTTTTGACATCACTGCCAAAAAATGCCAACTGGGGTTAACAAAACTCCCCCTTTGGCATTGATGTCAAACCTCACCAAGAATCACACTATAAGATCCATAGTGCAGATACATCTCAATATGAGATCAGAAAATTGAAATAAAAAAATATCAATAGTAATATTTCCAACACAAATGCCAAAAGCTATACTAGATTCCAAACCCAGATATAAGTATCAACTTCTCAGATTCAAGAGTCTACCAATGCTAGATACCATCAAGAGTCTACCAATGCCAGATACCATCAAGAGTCTACCAATGCCAGATACCAATAACAGTTCCAGATTATAGCATCATCTTTCCAGTTTCTAGAGTCTACCTAGAATTCTAGAAATCAATTATAGAAATACCAGTTTCTAGAGTCTACCAATAGATCTAAATACCAGATGCACCAATAGAAATACTAGGCTCACCAATAGAAATACCACTGAAATACTCACCAATACCACTGAAATACATCAATACCACTGAATATACATTCTCTCCCCCTTTTGACAACAAGGCCAAAGGCAGGAAGAAGAAACCTGTAAGATTGAGCAAAAATCCCATCCAAAAAAACACAAGAAGCCGTTAGAAACAAGAGTGCCAAAAAGACAACTGAGAATGCTGATAGAAATAACATCGTCACCAAAAGCCAAGCTCCCCCTGAAGATGATCTCAGTAATACTAAACACTGTGTGCAAGCAAGTATGTATGGGGTCAACAAACACCATCAAATAACTTGATCGAGAGATTAAATAGCATTTGTATCATATACTTAAAGCAAGAAATGTCATTATCATATCAAACCATGTCTTGTCTTGACATTAGCACTGCTACCACATATCATTGCAACATTGACATAGGCCCATCACAATGCATCCACTAGACTTTGCATTTGCTATCCTTAAGTATGTAGATGACAAATTTGTCATCTAAAGTTGTCCACCAAAATGAACCTGTACTTACTTTGTTCACTGCACTGTCAGCAAAAAGACCATTGTTATTGCAAATCATGTCATACCACTATCATTGCACAAAACCACTATCACTATATGCTTATTTAGCAACACTCTGACCAGAGAGAATCTATACTCCCTTGAATAGTACTATCACCCAACACAGAGGAACTGAACAGTGATACAAATCATTGTCATTCAAGTATATTGCAAAAGATAAACAAGCACTGCCATTTACCCTTGAGAGAAATACTAAAAACAAGCAACATATCACTGTCTTCAGAATAAGACACACGAAATGTTTTTTTTAATTAGATCTCAGCAAATAAGTGTTGTCAAACCATCTTCATCCATCATTGAAACTCAGTCACAACAAATGTAAATGCTTCTACTTTGTACCACACATAAGACTGCACTCAGATACAATCAAAGAATATTGTCTAAAAGACTGTTCTACAACTTCATCCATCTCCAATGTCCTTGAAGAAGAAAGAAAATCAAGGCAATGAAAAATTTGTTTGTCATCAACCACTTCCAAGAACTTTAGATACTAATCATATTGACCATGATGAAACAAAAGGACAAAGTTTGAATCAATAATGACCAATCACTGTTATATCCAAAAATCACTGTCAGAGCTCAAACTACTGCCACAGTCAGAGCATGCAGAACATGACAGAAAGATAACTGATCAGAGCATGACCAATCAATCTATCCTACATACTTGCCATATTTGCAAACATGATTACCAGGGCATTAACAATCAGTGTTGTCCCCTTTTGTGAATAAGGAAATATCACTGTTCCTAAAGACTATTCCTGTCCCAAAAGATGCAGAGCCTAAATTTACACCTATTTTCTCAACAAGACACCATACTTAACTATATACCTTGTAAAGTGCATATGCCTTGTCTATCCTTCATGGTGCAGGAGCACCCCTACAAGACAGGATATTGTCCGCATGACAGGACATTAGTCTATTTTTAGCATGTTTGACTTCATAATGTAATAAGGTCCATTGGACCAATGCATATGTATTAGATCAGCCTAGGAGAGTGTACAGGTAGTTAGAGTTCGTGATCAGGTAGTATGAGCTGTCCTCTCCCAGCCGCTTGGAAGCTCCCAGCCGCTGGGAATCGAGTTGGTAGTACTCGTAGGATATTGCTATAAATAACTCAGATCAGTTAGGGTTTGAGATCATATCAGAGAGAGTAGTAGAGAGTAGTAGTTATGTTATGTTGTACTGGTGATTGAGTGAGATCTAGAGATCAGTCCAGACATTGTGAAACATTGTTGTAGAAACAGGACATTTGTGTTTCATCTGAATAAGATCTCATCAAATTGCATTATCTGGTTTATCAGCTATTTATGTTTTGAATTTCTGTTCTGATTACAGGTTAATGGATTCTTTCAACCCTTCCACTGGTTGATTCTGTGAATCGGTGGAATGGTCATGCATGTTAGTTTAGGTTGTATTTTAGTTTTCTGTTTATGCATTTCATTGTGTGGGAGATCGATTGGTAGCATGCTGTGAATCAACCTAGCATCCTCATGTGCTAGGATTTAGGAAGATAAACTGTTAATTTTTGATCTGAAGGTGATCCGGCCCGATCATCATGTTTTCTTTGTGAAATTGTGCGGTTCTGTGAGTTTGCATGCAGCTGATGGATATACAAGGATCTGCATGTGCTTTTCCAGACGGAGTGAATCGTATCGTCATCTACAAGTATATCGCTATCCAGATCGGGTTATGAAGTTGACGAAGACTGTATGTTTCAAGTGCATCAGGATGATATAAGTTGGATATATACTCAGTGTGTATATCATCGTCAGGATCATCTTTCATGTGTATCCACCATCTGCATATCGCTATCGCATGCAGGAGTGAAAGTTCACTTTTTGGCTAAGGACCGGAAAGGTCATCATCAGGATATTAGAAAGATCACCGGATATTCATTATCATGTTGCGGAGGATATAAGTGTCTTATATCCTGTTGACATCATCATCGGGTGCAAGTGACGTCATCGTCATCAGGATATTGTGAATATCACCCTATGCAAGTTTATCCTGCTATCGCTAAGTGTTTTGGCATCGGCGTAAGTCATCGGCATAAAGTTGAGTATCGTCATCAGGATATATGAGAGGAACCGGATATTTTATATCCTGCTGATGGAGATGATATCGAACATCATGATGATGAAGATAGAATTTGGCGGTATGATGAACGGTGAACATCAGGAGGATGTTTGCGCTTGCCGAATGTGATGATGCTGCGGACAAGCAAAAGGCGAAAGGCGATAAAGAAGTGAACAGTAGTTAGCAGGAGGATATTTCATGCCTCTTCGAAATATGATGATGATGATAAGCTGATAGGTATTACATACTGCATGTCCAGGATTTTAACATGTTGGTTGTGTTAATGACTCCTCCTTCCCATTTGTAAGCTTCTGTTGCGTTTCCTCTGCATCATAGTGGTATCAGAGCAAAGGAAGGATCTTCTGGAAAAGATCAGGATATAGCAGGATGTCAGGTGACGAAGGAACATCTGAGATTCCGGCAAGGATGACCAACGTTGAGTTGGCAGTTCTGGTGAAGAAACAGATTGCAGAGAGCAAGGCCGTGAAGGCTCAGAATCAGGAATTGAAGGATGAGTTAGAGAAGTTGAGGAGCAGAGTAGGTTCTGGTAGAGAAGAAGATAGGGAAGAAGAAGAGATCCCTAGTTGGAATGAAGAGGTCGATCCTGCAGACCAGAGACCACTATTGAACGCCCTCAAGGCCATGGAGAGGAGAACCATGGATGTGAAACTGGATTTGCCAGTGTTTACAAGAAAGATGGAGCCTGATTCAGTGATGGAGTGGATAGACTCCTTGAACAATTTCTTTGAAACGGAGGAGATACTAGAACAACAGAGGGTGAAAATAGCCCAGTCAAAAATGAAAGAAGCTGCCTTGACATGGTGGAATTTCATCCAAGATGATAGAGTACAGGAAGGAAAGCGTAGAGTCACTACATGGAAGAAAATGATGGCATTAGTAAAGGAAGCTTATGTCCCATTGGATTACAGTATCCAATTACACAAGAGGAAGCAAAACCTGAAGTAGAAGGAGCTAGATGTCAGCTCATATACAGAAGAATTCATGAAACTTTGTATGAAAACAAAGGTAAAGGAAAGTGAAGACGAGAAGGTAGCCAGATACCTTAATGGATTGAGGTTCAACATTCAGGAAGATTTAAGTCTGCATAATCCAGATACAGTTCAGAAATGCTTTCAGTTGGCATTGAAAGTGGAAGAGAAGTTAAAGAGAAAACTAGAACAACACAATAGAGGAAGAGGAAGACAACAAAGGGGTGGAAGAGGTCCTTTTAGAGGTAGAGGACATGGACATGGATATCAAGGAGAATCCAGTCATGACAATAGTAAGGGAAACAATAGTCAGAACCAAGGGGAAAATTATAGTCAGCAAGGAAACTTTAGAGGTAGAAGACCTTTCAGAGGAAGATCCCAGGGCAGAGGATCCATCAGATGTTATAACTGTAACAAAGAAGGCCATATAGCCAGCAGATGTCCAGAAAAGGCCACAAGCTCAACAGGAGAAAGGAGAACAAATCTGATCCAAGAACCTGATAATCAAAGTATGGCAGGCTCTAATTCTTTTCACAGTGTGAATGCTCCTAATAATTTTGGATACCCAGAAAGTGGAGAGTCTCTAATGATGAGAAGAACAATGACTACCATGAAGGTACCTGACAAAGAATCCCCTCAAAGAAAGTCTCTTTTCAGGACTATTTGCAAAGCAGGAGGTAAGGCATGTAAAGTTTTGATTGATTCTGGTTCTACTGAAAATTTTGTGTCTGAAGAAATGGTGATAAAGCTTAAGCTTAGGAGATTGCCTCACCCATCCCCATATAAAGTCTCATGGCTTACCCAAGGTCAGCAAACAATTGTAGAAGAGTAGGCTTGGGTAGAATTTCAGATTGGAGCATATAAGGATAAGTTGTTGTTTGATATTACCACGATGGATGCTTGCAATCTTTTATTTGGTAGACCATGGCAGTATGATTTGAAGGCACAACATGATGGTGTTAGAAACATCTATACAATCACTAAAGATGGTAAGGTTATAAAGTTACTACCATTGACGGAGAAGGAGGAGAAATCTAAAGGAAAAGAGGTGAAGGTAATGCTGATGGAAGGTAAACAGTTCATGAAAGAAGTAGCAGCAGAAGGTGCAGTTGCATATGCCCTAATCCCATGTATGAGGTGAATAAAGAACAACAGCAAGAAGTCAAGGAAGAGAAAAAGCAAAGGTTCATAGACCCAGCTATCCAAGAGCTATTGGATAAGTACAAAGGTATCATCTCAGAAGGAATGCCAAGATCCCTACCACCTGTCAGGGATATTAGTCACTGCATAGACTTAATTCCAGGGTCAACACTTCCAAACAAAGCAGCCTATAAGCTAACTCCAGAACAGAATGCAGAAGTAGCCAGACAAATTGAAGAATTATTAGATTCAGGTCTGATTGGGAAAAGTTTAAGTCCATGTGCAGTACCAGCTGTACTAGCACCAAAGAAGGAAGGTACTTGGAGGCTTTGCATAGATTCCAGAGCTATTAACAAGATCACAATCAGGTATAGGTTTCCAATCCCTAGGATAGAGGATTTACTTGACTGTTTGGGAGGTGTTAAGTATTTTACAAAAATAGATTTGAAGAGTGGATATCATCAGATCAGGATTAGGCCAGACGATGAATGGAAAACAGTATTCAAAACTAATGAAGGGTTATATGAGTGGAAGGTTATGCCTTTTGGTTTATCTAATGCACCTAGTACTTTTATGAGGTTGATGAATGAGGTTTTGAAAGAGTTCATTGGTAAGTTTGTCATAGTACATCTAGATGACATTCTGATTTTCAGAAACACAAAAGAAGAACATCTCAGACACATAGATTTGGTTCTTAAGAGGTTACATGAAGAGCAGCTGATGATAAATTTAGACAAGTGTTTGTTCATGCAAGAGGAGATCACATATTTGGGTTTTGTCATTTCACAAGGAAAGTTACAAATGGATAAGGAGAAGGTAAGTGCCATATTGTCTTGGCCAACCCCAAAGACTATGAATGATGTCAGAAGTTTCCATGGGTTAGCAACCTTCTACAGGAAGTTTATAAGAGGGTTTAGTCATATTTGTGCACCCATGCTTGATACCATCAAAGGAGGACAGAAGTGCAGATTTGTTTGGACTCAAGGAGCAGATGATTCTTTTGAAACATTAAAGAAGAAGGTGGCACAGCAGCCAGTCCTTGCACTTCCAGACTTTAACAAAATCTTTCAGGTGGAATGTGATGCCAGTCACATGGCCATTGGAGCAGTACTCAGCCAAGAAGGTAGACCTATTGCATTTTTCAGTGAGAAGCTCAATGATGCTAAAAAGAGGTATTCCTCATATGATTTGGAAATGTATGCTTTAGTCCAGTCACTCAAGAAATGGAGGCATTACTTGATGCCAAAGGAATTCATAGTATTCACAGATAACCAGGCTCTGAGTTTCATAAACAGCCAGGAAAAGCTGAACCACAGACACATGAAATGGGTAGAAACCTTACAAGCTTTTACTTTTACATTGAAGCATAAGAAAGGAGTCAAGAATAAAGTTGTAGATGCTTTGAGCAGGAGAGTTCTAACAGTCAACCAGATTCAGTTAGAAAGTGTTGGCATTGATTCACTAAAGACCATGTATGAGACTGATGAAGATTTTGGGGAGATATATCATGTATGTACTTCTTTTGGAGAGAAATATCATGCTGAATTCTCTAAATTTTTGATTCAGGATGGATTGTTGTTCAAAGGTGGACAGTTATGTATTCCAAGGTGTTCCATGAGGTTAAATATCATTAAGGAGAAACATTGTGGAGCTATGGCAGGTCATTTTGGTCTAGATAAGACTCTTGATCTTGTCCGAAGACATTACTTTTGGCCTAAGTTACAATCAGATGTCAGAAAGTTTGTAGAGACATGTGTGATATGTCAGAAAGCTAAAAGCAGGTCGACTAATGCAGGTCTATATCAGCCCTTACCCATTCCTTCCAGACCATGGGAAAGCATAAGTATGGATTTTGTCTTGGGTTTACCAAGGACAAGGAAAGGGTTTGACAGTGTTTTTGTTGTAGTGGATAGATTCAGCAAAATGGCACATTTCTTGCCATGCAAAACCACTGCTGATGCTTCATACATTGCCGATTTGTTTTTCAGGGAGATTGTCAGAATCCATGGATTGCCATTGAGCATAGTGTCAGATAGGGATGTGAAGTTTATTGGTCACTTCTGGAGAACTCTTTGGAAGAAACTTGGAACAAATTTGTCTTTTTCCTCTGCATATCATCCTCAAACGGATGGACAGACTGAAGTAGTGAACCGTTCCTTAGGAAATTTGCTTAGATGTTTGACAAAACAACATGGAGAAAAGTGGGATAATATTCTATCTCAAGCTAAATTTTCCTATAATGATACTGTCAATAGGAGCACAGGGAAATCACCTTTTCAGATAGTTTATGGTGTGCATCCAAGAGGAATTTTGGAATTGAGAGATCTACCTACAGTAGACCCTGTTAGTGCAGAAGGAGAAGCTTTTGCAGAAGCCATAAAAGAGGTTCATGATCAAGTCAAGACCCAACTGCAGCAAACCACCTTGAAGTATAAGGAATATGCTGATAAAAAGAAGAAGGATGTACAGTTTGATGTTGGAGATTTGGTATGGGTTCATTTAAAGAAGGACAGACTTCCTAAGGGAAAATATACTAAACTTATGCAGAGAAAAGTTGGACCATGTCAGATCTTGCACAAGCATGGACAGAATGCTTATGAGATACAACTCCCCCCTGATCTTGGTTTGTCCCCTATATTCAATGTATGTGATTTAATTCCATACAAGTCTTATCCAGATGCAGATCAGGATCTCCTACGGGATACAGTCCATGATAACATTCCCAAGCATGATCCTCCACAGTTGCAGAAGGTTTTGGACACCCGAGTGGTCAAACAGACCCGAAACAAACAGTACTTGGAGTATCTAGTCTCTTGGAAGGGAAAACCTAATTCTGAAGCAGTCTAGATGACTGAAGAGTAGATCCAGAAACATGGTGCAGATCTTCATACTCTCATCTCAAGTGGACTTGAGATTTCTTCTTATGGGGAGTATGGTGCAGGAGCACCCCTACAAGACAGGATATTGTCCGCATGACAGGACATTAGTCTATTTTTAGCATGTTTGACTTCATAATGTAATAAGGTCCATTGGACCAATGCATATGTATTAGATCAGCCTAGGAGAGTGTGCAGGTAGTTAGAGTTCGTGATCAGGTAGTATGAGCTGTCCTCTTCCAGCCGCTTGGAAGCTCCCAGCCGCTGGGAATTGAGTTGGTAGTACTCGTAGGATATTGCTATAAATAACTTAGATCAGTTAGGGTTTGAGATCATATCAGAGAGAGTAGTAGAGAGTAGTAGTTATGTTATGTTGTACTGGTGATTGAGTGAGATCCAGAGATCAGTCCAGACATTGTGAAACATTGTTGTAGAAACAGGACATTTGTGTTTCATCTGAATAAGATCTCATCAAATTGCATTATCTAGTTTATCAGCTGTTTATGTTTTGAATTTCTGTTCTGATTACAGGTTAATGGATTCTTTCAACCCTTCCATCGGTTGATTCTGTGAATCGGTGGAATGGTCATGCATGTTAGTTTAGGTTGTATTTTAGTTTTCTGTTTATGCATTTCATTGTGTGGGAGATCAATTGGTAGCATGCTGTGAATCAACCTAGCATCCTCATGTGCTAGGATTTAGGAAGATAAACTGTTAAGTTTTGATCTGAAGGTGATCCGGCCCGATCATCATGTTTTCTTTGTGAAATTGTGCGGTTCTGTGAGTTTGCATGTAGCTGACAGATATACAGGGATCTGCATGTGCTTTTCCAGACGGAGTGAATCGTATCGTCATCTACGAGTATATCGCTATCCGGATCGGGTTATGAAGCTGACGAAGACTGTATGTTTCAAGTGCATCAGGATGATATAAGTTGGATATATACTCAGTGTGTATATCATAGTCAGGATCATCTTTCGTGTGTATCCACCATCCGCATATCGCTATCGCATGCAGGAGTGAAAGTTCACTTTTTGGCTAAGGACCGGAAAGGTCATCATCAGGATATTAGAAAGATCACCGGATATTCATTATCATGTTGCGGAGGCTATAAGTGTCTTATATCCTGTTGACATCATCATCGGGTGCAAGTGACGTCATCGTCATCAGGATATTGCGAATATCACCCTATGCAAGTTTATCCTGCTGTCGCTAAGTGTTTTGGCATCGGCGTAAGTCATCGGCATAAAGTTGAGTATCGTCATCAGGATATATGAGAGGAACCGGATATTTTATATCCTGCTGATGGAGATGATATTGAACATCATGATGATGAAGATAGAGTTTGGCGGTATGATGAACGGTGAACATCAGGAGGATGTTTGCACTTGCCGAATGTGATGATGCTGCGGACAAGCAAAAGGCAAAAGGCGATAAAGAAGTGAACAGTAGTTAGCAGGAGGATATTTCATGCCTCTTCGAAATATGATGATGATGTCTGTGTTAGCAAGAAATATGATGATGATGATAAGCCGATAGGTATTACATACTGCATGTCTAGGATTTTAACATGCTGGTTGTGTTAATGACTCCTCCTTCCCATTTGTAAAGTGCATATGCCTTGTCTATCCTTCACTATCAGACATAATCATTGTTATACTGATCATGATCTAGAAACTGAATTGCACTATGTTTTTGACATTAAATTACTCCCCATATCTATAAGCATCAAAACAAACTAGAACTATTTCCATCATCAGGCTGTGAGTCAAAAACATCACTAATATGACTTATAATTAACTTGACAGAAGCAAGAACAATAACCTCAAGAACATCCTATCATTAGTCAAACTGAAACTATACCATTTACAAGATGCACTGAACATTGTCAGGGATCATTGAGCATTGACAACCAGCATCATAGGTCTGAGTGAAGATACCACCAATATATACCAATCACTTGTTTCAACTAATTTGCAACCAATCCAAAAACACATTATCCTTTACCACAACTGTTCAAGCATCAGATAAGCAAGAATACTATGCAAGAGTCCATTGTCACACAATAGTTATCATTGATTACACCTGAGGCTGAAAAATGTTGACTAAAGGCAGATATCTAAGATAAATACTTAGAAAGCAAGAGTTACCTTAAAAGTACTGGTAAAAAGAGCATTGTCACTGTCAACCACAAAATTCACTGTCATACAAAATATTGTCAGAATGATCATGGAAGTGTAGTTCACTGCACATACTTACTATCACTTTATACCTAAAATACCTTTGCACTACAATTGTCTCTAACTGCACCTTTCATTTACAAATTACTCTCTTGATGTTATTCAGATTGCAAGTCAAAGACTGTCCTGATCTGTCATTAGCAATTGTCACACTCATCAACTGTCACTATCTCATGATTGAGGCAAGTATACATAGCACTGATTATCACAAAACAATAATATTGCCATATTTCTTAAAATTGAGCATGAGTCATAACACACTGTCAACTCCATCAAAGATACCAAGGTGAGGCTATGAATAAAACTCAAGAAGTTCTTAAACTATAATATCCTGATGTTCAGACACAAATCATGATGAACCCATGAACATCTTGAAGATGATAAAAACTTTGATTTTTCTCTTCTTCTTTGACTTTAAGAACCTTTGTAGCACATGGAGATATCAATACTGCAAACCATAATCAGAAGTAACAATATCTCATGAAGATTCAATCACAGAATCAGACATGAACCACCCATATGTAGTTAACTTTGGTATTTATGTAACAACAACCACCCTTTACTATGAATAAGCATCATGGATAGCACAACATGGAATCAATAAATCACTTCTTGATCTTCTCTAGGGGATGTAGGGTAAAACACTAATCTGCTCCCCCTATCTCCAAGCTCCTACTTATCTTTTGCTTGTCCAAAGTGCTTACCTTTTCGTTATCTCTAATTGATCTTACAGGATTACTCCAGCAATATTGTGATGTATGTCCAACCTTGTTGCACTTGTAACATATGATATTGCCAGAAGAATAATAATGTTTGTTTCTTGAGTTTCTATAATCATATCTTGCATGCATCCAACAGTCTCTTCTCATATGTCCATCCTTATTGTAGTTATAGCAAACAACATTGTAGTTTTGATTTGACAAACCATAATAACTACAATCCCTAGCTCTATGACCATACTTATGACAGACATAGCAATAACCATGAAACTGAGAATAGTTATACCTGACCGAATGATATCACCTAATAGATAAAGGTCTTGAAAAACTGTTAGTTCTTCTTCTTCCAATATCAGCAGTCTTATCCTTTTCTCTCTTCTTGTCGTCATTAGAAACAGTAAAATGATAATTTAGATCTATCTTCTGCCTAGGAGTCTGCCTAACCTTGAAACTCTTCCTATCTTTTGTTGCAAAAACTATTTCCTTTTTAACTTCATCTTTAACACCAGAGCTTTCCCCTTTTTCATATCCTAAGCCAAAATGATCCTTGTAGTTTTTCTGACTATTCAATATTTCATCTAAAGCATTTGTGCCTTTCACAAACTTATTTATTTTGACAACATCCAGACTATTCTTTAGATTGACAACTTCACTTTCAAGTCTCAGACATTCAATTCTTTTCACCTCAAGATCAGAATTTGTTACATCTTTTATTCTTTTTGCTTCCTCAATTTCAGTTTTTAGACTGAAAATCAATTTATTAGATTCATTAACATGAATTTTTAATTCTGTAATCTGATTTTTGGCATTTTTAGACTCTAAAGAAGTTTTTTCAAAATCTGAACATACCTTGTTCATGGATTCTATCTCTTGTTGAAGTTGCTCTTCTAATCTCTTATTCTCCTTTCTAAGTTCCTTGATTGTATCCAAGGCACACATGAGTTCTTCTTTTAAATTAGTCTCACAATCCTATTCATAATCATATTCATCCACAAATAGATCTCCTTCATCATCAAATTCATGTCTACTCACATTCACATTGTCATGATTCTTAACTGCAGGACTGATTTCTTTATGACACTTTGTATCTATATTCATGGTTGACTCATGCAGCAATCCATTGCTGGACTTAACTGAGACTTGTTTTTTAATTTTATGATCAACATTTATCTTTTCTCTACTCAAGGCCTTATTCCTATTCTTTTTACCCATTGTACTCCACTTCCAGGAACCCTTAAGTTGGTTAGACTTCTTACAAGGGTCTGGCTCTGATACCAATTGTTGGAGCACAACACCACTGAGAGGGGGGGTGAATCAGTGGTATGCAAGACTTAGTGACCTTCAACCTTGTATTTCAAAAACCTTGATGCAGAAAAAAAATAATTCCCATTGACTGTAGATGACATCATGAAAGATTTGGACAACTAAACAGATTGATCAAAATCAAGAATGCATCAACTCAATATTGAGACTGAAAAATAATGACTCATTCGTGCACAATATTATTATTTTAGATAGTAATAGAAGTCTAGTATGAGTTCAAATAGATCATAGTAAATTAACTGACTTTAAGACAAATGACACATGATCAGCAAATAGACATGAGAATCAAACTCATCAATGATAAATCATAACACAGATATTTTCCTGAGTGGAAAGCCCCTAGCATAAAACCACTTGAAAATGCCTCACTGGTTTATAAAAGAATCTCACTGATTATAGGCCTCACTGGCTTACAACATTGCCTCACTGGCATATAACATTGCCTCACTGGCATATAAAAGAATTTCACTGATTACAGGCCTCACTAGCTTATAACATCCATTCCATTGAATCAAATAAAACTCATACAGAGGGACACTCTATTTCACTTGAGAACATATACTGTCAACAATGTATGTGCAGGATACAACAAATACTTGCACAATCATCATTTACATTATATCTTTTTATATACATCTAATTATATTCCTTTCAAAGTCATTTAACTGTAGGCAGTTCCAAAAATTTGAACAACTGAAATGAAAACCAATCGACAGTTTTGCAACTGTGTCCTTCAATGGAATAAACAACATTAATCTTTTTGTTCAGAAAAGCAGAAACAGTTCAAAGAAGGGAAGTGATATGAAACTGTTAACCCTCAATAGGGTTACAAGGTTCAACTGTTGGTTACAAAGTCCAACTGCTAATAACTTAAGCAAAACCCTAGGGTTTCAAAAATAACTGCCAACATCATTTGTAAAAGATCACGTATTGCCGATGGGATAGATAATCATGTTTGCGCAAACAAAGAAATGTCATTTCAGAAAAACAAACCCCATTGGTAAAAGCACATAGAGCTGTAAAGTGCTGTTTAAAAAATACAAACTATACAGAAATTGTATTTTTCAAAAAGCCCTTGACAGATTTATTTGCCAGTTTTAAAAACAATTCTGTAGAAAAAATAAACCCTTTAGATCATACTTACAGATACACTGATGGCCACAAGTCGAGATGCCAAAACACGAAATCTTGAATGATCATTGCTAAAGATACCTCAGACAGACCAAAAAGAATCAATTGGCTTTTACCCTGCATACTAATGATAACAGCAAAACTGCAAACTACGAAGTCAACTTTCAAACTTTTTTGAAGATTCAACAGACCCCTCTCATGATTTTCCATGATTATCTTGCAAACCCTATGTTGTACAGATAATAATGAAATGAAGTGCCAGAAAGAACAAAGATACAAGCGCTTTGAAACCTTTAACTGGCCGTTCCAGTTTGCCTCAAGGAGGGCTTCAACAATACAAAGGAAAAATGACCGCTTAGAAGAGTGAAATGGCATTTCTACCGGTCAAGGCAGTAAACAAAATATTCCAATCACTTAACAATATGAGTTCGATCAATTAACATGTGTTCACTCTAAACCAAAGCCCGCTTACTAGGAGATGACATTCAAAGATTTTTGCCAAGCATACTTTATATTACATCTTACCTTATGCCAAGACTTCATACATGATAAAACACGTTACCACTTTTGACATCACTGCCAAAAAATGTCAACTGGGGTTAACACTTCAAGCCTGTGCAATTCATAACAATAATAATCATAAAGATTATGTCAGGGTAGAAATTGCATGGAAATTTCAAGTCACTCTTTGTGTCCCAGTAACAGGATGAAAGATAGAGTACAAATAGTTTAAGCAACCTTAAAATTGAACACAATGTAAATGGACTTGACAACTTGAAGGTACTTCATGCTATCACAATCCATAATAATTACAAAAATTGCTTAAGGACAGAAATTGCAAGGAATATTAGGGCCACTCTTTGCAATATGGATTGCAAATTGTTTAAGAAATAATATAATAGCCCACAACACAACTGGACTTAAAAAACTGAAGTTACTTCAAGCTTCAACAATCCATATAACTATAAAAACTGCTTCAGGAAAGAAATTCCAGCCTTTGTGTTCCATCAAGAGGATGAAATTCAGATTACAAATAGTTTAAGTGATCTTCAATTAGATGGCAGTGTAGCTGAATTTAAGAATCTCAAGGTACTTCAAGCTTCCACAATACATAATGATTACCAAAATTGTTTCGGGAAGGAAATTGCATGGAAAATTTGAGCCTCTGTTTGCAATACGGATTGCTTCCTTACAATAAAATGCAGTGTAACTGAATTGAAAACATGAGGGTACTTAAAGCTACCACAAACCTAATAATTATGAAAATTGCTTCAAGGTAGAAATTGCAAGGAAAATTAGGGCCACTCTTTGCAATTAGGATTGCAAATTGTTTAATAACCTTATCATATACCACAATATAGCTAGATTTAAGAACCTGAAGTTACTTAAAGCTTCCGTAATCCATGAGAATTAAAAAAACTGCTTCAGGGAAGAAATTCCAACCTTCCTGGTCAATCAACAGGATAAAATACAGACTATAAATAGCTTTAGTAATTACGCCGAAGGCGTTCCCTTTGTGAAAGAGAGGGCTGACTTTCTGGATCTACGGTTGAAAATTGTCCACATTAGTGCCAAGATGATTGAAACTTCGCAGGCCGTTCGATTTTGCCAGCCGTCGTTCGCCGTTTTTCGTTCCCCTTCGCCGAGTATTTTTACGCCGCCGTGTATTGTTTATCCACAGTTCATATTTCACTGAAAGCGTTCAAGACGATGAAAGCCATCTTGGCCATTTAAATTTTCCATTTCCCATTTGCGTTTTCCTGTCGCCATTGAGGTTTATTCGCCGTTCGCTTCGTCTCATTTTTTTCCCTATACATGACTGTATATTGCCGGAAAAAGGCTCGTGTAATTTAAATGTCCCCCGCCGGACATCGCATACATGCACTCCTTGCCCTTTTCAAAGGCTTCAGAAATCACATATCAAACCAAGAATCGAACGCGTATGGACAAATCGACACTCCTGAACAAGGGTTTCAAAACCCCTGACCCTGAAAAATTTGGGGAAAAATGAACGATTACGATTATCCCTTGAAAATGACGTTAGCATCTATGGAGGTTGGTTTGACGTGTCATCAGCCCCCTATTTTTTAAGCGTAAGTCAGTCCGAACATGTCTCCTCCATTACCAACATTCACTATTCGTATGAAATTATATTTAACCACTATAATGAAAATAAATTACCTCCTAATTTTTTAAGACGTGTTTTACTTTTCACTACTTATGTGATATCTAATCTACTTATAAAAATTGAAATCAACTAAAGAGTGCAATGAAATATAATTTCAAGATTTAGGTATAGTAAATTTTAAAAAAAGTAGATGTGAGAATCAAATAGAAATTAGAACTTGGAAAAGTAAGAGAATAGGATGAGAGAAAGCATATTTGGATAAGTGTAGAGTTCCAAAAATTGGTTGTAGGTGATTAGAAAGTGGTCTAGAGAACCTTCTCATGCGTGCTAAGATTTTGAAAAGTGTAATAGATGGAGATGACTTGAGAGGTGTGTTTGTGACATGTTTTAGGCACCTAATGTATTTTAGCTCTGTGTAGGAGCCGCTGTGCCGAGCATCGAAACAAAAAATGAAACAAAAAGAAAAGATGGCGACGCTGACCATCGAAACAAAAAACGAAACTAAAGAAAAGTTTTACCAAATAGTTTAGCAAAAAACTCAGTAAGTGGATATATATGTCTGCAATTTATATGCCATTCTTGCTGATGGTGTTGATTTCAATGTTAAAATTGTCTGTTAGTGTAGAGATGTTGATATAGGTACATCTTGATTGGGTGACATTTGGCAAGTTTTTTATTGACTTGTTCAATTTTGAAAAGCAATCTATATCACAATTTTTCTGAAATATTGTTCTCTTTCCATTGTGGATTACAGAAGCTTAAAGCCTTAAGGTAATTGTTGTTCACCAATTTCTGGGGACTGTCTTATCAACTATGTACATGGTCAGTTGAACAAAAGAAACAATTTAATTCTTCCTAAAACCTTTCTCCAGTATCTCAAATCCAACTACTTAGTTTTCCTTATTCAAAATTTCAATTGAATGTTGAAGTGAGCGGCGAGGGTTATCTTGTATTTGTATGCATGTTGGTCAAAACAGGGGATTTTAGAAGTATCTATTCTTAATCTTAAATTTTTTCTTCTGTGTAGCATTACAAGGTTGTCCATCTGTTGGGTTTACAATGGAGGCTATTCATTGACATTATATAGGGTACTAGCATTAATTTATTCTGAGGATTGCTATCCCTCTTATAAAATGTTTAAAGTTTGCTTACCTTCCCTTTCCTTCTTATTCTACTTGTATTGATTTATTCCCATTGTATGCATCATCAGTGGAATAGTTATAGCAGTACTGTATTGACACCTTTCTGATGTGACTGGTCTCTGACAAATCATTAGCTGGAAGGTTCTATTGTGGTTGCTCAAAATGAAAATTTTTCAGGTACCATTTTCCTTCTTGGACATATGTGCAGAAATTTTGTTTGAAACTTTCAATCACAACCTTGTTATCCAATATTACAAAATACAAAGGATCACACAATTTTATATTTTCGGTTCATCGCTCAGTTGTATATATTTATTTTCACCTAGAATATATCCATATTTACTGCCAAAAATGAACAAATTTACTGCTTTCTTTTACCTCAATTTTAGTTTTTTTTAATTGAAATATGATATTTGTAGCATTTTGAAATTTTTGGATTTTAGTCGGTGCTTAAGTGCGATGACCAAGAAGTATATTTCAATAATAGTTTCACAATTTTTGCAGTTACCTTTAGCATAGACTCCATTATTGAGTTGCATATTTTCCATTAATAATTGAGTGTTCAATATTGATGTCAAAATATGACTGTATTCACCACCATAAATGATTGAAGCAACAACTTCTTTTATGATATTCGCTGAGGGTTTTAGAACTTTATTGAAAATAAAATCTATGTGATGCTAAAGTTTTTCACAGTTATATAGGAACTTTTTTGTGGGATTGGAAAATTATCATTATCTGGTGACCTTCAAGGGTTCCAAAACAACTGTAGGTTTTTCTTGAAGTAGCAACTTCTTTTATGATATTCCCTGAGGGTTTTAGAACTTTATTGAAAATAAAATTTGTGTGATAATAAAGGTTTTCACAGTTATATAGGAACTTTTTTGTGTGATTGGAAAATTATCATTATCTGGTGACCTTTAAGGGTTCCAAAACAATTGTAGGTTTTCCTTCCTCTAATTGTATGGAAAAAATGCAATTGAAAGATCTTTCTTTTCCTTAGTTAAAGATCCATTTTTCAACATACTTAAAAATTCTTGAAATATACTTCATATTATAATGTTTTTTTATTAATACATTTATTAAATAGCATTTTCCTTCTTTGATATAATCTTCATTTGCTATCCTAAAGACCTTATTTCTAAGGGTTTTGAGTACTCTTAGCTTCTAAGATGGATGATGATGAGATTAGGCTTCCAAATAGATATTTGTATTGGTGCTCTTGTTATGTACTTACAAGCAAGAGAAACCATCCACTTTCCTTGAGGATAGGACAGACATGCAAGGGATCGAATAGTACAAACATGAAAGGTAGACATTCCTTGCTTTCCAATTTGTTTGTAAATTAATTACTAGGACATGATTACTTTAGGTGAGTGAAATTCTTCGAGCAAATTCCTACTAAGTAGCCAAAACACATTGAATTCATTAACATCATGTTTTCATGATTTTTATTGTAGTCTAAAGAAAGTGAGGGTTTGTTCTTCAAATTTTTCCATAAGGATATTTGCCACAACTCAAACCCATGTCATATCGTATATTTAAAGATACAACCTTGAAAGTGTAGAAAGTGGATCTTAGACAAAGTCAACAAATATTGAAGTTTCTCATCCTTTATAAGATTTATTCTTTTATATAAAGGTAATTTTGTGAACAATGATATCACATCAAAACTTAATAATATCACATTCATCAACATTTTGGTCTTTTATAATATTTTTGTATTGAAATAAAAATTAATGTTAGATTTCAGGATTCTCCTAAATGTGAGAGTTCAAGGTAATTCAAGAACTATCATAGGGCATTAGAGTTTGATACTATCCTAAAATCATAGACAAACTCTACAATTTGAATTCTCAAAGATAAGAATCAAAGCATTAAGTGACTATTTTAGGGTATATCACAAGCTTTCAAGGAATATCTTGGTTTTTTTGAGTGGAACTTGTATGTAAAGAGATTGTGCTCGAGTAGCAGTGGCACACATTCAAATAATAAGGGATAGGGTATGAGCACTTGATTTGCATTGCAGTCTGATCTTTTCCTGCAGTCTAATTTCTAATATTTCAAAAAAAATTATTTAATTTCAGGCAAGTAGAGAGGATAAGAACAAGATACCCCTTGGTTAGCCCATAAGGGAAATTCAACGATTAGAGGAGGAAAAACCTACAGTTGTTTTGGAACCCTTAAAGGTCACCAGATAATGATAATTTTCCAATCCCATAGAAAAGTTCCTATATAACTGTGAAAACCTTTAGCATCACACATATTTCATTTTCAATGAAGTTCTAAAACCCTCAGCGAATATCATAAAAGAAGTTGCTGCTTCAATCATTTCTGCTAGTGAATATAGTCTAATCTTTTCAATGATTACATAAAACCTTTTATATATAATCCAACTATACATAAAAACTTTTATATATAATCCAACTATTCATCTATAAAATGGTGAGGGCACACTCATTAAAACCCTAACCCTAACCCTAACTCTAATTCTATCCCTAACCTAACTCCATCGCTATCCCTAATTCTAACCCTATCCATAAATGTAACTATAATTCTAACCCTAATTGTATCCTTAATACTAACTATGACTCTAACTATAATTCTAACCGTGATTCTAATCAAAAGATAACTCTAACCCAATAACCATAACATTTAGGCCAATACTATCCCTTATTCTAACCCCAACCCTAACCCTAATTGTAACCTAAACCCTAACCCCAACCCTAATTCTAACACTAATTCCAATTGTAACCCTAACCCTAACCCTAATTCTTTAACACTAATTCTAACTCAAACCCTAACCCTAATTCTAACACTAATTCTTACTATAACCCTAACCTTATCATTTAGGCCAATACTAACCCTAATTTTGACCCTGACCCTAACCCATAGTTCTAACCCTACTCCTAACCTAAACCCTATTATAGAGTTAGGGGTTAAAATTAGGGTTAGGGTTAGTGTTTAGGTTAGAATTAGGGTTATGATAAGTATTAGAGTTAGGATGAGAATTAGGGTTAAAATTATGATTAGAAATAGGGTTAGGGTTACAATTAGGGTTAGTATTGTGGTGAGGGTTAGGGTTAGGATTAAATATAGATTTAGAATTAGGGTACCTATTTTTAAGGTTAGATATAGATTTAGAATTAAGGTACCTATTTTTAAGGAATATGTTAATCTCAATGTTAAACCCTAACCCTAATTCTAACAATAACCTTAACACTAACCTTAACCCTAATTGAACTCTAACCCTAACTCTAATTTAAACCCTAACCCTAATGTGCATAGTGAGCACTCTTGCTATGGTATCATGATAATTGTTACACTCAATTTTCTATGATCTGCAATAGAGAGAGAGAGAGACTCTCTCAATTACTCATTTTGTGCCAACAACCCATAGAAAGAGAGATGGATAAGAAATATAAATGGTAAAAGAGACTAACTTTCAATCAATCATTTTGTACCAACAATCTATAGAGAGAGAGGGAAGAAAGATAGAAAGAGGAAGATAGAGACAGAGAAGAATAGAGAAAGATAAGAGGAAGAGAGAGGAGAGAGAAAAAGAAGATTTAAAGAGAAATGAGTAGAGAGAGAGATATAGATGAGAAATATAAAGGGAAAGAGATATAGAGAAAAGAGAGACTAACTTTCATTCACTCATTTAGTATCAACAATCTAAAGATGAGAGATAGATGGATGGATAAAGAGAGAAAGAGAGAGGGGGTATATATAGATAAAGAGAGAGAAAGGGAGAGCAATGTAGATAGATAGAGAGGTAGAGATATAGAGTAAATGAGAGAGAGAGAGAGAGAGAGAGAGAGAGAGAGAGAGAGAGAGAGAGATGAAGAAATATATAAATGAAATTAAATAACAATTATATAGCAATATATATTATATAAATTAATTATTATATTTATTTATTAGTTTTAATTGTGCATAATACAATATATATTAATTATGTCAAACCTAAGTATGATGCAAGAGTCATCCACCGTTGGCCCTTTGCATCCATTATGAATTGCATACAAAACTAGGAAGGAAAAGGCCCACCATACTTTTAATTTTAATATGTGTATAGTATACCAAAGGGTGTATGGACAAACCATATCCTTATTTGAGTATTATGTTGAACTAAAATTTGTGGATTCAAAGTACCTTGAATTTCAAGTACAAAACATGGCTACATGTATAACTTTCCTATGAATAGATACATTTCTTAAAACACAAAACCATTAGCCATCACGGGATTACAAAACTAAGCTTAACTACATAAACATAGTGGCAAAAAGTGTCATTTTGTAGCATTCTAATTGAAAAACTTATATTAAAGGTCAGGCTATGTTACTTTTACAATGTAAAAAATGGAGCTTGTTATAGGCTGGTCTAGATCATCTAGCTAAATTGGAGCCTCATGAAATGGTGCTTTTCATGCCAACGATATAGAAAAGAGCGAGTGACTTTTAACCGGTCATTAAATGCCAATAATCCAAATATGGCATGATCTATTTTGAGAGATCAACAACTGACACTTTACTAGAGTGATGCAAGAGGATTCAAATGATCATTCCCATTCATTCTACCTTGTACTTTCATCTGTACTTTTGGATCAACATTTTCCAACAATTGACACCTATGGAGAAAAATTAATCGTACTATGATCAGTGGGGACGATGCAAAGTGAATTGTGAATTAATATATCTTTTTAAGGAAGATTTAAAAGCAGTATGTAAGTTTAAGGTAGATTCGAATCAATAAATTCCAACACATTCCTAAATCCTAAGAATATAAAAGCAATACCTAATTTTTAAGGAGGATTTAAGAAACAATAAGCAAACTAAAATTTGTGCATGCAAAAATTTTATCAAAAGGTAGATTGTAGTTCGTTCTTTTTTCTTTTTAATATTGATGGGAGTGATTGCATTTGAGATGTCTTTTCTTAACTCTGACATCCTTGGCAATGGCCACCAATTGAATTTCCATTAGCAATTTCTGTAGCATTGTTACTTATGGTTCTCACCTACCTCACATACACCTGGTTAACTTAACTCTGTGCTTGTCACCTCTACTTGAAATACAAAACACCAGAAACGATCCAATCTTGTGTGCTTGTTACTTAAAGGGTTGGATATAAGATATGAAATAAAATTTTTAAATACAAGAATTTGAGATTTTAATTTTTAAATTTTGAATAGAACATATGGTTTGATTAGATTTATAATATTTTTTGTTTGATTTTGTTGTTTCTGTAGTGAGTTGTTGGGTTACTGAGTTACATTGGTTTACATCGCTGTGAGTTCCATATTGTTTCACCGAATGTGTATTCCATATTAAGCGAAGAATAGGTAAATGCTAAAGATATATGGTTGCTGGTGAAATAGATGTAACCGTGTTTCATCCCAATTTTAAACTTTACCTGGTAGGGGCAGATAGGAGACACCTTTAGTTAGCTAACTACCTGTATAAATAAGTTAAATATTTTTATCATATAAACTCAATATTAAGATAACTATATTTATATTAAATTTACATAGTTTTTTTGAGAAATCAACCTAGTCTATTATAATGTTTATTCAAATTAAATTTTTAATTTAAATATAAGATCTATATGACTCTTATAAGTTTCTTGGAAATTTTGATATATAGAGTATTAAGGATTTTTTTTGGTTGTTTGTTTGAGATAACTATTATTTATTTAATAGCCTGTCATATATTTTAAGATGACAGGTACTATATTTTTTAATAGCACGAAAAGGAGGGTAATGAGAATAGATTTAGGTTTGGGATTTAGCATTTACCTATATAAAAAATATCATATTAAAATTGTGTTAAATTTAAATATATACATTTAAATTGGGCGAAGAATAAAAAAATTTATGGATTTGATATTAAAAAATAGCATATACATTTAATTTTGGCAAAGGATTAAAAAATATATGGACTTGATATTAAAAAATATCATATTAAAATTATGTTATAGGTAAATATATACATTTAAATTTGGCTAAGAATTAAAAAATATATGGATTTGATATTAAAAAATAGCATATACATTTAAATTTGGCGAAGAACTAAAAAATGTATGGATTTGATATTAAAAAATAGCCAATGTTCTTCAAAAATTTTGTTGATTGGGGGATATATTTTTTGAAGTTTTGTGAGAAACAAGCGATTATGGAAAATTACTCCATAAAAAAAACCTAATCTTCAGAAAAGATCTAGAAAAGATCTAAACACCCTACAGAATAAATCTTCAACACACGGCGTAATAAATTCAAACTTAAATGCTACAAAAGTTGGTGTATCGGTGTATTGGTCCTGCGAAGTTATAGTTTGCCAATGCTTGGAGTCTTGTCGACGATGGTTGTATCAGAGAATCGGGTTCCTGGTCTTTGTCGTCTTCTTCTTTGTTTTCTCCACAGTCGGCAAGACAAAACAATTAGTCACTGCTACATCTCCATCGGCCGGACCCACTTCCATCGGCCTTGTCTTTTCTTCCTCTGTCGATGCCCGATGATTTTCGTTTTCAAGCAAACAAAACCTTTACCAATGCGTGAACCGAAAAAGATAAAATGGAATTTAAAACCTTCTTTCTAGTCAAACTTCAATCTTGATCATAACCTTTGTCAGAAACATGCAAGCATCCTAATATGCAAAGAATTTTCTATGTTTAACTTTCCTTTGACCACCGGCCTTTGTATCTTTCAGATTGTATATTGCAAACATACAAACACTTAAACATACAAACACTTAAACATACAAAGAACTTTTCACTATTTAATTTCATTTTGCATCCACTCTTTGTATATCCTGAACTTTGCATCTTTCTTTCCTCATTGGCATAACTTACATCGTCGGGGCTCTTTAAATAACTCATTCTGATCACTTATCTATGCCCGATATACTTTCTATCGGTGAAACTCACTTCGTCGGGTGCATCTAAACTTTTCATTCCGATAGCTTATCTCTGCCTGATGACTCAAACCTTTATCGATGAGAGCACATTTCGAACCCACATATGTAGTATGTAGTATTGGTGATTGTATGTAGTATTTTAGTTTTCCTATGTTTAACGAAATTGTAGGAAATAGATTTTAGTTTCTGTGCTAGGAAAACAAAGCCTTCCAAACTTATTTGAAAAATTGCTTTGTAGTTTGTGTTATTACTCTTGACTCTTATTCCTTACTCAACACAGAATATAACCAAAATTGGCAGAAATAGACATGACAGAAACAAATATGGACTTGGACAAATCCATTCTCCTTAATCAAGTAATCCATGGTTGTGAACTGGCAAAAGACCTGCAAACAAGCTTAATTCCACATCACCATCTGACCTAGATCTGAATGGTCTCATTGCTCGTTCATCTACATAAATTGTTAATAGGTTCAGTAAAGTCTTAGAATTGCTTGGCTACAATTCTAATTAGTTTGTTTCTGTTGAAGATATTCAGAGAAGTGGGCAATCACAGGCCATGCCTATCATAAACAGAAGCAGAAGAGAGTCCCCTCCAAGCAAAATTTATGGGGCCTCCCCACACATAAAATTACGTAATCTAGGCAAGCTCAAAGTCAGTGCCCCTGCTGAAAGCTCTGAAAAGAAAAAACCAAGCCAAGAGGAAGGTCCTAAAAGGAGGTATATTGACATAGCCTCCAAGTTTTGTTTTTACTCTCTCTCTCTCTCTCTCAGATGAGGGAGACTAATCACTTGTGTAATATGCAGGTGGCGATAGCCATGGCGAAGATGGCAGGTGATCTCGCAAAAAAAAAGTATACTTGATTGGTGACTTTCAATGATCACAAGTTCTGGTTCATCAGATTTATTAAATACCACAAAGCTCTCAACGCCCTGAAATACTCTCTCTCAATACTAGACAAAAGCAGAAGAGAGTCCCCTCCAAGCAAAATTTATGGGGCCTCCCCACACACAAAATTACGTAATCCAGGCAAGCTCAAAGTCAGTGCCCCTGCTGAAAGCTCTGAAAAGGAAAAACCAAGCCAGGGGGAAGGTCCTAAAAGGAGGTATATTGACATAGCCTCCAAGTTTTTTTTTACTCTCTCTCTCTCTCAGATGAGGGAGACTAATCACTTGTGTAAGATGCAGGTGGCGATACCCATGGCGAAGATGGTAGGTGATCTCGCAAAAAAAAAGTATACTCGATTGGTGACTTTCGATGATCACAAGTTCTGGTTCATCAGATTTATTAAATACCACAAAGCTCTCAATGCCCTGAAATACTCTCTCTCAATACTATATCATGACATGGACCATAGGGATACAAAACAATCATCATTCACTTAGAGACATGGAAATTGAACTTCCATGTAACTCCTCGGCGTACCCATTGCACACCAAGGTGCAATTGCTAGTCTTAAAATAGAAGGCAGTGTAGCTGAATTCAAGAATTTAAATGTACTTCAAGCTTCCTCGATCCATAATAATTACCAAAACTGTTTCACGAAAGACGTTGCATGAAAAATTTGGGCCACTGTTGGCAGTAGCGAGTACAAATGGCTTTAGTAACCTTATAGTAAAACACAATCTAGATGGACTTAAGAGCCTGAAGATACTTCAAGCTTCAGCAATTCCTAGTAACTATTAAAATTGCTTCAGGGAAAAATATTATGTCAAAAATTCGGGGCACTCTTCATCAAGATGAAATACAGAATAAAAATAATTTAAGAAACCTTAAAATCGAACAGTGTAAGCCAGATTTAAGAGCTTCAGAGTACTTCAAGCTTCTGCAAGCCATAATAATAATGCTTGGGCAAAAAATTGAGTAGAAGTTCGGGTCACAGTTTTTACCAGATACAAATACTTTAACCTTAAAATATAACAAATGTAGCTGGACTTCAAATTTTGATAAAAGACTTAAACTTCAGGATAAAAATTTAGCACAAAAGACTGTATATCATTTGGCGGCATGAAATGTTGAAATGATCCCTTCTCCATGCAATTTCCACCCTATTTTGGGACAATTTCTATAAACTTCTACAATCTAAATAGAATTGCAACTATGCCTGGATTAATAAATGAAGGGCTTATCCTTCTTACACTGAAACTGTTGAACCAGTTTCCGTTCCAAAAAGACCATCAAGGAGTATCCCAATACCCTGTTAGAAGCTATAGCATAAAACATTATGTTGTTCATGTATGAAAGACAACAAATTTGAAAAAAGTAGAAAAATATATAGCTAAAGATCATGTCTAAAATTCATACCTGCCAACCAATGCCACGGCTAAGAACATATGTTGGAGGAGGTGTTGCACTAGCAAGCCTAGATGCAACCAAGTATGTTGCAGTTGACTGCAATTATAATACAGAATGGAATAGCAGTCTATAAACAAAATAAATTCATTTTGCATGTCCAGTTCTCATTGATTGCAAAAAGAATTATTAATAACTAGTTAAGAACAGGCCTTGTGGTAAAAACTAATAAATATAATATTATATTACATTTATATAAAGCTTATATATTTAAAAACTTTTAAAACTAGGTCTTCTTGAAGAATGACTAAATGTTTATAGTCCATAATAATAATAATAATAATAATAAATTTGTTATATATTAAAATAATAATAATAATTAATTAGTTTACTAGGTGGCCAAATGACAACCAATTTCATTAGTCAATACTTGAAATCTAAGATAAGGTCTAAATTTGATCGACCTTGCCTTGCCCTTCAAGCAATTTTTTATGACAGCTATCTATTCAATGGTGCCCTTCAAATACTATGACATGTTTTAGTATAAGTAAATCATATAAAATTAAATATATAAATCATCATAATCCTATATAAATTTTGACAGTTCGTCCAAAATCTCTCCTTTCATATGATACAATCTTTTTAAAATTTATATTGTGAAATTTAGGCCCTGTCCTTGGCTCCTAATTCAAATTATATAGAAGTATTTTAATTGTAATAGAGTTATTTTATTTATTATCTATAGAATTTGCATATTGTAATGAGCATAGAATTTGGTTCAATATGAACGACCAAATTTCCATTACCTAGACCCACTTCTATAACTCTATAAAATGTTCTACGCCATTAAATTCCAGATTTCATACAACATTTCTAAAGAATAAACCAGCAGAAGGTTGCATGTGATATTTTAAACAATATCAGTATTTTTTTTACTCGTCCGAAACGAAAAAAGAAGGGACTACTAATACTCAAAAATCTGCCGAGAAGTCCAAATTTTTGTAACCGTTCACCTTGTTTTCAATCCGCTGGTGGCCTGCATTACATATCAAAATTATAATCTTATTAACATACTAAGCTCCAAAATGTATTCCCTTTATAACTAGTCCTAACATAACCCTACTTTACCTCGTCATTTAAAACAAATGACAGCATAAAAGAGAGTGACAAATGAAAACAAATTCTCTAGTTTAATAAGAACTAACCTTATTGCTGCCAACGTCTACAGTAAGCTCCAGAAAAATCATTGATATTCAGACGATTAGTTAACATTATTAGTTCTCCGGCCCTAAGAATTGATGAAGGCGAGAGCAATCAACAATTTACAACCAAGATCAAATGCTTCCCATTTCAGCTTGATTTTTCTGCTTCTTGCCTTATCAATCCTTAGAGTCGGAGAAATAAAGCTATGACAAAACTTTGGGGTTGAGCAACTCAGATTTATCTCCATTCATGAGAAAATTCGGCACTTTAGACTACTTTAGAACCTTTGACTTGAGAAAACAGTTTCATGACAGAACCAATCGGCAAAACCAGAAAGTTGAAAATCTCAACAAACTCCTTCCGTTTTTTTTTTAATTTTTTCTATTTTCTATTTTATTTATTTTTGCTATATATTTGCATACAAAAAATGAGTGCTGTCATCCACTTGTAAATGTCGCTTGGCATAATAAACAAGAGCTGCAAAGCAGCCAAGTTTCTGCCAAAATGTTCATGAATAATCTTGTTTTGTTTTAATTTGTTGTGTTTGTTTAGTTTTAGCAACAATGTTGATAATATAATAACTTTATAATAATATTGAAATTTGTGAATTTTTTAGTTTAAGTTAGAGTTGACAATTTTGTAATATTTACAATGAATGTTGAAAATTGAAGAACTTTGAGATTCTACATTTAATAATTAGATTGCATAAAATGAAAGTTGCAAAGTACGTGTTTTTTATTATACCTGAAGATTTATGATTATACTTCAAGATTTAAGGTGAACTTGACAAAATGGATTATTTGATTGATACAGCCTCCTAAGGCTAGAAATGGGCACCCTGGCAATTAAAACTTGGTTCTTGACGATCTCTGACAAGAGGCAAATATAGAAGGCGATAAATGCACTAGCCTTCAACAGTTTGCACTTAAACTGCAATACAAAGAGTTGTTAGTGCTATAAAAATCACTTAACATCATGAATACAAAGAGGAGTTGTTAGTGCTATAAAAATCACTTTAACATCATTATTTTAAAGATTTGAAGTTATAGCTTATAGTGAGGGACAAGTGAAACCCTAAAATTAGTTCTACCATATAACTAGCACTTACACCAATAAGAGGATCATGGAATACTTTATTTGGAATAGCAAACGAGTTTAGAAGATCTTCGAGCGTGAATGTTGTTTACAACATGAAATTCAAGGAATATGCTGATAGGGACCAAACAGTTTAGAAAATTTCCCACACATTCCAAGAAACTCAAAATATGAAGATGACTCTGCAAAGAAGATATTAGAATGTGATAGTTGATAGCACGCGGCAAAAGCAATATCTTCCCACAGTTTCAGATCAGATAATGAAAGAAATTGTTGAACCAAAAATAATTTAAATTTTTCAAGTCTTGCAATACCTCGAAACCGAAATATCTCCAAAAATGTACCAAAAGTTGCATAACTAGTTAGATCATCTTATCATAAATTTGTTTTAGGAAATGTAGGGTATTTATAAAATTTTGGCATAAAAACGGTTTGGGTGAACTGCGGGTTTTTAATATTTTCAATTTGTTACGAATAGGTCTTGATTTAGGTTTTTAGGTTTGCAAATAATAAATTAAATTCCTTAATTTTAATTTTTATTTACAGAGGAAAGATTTAATTAATTAAATCTTATGATTAAAGGTAGATTAGGGATTAAGGGAAATTTAATTAATTAATTAAAATTAATTAAATTTCATGTGAAGGGAGGACTTATGGAATTGATCACTGGTCAATTTTTCCTATCTATGCATTAATATATATTTTAAAATTTTGATGTATTAGTATATTATTATCCTAGATTAAGGATATTATCTATGTAAATGATATATTATTATTATTATTAAAGACATATATATAAATTTGGGATAAACTTATAAATTATATTTGTATTTAAATTCCTATTAGTATTAATATTGATTAGTAATAGGAATCTTATATAACTATAATATTTTTATTGTCTAATAATATTATCAATATTAATATTAATAGGAATTTAAATACACGTTTCTTAATATTTTTATTTTTATTTTAGTTATAATATATTATTTAGTTATAATATATTTAAATCGGTTAATAGGTGAGATGCTTTACTGCCTAATATTTTACCCATAAAGTCTCAAACTAGAAACTTAATAGTTTTAAGTATTAGTATATTATTATCATAGATTAAGGATATTATCTATCACAAAATTTTATAATATAAACCTTGATGATCCGCAAGAATCGGGTGAAAGTTTTTTGCCAATTAGATTGAAGAAAAATTATTTTTCAAATATGTTTTGTTAAAATATTTGTTAAAAGAATTATTAATAACTAGTTAACAACAAGCCTCGCCTATAGTTTTCTTGGCAGAAACTAATAAATATATAATTTTATTTATAAAAATAAATGATTTTTTTATTTGATATATCTTTGAAAATTTATATTAAAAAATAAATATAAATAAATAAATAAACAAATATAAAAGAACTTTTGTATCTAAAACGTAAACAAATTTTAGAAACTTACATTTTGTAAATTAAGATTAAAAAATAAACAAATATGAAACAAAGTTGTGCTTTAGAAATAATTTTTAATTCTTAGTAAAATATGAATTGAAGCATACCTGTGATTAATATACTTCTTTAAACATTTCAGAAATATTTACATAAAAATCCAAACCCTGGTATATAAATCTTAATACATTTAAATAGTTTTTTCTTATTGATAAAAAACAGAACAAAAGAGCAGTTGTAGGAGACGAAAATAAAATAGAATACATGATCATATTCCTAATTTCTAATGTGTCCCCTCCCCTTCTTGGTTGGCCCAATTTGTGTATTATTTCCTGCATGTACTACATTCCATGAGAGCTCATTTTTTTAAGCATTCTTCAAAGTGCCCTGTCTATATTTCTAACATTTTGCATTTGAACCTAAAATGCTACTTTAATCTATTCCAGAGATTAAAAAAGGAAAAACTAAAATTTATTTATATATAAATAAATAAGAAAAAAATCAATGCCTCCACACTGGGATTATGTGATCCTGATGGGCACTATAAATAATATATAGCATTTCACACCCGCCTTCCCTTGCTACTATGATGCAATTAATAGAAATGATGAAATATATAGCATGCAGACACCAATGTTACTTGCTACACCCCATGATCAATTCAGATGTTACCTTTGATGGATACGCTACCCTCTTTCAAAACTCCCATTTGGCGTGGCTGGGATGATGCTGCCATGACTGAAATATCTTGGATTCAAATAAATTTTGGCATTTTTTTTTTAAATTGTAGTAATAGGGTTTCAGATTTTTGTGGCTAATGACATTGCATCAAACAGATTTGTGCTATAAAAACAAAAAACTGATGCAAACACTTTAAAAAAAAAAAAAAGAAGGCGATTCTTTTGTTTTCTGTTTGCACTCCCCTTCAACTCACCTCAAATCTTTAAAAGTCTGAAACTTCTGCAAGGGCAAACAGAAACAGATGATGATGAAAATAGTAGTCATGAGAAAGAAAAATGAGAGAATTAGTGTTAGGTAACCTCAATGTTACCAGTATAGAGCGCACCCATATGGAGGACCGGATTTGCTCTTGAATGGCTGCACCAGTAATCTTTTATATTTATAGAGCTCAATCTCTTGAATAGCCTTACACAATGAAACAAGTCACACACATGAAACGCCTCACCAACTCTGTCATATTCTAATTTTAGGTGTGACCGTTTGAACAATAATGCACCAAGATTCTCGGGACACTTTTTAGTTTTAGTTTTTTTTTTTTTTTTTTGGCAATTTAGTTTTTTTTTAATTTATAAGTTTTCATAGTTTTTTTTATTTCTCCATTTTTTTTCCTTCAACTTTCTAATTTCTTTTTTTGCTTTTTAATTTTTATTTCTTCAATTTTTTTCGGTTCCATAATTTTTGTGATTTTTTTCATTTTTTTCTGGTTTTTATTTTTTATTTATTTCCAATTTCTTTGTTATTTTTTATTTATTTTTATATATTTACATAGAAAAAATCTCTCATTATATTTATATTTAAAAAAGGTTTCTGTGTTTTTTGCTTTTTTCCATGGATTTTGTGATTTTTTATAGTTTTTTTTTCTTCACTTTTTTTTTTATTTTTATTTTTATTTTGTCCAATTGTAAATGCCTCTCAGCAAGGCTTAAATTTTATAGTTGTATAGCTGTATTTAGGCATTTTTGCTGTAAAATACAATCAAAATTTAAAAAGAACTGTATCATATGAAAGGAGAGATTTTGGACAAATTGTCAAAATTTATATAGGATTATGATGATTTATATATTTAATTTTTATATGATTTACTTATACTAAGGCATTTCATAGTATTTGAAGGGCACAAGATAACTGTCATAAAAATTTAAGCCCTCCAGTCTTGGCATAAATATAATATAGGTTTCTTAAAACTATTACAAAATCTTTATCCTATTTAAATATTACAAGTTTTAATATTCAAAAGTTGTTAATAATTTCACATCTCATCCTTATTATAAGGTAGTTAATAATTATCCTATTTTTATTAGTCAAAATTTATATAAAATCATTAAACTATAATATTAAAAATAACCCAGAATCTTTATACTAACTATAAAATGACAAAATACCACTTCTAAATTATAAAATTAAAAAATATATATAATAAAATAATTATTCTATTGTGATTCTACAGTCCTTCAAACATTCACCTGTTTACTTAAACCACCAAACAACTTAACCAACTTAAAATCTCTTAAAATCTATCTTTGGAACTGCCTTAACAATCACTCATAACTGACCAACTATAATATACATAACCTATGTTTTAATAATTACGATAAAAAACTACTAATTATTTACTTTATTTAAGCAAGCATGTCTATACTATGGTATGGTACCTAAAAATTTAACTTAAATGAGTTTTTTTTGCTATAATAGTTTTGTATAGACAATATTTATTCAATATCCCATTTGTAGGTGAGGCATCCATCATTGTAACGTGAAGGTGACACTTGCATGTGAATCTTATGGCTTTATGCATTTGGTTATCATAAATTATAAGAGTAAGCTTTAAGTTGGTGTTTATAGTCTTACAAGAAAGCAATATCCAATATTTTGGAAGATGTGAGGTGTACATGAAAAATTTATAAACATGACTTTTTCATTTCCTGTAAACTTGAATATACCTGTGTAGATGATTTGTATGTTAAAGTACAGTAAATTAATAAAAAATTAATCAAGACTACTCTCAAAATGAGTAGTACATAGCTTCATTCCTAATTTCAAGTCTATTGTATGTCCCTAATAACATTGACTTTACAAAGCTTAGTAATATTGCTTCAAGGAATTAGGTGGATACTTCATCTCATTAAAAAAAATAAGGAGAGAGTAAGCTCATAAAGGATAGTTAGTTTTGATAACAAAATGTGGTAGGCCAAATTTTTAGATTATTATAAAAGCTTTGAGATTTATTATGAAGTGTTTAGGATTGGTTTTCTAGATTTATTTAGACTACTTATAAGAAATATTATATAAATATTAATAAGATGATAAATTCTAAACATATAGATATTTAAATTAGTAGCAACCTTGAACTACTCACGAGACATTGGAAGCATTATATATTTGAGAATTATAGAGAAATAATTGAAATTTTCAACAAAACATTTAAATTATGCCAAAGATTGAATACATATTTGTTATTTGTTAATTTGGATACTCCATTCCTTACTGATCTAATGTAAGGCTTATCAAGTTATGAACACAATTTAGAAAAAATAATTGTAATAATAGAAATTGCATATCCTGCAACTTCTTTTACTATGTTTTGTGCTCATTTTAGGTGTTCACTTTGTGTTTTTGACACTTGTTTAGCCATGTTTATCCCTATCCACATAACATTTAATTTATGTGTCCCCTTAGTATGTGTTTAGGACCCTTATTCATATTTATTTAGCCCATAACTTGCTCTTCAATAATTAAAAATTTGAAGTCACCTCTAACCATCTTAACTTTATCTCTTTAAATCCTTTCCTAGAAATTTGGGTGCTATAGAATTAAATTTTGGTCACACCCACTAGGGTACACCCTCGCTATTGTTCATGCACCTTAACCAATGGGGCTTGTTTTCTTGAATTTTGCCACCAAAATTAATGGGCGGGTTATTTAAGATCCACCTATTACATCCCTTGCTTTCAATTCCCTAAAACCCTCTAAAAACCTATAAATAACCCCTCTTCCTCCATTTATGATCATCATGCATCCACAAGCATTTCATTTGAAGTAATGGCTTTCTTGTGTGTATGCTCTCTCCATCCATCCATTCTTGTAGGTGCTCATCAAGGAGAATAGGATGGAGCATTTTTATTGAAGATCTTGCACTTTCAATATTTCTTTCTCTCTTTGGTCAAATGCATCTTGTGGTTATCTCTTCCTATTGTCCCTAGTTTCTTTCCAAGTCATAGGACCTCCATTTTCATGCCCAAATATATATACACCCTTGTTATTATCCCCTTTTGTCATCCTCTTGCCAAAAATTTCTTTCTATTGTCCTTTTCATTATCTTTTTCTATCTCTTTGTCCTTGTCCATTGTTGCACATACCACCTAGCATTAGTTTTTTGGACTTAGAGTTTTAGTTTGTCCACCATTGTTATCCATTGTTACCCTCACCAAGGTATGCATACACATAATTTTCCTATTGCCAATGTGAATTTTTGTTGGAATTACCCACATGGGGGTTGATTAATGCAAAATTCCCTTTAATACTTTCATTTTGCATGGAGTTTTAGTTTGCAGGTGATTTTGTGCATATTTTGATGAAGTGATAGAAGATAAGAGTGCATTAAAAAATTTGACAAAGCTTCTATAAAATTTTTAGGTGTTTTACCATTGTACTAGATACACCCCCTATGGGACATCCCTACTAGAGCTAGTGCTCCATTGTTGGAAGATGCATCTTGGAGTTCTAGAACATTCCTAGAAACTTTTCCCAATCATTCTCTATTCAAATCATCTTTCAATTTTAGTTTTTGACAAGTGTAGATATTATTAATAAGACAGAGGTGCACCATTCCCATTAGGTTGAAAACCTGAAAGGGTAGTCGAATGAAGACCAATGGTAAAAACCTACCACTACAACAAATCCCTATGATTAGCTCCCTTTTTTGCTTCATTTTTTCTTCCATCCATTGTTTTAATGTATTTTCCTCCAATTTTTTGAAAAAGTTGGAGCTATTTATCGGGATGGCGCTATTTTTGGTGTTTTTTGCGCCGATCAGAACAAGTAGGCACTAAATCAGGTGCAAATTAGCGCTCAAATTTGTGCCTAGTTTAGTGTCGTACCTATAAGCCTCTATGGATTGTTTGAGATGTTTCAATTAGAATGTCAGAGGTTTGGAATGGTCTGAGAGGAAATATGCAGTTAGAGATTTTTGTACCACTTTATGACTTGTAAATGACATGGTTCAATGTTATTCCACCCATGTAAAGGAGTTGTATACCATCATGCAAGCCATCAAGCAATGATCTCACTACATCTTGGGAAAGGAGGTCCAATCATCCACTTTGATCACAAGCCACTCCAATTCTTGCAAACTCAGAACAAATTGGAAAATGTGCACCACATGAAATGGATGACATGTCTACAACAATTCCATCTAGTTATCAATCACGAGAAAGGAAAAGACAAAAAGGTATAAATGACTACCTAAGCTAATAGCTAGTTCATGCACTCACCATAATGTTGGACTCATGTGGTCACAACTTCTTTGACCGGGAACCTCTCTACCCACCAGACTTGGATTTTGCATAGATCTACACCAAGCTCTTACAAGGCAAATAGGTTGGTGAATTTTACATGTCTAACAAGCTTCTCTACAAGCTCAAGTATCTCCATGTTTTAAACACCACACCACACTAGAGACTCATCTAGGAAGCAGACTATGCCAAAATAACTCAACACTTCAACATGTTACTAAAACACTAGAAACACTTGAACAACACTTCTAGTGGCCTCACATATGTGCAAACATTGAGAACCACATCAAGTCTCTCATTATTTGTAGCATTGCAAAATATTGCAAATAGGAAGCTTGGACTCTACACCCCTCTCTTAGTTTTGACACCACCTTGGGAATCATTAACATGGATTTATTAAGAAGACTACCTATGACAAAGCACTGGTATAACTCCATGTTTCTTGTGGTAGATGAATTCTCCAAGATGACCATCATGATTGCTTGCAAGAAAAGTCTCACCATGCCAAATATTGTGCCACTTTTATTCACCCATGTTTGGGTCCATTTAAGCTTACCCACATCCATTATCTTTTACTATGACCATCATTTTGTTAGTCACTTTTGGTAAATTTTGTGGATGATGTTAGATATGCAACTAAATCAATTTATATATTTCTACATATAGATAGATGGATAAATAGAAGTGGTCAACTGCATTGTTGTGCATCTATAATAGTGCACACCTACACACTTGAGATGACAACATCCTTTGCATTTAACATTCCTACAAAAATGCTCTACACAAGTCTATGAGGCATAGTCCTTTCTAGAATGGGTTCCAATAGGAAGCATCCCTTGACATATCCTATTGCACACCATCCACATTAGAGTCATGTACATAGGAATAGGAAATCAACAAGGCATAAAAGTTTATGCAGCACATTAGCTTCAAGGATCTAGATAGTGTGGCTATATACATTTCTACACATGTTGGTGTCTAGTTAGACACATGGAACATCAACAACCACATGTTATGCTTTCATACATGTGTGCCACCTAATGACATTTGTACTACAAAACATGATCATATAATTGGCACTGTATGTGTCTGACACATGGTGATGTCCATGCCACATGCCACAATTATCTAGTTGGCACCATACAAGTTTGACATTTGTTCTCATCCCATCCACATAAGAAATGCACCATACATGTTGGATACTTGTCAACATCTACATGGAGCATAACTGATGGTATTCTTGAACAAATGCCTACTTTGTACATTTTATAGAGTAAAAGAGGTTAACAAATTTTCATCTTACCTCTCTCTATATTTCCTTTGTTCATTTTGAATAGAAGTGACATATATGTTAGAACCCTTCTATATTTGAATGTGTTTTGGTTTACATATCTATTTTCCTTTATGTATTCTATGATCTTATTACATTAATAGATAATATAGGATTGTCCCTCAGTTCACCTTGGGAATTAGATTAAATAACATCTGAAGTTGACTGTAAATTAACATGGTGAGCATTTTGTTCATTTTCTTTCTTATTTTCACCCTTTTGAAAACTAAATTTTCCTATTGAAATTTTGAAGGTTGAGATCCATATTTAAGTGCATTAGACTTAAGAAATTTCAATTCAATGTTTCTTACATTTGCACACAAATCCATGAAAGAATAATAGTTGTTTAGGTACATTGTCTCTTGGAAAGTAGATAATAAACCCTTAACAAATGTTCTTTGCAATTCATCATTAGGAATGTGATAGTGTATCTTTGTTGATAAAGTTTGAAATCCAATAACATAATCATGATTGCACTCATTTGATCCTTGTTTACATCCTACTAAATCTAAAATTGTAACCTTTAAACTTGTTAGGACCTCCCTGAATTTGCTTGATCCTATTCAGTTTGATGCTCTCCTTTTCCTTCAATCTATCTTAGAACCTATACTTTTGCCAAAATGCTCTAACATCTAGTCTCTAGAATATATATCACGGCCATTGTGAAACAATCTTGACTATTTTTTACTATATGAGTGTTTTTGTTTATTACTGTTGTCCCGCAGGTAAATTGAATATCTTTTACAGTAATGCAGGAACAAGAGGAATGAAATATGGCACATACCGTATTCCCACATAGCATAAAAGAATAGGTTGCGGCTTGGTGGTAGGAAGCGGTTGATATGAAGAAGCTACCGCTACCCCATGGACACTTCATCTCATGCTTGCAGCTTAGCGGTGTTCGGGTGCATATAGTCTCTTCCCACGGTCTCACGGAGGTTTGAAAAGTAACTAGCGGCATTACGGTAATAACATCAGGAGGTATCACTTACTGTGTCCCCGTAATGGTTTCAACTGAGGCTCGCGATAGAGTGGCAAGAGGAGAATGTAATGGGTTTTTGCCCTGCTGTCTCACGACGGTCATTCATAACATTTGCGGGTGGGCGGTAAACAAAAGGATCTATCTGGGATTTTTATTTTTTGAAAGAGACATTGCACTGCCTGTACTTTGAAGCAAATCAATATAAAAGTTGCTATTCTCTGGTGCTCAACTTTTGGTTCTCATTTGTTTTTTGAATTGGATTGCTAATAATGTTGGAAACGAGGTAGATAACTGAGAGGGGGGTGAATCAGTTATCTCTAATAATTTTACTTTATTTTTCCTTTTATAATTTGTGCAACATCAAAACACATAAGCATATATAATCATGAGAGCAGAAATGAAATCAACACATATAACACAAGGATTTTAATGTGGAAAACCCTGTTAAGGAAAAACCACGGGGTGACTAACCCAAGATTGTATTCTCTATTAAAAGAATAAGTACAAAATGGCACTTGCCAATTAGGGCTCACTGCCTGAGCACACTACTCATAAGAGGCACATTACCTACAAGAGACTTACTGTCTACAAAGTTTATAGAAGGTAACCAAGTGCTTGAACTGATGAGAAGCATTTGCTAATGCTGAGGTTCAGTTTCGGTTAGGCTCAATATACTGATTTAATGCACTTCATTCTTCCTCTGTTCTTGTGCTACTTTTCTGTCACATACCAGACTTGTATTGCTACTTCCACACTTCTCTCTACCTTTCCTTACACAATCTATCAACACACACACCCCTTCATACCGAAATCCATCTGGTATATATATTCACATCAAGGATTTCAACATCTTTCTAGTTGGCAACTGGATTACTCAAAATATTTTCAAGACACTGATCTGTCAGTTGAATCCATGCTTAATATGTGATGCGTATCAAAGACATAGACATAGAATTCATCAATCATGTCAGAAAACCATGTATGATTCCTCAAATAGCTTGATCACCATCATTTTTTCATCTAGATTAAAGTTTGATGCTCTATCGGTCAGTTCTTCCTCAGTCTACTCTGCCTATCAGTAACCCAACACTTAGATGCTCATATCTTTTCACTCATACATCACCAGAGGCTCAATCTCTAGATTGTAGTAGTCATGGTACTCCTCTTGACTTGTCCAAGTCTGCAACTTGCTGAGTTACACCATCTAAGAGATCCAGACTTGATTGTCAGACCTTGTTGCATGCTCTGTTCTTGTTCACTGGACCAAAACACTCTTCAATCTATCTTCCAGTAGACATACTTGTTGGCAAGAGACACTATGTGGCTTCATGAGTGTTGTCATTGATGGAAACAAAGTCCATCCCACACATCCGCAAGACATGATATGTCTATACCGGAAGTTAGATTGAAGAGTATTTTGGTCTGGTGAGCAAGAACAGAGCATGCAATAGGGTCTGACAATCAGGTCTGGATCTCTCAGAGGAAGTATCTCAGTAAAGTGCAGACTTGGGGAAGTCAAGAGGAGTACCATGACTAATACATACCAAAGATTGAGCCTCCGGTGATGAAAGAGTGAAAAGATATGAACACCTAAGTGTTGGGTTCCTATTTGGCAGAGAAGACTGAGGAAGAACTGACCGGCAGAGCATCAAACCTTAATCTAGATGAGATATTGATGGTGATCAAGTTTCTTGAGGTATCATTCATGATTGGCTGACATGATTGATGACTTCTACAACTATCTTTTTGATACGCATCACTTAGTAAGCATGGATTCAGCCGACAAATTAGAGTTTGGAAATATCTTGAGTTTTCCAGATGCTGACTAGAAAGATGATTAAAATCATTGATGCAGATATATATACCAGATTGATTTCGGTGTGAAGGTGTGTGTGGTGTGTTGTGTGGTGCAAACAAAAGAAGAGAGTAGTGTGGAAATAGAAATACATGTCCGGTATGTGACAGAACAGCAGCACCAAGGTAGAGGAAGAATGAAGTGCAATAGATCAGTATATTGAGCTTAACCAGAACTAAACCTCAGCATATGTGTATGCTTCTCATTAGTTTGAATACCTGGTTTCCTTCTATAAACTATTATAGGTAGTGAGTCTCTTGTGAGCAATGTGCTCGGGCAGTGAGCCCTAATTGGCAAGTGCCATTTTGTACTACCTTATTCTTTTAACAGAGAATACAATCTTGGGTTAATCACCCCATGGTTTTTTCCCTTAACAGGGTTTTCCATGTCAAAAATATTGTGTCATGTGTGCTGATTTTATTTCTGCTTCCATGGTTATGTATGCTTATATGATTTGATATTGCACTAATTGTTAAAGAAGAAAAGAAAGCCAAATTATTAAGATAACTGATTCACCCCCCTCTCAGTTATGAACAATTGGTATTAGAGCCAAGTTCCTTCTAACAGAGCCTAACAGCTTGAGGAAGATCTGGGAATCTCAATGGATATGTATGGTATGAGGGAACAACTTCAGTCTGCCCTAGATGATCTTGATCAATCTCACTCTAAAGTCAATGACCTGAGGGAAAGACTCAAACAAGATGATGATTTCATAAATGAACTCAAAGAAAAATTAAGTATCTCAATGAATAAAGAAAGGAACTTCTTCAACAATTAGCAAGTCAAAATGAAGCCAATGATACTAATGAAGATCTAAATGAGAAAACCAAGTTATGTGAGAAGTTATCAAAAGAGGTCATTATGGTAAGACATGAAATAGAATCAGGAGTTATGAAATTCACCCAAGAAATTGAAGAGAAAAGAAAAAGTGAAGATAATCTAAAAAAATCTCTCAAGGAGAAGTCAGAAGACTGCCACAAAATGGATAGAATAATCAGGCATCTAGAATTTGATCTTGAAGAAGCTATAGACAATGAAGAACAACTTGAGAATCAAATAGACACTCTTAAAAGGGATCTTCAAACAGAAAATAAATACAAAGAGAAATTCAAGATAAGCTCTGCTCAACTTGAAGTTCTTCTTGAAAGCCAAAAGAGGGTAGATGACAAGCAAGGCTTGGGGTATGAGAAAGGGGAAAGCTCCGGATCCAGTCAGAAGAACTCTAGATCAGGAAATCTAAGGAATAGGCCTAGAAGACCTCCGATAAGGCAACCAAATGCTCAAAGACATCCATCCTTGGATACTGCCACAATTGCAATAACTTTGGTCATAAAGCAAATCAATGTAGAAGAAGAATGAATTAGACTAATTCATCCTTCTCCGGATAGTGTTTTAGCTGCAAAAGGTATGCTCACAAATTTCAAGAATGTAGAAATATGCAAATGAACAATTCATTCAATGGTAGATGCTTTGCATGCAATAGAATGGGACATATGGCTAATCAATGTAGATCAAGAGGATATCAGTCAAATCTGCAAAGAAATGTTGTTTGCTACAATTGCAATAGATCCGGTCATATTGCCAAATTCTGCAGAAGTAAGAATCATGATAAAAGGGGTCCAGTGCATCATAATCAAAATCAAGACAAAGGAAAAGGAAAAGTGAATGCGGATAAAATTCAAAGGGAGATGAACAAGATTTGGGTGAAGAGAAGTACAGAAAATGTTGGGGATGGATCCGCACCAGAATCTGGTGCTGATATTCCTTTCGGAAACTAAATAGATGAGCTCTGGCTCAGGGGGAGTCACAAAAGAAAACAAGTTCCCCCAGCTAGTCAATTGGTGCCTGAAATTGGCACATGGAAGGTTGCGGATTGAAAGGGCCCTCAGAGAAACATCTAAATAACCCTTGGTAAAGATTTGAAAGATCCGCAAGGAGTTTGAAAAGGTTAATCATCCAAGATTAATCCAGTTTGACAGTCACCTGGCAAAAGGAGGATTTTCACAGTTAGATCCGATATGATTCAAATTGAGGAATCTTGATCTATGGATAGATGAAATGATTGGAAAAAGGAAGATAGATTGTCAATAATCACCGAGAATAACTCTAAGTGCATCTCAGTGATCCGGAAAAGATCTGAAGTTGCACAAGGCAACCAGAATGACTTAAGTTGCACATTTATTGCAATGTGGAATTAGGGTTTGTACAAAAATATAAGGGTTCTCTTATTGAACACTTTCTCATTTACATTTGAGAAGAAGAGAGAAGGAGCTCTGCAACAAAATTGCCTCAAACCTCTCAAAGATCAACTGCAGAAGTTGATTCATCCAGTAATCCGATCCGGCTCATAATCGTGAACCCTAGAAGTGTAAAAGGTATTTTCCACTCTTAATATCTCTCTCTAAATCTTTGAAAGATGGGTACTCCGAATGTTGTGAAGATCACTGATAGGCCATGCCCTGAATTCAAAAAACATCCCTATAAATCCCTAGAAGTTGATCCCCTAGGCGCATTTTCTAGCATTCCGCATGGAGTTCTGCATGTAGAAGATGTTAGGGTTTACATAGACGCAAACATTGAAGAATTTGGGGAATCCAAGATGATGGATATCTACCACAAGGAACTGATAGATGAATCATTTGAATTCAAACCTCAGTACAAGGCCATCCAGGATAAGCATTTTGGACATTGCATTCATTTCCCCTATTTTGCTGAAGATGATTGGGTCTGGTATGTTCTAAGCAGAATGCATGACAAATTTATGTGGTTGATGAGGCCATTCAAGATAACCAAGGATGTAATTAGGGCGGTAACTGGATTGCACTCATTCGGTGGGTTGCCAGCTCTCAAATCAGTCAAAAATCAAACTGTAAGTCAGGCTACCGGATCAAAATTTGACAAGAGAGCAATGACTATAGAAGATATCACTGATCTGGATATCAAGTTTGCATCTATGATAATTGGCTATAAGATATATCACTCTAGCAGGGAGAATTTTGTACCCAGAACTGCAATCTATGCTGCTTATCAGATGATAAGGGAGAATGCAGATTATGATTTTTGTGAGCTTCTTCTGAGCCAACTGTTGGAAAACCTACAAAAGATCAAGAAGGACAAGAAGAACTCATTCAAGTATGGTGGGCTAATACTGTGTTTGTTCTTTTACTTTATGAATGAGCTACCTAGATCTAGTGGTTGGGTATGGCAAAATGACAGACCGATTGCGATTCAAATCAGAGATTACATGTATGGGCTTGGTGATGCCAAGGTTCAAAATACAGCTCTCTGGGGATACTTCAAGAACTTTCAAAGTATGATGCAAGCCAGAGAAAGAATCCCCCAATCATTGGTTGAGAAGTACAAGGATGCAGTGTGCTTTATGGTAGACACTGATCAATGTCTAATGGAAGCAGTAGAGCCAAGGATAGTCTGGATTATGCCAATGGGGTATGAAGTAGATGAGAAAATTGTGGAGCTACATGTTCAACACATGCTAAGTCAACCCAAGGATCCTAAGGCAGAAAGGTTTGGAACCTTTCAAGAATTGAGTGTGAAAATCCATGTTGAGCTAAGACAACCAAAGATCAAGAGAAAAGTGAGAAGGGAAGTACAAGAAGTCACCAAGAGATATGGAATATCAAAGGAGGTAGTTGATGCCAAAAGAGAGAAGCTGGAAAGGGCAAAGAAAGAAAGACAAGAAACAGAAAAAGAAAGTGCTCCGATGCAAGCCCCCTCCTGGACTAGATCCTCCAAAAGCTCTGTACCAGCCACCTCTAAGAGTCAAAAGGCCTCAAAAGCAGAAGTCTAGACATCCGGAAAGGGAGAGAAGAGAACAAAGAAAAAGGTAACAAGGTCCTATACAAATCAGAAGGATGATGAAGAGACAGAATCTGATGAGGAGATCAAGAAAATGAAGAAGAAGAAGAAAACATCCGGTAAACCCTCTACCGGTCATAACAAGGAAGAAGAGGTAGAAGAATTCATTGAAAGACCTACTCTCTGCATTGATGATATCATCAAATCAGTTACTATGGATGGGAACTTGAAACCAATGACTGAATTTTATGATGACTATAGTGAAGCTAATAAGAAGATCCTACAAGAAGCTACAGTCAGGTATCTAAACATCTACAACAAAGCATTCATTGAAATCATCTCCTTAATTCCCAAAAGCCTAGAGAAGGAACTTGAAATAAGAAATAACAATGCTAAGGCAAAGGACCTAGAGATCTAGGAAAAAATAGCTATTCAGCTCTACCCTTCCATCACTCCAAAACAAATGAACATGATCTTCAAGGATTGCAAGGATGAGTTCCAGAGAAAAGCAAGAATGAATCAGCTTATGCTTGGAGAGACTGACAAAGTGGCAAAAGAAACTGAAGACATTCTCTGGAATACCTTCATGAAATTCAATCTCCCTGTTATAGAGGATATAGATGATGAACCTACTGAGAAAAATGTAGAAGATCCAAAGGAGATAAGTGAGGAAAGGACTCAGGACTTGGATTCCTCTGTTCTGGAAGAGGAAGTCCATTAAGAAGTAAATATCTCTCATCCAAATTCCCCAGCAGACTCCAGATCTAAAGGAGAAGAGAAGATAGAGGAGATAATCAGTCAAGAAGAAGAGGTAAAGGGAAGAGAAGAAGTTCAAACAAAGAAGACCCCAGGAGACAGTTCTGAGACTGCAGAAGGAAAGAAGACTTTGTCTCTGGCAAGAGACACTGCAGAAACTGTTAAAGATTTCTTGACCAAAGAAATGATGGAGATTGATGAACCAGAACTACTTCAAGGACCATTCAATTTTGATTCCCTCTCCCTGATTCAAACAATGAAGATAGCATCCTTTGCTCAAGCAAAGGCAAAAGAAAAACTTCTGAAATCTCACATGGAAGACTATGAGCTGATAGAAATTGCATCCGGTGTGTTGGAAAAGATCATGCCATCCTTTCAGAAGGATCTTTCGGCCTCTTCATCTGGTAATCTCAAATCTCTTGTTAATTCTGTCAGCACACATTTTGATTCTTTGGAGAAATCAGCTGAGGAGAAAGTTTGGAAAGAGTTTTTGGATAAAAGATTCTCTGAAGTACAGGGGTACATAGAAAATGATAGGAGAAATCTGAATATTGGAATAAAGAGCCTAGAAAATGCTCTTAAAGATGGTGGAGATCTATACAAATTTTGTCTATCTTGGTCCACCGTGACAACAGACCTTACCAAGAAGGTGGAAGAACAAGAGGACAAACTATCAAGCTTGTCTCAAAATTTTGATCCTCTCACCTCTTCCATAATGAATCAAGAGTGCCAGACTATTATAGTTATAAATGAAATAAAGAAGCTTGAGAAGGAGAAGAAAAAAAGACTAAGCAGGCTAAGTGAACTTAGAGGGATAATTATCCCTAAGTTAGAGGCCATGCATGAGGCCCTAACTGATGCTCAGACCACAGCCTGGACTAGTGATCCGATAGATCTAAACAGGGTAGAAGCTTTTGCATTCCTGTTGAGTGGTCACATCTCAATTTTGGACAGGATGAAGTAGAGTTGGGCAACAGAATTTGTCCAGTTGAAGACAACTTTTGCAGATATACTTTAGTATATGTAAGTATAGCATGTATATATATTAATGCGGCCAAGTATAGATTGTTTTTGGAAATTTTGGTGTGCGAAGCCTACCCTTTTCCATTGATGTCAAAGGGGGAGTGAGGAGCAGTGAAAAATGTGGAATCTAGCTAAGGGGGAGCTCTGAAAAAATGTACATAAGAACAGAGCATCAGCCAAGGGGGAGTATGCTATAACACTTAGTCATTTTTCACTAAGTGTTGCCATTAATGCCAAAGGGGGAGATTGTTGGCAAGAGACACTGTGTGGCTTCATGAGTGTTGTCATTGATGGCAACAAAGTCCATCCCACACATCTGCAGGACATGATATGTCTATACCGGAAGTCAGATTGAAGAGTATTTTGGTCCAGTGAGCAAGAACAGAGCATGCAACAGGGTCTGACAATCAGGTCTGGATCTCTCAGAGGAAGTATCTCAATAAAGTGCGAACTTGGGGAAGTCAAGAGGAGTACTATGACTAATACATTCTAGATATTGAGCCTCTGGTGATGAAAGAGTGAAAAGATATGAACACCTAAGTGTTGGGTTCCTGTTTGGCAGAGAAGACTGAGGAAGAACTAACCGACAGAGCATCAGACCTTAATCTGGATGAGATATTGATGGTGATCAAGTTTCTTGAGGTATCATTCATAATTGGCTGACATGATTGATGACTTCTATAACTATCTTTTTGATACACATCACTTAGTAAGAATGGATTCAGCCGACAGACCAAAGTTTGGAAATATCTTGAGTTTTCCGGATGCTGACTAGAAAGATGATTAAAATTATTGATGCGAATATATATACCAAATTGATTTCGGTGTGAAGGTGTGTGTGGTGTGTTGTGTGGTGTGAACAAAAGCAGAGAGTAGTGTGGAAATAGAAATACAGGTTCGGTATGTGACAGAACAGTAGCACCAAGGCAAAGGAAGAATGAAGTGCAGTAGATCGATATATTGAGCTTAATCGGAACTGAACCTCAGCATATGTGTGTGCTTCTCATCAGTTCAAATACCTAGTTTTCTTCTATAAACTATTGTAGGTAGTGAGCCTCTTGTGAGCAGTGTGCTTGGGCAGTGAGCCCTAATTGGCAAGTGCCATTTTGTACTACCTTATTCTTTTAACAGAGAATACAATCTTGGGTTAATCACCTCATGGTTTTTTCCCTTAACAGGCTTTTCCACGTCAAAAATATTGTGTCATGTGTGTTGAGTTTATTTCTGCTTCCATGGTTATGTATGCTTATATGATTTGATATTGCACTAATTGTTAAAGAAGAAAAGAAAGCCAAATTATTAAGATAATTGATTCACCCCCCTCTTAGTTATCAACAATACTATGTGCTACGGATGTGTGGGATGGACTTTGTTGCCATCCATGACAACACTCATGAATCTATACAGTGTCTCTTGCCAACAAATAATTTATCTGGTTGTCTCCAATTTACTTTTTCTTTGTTATTCAAATCAACCTATCAAGTATATTGTTGATTTGTCAGAACACATTTGATTTTTCTTGTGTGGTTTGTTTATTGGGCCCCTTCAAGCAAGGATTAAAATACTATAGGTGAATCACAGTAACTTTGGAAAGTTAAATTGGATTTTAAAGAAGAACCTGATAACTTACATATTTGCATGTCTATGTAAGTCATAGACCTAGAATTGCCAAGAAAACCGAGTTGTGGCTAAAAGGGAAGCACATATTCTTCTTAGAGTGAAAACTCCGTAACCCAAAGGCAGGTACCAGTCATTCTCTTTTGAAAATCATTCCCTTGTATATATTTTCAAAATCCAATTTTGTTTTTGTGTTTTAGGAGTAGGGTTTAAAGATTTATAGAAAACATTAATCTAAATCATATGCCAGATTGGGTTAAGTGAAATGGATGATTTAATTGACAAAATTACATAAGCTCCTTAATTTGTTCTGAAGTCACCAGCAAACTTGAAAGTAAATTGTCATTGGTGAAACAAGGTAACACCCACCTAGGCTTGAATAGAGCCTAAAAGGCAGAGAATTTTGATTAATCCGATCAATTCTATTAGTTGGCCAAATTCACATATAAAACCTAATCATAAGATTTGGCATATCTTTAGGGTTTTATAATTTGCAAATATGAGTACCAACAAAACCAATATTGACATTAAAGTGATGTACAAAAGCATTGGCCAAATCATTGAAGGAATGAATAGAACTATGAGGAAGAGAATAAAGCCATTCAATTGCATAATCCTTTTAGTTTCTAGGCAAGAGCTTTGTAAAAAGTTTATCATCATAAACATAATCAAAACAAACTCCCAATTGTGTCATAAGGTCCCCTTTACCACTATACATTACAAAACTAGGGGCCACCGAACAAACTAGAAATGGATAAGAAATAACTCAAATGAAAGTGGATTATGCTTGATTTCTCCTATAATATCCTTTGATTACTAGGGGTAATGCATTGACTTTACTTTGCATCTCATCAATTCTTTTAAGGATGACATCTATGTTGGAAGGATGAACATTAGGAGTTATGATTAAAATGGGAGTGGAAGTGGCAACATGAGATAATAGGTGGAGTGTAGGTTGATTGGGGGACAAAGAATGAAGTTGGAATGACAACACTAGAAGTGGAAACATGAGTAGTGGGTGAGAAGTAAACACAATCAAGGGATGAGTGGAAGGTACAATATGAGAAGTAGGTACAATGAGAGGATCAATGATAGGAGCTATGAAAAATTGATAAGAAATACAAAGAAGGGAAGAAATATGTGGCATGTCTAATGCAAGAGAAGATGTGGAAGGAGGCACACTAGATGAAGAGGCTTGTGAAGGAAGGGAAGGAGACACACTATTTAAGGAACTTGATGAGCTTATTCTTTGACCTATATCACTTAATACTTCCAGCACATAAGGATTATCCATTAACAAGTTATGAAGAACATCAATAAAATTTGAATAATTAACATTATTGCTCAAATTCGTAAAGGTCTGATATAAGTATTTGTGTAGTAAGATTCATGTCTTGCCTATCCATATGTGCAACATGTGCATCATGATGAAAAACATCTTCCCCATTAAAATATGTAGTAGTCATCAAATCCTCAATCATAACTTCCTTGCAATGAATTGAGGCCATTGTAGAGTTAAGCCTAAGGTTTCTTCTTAGTGCAAAATGAGGATTAGGTTGAGACCTTGACATTCAAGCAAAATATAAAGCAATGAAAAAGGAAATTGATTCCAAGTAATCCTAATTTTTTCTGCCAACAATTCATACCAAAGATTGAACAATTTAAGGATAGTGCAATAGGTAATTTGTATCAACACAAATAATATTACTGAAGCATTTCAAAGTTTAGGCCATAAGAATCATCCTTTTTTAAACATGGATTGCAAATAATTCTAAAAATTTAGAAGTCTTGGTCATTAACATTATTGTCTGCTACAATGTCATCTAGTGTATCATTGTCAATGTTCATATGTTCTTTCAAGTATTAATATTATCATCATCCTCATCTCGACCTGCATCATCTTCATCATCATTAAAATTTGACTGTAGACCATCTATATTGTTACCAGATGTATTTGGATCACCATTTTCTATACCATCCATATTGTTGTCTTCCATAACATCATCTAACTCTGGATTGTTGTCTTCTTATGCCCGAACATAACCATCTTCAACATCATCATGGATGTCAATTTCTTTGATGTTCTCTAATCCCTCTCTCTCATTTTGTTGGCCATCATTGTTTTTCTCAGTATCCACTAATGCATCATCAAATACATGCCTTAGTCTTAGATCATAATGTATGACAAATATCCATTTCGGGTCCAAAATATCTTCATAGAAAAATACCTGCACATGAACGACATACATGTATTAGACGTATGGTATAACAATTTTATTAATTAATAAACACATGTATATATTCGCAATAAATTATGAATTAATAGATTAATGATCACTACCGCTTCTTGTTTGAGTTAAAGAAATACCTGCTCACAATGAATTGGTAGAACATAAGGCTCCTTATCCTCCAATAGGAAACATGAGGAATCTATAGAAAACAATCCACTATGGGTATCATGTCTTCGTGTCCTCTCAATTGCTTCATACCACCTACACTTAAAAATACAACATTTAAAAGAGCGGTAATCCAACTCAATAATTTCTTGTATTTTCCCAACATATTGTAGATTCCCTTCAATTATATTCTTATCTTTTGAGCTTGATTGACTAGATTGCTTGAAGTCAACCGTGATGCCACAATCGAAGGATCGTCTCTTTACATCTACACTTTCTACACGATAATGTTGACCATATGCCCACATTGTTGGATATTTCCTCACCTATGAAAGACCATTTATTTCAGTGAAAACAAATATAATGACGAATATTAAAATAGTTAATAGTGTCAAAACTATAAGGAAACAACATTTTGTAAAATTCCAACTGTACCTTTCTTTCACATCCTCTAGACATGTTGATTTCATCTTCTGTTATGTTTGAATCTATACCTGCATCTTCTATTTGATTTTGAATTTGTTTAGTAACCCATTCTAGTGTGCAATCTTTGCCCCATTCCCCAAGAAGATCAGTGGGAAGTGGAGTATTCCTTGGGTTCAATCTCTTAAACTGTCTCCTTGCTTCTAACACTTCTCTCTTTTTATCATACAGATCAATCCATTTGTTCATAAAGTCCATGTGGTACAAAATGAACTTGTTGAGTATAGCACTTTCGTCTACACCTATTACATGCCAACATGTTTATTTCAAACTCCAAATGTCATGCTATTAATTTGACAAATAAATTACAGAGTAAATTAATGATTGCAAGAAAAACAACCACATTGATCATGAATTTACTTACTAATTTCTACTTGAACACCATTAGATTGTGGTTTTTCTCCATCAATAATATATGATGCTCGTTCTTCATCCTAGAAGTGTGGCCCTTCTTCAAAATCCTTACCAAGGAATTCACACAGGAAGAAAAATGCTTCATTCAATACATACCCTTCAGCCATGCAACCCTCTGGATGTGCCTTTTGTCGGACATATCTTTTTAGAGTTTTGATATACCTCTCAAAGAAAAGCATCCACCTCGTTGATACGACACCCGCCAATTCAATGTCATCAACTAGGTGTATAAGTAAATGGACCTGTAGGTCCATGAAACTTGTAGGGAGCTCCTTCTCAAATACACATACAATTTCTGCAATTTCTTTCTTCCATTTTGGCACTTCACATTTGTGGATCTCCTTAGAGGTCGCCCACCTAATATAAGAATAGTAACTTAGTATGAACCTTTAGTCAAAAATTAAAATGCAATATAATATCTCTATGTCTCTCACACATGAACATTTCATATAACCACATACCTTGTAAATGCTGACAATCGATTTATGGCATTCCTTAAGTCAACTGTAAGACAGGAATTCCCCTTAATTACTAATGGCATGATATGCTATCAAACACATTTATGAAAAGGTCATTAGTAATTTTTTCTCACACAACAAAATATCAAAATATATTTATTACTTAATCAATGTTACCAGTAAATGTTAAATGATGATATATAATACCTTCATAAAATTATGAAAATCATGTGTTTTAAATCCTGTGATATGTCCATCAACTGTAAAAGATTTAGCCAACGATGACCCATAGCCAGTAGGTGTCCTTATTGAACGGATGACATTTTTTAGTTGGTCTAGCTCTTTTTTTTCAAAATCCATGGAACTTCTGCATATGTTTCATTTTCCCTGTTTGGCCACAAATGTTTTCTATCAATTTTGGTACGTGAAAGAGCAATATCTCTCCCCGAAGACAAGGTGTCCTTCTCTTTTCCTGATATATGTCAAAATATAGAATCTGGGACATTTTGAATATGTGCATAGGATCTAATAGGTGAGATATTAATAGATCCTTCCACTAAGTGAGCTCATAAAATATGGATTTCCTTTTCATTCCTTCTAGCATATTAACTACAACTTGTTCTGGTTCTTCAATTGAATCACCCCAATCAAAAAAATCCTCCCAATCTTTCAATTTAGCATCTTCATACTTCTTAATCCAATCACTTGGACCCATAATCATGGGAGGGCCTATATTTTCAACTTTTCCATCAAATTGATTCTTCAGGCGATTTCTAAACTTATGATCTAGTGGTAGAAAAACCCTGTTGTTTGTGTAAATAAATTTATGTAGATCTTTAGAATACCACCCTTGACATTGTTCTGCACATCTTGGACATACAAATATCCCCTCTGTTTGAAGCCCTACAATTCAATAAGTAATGTTAATAACATAAAAAAATAAGTATAAAACTAAGTATGAAAGTTGGGATGAAAATACATTATGAGTGTAAATACGTAAATATTTTATCTTACCAAAACAAACACCAAGTCTTGGGAAATCACGAATAGTCCAACATAGCACACCATACAACATGAAGGACCTATTTGATTGGGGATGTGATATGTCATACATTCTTATGCCTTTCCATAGCAGTTGCATCTCATCAATAAAAGGCGCAAGATAAACATCCATGTTTTTAACTTGATGCTTTCTTGGAACAATGAGAGTCAGCATAAGGTGCTCCTTTCTAACACTCATCCATGGGGGAATATTGTATACTATCAATCCGACTAGCCAAACACTATAATTTGAGCTTAGGAAAGAGAATGGGCACACTCCATCAATTGCAAGACCAAACTTGATACTATTGGGTTCATCTTTGAATTTTCTTGGCCATTTTTCCTCTGTGTTTCATTGCTTTAGAGTCAGCCAAAATTTGCATGAATCCATCTTTACTCCTATTCTTTGCATGCTAGTTCATCAATTGTGCAAGTGACTTGCAACGAAACATTCATTGAAGTCTAGGTATAATTGGCATGTGACGTAAAACCTTCTTTGGAATTGTAGGACCTTGTACATCTGTACAATATCTCTTCTCTTTGCATACATGGCATTCTACCTTGTTTTGATATTCATCTCTATATAAAATGCAATCATTTTTACATGAATGAATTTTCTTATATTCAATCCCCAACTCAACCAACAACAGACGGGCCTCTCTGCAAGTTGATGGCAACACATTCTCTTCAAGGAATATTTTAGTTTTTAGTGCCTTGTAAGATTTCTAGAGATTAAATCAATTGAATGTTTGACTTATGATGAACATGTTTGATATGTCAATCTATACTAGGACTATTTATATACAATATATGGTTTTAAAATCCCCTTAAAGAAATATAAACGAAGTTGATGATTATTTACGAATTATGTACACCAATTGACAATGCAAAGTAAGAAATAGATTTCAACTCACTTTAGTAAGGTAGTGAATCCTTTGTCTAACCAACCAAATAGTGACTTGATTTCTAATAATATTAATGTGCATGCCAGTTTTGAGGTTCTACTTGCACCTAATATGAACATGGGTGTCTTCGTTGCTTGCTTGATGGAGTCTTTTAGGTTGTTATCATCAACATTACGTTGGTGGTAATTACCCTTGCTATCATCATTACTGTCAACCATATGATCATTATTGTCATCATTGTTTCTATCCCCAAAGAAACCTGTAAGCATTTCATTCAATCCTTCTTCATGCACTGCATTTTTCACTATCATGATCATCATCATTAAGGCTAGGTGGCATGCCATCAGTGTATGTGGATCTCATCATCTCTTCAAATTTCTCTGCTGGTAGTATTCTCTTCAATGTTGCTCTTTTCGCCCTGGTATTGTTTAAAGGATGGTTTGGATCATCCCGTCCAAATCTTAATAAGCCAATTAGATCTTGGGTATTAGTATGTGTTTCATCAACATCTTCTACCTATCAACAAACGCAAGCATTATTTAATGTTTAACAACAATTGGATAAATCATAAATGTATCAATTTCAAAGAAATATAATCAAATATGGTTTAAAAAATAAAAATATAAATTGTATGAACATATTTACATCAATTGAATAATGGAACATTATTTTATAGACTACCTTTTTATACAATAATTTAAATAAAACACAATTTTGACAACATAGAACTTATAAAACATTAATCCACACTCATTTATTATTCTTTAGTTTTCTACCCTTAAGAACATCCTTAGGGAGACCTTGTTCTTCCCTTTTCTTTTGTGTAGGAGTGCGTTTTAAGAAGGGGTAATCAATCAATAACTCATCCCCAATTATAAGGTCCATAATAGCCTCAACCATTATGAATCTATCAACCTCTCTTTTCATATCTCCATCTTTATTATTTATAACTTCAACAAATTGACAATTCGGTCTTATAGTAGGGTCCCTTCCCTTACTACTATTTATAAATCCTACAATATTTTTGTGTGTATGCACGTCCATCTATATACATAAGATGACCTCTATTCATTTCTTTTCCACTTTCCAATTGGAGATGATATGTATACATATTCAAATTTAGACCATATGCTAACATGCTAGGCTTATATTCTGCTAGCCTTCTCCATTCACCACTGTAATATGATGGACCATAATATGACATTAATCTCCTAGTGATTTGTTCTGAATTGTTTCTATGTTTAGATCCCACATGTACATTTTGGACAATAAAGAGGCCTAGATTCGCTCCATGAATATTGAAGGGTCATATCATGTAGTTGTATCCCGAAAATTGAAACACCTCATACACTCTAGGCAGTTGTTGATCACTAGGCCAAGCGCAATATAGTCGACGATCAAATGTCTCTTTGTAAATTGATCTCAAACTCAGGGGCAAGTCACCATCTCCATCACATTCATTCTCATAGGGTATGCAGTCCACCTTCCCCTTGTATTTAAGCAAATTATGCATCTTTAAACCGGTTCTTGTTCTGTTACTTGTTTTCATCAATTCCTCATCTTCCGAGATGGTATTTTGGCACATACTTTTGTTAGATGTATCATCTGATAAATGATCATTGCCCTCTAGGCTGGAAGTCGATGATCCAGAAAACTTTAAACCAAGAACTTTATCCTGCAAGTATCCATAAAGAAAAAAAATTAGTTATTTAAATAATATAAAACAATGTTTAAATGAAGTATACATGTTATTTATATCAAATTGTAAAATTCCTTACCACAATTCCTATTGGATTTGAATCAATTGTAGGAGGCATACTACCGACTGAAATCTCATCATTTATGTAATGTCTTTATACAATCGCTTGTTTGAATTGTTTCTTTCCACGACATACAGAACATCCACAAACAATAATTTTCTCAAAGTATTCATCCCATGTACTATAGTCCTGACCAACCTCTTGTTTAGTGCAATCATTTGTTGTGTCTGCAGGATCCATTGTCATATCCTCTTCCACCCACTGTCCTCTACATGATTTAACAGTTTTAGGTCCACTTCCACGTACATATCTTTTTTCTTTTACTAGTTGAACGCTCAGGCTCTACATTTGCTCCAATCTCCATCTAAAATAATCAACAACATGCATTAATTTATGTCAAGATTGGATAATAGATTATAAATTTCAGTAATACTGAGAAAAAAGATGGATGTATCACAAAATGCCATCATATCATTTTTTCCTAAGTTAAGTCAAAATTTGAGTACCTGATGTCCCGCTTCATCCATTGTGTCCTCATTTGATATGACATGATCTGTTGCCATGGCCTCGTCTAGCCCCTATAAAACACACAACATAGTAAATAATGTTTAGTACACCAATTATATCATTTCAATGAATATGCTATCCAACATAGAACCTCACTTTAATTATATATTTTGCATATTGATATCATGTTTTGGCCATCCTAATTTTCAATCTTTTCCCTTGATCATAGAATCACATTTAATCACCATTCCTATGCATTTTCAACCAATAAGTTTGACCTCAGATGCCTCATGGACAAAAAAATGACTTTATCTCCTCTATGTTGTAGCATTTGTGAATTCATAAACACTTTTCTCCTTTGGTTGAGGTTGCACTTTCTCTTCTTACCTCTATTGTATCTGCAAATTCCGTTGTCCTATCTATTTCCACCCACTTTCCTCTCTATGATTTAGTAGTTCTACGCCATCCACATCCTCTCTCTATGGCCTCCTCTGGATCCTGTAATACACAACAATGACAATAGTCACATAACAACTGTGCACCAAGAGAATATTGTTGAAATTATCTTGTTAATACGCTCGCTTTTCATTAAGATGCACTATGAAAAACAAAATAGGACATTGCAACATTTTGCTCTTCACAAAAAGTTTACACACAGAATCTTGACAACTAGAGCTCAAATCTTATTATTACAAGATGACTACAAATTCACATCAAAAAGACATTTATTTACAAGCTAACTACAAATAAAACCTATTACAAATAATTTTAGCTAAACATCCCTTCCATGGTCTCTTGTTATCCTAGATGAAAGAAAACCTATTACTAATAATTTTAGCTGGTTCTCTACCTTACACTTCTTCCACAAATTCATTAAAATAGTACATATTTTCTCTTTTAAAACTAGAGATTGGATTCCTTATTCTTGATTGAAACCTACTTTACATTGTATTGTGTGAGAATATTTATCTTAGATAAGATCCAAAACTTTAATTCTTGATTTTTTATTTTTCATGATTGGTGTTTATCCTCCATAGAGGCCATGGTGAAAGTAGTTGGATTGGTTATGTAGAAATTCCTTCATCAAATAAAAGCCAATAAATATTTACAAATGGTTCAACCCATATAAGACTTAACAATTTACAACTTTTATGAAAAGTTCCATCAAATTATGTTTTTATTATGTAAAATTTCTAGGATGTATCCATTTTTTTCCAAGCTAGTTGGTGGTATGTTGTTGTCACACTAGATTCCAATGTTATAAAACCCTTACTACTTAAACAGTTACCTCAATTCCAAATGTTTGCATGAGGAACATTTTGGTTTGGCACAACTAGGCGCTAAATTAGGTGCACTTTGCACCGCCTTTGGTGCCCCAAAGAGATTACATTTAGGGCTGAAAGTCGGCGCTAAAGTTGGCGTTAACTACGCCGACTATAGTGCTGACTAATGAATCAAAAACAAAAAATTAAAAATTCCCACCTACGTTAAAACATACCACACAACAAAAAAAACACATACCATAAAATATTCCTGCATGGCAGTATCATTGCTTCGCCACGACTATTTTGTTAATGTAATGAAAATGTTTTCTAAATCATTTATCTCTACATTTTTATCATCCATATAGCTAAATGTTTAGGGTTTTCTCTCCAATATAGCTAAATGTTTAGGGTATGTACTCTTGGATCACACAATAACATTCAGAGGAGAAAAGAGTTTCGAGGTCATTGATAAAATTAAGACTCAGATTGTGAATGTGTGCAGCGACATTGTTTCCTGCGCTGATATTTTGGCAACAGTCGCTCGTGATTCTATTGTCCAAGTAAATATTTCTGCACTCCTCTACTTTTGCTTACATTTTTTTCTAATGTTATAGAAAAATTATTCATGCTCTCCTCTATAATGACATTAGAAATTTGTACTTATAATTGGTAGTTGGGAGGTCCATACCTAGCAGTGTGTACTTTGTTTGCCTCCACAGACTAGACGAAAATAATTTTCCCTACGTCGCCTCAAAATGTCAAGCAATAGAGGGAAGGGAGCAGACTCTGACCACAATGAGGTAATTCATTGTCAATTTATAGATTTGTAAATGTTTCCATTGTTTCTTTGATTTTTAGTTTTTAGTTTTTTATTTCTAAATTTAAAAGAAGAAATTTATTTTATATAATAGGGACATGAGACTAACAAAGATAAAGAGGCATTGGCTTCCATATTGGGGGTAGAGGTAGTGAACAAATTGGATGGTGTGGACTTGACAATGCTTGTCAGATACATAGAAAAATAATCTAGTAAAGCCCCTAGAACATTGCAACCAAATCAACCATGTCAAAGGGAATCAATTGATTCCCCAATCAGTCCTGGATCAAGCAAAAGATCTAGGAGGAAATCAATAACAATAAACTCTAAGAATGTGGAATAGGAAGAAGAGACTTCCAATGTCCCAGCCACTCCTAGGACACAGACTTCTTCCACTCCTGGGACATAGACTTCTTCCACCATGCCATGTTTTGCATCTTGCATTGGTAGCTACGATACCAAGATAGAATACGATGTGGTTTCAGGGGAAGTCCGAATGACAGATGCTGGAAAAATGTTTGTGAATAGGTTGAAGGAATCATGCCTTCAATGGTTCAAAGACCATCTACATTTTCCATTCTCAAAGATACCCATGCACCTGCAAAAAGTAGTTATCCATGACATGGAGACTGAATTTGGCATAGGTTGGTCTGTAAAGAAGATAAAGCTATGAATGTCTCAAAACTACAAGAGATTTTGGTGCAACCAAATAAAGAAGATTAAAAAAACTCCCTCTTGAGCTAAGGCTCAAAAAAAGGCCAATTGATGTAAGTGTAAAAGTATGGAAAGAGCTTGTAAAAGCATATGAGAAATCCGATGCATGGAGGAAGTCCAGTGAGGAGAGTATGCAGGTATTTGAATTCGCTCATAAGATTATATCAAAAATTTTAAATGATTTTTAAATTTTATTTGTGCACAGTTAAATTGAATTAGTATATGTTTTAGGACATGGCCTCCAAGGCTAGGCTTGACAAACTTCGTGCCACGCATCACAGTGGCTAGAAAGGTTTACAGACCTTGATCTGTACATTTGTAAGTATATTTAATATGTTAAATGATATTTTTTTATTTCCTAGGAAAAAGTAAATGATTGCATATTAATTAGTTTAACTAGTCCATGTGCCATATTTTGATAGAAGGATAAATATGGCTGGCATCCAACGCAATTTGAAAAGGAAATGTTACAAAGCAAAAAGTGGACCGATTTTGTAATCTGGATGGAGAACGAGGTATCAATAGTTGACTTTCAATAACTTAGTTGTATATTGTTGTGTTAATATGTCAATTTGCATTTCTTGTGTTGAGTTATTTATTGATGTGTAGGATGAGTTCTAAAGTGCTTCTCTGTTGGCCCTAGATACCACTCAATTATCACATTATCTCATGTTGAGGAAAAAAATATTATTTACCTTAAAGGACAGTGGGTGACATTCATGCCTTATTATCATCACATCTTTTAATTAATGACCATGGTCTTTTAATATATCTTAAGTGTCCTCATTTAAGTTATGAGTTGTATCATTTGAGTAACTTAGTCCCAGGTTGATTTGTTTTATCTTCTTTTCTCAAACATGGTATCTCATGGAGTGCTTCCTTGTGATGCAGAGTAGGGGTGGTTTCAAGATTTCAACATCTCACAACAAGATTTGGTGTTTTCTTGCTCATAACCTTCAGCGGATGCAAACTAGGTTTCAATCCCTAATGGGTCATTTATGCTTCAATAGGTAAATGAACACTAGGAGGACTCTAAATGGAATACAGATCCAGAATATGTTCATTCTGGTACAGATCACACGACAGAGGATGATGAGGACGTAGATATAGAAGACACCAAGGCCAATGATGATCATGATCATGATTATGATGATCTTGATGGTGATGATGATGATGAGGCAGTTGCTCGTGGTAGTACTGGTGCTGGAATTGAGGTGAGTGCTATTTATTGTTTTTATGTCTTTCATGGTAGTCATTGTTGTTTTAATAGACACATGCAAGTAAGTTATTCAAGTAAGTTGTTTTAATTTTATTTGAAGGAAAACCCACCAGTATGATTTACTTTAAAGGATTTAACTCTAGAGAGAGACCAATAAATGTAAATCACTTAAAGGGAATTACATCAACTTCTAATAGAAACCAATTAAAAGCATCCACACAATGACAACAAATGTGCCTTGATAAATCTATTGACTTGAATAACTAGAAATAGCCAATATGGAGACAATCAAAGAACTTATGAACTTGAATATTAACAGAAAACTAGAACACCATACATGCCACAAATTTAACCATCCTTGCCCATTATAATATTAAATTATCATAGAAGTGTAATGTCTTGAATCTGAAATATGATTGGATAGATAATATTGGAATATATAAACTCTCTTGCTGAAAGATGATGATTGTCTAGGCCTTGGTTTCCCTTATAAGTATGGGAAAAAATGAGCTTTAGGCCTGAACCAACACAACTATTCATAAATCACATCCTCTTGTAACTAAACATGTTTAATAAAGAGAAATTAAAGGCATAAGCAAGTTAACCAAGATCTGAATCTGTTAGTCATCATAGAGCACCCGTGACCTCAGGCCTAGCAAGGTACTCATCTCCATGTTGCAGTATCTGTTAAGTGTGATGTGCCCCTATCTATTATCACAAAAAAGTGTCAAAATTTTGTCCTTGTTCTCCATGTTGATGCCAGCAAAACTGCTCGTTGCTCCTTCCGCACCTGAACCTGTAGCTTCACATCAATATTTCAAGTATGTCTGCTCCCACTTATCAAATGTAAGGTCATTGGACCATTTGAATTCCTGAATTCATAGTAGATTGGTCTGATGGTCCTTCCATCTTTTATCCAACATAGCTTTAACATCAATTACAAATTTTCCATATCCTGCATCTAGGGCTATGACCTTATCCAAAATCATGTTAAAGCTCAAAGTATCTATATCCTGCTCCTTTTTCAAGAATTCCATAACCACAGACACTATTATTCTGAATTCTGCCTTCCAACTATCAAGGCCTTTAACTAGTTTATTTTCCTCTATCAGAATAGAGGGGATAAATTGATGCGTGAATGTAGAAAAAGATTCAAATCTAGCCTGCATCCTTTTGTCTTCACTGCTAGCATATTAATGCTCTTCAATGATCATAGTCACCATCTGCTCTGTGGGCTTCAATTCAGTAGGAGCATTGGGATTTCTTTGAAGTATCTTGCAAAGCATGACTAAATTGTGCAAGGAACGCTGCCATTTCTTGTACAGTGGCTCCAAAATAGAAAAGTTTGCTTGCAATTATTTAATGGCCTGAGATAACATGGAGTATCAATCATGCAGATCCCCAAGTTTATCCACAACCAACTTTATCCTATATTTTAGAATTTTCTCAAAGCCTTCGAGGACCTTGATCCTTGCCTCATTTTTTATTTCCTCATTTTGCTTCTTCAGGTCCTCAACTTCTTTTTCAAATTTTGTTCTCAAAGCATTAAAAACTCTTGCATTGTCACTATGACATCACTAGTTGTTGGTGATACAGAAGGTTGATATGGAACTATTGGCAGACTCTGAGAAGAACCCACATCTTACAGTTGCTTTTTCAATTACCTATTTTCAATGAACAACCTATTCACTTCATCATTCATGTCTTGTTGTGTTTTCTCATAATCCTACAAATTTTTTTCCAACTTTTTTACAACTGAATGGGTGAACATGACAGAATGGACTGTAAGAGTAGAGGCCTCAGTTCCTGAAGTATCTCATAAGGTTTTCACCACAACAAATCCCCTCATTTCTTGAACAACATCTAGCAACCTCGGTTTACTAGTGTTCTTCTATTTTGTCCATATGACAAGAGTCTCTGTCTTTGGGTTGTGTAACGTCAGAAAATGTCCCCTTGGGGGCTTTTCACTCATAAGGTTTAGCTCCTGGGTCCTTAGAGTGCATTTAGGACATTTTAGTTCATATTTTAGCATCTCGAAGGAATGAGACCTAAGTCCCATGACAAATAGGACCTAGGTGGACCCCTTGAGCTGTACCTTGCCTAAAATAGGGGGGGAGAACTTGGAGGCCTGCACCCTAGTCCTACCTTATTTTGGGACAACCCCAATTTTTAGGTATCGATTTATGACCGTTAGGTGGTTATTTTACTGACACGGTAAAGTTTGATTTTTAAAATCTTGGCAGGAATGCTTGTAGGTGCATATATAAGCATGTGTAGGTATTCATTTGTAAACTAGATTTCAATTAGATGATCATTGTGAACTCTAGGCATTCTCAAGGTGATTCAAGGCTTTCTATTGTGTTGCAAGAGCAGACTTATATGTTTTGTGTGTTGATATTTGTAGATTTGAGCATCAATTTCCTCATGGAATGAAGAGCATCTTCCTCCATGAAAGATTCACTACAAGGTGACATATCATTGTGTTTTTATCATTGATTCCTTTGGTTTTTGGCCTCTGCCTCACAAGGGCACGCCCTATTTATCTGACAATGGTGTTCGAAGACTTAAGTGTCCTCTAGGGTTTAACTAAGGCAAACCTCTAAACACCACAACCCCAAAACCAAGTCTTGTGATTGTAGGTTACAGGTGTCACATCCGCGAAAAGTGGAGTTACAGGAAGGTTGGGAAGACATCAGGGATTCAGGATCTGAAGAAAAGTCAAACAAAGGAGTACTTCCAAGACTAGGGCTCTTGCTCCAGTGTCCTCCACAGATAGATTCTAGAAAATAGAAGTTACAGGGTTGATTAGTGTCTGAAGGAGGTCCAGATTCCCTGAAAAAGTAGGTACCTTGGACTTGGGTGCCCACTCCAGTGTCCCCAACTGTTCCACTTCAGAACCTTGAAAATAGGTATTCTGTATTTTGGTATTTTACTCCCGTCTATAAGAGCCTTTTCCGTCTTTCGTCAATTTGTTGTCGTAATTGCATAATTAGGGTTTTAATGGTTAATTAGACATAAGAGAAGGAAAATTAATAATTAAATTCCCTAATCCAAGTTTCCCTACATCTACAAGTGACCTAGGGTATGATATTGCTTGCCATTCGACCCTAGATCCTTCAATGTATAGTGGAGAGGCAGATTTAAACACCTAAACAACAAAAGATTAACAAATCCAATTTTCCACTAAACATTTTGGTGAACCCATGTCTTTGAACTTAAATTGCAACTTTCTAATTGTTTATCTACAGATTTGGTGTGATTTCATTCATTCATTTGGTCATTTAATTTATTGCATTGAGAAAATTTCAAAAAAATTGAAAAATTGGAAAAATACAAAAAAATTGCATTGTTGGGCTTACTAAATTGTGTCAATTCTTCCTAAATTTTCCTAATCAGATATGATATAAACTATAGAAAAATAAAAAAAATCAAAATCTTTCTTTCCATTTTCATCATTTAATTGCTAGGGTTTTGTGGAAATTTTGACAATTTTTAGATAACCTAGTAATTCCAAAATCTCGGGTTTGTAGGCAAAATCATTTATCAGATTTTTCTATTGATTTAGAGGCTCATTCAAATTTTAATTTGGCTTTAGTCTTGCATCTTAGTGTGAATTTGCATTTAAATTTAAATTATTTGCATTTTTGCATTAAAAATTTCAACAAAAACTAGCAATTTTGGTGCAAATTCATTAAATTTACATGGGAATTTTGCATGATTAATATTGAAAATCAATTTCAGATCTAAGAATATGTAATTTCCATTAAAAATCAGACTTCAAACAATTCACATAGCATTTTGTTTCAAAACTTCAAACCTAAGGCTTCAAAAATGACAATTTTCACTAAAATTGGCCTTATCGACTCTCCAAACATGCACCACAAGAGTGTTGTGAAAATATTTTCACATTAATTTTATGTTATAAGGGTAATCATTTTCTTCCCCTCATAAAAATATTCACAACACCCTTTTAATGGGCTCTTGTAGTGAAAATTTGATGAAAAACTACACATTTTGGCTATTTTGGCCCTAGGGTTTGACCTAGTTTGCACTCCAAGCATGTTGTGATCAATTTTATGGATTGAGGTGACTGATATTATTGATATGATTCACTTTACCTCCTAAAATTTCTTACAACACCTCTTTTGCTAGGTCTTGGAGTTGAAACCTATTTTTGCTATATTTTCACTAGAGTTTGACCTTAAATTGCACTAAAATCATGTTGTGTTGGGTATTTTGGCAAAAAAGTAGCTGTTATCACTGATAGTATTTTTTTTCCATCAACATTTCCCTCACAACACCCTTTATTATGCTCTTTTGCATTGAATTTTGGTGAAAAAGTGCTCATTTTGACATATTTTCACTATATTTTGACTTGGCATTATCTTGGATAGCATCAAGAGGGTGTTGAGAGTGATTATATTTCTATTTTGGACTGGTATCAGACATATAACTTGCTTCCCTTGACTGAAATCCTCATAGCATCCTTTGTGTCATTCATTGGCTTCGAAAAAGTATAAAAAAATCAAGCATTTTGGCCGTCAATCATATCCTTCTCCTAGGATTTGTTCTCTTAGTTTGCACAGTGTGTGTTGTATGCTTTTGTACAAAATTTATGACACGCTATCCTATAAACAATATCCCTTTGAGAAGAAGAAAAAGATTAATGGGATCTAGTGCTCTTGAAGAAGTTGGTACTTTGGACACCTTCTTTACAAAGGGAGAGAATCAAATTGGGCAACATATTTGTTACATCCCTCCTTTTGAAAACAATGATGCTATTTACTTTCTTACAAATTTCAGTAAATTACTATGTTGTGAACAACATGAAAACTGAAAATTTATCTTACAAAGTTATTATATGAAATTGCGGAATCTATTGATTACGATCAAGGTGATATGTAGACTAAAAGTCTTTATATTAAATGCAATGATGTTTGAATATATTATATTTGGATCATAGATGCTTTGACCACAAAATTGTATGCAAGTCTGTCGATGCAGGAACAAGTGGACCGTGTTCGACGGAAGAGAAAGTATCTTCGAGAGAGAGTATAGACTCTGGAAACTAACAAAAGGTGTTTGTCACTGAGATCACCAAACAGATAGATAAACCTGGGAACCAACAAGTAAGTCTTGTTTGTCGGTTTGGGGTAGTTAATTTGATGTCGACGCCAAAGGATAAATTAAACATCGTAGTCGAAAGTCGTCTTGTAGAATCTTGGAGTCGTCTATGGCGTCGTAAGTTCCTAATAACAAGTCGACGTATTTGAGATGTTTGATATTTACGTCTATAAGTATTTATTGAGTCATCTTGTGGCGAAATTGCAAATCTTGTCTCGAAGTCGAAATTGCGAGAAATCGACCTTAAGCGTCTAACGTTGTGAGAATTCATTTGTGATACGATCAATCCGTCGTGATTGTCATAAATCGCGTCGAATTTATGTTGCGAATATTTTCTTTTCGCGCAAATCGACGAATGTCGATTTGAAGCCACAGTGTGAGGTAATTTATTTTAGTCGTCGTGTAGCGTGAGTCTTTCCTTCTAGTTTAGACCATGATTTGTTGTCAATTTAACCTTGAAGATCTCTTAATAAGTAGGTTTTTGTCTCCTTTTCATTTTTGATCAACACGATGCTTTAGTCATTGCCTAATCACTGCCATGCCGAACTTAAACTCCGTAATACATCTTGTAGTTGTTTTGGATTAATTTTGACGCCTTGGTTATCGAGTGAAGGCGGAATTGTTGTGTCTTCTAGCGGACCACGTCGCCAAAGGAGCCACCACCTTTTGTATGGTCATGTTACGTGAGAAGTCGGGTTCAAGTTTAGTTATGTCAACCCATGTGTATAGATTTACGTCAACCAAAAATTCTTTGGTGGGATTCTTTTAACCAAGACATGAGAGGTCAGCTCGCAAATTGGAGAGGGTGTAACCATTATTAATGCCGATCTCCCATCACCTTGGAGTGTGGAGAAGCATCGGAGGTCGTGGGTTCGATTACCTCAGACGGCGTTTATTCTCAATGAACTTTGTTTTGAAAGTGCTAATTAATGATAGTATATGTTTGAAAAAGTCGGTTGAAATTGGTTAACTTCTTTAGTGAAGAAACTGCATTGAACTAAAAAAAAAAGGAAGAATCTGCGGAGAGAGAAAACGTTTCCTATATCTCTGCGCAGCATGGGAAGTGGTTGTAACTTCCTTCGTGGGCAGTGAGGATAGCGTGCGGTAGTTGTTGAAGAGAGTTATCTTCGCCGGATAGAGGAAGTAGGGAAGCCGCCGTTGAGGGTGAAACGGAGGTTTGTTGTGAAGTAAGGAACGCAGGAGAGATATTCTCTGTGTACCGTCGACGGGATGAGGAAGTTGGTTGCAACAGTTAAGTTAGTGCTTGTGAGAAGCCATCGCGGAAGTTGGTGGAAGGGATCTACCTCAACGTAGGAGGGAATCTAGGAGTCGAGGGTAGTTAGCAAGGGGGCTGCAAAGTTATGGAAAAAGTTGTTCTTTTGGAAAAGGCGGTAAGAGTTGAGAAGGAAGCGATGAGTGAGGACAGAGAACTGAGCGATGGGTAAGAGTGGAGAACTGTGCTGTGAGTAAGGGTTTAGAACTATGCTATGAGGAGAACGAAAAGACAGTAAGAGTTAGAACTATGCTGTGAGGAGAACGAAAAGACAGTAAGAGTTAGAACTATGCTGTGAGGAGAACGAAAAGACAGTAAGAGTTTAGACTATGTAGTGAGGAGCGAAAAGGAGTAAGAGTTTAGATTGTGTAGTGAGGATCAAAAAGGCAGTAAGGTCTTAGAACTGTGCAGTGAAGTAGCGAGAGGCAGAAAGCCCTCGGTGTGAAAGAGCATTCCAGCAACCTCCATTTTTAATAACAGGTTCTTTTTCTTAACCATTTGTCTCAGTTTTAAACAGTAAGGAAGAGAGTCTCATGGTTATGGAAGATTATTACGTTTAAATATGAGTAGAATAGAATGATAACGTAAGTTTACTACGATTTCAGTGTGCGGTTAATTCCTTGAAATAGCTTTATTGCTGTGTAGGACAAGTGATAAACTCAGAAACTAATGTATGCTGTCACATTACTATGTTTTAAGATTAGAAAACTCTAAAAAAGAAGTGTTACTGCCTTCTAGGAATTGTAAACTCAGAAATTGTAGTTTTTCTCGTCATAAATGACGATGTATAGCAAAAGAACACTACTTTCTAAGGTATATGCATTTAGGAATGAACTTATCTTGGTGCAAGACTTAATTTACCTTCAGTGAACGATAAACAGTGACGTAAGATAGAAGAGTTGCCTTTAGGTCTGTGTTATGAACATAAAACTGCCTTGGAGGTTTTGAACGATGCTCCACGTGCATGCTATGCAGGAGTCAAACCGTAGTTAGTAAGCATGTTCGACGTATAGCTAGAAAATGCATTTGTAAATAGCCGATGTCTTATCCGTTTAATATCTTTATCTACATTTGAAAGATTCCCAAACCTTTTAGATTTATTTACGACTCTCAGCTATTTAAATCTTGTGAAACTAATGACTCGGAAAGAGGGTAGGAAGATAAAAGTGTTGGTAATGTTTAGGAAACTGTCTTGGATTCCAAAATGATCAATTTGAGTTGAAAACCTACATGTGAGTCGAGATTGCGTTGCATGCGACGATGTTAGGATCGCTTAACCTTGTAGACCATTTGAGTCTAGAACCCTTGAATATTGGGATAACAGAAAATGAATTAGATACTTGTGTATGTTGTGTTAACATGAGAACCAAGTAAACAGATTTGAAACCACTTAGGAGTGGACGTGTCTAAATAATGATTTTACAGGATAATGGGATTATGAAAGTCTGAACTCGGGATTAAAATAATATTGCGCAATGCGCTATTATAGGAGGATATCCTAAGCCTTGAGGTCATCAAGGTCGGCAAAATAAGTTCAAACTATACAAATAGGAAACTGTAGGATTTCGACTAGTTCAAGTCGAGTAGGGTGGGTGAACCAAGTTCATGCGTTTTTAAAACGCTAATTAAATACAAATCCTTTGGCCAAGGTGGTGTACTATCCTCAAGTGCATCGAACGTTCACCATAACTGGATGGCATTTCTTGTGGAGGGTCGTGCATGACTAGAGGGTATCTAGGGATCTGCACGATAACAAGACACGTAGGTTACAACACCAGAGCTCAGATGGCAAACACCGAAGGTTATCCTAAGTCTATCCTCTTGAGTAGGGTAGGGCCACTTCTGGTTAGGAAGGAGTGCGGGAGACCGACGGTCTGTGGTTGGAGGTTAAGCTCCTTGAAGATACTTTCTCTTCCAAATACTGAGGAATTGCCGAGTCTTGAACATGAAGGGTTGACAATCGAGATGCATGATAATGGTATGTTTCCGATATTTGTTATTTCATGAAAATTTCATTTGTTAAGAAAACAAATTGTATTATGAATATCATTTCTTTCAGTCTTTATGAGAATGCAATCATTTTTATGATAAATTGAAAAATGTTGTAATGGATTATAGATGAGAAACTTTTGTATTTGACTACCTTGTTTAAAAAAAAAAAAAATTACCATCGTGAAAAATTAGTTACTTCTTGTCATTTTGGTTTTGGTTGTTACATATGGTATCAGAGCTAGCCAGGTTCAACACTAGGGCTGATGAGTCCACTAACCTGATTAGGAAATCATCATTATGCGGGTAGCTAATGATTTGGTTTATTGTGCCAGGATGGCATACACCAAGAGAACTGCAAGAAAATCCTTCGCGGGTAAGAAGCGTTATCTGCAAGCAAAGCAGAAACGACTTGCGATGGTCAAGACCATAGAGAAAACCCATGACGAGAATGACATTTGGCTTGATGATGTGGAAACATTAGCCAATGCAATGTCACGACTTAAGCGAGTGAGGAGAGAACTCCTAGAGGGAGCAGAGATGGCGGTTCGAACCATGATCAACTGTTGCTCCTGGATTGTAACTGATAGTGTACCTGTTAGTGCACCTGTTAGTGTATCTGAGATTGTACCTAGCACTATACCCATGATCACTAGAGATCCTCGTGTAGCGCCTAGAGCTGAGATTATTGAGATATCTTCTGATAGTGAGTTTGAGGGGTATACACCTCGTGATTATGTGTCGGACAATGAATCCGAAGGATACACTCGACTAGATAACATTATGTAGAAACATGAGATTTGTCTATCTCTAATGATGTTGAAACAATTTTGCAAAATAAATAAAGACAAAAATTTTGGTTTGAGAGCAATTATGAATATGATCAAATGCTGTGTTCTTTTGATGGTGTTTAATTTTATAAGCGTAAAACTGATTAGTATATGTTTAAACAGGTGTGAAACTAATCTAGCATGGACCAATCAGGGTTTAACGAGGGGGAGGATCGGGAAGGTCGTAACTCTCGGGAAAATTCCACTGACAAGTTGGATAGGATCCTCAACATGCTCATTGAAACCAAGGAAAGATTGAATAAACTAGAGAGGAAAATAGATGAAACTGGTAACACAGAGGATGGAAACGAGAACTCACACTTCACAAGCAAGAGTAAACATTGGGAAAATGGCACGTCAAGTGAACATCATGATGACAGTGAAGCCCAAAGAAGAACCAAGGATAAACTTGCTTTAGAGTTATCAAAGGATATAAAGAAGGTTAATCCTCCAAAGTTCGATGGAACAAAAACTGGAGATGCAGCTGAAGCATGGTTGACGGAGATGGAGAAATATTTTGAGTTCAGAAACTACTCTGAGGTTACTAAAGCCGTGTGGGGAGCCTATCAGCTGTCTGGGGAAGCATCCACTTGGTGGATGAATAAGAAAATGGAGTTGGAACTAAGTCCCTTGAAGGTGACATGGGACGAGTTCGTGGAACTATTCCGTAAACAGTGGTTACCACAGTTGTATTTTGATCAAAAGTTAACGGACTTCCAGAACCTCAGGCAAGGTGAATTATCTGTGATTGAGTATGCAGAAAAATTCACTAGGTTACTGAAGTATGTTCCCCAATACCAAAAGGACGAAAGGTTCCGAATCAGAAAGTTCATCATGGGACTCAACCCACAGATCGGTGGTGAAGTGGAGGTGCATGGTCCAAGCACAATGGATCAAGTTTATGAAAAGGCAATAAAACAGGAGCAGAAGATTAAGTCTATCTCCGCTTACCGTGATAAGAAACGCAAGAAGTTTGACAAGAACTACAATGATCAGTCTTTTAAAAGGAAAAACAATAAGGGATTTGGAAATAGGAGGTTTGATAGGGGAAATCGAAAGAATCAAGGAGGATTTGGTAATGACCGCAGGGGTGAAGATTTTAAGAGGAATGCAAATTTTAAGAAGAATGGTGATTCTGCAAGTAGGCCATTTGAGAAGTGAGGACCTATAGGAGGATGTTTCTCTTGTGGAGGAGATCATTATGCCAACTGTTGCCCCAACAAGAAGCCGAATGGGAGGCCCAGGAACACGGAGCTTCCTTCACAACAGGAAGCCTTTCAGCAAAGGATTCATGCCGCTCTAGATAATCGGCAAGTAGAGTATCAGATCACTCCTATTGAGATGACATGTACCTTATTTGGAGTTCCTGTTTCTATTTTATTTGATACGGGTGCAACAGAAAATTTTGTGTCACCTAGAGTTCTAAGTAAATTTTCTAGAAAAGCTGGCTTTATGTCAAAACCTTGGACAGTAGAGTATGCCAATAATTCAAAGGCTTAGGTAGAGCAATGTTTGTTCGAAGCTAGGATTGATGTTTCTAACTTCACCACTGAGGCAAACTTGTACGTAGCGCCTTTAGGGTCCTACGATGTCATCCTAGGAATGAACTGGTTGTGGAAACATCGAGCCAAAGTAGATTGTTTTCATAAAACCATTGAGTGTCTGGATGAGACGGGCAAAATTGTAAATCTTCAAGGAATTCAGCGGGAAATTAAGGTTAGATCCATTTCTTCAAAACAACTAAAGCGGGCTAGACAAAAGGGGTGTCAACTTTTTGCAGTTAAGATGGACCTAGTAGAGGAAACCCCGGAGAAGCAATCTTTTGAGGAAAGATATCCATTTCTGTGCAATTTCAGAGACGTATTTCTCAAGGAGTTACCTGGCTTGCCTCCGAAGAGAACATTTGACTTTGGTATAGATATTAAACCAGGATCGGAGCCAATTTCTAAAGCTCCGTATCGTATGACTACCACGGAGCTTATGGAATTAAAAGCTCAGTTGCAGGAGCTTTTGTCTAAGAATTTGATTAGGCCAAGTGTATCACTGTGGGGAGCTCCGGTTATCTTTGTCAAAAAGAAAGATGGAACTCTTAGGCTGTGCATAGACTATAGGATGCTTAATAAGGCAACTATAAAGAACAAGTATCCTTTGCCACGAATTGATGATCTATTTGACCAAATGCGTGGCGCATCGGTCTTTTCTAAGATAGATCTGAGATCTGGATACCATCAGTTAAGGTTAAAAGAGGAAGACATCCCCAAAACAGCTTTTAGAACGAGGTATGGTCATTATGAGTTCACGGTGTTACCATTTGGATTGACCAACACACCTGCTGCTTTCATGAATCTCATGAATAGTGTATTCAGAGATTGTCTCGATAAGTTTGTACTAGTCTTCATTGACGATATTCTGATCTATTCCAAGGATGAAGAGGAGCATGCACGACATCTTCAAATAGTGTTGCAACGATTAAGAGAGCATAAGCTGTATGCGAAACTCTCCAAGTGCACTTTCTTTCAGAAGGAGGTACAGTATTTAGGGCACATTATATCAGCCGATGGGATATCAGTTGATCCGGCCAAAATAAAAGCTATTATGGAATGGCCTGAACCTACCAATGTGTCAGAGGTATGAAGTTTCATGGGATTGGCAGGGTATTACAGGAAATTTGTGCTGAACTTCTCGAGCATTGCTAGTCCTATCACCTCATTACAGAGAAAAGGAAAAAGGTTTGTTTGGACGGTTGAATGTAAAAAGGCATTTGACTTGTTAAAAGAAAAATTAACAACCGCTCCAATTTTGAAAGTTCCTGATCCAGAGGGTGAGTTTGAGGTTGTCACTGATGCCTCGGGTGAAGGATTGGGAGGTGTGCTTATGCAAGATGGCAGGGTGGTAGCCTATGAGTCAAGGAAGCTGAAAAATTATGAGCAGAACTACGCTCCTCATGACCTAGAGATGGCAGCAGTGGTTCATGCCCTTCAGATGTGGCGACATTACTTGTTGGGAAGGACTTTTATTTTAAAATCTGATCACCAAAGCCTTCGCTACATATTCACACAACCTAATCTCAATGCAAGGCAAAGGAGATGGCTGGAACTCATATCAGATTATGACTTTGAAATTTCTTATATCAAGGGCAAGGAGAACCAAGTAGCGGATGCCTTAAGTAGAAGAAGGCACATAGCCTCTATAATCTCCATACATGCTAACTTTAAAGATTTAGTATTGCAAAACTTATCTGGGGATGAGTATTATGAACAAGTGAAACAGGCTCTGCACCTAAACCCTAAGGACCCAAGATATGACAGATTCAGTTTTGAATCCGATAGATTGCTGAGATTCAAGGGAAGAATTTATGTCCCTGATTCAGAGGAACTTAGAAACCTTGTGTGGAAGGAAGTTCACTGTGCTCCCTACTCTGGGCACCCTGGTGTAACAAAACTGTTAGCTGATGTCAAGCAGTTATATTTCTGGAAAGGAATGAAAAGTGATGCTGCAAGGTTTGTAGCTAGTTGTTTGGAGTGTCAGAGAGTGAAGGCAGAACACCAACATCCTGCTAGGTTGTTGTACCCACATGAGATTCCAGAATGGAAATGGCAAGTTATTAGTATGGATTTTGTCCAGGGGTTGCCAATGTCTAAGAATAGGCATGACGCAATATTGGTTGTTGTGGATAAACTAACCAAGGTTGCACATTTCATACCGAGAAACTTGACAGATGGAGCACATCTTTTGGCTCGAAAATTTGTGCAAGAGATTTTCAGATTGCATGGGGTACCTGAAAAGATTATATCTGATAGAGATGCTCGGATAACTTCACGGTTTTGGCAAACCTTATTTTCTGCATTAGGGACTAAACTGAATGTAAGTACTGCTTATCATCCCGAAACTGATGGTCAGACAGAAAGAGTGAACCAGGTATTAGAAGACCTTTTGAGAATGTATTGCATGGATTAGCAATACAGATGGGAGGAATATCTACCTCTTGTCGAATTTGCTTATAACAACTCCTATCATTCTGCCATTAAGATGGCGCCATTTGAAGCATTATATGGAAGGAAATGTAGAACTCCTATAAGCTGGGATAAGCTGGAAGATAGGATAAGCATTGGACCTGAAATGCTTGCTGATATGGAAGAAAAAGTTAAAGTGATTAGGAAGAGGTTGGCAGAAGCCAATGACAGGCAAAAGAGTTATGCTGATCGCAAGCGAGTGCCTAGACACTTCTCTGTTGGCGAGAAGGTGCTTTTGCAGGTGAAACCCCAAAAGAGTTCTATTAAGTTTGGTAAATCTTTGAAATTGGCTCCTCGTTATGTCAGACCTTTCGAAGTTCTTGAAATCATTAATCCGGTTGCCTACAAAGTTGCTCTACCTCCAGCCTTGTCTAAGATGCATAATGTTTTTCATGTTTCATATTTAAAGAAATATTTTGTAGGTAATAACCACATCCTTAACTAGAATTCCTTACAGATGCAAGAACCCGGGGTGGTTGTGATCGAGCCACTCAAGGTGCTCGAAATGCGTAAACTTCGTTTACGTAATCGAGAAGTTTTGCAATGCAAAATACAGTGGGACCAATATGGTGAGGATAGCGCCACTTGGGAAGACTACAAAGATATTTATCAAAGATTTCCAAAACTATTTAAAGACATTAATGTTGCTTTATAGAAAGTTTGTTTTAAGTTTAATTTTTGCTTGATAAACTTAATCATCGGGGACGATGATTTTTAAAGGGGAAGGATATGTTACATCCCTCCTTTTGAAAACAATGATGCTATTTACTTTCTTACAAATTTCAGTAAATTACTATGTTGTGAATGACATGACAACTGAAAATTTATCTTACAAAGTTATTATATGAAATTGCGGAATCTATTGATTACGATCAAGGTGATATGTAGACTAAAAGTCTTTATATTAAATGCAATGATGTTTGAATATATTATATTTGGATCATAGATGCTTTGACCACAAAATTGTATGCGAGTCTGTCGATGCAGGAACAGGTGGACCGTGTTCGACGGAAGAGAAAGTATCTTCGAGAGAGTATAGACTCTGGAAACTAACCAAAGGTGTTTGTCACTGAGATCACCAAACAGATAGATAAACCTGGGAACCAACAAGTAAGTCTTGTTTGTCAGTTTGGGGTAGTTAATTTGATGTCGACGCCAAAGGATAAAGTAAACATCCTAGTCGAAAGTCATCTTGTAGAATCTTGGAGTCGTCTATGGCGTCGTAAGTTCCTAATAACAAGTCGACGTATTTGAGATGTTTGATATTTACGTCTATAAGTATTTATTGAGTCATCTTGTGACAAAATTGCAAATCTTGTCTCGAAGTCGAAATTGCGAGAAATCGACCTTAAGCGTCTAACGTTGTGAGAATTCGTTTGCAATACGATCAATCCGTCGTGATTGTCGTAAATCGCGTTGAATTTATGTTGTGAATATTTTCTTTTCGCGCAAATCGACGAATGTCGATTTGAAGCCATAGTGTGAGGTAATTTATTTTAGTCGTCGTGTAGCGTGAGTCTTTCCTTCTAGTTTAGACCATGATTTGTTGTCAATTTAACCTTGAAGATCTCTTAATAAGTAGGTTTTTGTCTCCTTTTCATTTTCGATCAACACGATGCTTTAGTCATTGCCTAATCACCGCCATGCCGAACTTAAACTCCATAATACATCTTGTAGTGGTTTTAGATTGATTTTGATGCCTTGGTTATCGAGTGAAGGCGGAATTGTTGTGTCTTCTAGCGGACCACGTCGCCAAAGGAGCCACCACCTTTTGTATGGTCATGTTACATGAGAAGTCGGGTTCAAGTTTAGTTATGTCAACCCATGTGTATAGATTTACGTCAACCAAAAATTCTTTGGTGGGATTCTTTTAACCAAGACGTGAGAGGTCAGCTCACGAATTGGAGAGGGTGTAACCATTATTAATGCCGATCTCCCATCACCTTGGAGTGTGGAGAAGCATCGGAGGTCGTGGGTTCGATTACCTCAGACGGCGTTTATTCTCAATGAACTTTGTTTTGAAAGTGCTAATTAATGATAGTATACGTTTGAAAAAGTCGGTTGAAATTGGTTAACTTCTTTAGTGAAGAAACTGCATTGAACTAAAAAAAAAAGGAAGAATCTGCGGAGAGAGAAAATGTTTCCTATATCTCTGCGCAGCATGGGAAGTGGTTGTAACTTCCTTCGTGGGCAGTGAGGACAGCGTGGATCGGTAGTTGTTGAAGAGAGTTATCTTCACCGGATAGAGGAAGTAGGGAAGCCGCCGTTGAGGGTGAAACGAAGGTTTGTTGTGAAGTAAGGAACGCAGGAGAGATATTCTCTGTGTACCATCAATGGGATGAGGAAGTCAGTTGCAACAGTTAAGTTAGTGCTTGTGAGAAGCCGTCGCAGAAGTTGGTGGAAGGGATCTACCTCAACGTAGGAGGGAATCTAGGAGTCGAGGGTAGTTAGCAAGGGGGCTGCGAAGTTATTGAAAAAGTCATTCTTTTGGAAAAGGCGGTAAGAGTTGAGAAGGAAGCGATGAGTGAGGACAGAGAACTGTGCGATGGGTAAGAGTGGAGAACTGTGCTGTGAGTAAGGGTTTAGAACTATGCTGTGAGGAGAACGAAAAGACAGTAAGAGTTAGAACTATGCTGTGAGGAGAACAAAAAGACAGTAAGAGTTAGAACTATGCTGTGAGAAGAACGAAAAGACAGTAAGAGTTTAGACTATGTAGTGAGGAGCGAAAAGGAGTAAGAGTTTAGATTGTGTAGTGAGGAGCAAAAAGGCAGTAAGGTCTTAGAACTGTGCAGTGAAGTAGCGAGAGGCAGAAAGCCCTCGGTGTGAAAGAGCATTCCAGCAACCTCCATTTTTAATAACAGGTTCTTTTTCTTAACCATTTGTCTCAGTTTTAAACAGTAAGGAAGAGAGTCTCATGGTTATGGAAGATTATTACGTTTAAATATGAGTAGAATAGAATGATAACGTAAGTTTACTACGATTTCAGTGTGCGGTTAATTCCTTGAAATAGCTTTATTGCTGTGTAGGACAAGTGATAAACTCAGAAACTAATGTATGCTGTCACATTACTGTGTTTTAAGATTAGAAAACTCTGAAAAAGAAGTGTTACTGCCTTCTAGGAATTGTAAACTCAGAAATTGTAGTTTTTCTCGTCATAAATGACGATGTATAGCAAAAGAACGCTGCTCTCTAAGGTATATGCATTTAGGAATGAACTTATCTTGGTGCAAGACTTAATTTACCTTCAGTGAACGATAAACAGTGACGTAAGATAGAAGAGTTGCCTTTAGGTCTGTGTTATGAACATAAAACTGCCTTGGAGGTTTTGAACGATGCTCCACGTGCATGCAATGTAGGAGTCAAACCGTAGTTAGTAAGCATGTTCGACGTATAGCCAGAAAATGCATTTGTAAACAGCCAATGTCTTATCCGTTTAATATCTTTATCTACATTTGAAAGATTCCCAAACCTTTTAGATTTATTTACGACTCTCAGCTATTTAAATCTTGTGAAACTAATGACTCGGAAAGAGGGTAGGAAGATAAAAGTGTTGGTAATGTTTAGGAAACCGTCTTGGATTCCAAAATGATCAATTTGAGTTGAAAACCTACATGTGAGTCGAGATTGCGTTGCATGCGACGATGTTAGGATCGCTTAACCTTGTAGACCATTTGAGTCTAGAACCCTCGAATATTGGGATAACGGAAAATGAATTAGATACTTGTGTATGTTGTGTTAACATGAGAACCAAGTAAACAGATTTGAAACCACTTAGGAGTGGATGTGTCTAAATAATGATTTTACAGGATAATGGGATTATGAAAGTCTGAACTCGGGATTAAAATAATATTGCGCAATGCGCTATTATAGGAGGATATCCTAAGCCTTGAGGTCATCAAGGTCGGCAAAATAAGTTCAAACTATACAAATAGGAAACTGTAGGATTTCGACTAGTTCAAGTCGAGTAGGGTGGGTGAACCAAGTTCATGCATTTTTAAAACGCTAATTAAATACAAATCCTTTGGCCAAGGTGGTGTACTATCCTCAATTGCATCGAACGTTCACCATAACTGGATGGCATTTCTTGTGGAGGGTCGTGCATGACTAGAGGGTATCTAGGGATCTGCACGATAACAAGACACGTAGGTTACAACACCAGAGCTCAGATGGCAAACACTGAAGGTTATCCTAAGTCTATCCTCTTGAGTAGGGTAGGGCCACTTCCAGTTAGGAAGGAGTGCGGGAGACCGACGGTCTGTGGTTGGAGGTTAAGCTCCTTGAAGATACTTTCTCTTCCAAATACTGAGGAATTGTCGAGTCTTGAACATGAAGGGTTGACAATCGAGATGCATGATAATGGTATGTTTCCGATATTTGTTATTTCATGAAAATTTCATTTTTTAAGAAAACAAAGTGTATTATGAATATCATTTCTTTCAGTCTTTATGAGAATGCAATCATTTTTATGATAAATTGAAAAATGTTGTAATGGATTATAGATGAGAAACTTTTGTATTTGACTACCTTGTTTAAAAAAAAAAAAATTACCATCGTGAAAAATTAGTTACTTCTTGTCATTTTGGTTTTGGTTGTTACAATATTATACATCCTCCAACCTCAATGGAAGAACAAAATTTTCATTATTTTGATAATACTATTGAGGCAATAGGATATGAATCTGATGAGAAAATAGAGAAGTTGGATAAAGACCTAGCTGAATTTCAATCATTCATGGAAAATGAGAGAATAGCTGAAGAAGTCGTTCCTACAATTCATAATATAAGAGAATTGATAAAATAAGGACAAGATGGTGTTAATGCACTTTGTGGTCTAGCACATATTGTAGAAACCAATATCATGCCGGTGAATGAATGTGCACAAATGATAAATAGCACTTTATCGCCATCTCATACTCAATTTTTGACACATATACTGACTACGGGAATATCAACGTTTACATCAACAATCTTAACAACTAATGTGAACGTTTGTAGTAATGCTACCATTGGTATTGGAGTATCTAATGGCACTAATTACAAAGATGTGGGATTTAATTATCAGAATTTGATTCCTAAAGGGACATCTTCTATGAATAATTGTTCTCAACCTCCTATCTATTCCACTCATTTCTAACTACCTATTACATACTCGCAACCATTTTCCACCTATCATTATGGCCAACCACCATTATCTCAGCCTCCACATATTGTATCTCAAGCTCAATCACCTCCCCACCTTGGTTCTAATTCCTCACAACAAACTGCATCTCCCAATGATGCCATCCTAAACCAACTTTTATAGGGCATGACTGCTTTGCAACAAAAGGTAACAAATTTGACAAATTCCTTGCAGCCTAGTCTACCAACATATCATGTCCGTAATCTGTTATCTTATGCAATTTTGAGAACATCTATGCCTGAGAGGTTTGAGACTCCTCGCTTTGAAAAATATGGTGGAAAAGGTGATCCTAATATTCATGTGGCAGCATTCACAGCTATGTGTAGTGATTTTTATTTTGAAGAGGATTTGTTAGCAAAACTTTTCCCATGATCTCTCAAAGATACTGCTTTAGAATGGTTTTGCTCGTTGCCTCCAAATTCAATACACTCCTTTTCGCAGTTGATTGATCAATTTTTACAACATTTTCAAGCAAATATCAGACCCCAAGTCACTCTTATTGACTTGGTTCAATGTAAGCAAGGTCTAAAAGAAAAGTTGACTAAATTCATTGGTCGATATCAAGGTCTTTACACACAAATTCAGTATCAGATGAAAGATAAAGATGTTCAAAATATATTCATTACAAATCTACAACCTAATATTTGTGATAAGATTCTCTTGATGAACTACAACTCCTTTCAACATGTATGCACCGCCCTTTGTGATTATCAACTTTCGTCTAGTCAGTAAGAAAACTAAAACTCGTTGGCTCAAGTTTCTCAATCCTTGGGTGGATCATCGCAAAACAACTTTAAAAGGAACAATAACAAGGGTTTCATCAAGATCAATGGACCAAATAAAAATGTGTCTGCTATAAACAATCCAAAGAAACGATCGTATCAACCAAGGAAGTTTACTCTGATATCTGAGTCCTATCATTCTATCATGAATCAAGCTATGAGTAATAACATTCTGAAGCTTCCCCTGATTTAGCCTGTTGATCCTAGTAAACAAGGCCCTTACTTTGATGCTAATGCCTTCTATCATTATCATCAGACACAAGGACATGACATTGAATGATGTATGCATCTTAAACATGAGATATGGGATCTTATTAATTCGAATGTCATCCAGGTATCGGGTGTGAGTGATAATGCAAACAAGTCAGTTGCTCTGCTGAATCAGAATTTACAAATCTTCACTAATCCTTTTCCTAAGCATACAAAAAATAATATGGTGGAATGAGATCTAGTGGAAGTAGATGAGGATGATTACTTGGACTATGATAGTATCATGGGAATGATTGAAGTGGATAAGAAACAAATGGATAACCCACCTCGTCCTCGAAGAAATGGAATTTATGCTGAGGTTCCTCCTCCATTATCCTTATATAGATTGGGAGATAATCAAAATACCTTTGAAAATAAAGAACAACAACCGATACAGACGAGCAAGATGGTACAGGATGAATCCTGCTACTGTTCTAGAAAGATTTACCAACGAAAACTCACTAAAATTAGAAAAGAGTAAAACGACAATCAATAGTAAAAAATAATAGTGGTTTTCCCCCTCATAAGCAACAAAAAGTCTCATTTAAACAAGGATTTAATGAACAAGCATCATATGATAACAAACAAGACTTTCATAAGAACCACTCAAAATTTGCATTAAACATGATTGAGTACCTCTCAAAGAAGTTCGAGAGCTCCAACATATAATATGAAGACCCTACAGGTAAGTATCTCTAACCCTTTATCTCTTTCATGATGTGCTTCCCCCGTGATGTGTTATATGTTGTTTAGGCCTCCTAGGATGACCTCAGATTCTCCCGTAAGGTTCAGAATACTAGGAGACTGCCGCTGTTGTGACCTTCTTCTATTTGTATCATCATTCTTCTAAATTGCCTCTCTCTTTGATTTCATTATTGTGTGTTGTGTCTTACAGACATAACATCATGGTTGGTGACTTGGGGGCACCCTCCTATGTGACTGTCCCTAAGACACTTGTTTTCTCCTCTCTTATTTATTGTTTCCCTTCCTCTAGTGTTTCCATCTAGTGGGCAGATGACGACAAAAAATTATACTGATGCAAACCTAGTGTTCCTTTTGAGAGAAATAAAAAAATGGACTATAGTTCCTAATATGATGATGGGGTTGTATATCTTATCCGACGCTTGGCTAGTGGAAGCACTTGTGCTTTCTGTGTAGTGAATTCTATGATGTTTCTATCACACTTACAAACCTTAACAATACTGCTACTCCATGCACCTTTGTTTTCCTTTGAATCTAGGCTTGGTGGTACTCGATTCAAAGAGCTTCATGATATAGCCCTTGGTTATCCTCAAACTCTGAATTCGTTGTATAACCTTGGCTCTTTGTGTGGTTAATCATATGCATTGATGTTGTTGTTTATCATGATCTTATAGACACTAACATGTTTCTTGCAGGAATGTGTTTGTGGGAATATTTGGTGATCATAAAGTACATGTCACCTCTGGGGGGCATGGGCTTTGTGAAAGTTAGTGTTCCCTTGCGTGTTTTCTTCCTACCTTAACGTGCTTGATATCGATAACTGATATCAACCACCTTAAGGTGGGGGCATATAAGGTAAGCTGTCTATCATAGATGTTAGCAATGTGTTTGACCTCAGATGCAGAGACCTGTGCCCCAGAGTGGTGCATCGTGCATCTTGAGTTTGTTTGCAATCAATCAATCAATCATGTAAGCCCTCTGTGGAGGTGGGATATCACGTATATCATTTTTCTTAAGCCCTCTGCAGAGCCGGGGATGGTGTATTTCTCATAGCAGATTGCATCATCCTGTCATTTTCAAAATTCCTTTATGGAGGCGGGGAGCGGTTCTGTGACTAACTCAACCCTTAAGTGTGTCTTCGACGATTGTTGTGGCAAAGCCCAATCATCGGTGTGTGCCTGTAATGTGCTTAAGATGGTGATGAGCCTAGAAATAGGGAACACACCATTGCTTGTTTTCCATGTTTTCTTTGTGTCTTCAAGTGTGTGTGTTTTGCAATGCTTGTTTTGAATGGTGTGTTTGTTGCCCCATATGCATAGACCAGCGCCTTTGAGTAGTGCTTCCAACATTTTGGGAGGTTTTGCATGTATTGTGTGTGTGTTGTCCCATATGCAGAGACCAACGCCTTCGAGTAGTGCTTCCTACATTTTGGGAGGTTTGTTTACTTTCCAATACTTGCATTTGCATTTCATATATATGAGAAAAAGAAAAGAAAAGACATCATTTCTATCTTCCATGCATTAATTATCTGCTTTGTGTTCTACGTGACTGTAACTGTCTTCTTCGTGTTTTGCGTGCCTATTACTGTCTTCTATGTGATTAGCGTGTCTTCTCCGTGTTTGGTGTGTTTGTTGTGTTTGTGACCTTACTTTAATGCATGTATTGGCCTCACATTTATACATACATTAAAGTGGGGGCTAAATGTAATGTTAGAAAATGGCCCCTTGGGGGCTTTTCCCTCATAAGGTTTAGCTCCCAGGTCCTTACAGTGCATTTAACACATTTTAGTTCATATTTTAGCATCCCGATGGAATGAGACCTAAGTCCCATGACAAATAGGACCTAGGTGGACCCCTTGAGATGTACCCTACTTAAAATAGGGGGGAGGACTTGGGCACCCGCACCCTAGTCCTGCCCTATTTTGAGACAACCCCAATTTCTGTGTGTTGGTTTATGACTGTTAGGTGGTTATTTTGCCGACAAAGTTTGATTTTTAAAATCTTGGCGGGAATGCTTGTAGGTATATATATAAGCATGTGTAGGCATTCATTTGTAAACTAGATTTCAATTAGATGATCATTGTGAACTCTAGGTATTCTCAAGGTGATTGAAGGCTTTCTATTGTGTTGCAAGAGTAGACTTGTAGGTTTTGTGTGTTGATATTTGTAGATTTGAGCATCAATTTCCTCATGGAATGAAGAGAATCTTCCTCCATGAAAGCTTCACTACAAGGTGACATATCATTGTGTTTTTATCATTGATTCCTTTGGTTTTTGGCCTCTGTCTCACAAGGGCACGCCCTCTTTATCTGACAATAGTGTTCAGAGACTTAAGTGTCCTCCAGGGTTTGACTGAGGCAAACCTCTAAACACCACAACCCCCAAACCAAGTCTTGTGATTGTAGGTTATAGGTGTCGCATCTGGGAAAAGTGGAGTTGCAGGAAGGCCAGGAAGACATCAAGGATTTGGGATCTAAAGAAAAGTTAGATAAACGAGCACTTTTAGGACTAGGACACTCGCTCCAATGTCCTCTGCAGATAGATTCCAGAAAATAGAAGTTACAGGGTTGATCAGTGTCTAAAGGAGGTCCAAATTCCTTGAAAATCAGGTACCTTGGACTTGGGTGCCCACTCCAATGTCCCCGATTGTTCTGCTTCAAAACCCCAAAAATAGGTATTCTATATTTTGGTATTTTACTCCTGTCTGTAAGAGCTTTTTCCATCTTTCATCAATTTGTTGTCGTATTTGCATAATTAGGGTTTTAATGGTTAATTAAACACAAGAGAAGAAAAATTAATAATTAAATTCCCTAATCCAAGTTTCCCTACATCTGCAAGTGACCTAGGGTATGATAGTGCTTGCCATTTGACCCTAGATCCTTCAATGCATAGTGGAGAGGCGGATTTAAACACCTAAACAACAAAAGATTAACAAATCCATTTTTCCACTAAATAGGTTAAAACCACATCCACTTATTCCATCCTCATAATCAAATTTAGACATAAGATTAGGGTCATCTTGACTCCTAACTTGGTCAAGCAAGAATACCTTTTTCAATTCAAGACCTGGGATGATCAACATGTTACTCTTCAAGACCATTTGTCTTGCTTCCTCAGGAGTCACATTGATTTTGTCAACTTTTAGTTCTTGGATTGTTCGGGTGGTTATTTGATCATATTGGGACTCATCAACACCCATCTTATTGATTTCCACCTTTTCATCAAATTCCTTCATCTTCATTTTTAACCAGAATCTCGAAACTCTAGAGTCTTGATGAAATCATCATCTTGAATAAATCTCAATGATGCCAGTACCCTTTCATCTTCCTGTAGCTTTGGACCAATATAGGCTTGTTCTTGCATCCTAGCCACAGGCTTGTGTGCATCAGTTTCTTGACCAACCAATGGTTGATCAACTTCCTCTCCATCATGTAATTGTGTCAAAATATTTGCAACTTCATCAGTATCCCCCACACCCTCAGATATCTCATATGGGACCAGAGGAGACATGCCTTCAGTTCTCTTCCTTTTATGTGGTGGTGATTCAGGGATCTGTGGATCTTGAACTAATATGACAACAGGGGCAGGCTCATGAATCTCAATTCTTGCAGACCTCTTCATTGGAAGTTTGGTAGCCTTTGTAGGCTGTACTTTAGATTTAGCATAAATACTTTCAAAATATTCAATCATTGTATTAATCCTCTTTAGAGGATCTTTCTCTTTAGCAAAAAATCCTCCAAAAATTAGATTCTTTTCCTTTTTGTCATCTTCAATTTTCTTGAGGATCTCCCATTTCCTCTTCTTATCATGCACTTCATAAAAAGTAACTAGGTTCCTTATCACATCCTCAACATAAAGAATTTGATGGGAGCTGCCCATCTTAGTCAAGATCACGTGTCTCACAAGGTTCATATGACCTTCAGGGTCACAAACTCTTTCAACACCAGATTCCATAGAGTACATGGCCTTTAAATAGGTCTGCAGCTCCTCAAGAGTGTCTGAACCAATTGACCAATCTCCAAAGATAGTGGTATTAGGCAAAAAGGTGTCTTTCTTCTACTTTTTCATCACTTCCTTTTCTCTCCACATCATTTGCCACATGAATTCCAAGAATGCAATTCTATCAGAAACAAACTTTGGCAATTTGTGAGGTGGTTGGGGGCAATCATATACCCTGATTATTGTGTGCTCTGGTAGGAAGAACCAATCAACATAATTGAAAGTATGACCTTGCTCTGGTTTATGTGCAAGAGGTCTTAGAATTACCTTGATTTCTGGTGACAATCTGGGAACCCAATTACCAAAAGAATTCATTATTTTTATAGAAACTTTATTATGAAATACAGTATAGTTACGAGTCTGGCAATGAGAATCCCACATGTAACACCAACATTGAGTAGGCATTCTTTGCCTTGTCCTATCAATCATGCTGATCTGCATTTTACTTGACCATTTACTCCTATTTTGATATAGGATCAGGTGGCAAACCAAAGAATAAAACTTGAAGTTCATGGTTTTCTTTTCTTCCTTCACACTAATGAATGCATCATGTATTTTCTTTTCAAGATATGAGGCAAAATCATACTCAATGTTCACCTCTGAATTTTGTATCTTCATAGCCATCATCATCAAATTAACTAGCATCCTATGATCAACATCATTTCTTAGTACTTGGCACAATGAATAATAGGTCCATTTGAAATAGACTGTAAAATCTTCCACAGAGAATGGTTCGACTGCATTGGAAGGAATATCAACTATCTTGTTTTTTGCACCTCTTCTCATAAATATCGGTAGCTCATCACTTCTGAGTGTTCTTCTCAAACTTTTATATTCTTGTTCAATCTTTTGTAGGTCAATTTTGGTGAGAGCTTGTTTGTTCAACATAAAATAGTCAATTATAGCATTTCTATCAATTCTCAACAGAGAAGATCCATTTGGCAACCTTACTATATTAGTAGCCAGGTGATAGTGTAGTGCTATAGTACAAATCAGTTCCACATCCATGAATACATTTGAAACAATTAGCTTGGACAAATCCATCTTCTATGGATTGCCCATCGATCCTTGACCATCCTTCTTCTAACAGAAGTACCAAAATAGTTTCAAGCTAGAAACAGGAATTATGGCATCCCTACAACCTTCAGCAACATCCCTAAAAAGCTAGAAACAGGAATTATGGCATCCCTACAACCTTCAGCAACATCCCTAAATACTTTCTTTCAACCTTTGTCAATTGAATCTGGTAAAACATCTAGCAAAGATTGATGCAGTGATCTTTTCTTAGGGGCAAGATCAGGCTTACTGGTCTTACTTGTGGATTCAAACTTTTTGGGTGCCATTATACAAACTAGGTTTTTGTAATTCAAGCAAATGCATGGAGAATTGAAATAGAACAAAGATTATTCAAACTTTCTTGAAGATAATGTAGATATGGACTTACTTGAACAATTCAAAGCTTGCTAAGAACAGACTGAATTGGCTACCTTCTCCAAGCCAATTTGCAATCTCTGAACTGAGCAAATGCTGAGAGATTTCCAGATTTTATTGAGCCAGAATGTTCATCATTCCACCATTATTTTTGGTTCATGCCATGAGATTATAAAATCTCAGCATTCAATTCATTTCAAATATAAGCCCTTGATCAAATTTGATCCAACAATTAGATGAAATGACAATATCTTTCAAATTTGTCGGTAATCACACACCCACACTAAGTATGTTTACTCATTTATTATCATTACCGCACTACCATAGAGCTTGTTTAAATCGGTCACAGGATGGTGATAAGATTCAATGCATTTTGTTCACTTTTCTTGATTATCGCCAACCCTCAGCCCTTATGCTCAAACAAAGTGGGATCTCAGGGCTTATAGCTTGGTGTAGAGCCCACCATAGCAAATTTTTATTTTTTGAGCTCAACTTTGAGCCTAGGTGAAATTTTGGATTTTAAATATTGTAATAAGCCCACTAGAAGCATTTTCATAGAGTGGAGGTCATGTAGGAGTAGGATCTTTAATAATTTCCTATTTTGTGACTGTCTAATTTTAGTTTCATAGTGGACAGTCAGTCTTTTATGGTAAACAGTCAGATTTTTGCCTTAATGATGGCTTTTCCACGATGAGAGTGGGGGTGGACATGGATTCTCATTGAAAACATGTATTTTATACGTTTCATTACTCAAGGAGAGTAGAGTATGTAAGTTTGGAGGAAGAAAAATACAGATTTTTACCCTGTTTGCTGCATTTTCTATCTTTTTACTGTTTCTCACGTCCCACACACAGCCGTATTGTATTGTCAAGAACAAAAATGTTTGAAATTATCCAATAGATGGTTTTAGCTTTCATTTGAGTCATATTAGGAGGAATTTCATAGATTTAAAGCATTTTACAGTCGGATTTCTAAATTTGGTTTCCATACCCTAGTTTTGAGGGTTTTGACAAAATCGATGGACTCCTAACCCATTTCACCTATGTCAAAGCCCAAAATTGGGTGGAATGGGTTTAATAAGATTGTATTTACTTGTTTGTTGTATTGTAGGAGCATGGGATTGCAAAAGAACAGTGTTTGAATCCATTAAAGCCTAATAGCTTCATGTATTAGGCAAAAGAGGCTAGGTAGCATAGGTGGTTATTAGTTTTGTAGGAAATCCATTCATGCAAAGGTCAAAACCTAAAAAAGTAGTCTATTTGGGATGTGGGGAAGCTTATAAAAGTGGGTTTCAGTCTTGGGTAGAGTATTCCTCATACCTCCTTTGCAAAATAAGGCTAATTGCCCTCTAGAACAACAGGTATAGTAACCTTTTAGGGCAGATGTTCCAAAACAACCTACCTTGCATGTCTGATATGTTATGTAACTCCTTAATGGGTATCCAAAAATCTAGTTTTCTCATGGGTTTGTCATGAATCCTTCAAGTTATGCTCCAAAAACCTCATTGATAGGGCTACAAGGAATTAAGGCTAATTGTGAAGGAACAATAGGAAGATTGAGTTACCCAATTTATTGGTGAGTCTCATGAGTGTCTATTGGTCATATTAAGTTATTCTCAGGCATAGTTGAAGATCAGTCAATTAGTTAAACCATTTGCCCTTCATTTATGCATATTTCATCTTTTGACAACCATGTTCATTGAAGAGGGAACTTGTCATGTTGGGACAGTCAACTTAATGAGTTTTAAGGATCAGTTTGAAGACCAAGGAGAAGACATCCCTTGCTCTATATCATAGCCCCATTTATTCCATTTTCTTCCATTACCATCAACCCACAAGTGCCTGTTCTCATTACTGCAGTGAGATTATGTTGCCAACTTTTATTGCTTACCGCCTTGCCACAAACATTCTTTGAAAGCCATCACGGGAGCCCGGTAACTTGGACACTTACTACTGCCATGCCATGAACAACTTGCCGGACCAATGTGGGACCATGGGATCAGTTTATATTGAACTCTCTTCCTTATCGCCAAGCCGCAACCAAGTGGTGAGACCTCCAAGGGACCGCGATATACATGGTTGACCGAGCCCTTCCTACCGCCATGCCGCGAACAACTTGTATGTTTCTAATGAGAGTGCAGTATACATGATTCTTGTTTCTCTAGTTCCCACACTGCGACCAAGACAATGAGGATGACCTGCGAGATTGTGGTAAATTGCAAAAACACAGAAATGATTAAGAATAACTGCATACTCATCAAAATGACCATGTTATATGACCCTGGGAAATAAATGGCATAAAATTTTGGAATGAAAGTCTATTAAGAAATAGTCATATACAAGTGAAAAGATCAAGTAGGATGGAAATGTGCAAAATTTTTGAGAGGTCCAAAATTTTTGAGAGGTCCTAACAAGTGAGACATTAGAGTAGTTTATTTGGAATAATGGCAGGAATTAACAAAATTTTAGGGTTTTAAAATTTTGTTCCAACATAAGTAATGGTTGTTTTATTATGTAAATAAGGGTAATCCTTACCTATGTAATAATTATTATGTATTTCAATATAATGTGTATTTTTTTTTTTTTTGCAAAAATGTATTGATAAACTCCAAGAAGGGGATAAAGTTAGGGTGTTGGGTCTATTTGATGGTGTTGCTGTGGGCATTGGATGGATTCACTCACTATCTATTGTACATGGAGTCAACTTGGAAGGAATAGGAGATGCAAATGTAAATATTTTAAAGGTCACAAGTAACGTACCACTTGCTTATGATGACAAAATAGATGGAGCTGTCCGTTTGAAAGAGAAAGAAGGAACCTTCACACAGTGGCCACTAAAATATTTGCAAAAAATGGCATAGTTGATGTTTATCATGTACTAGTTGTTAGACATCTTGGCCCACTACTTTATGCTGTATTTTGAATGTGTTGTTTAGGGATCTTAATTTCATGGTGTATTTGAAAGAGTTGGAAACTCTTACACAACTATGACATTTTTTACTATATTTTTATATACTCTTAGACAGTTTTGATATCTTATAACTTGATATATATATATATTTGCATTATATACAAGAGTGGTGGAGGAGTTTATGTTCAAGCTTCAACTCTTGGATCTTTGGAGGCTTTACTTGAGTTCTTGAAGACCCCAGTTGTAAGCATCCTAGTTAGTGCAATTGGTATTGGGCCTGTGCATAAAAAAGATGTCATGCGTGCGAGTGTAATGCTTGAGAAAAAGAAGAAAGAGTATGCTGCAAATTTGGTATTTGATGTCAAAATTACTCCTGAAGCTCAAGAGCTTGCAGATGAAGTTGGTGTCAAGATATTTGCAGCAAACATTATTTATCATCTGTTTGACTAGTTTAAAACATATATGGAAAATCTTAAGGAAGAAAGGGAAAAGGAGACTTCAGAAGATGTTGTTTTCCCCTATGTACTGAGCATTTTGCCAAATTGTATTTTTAACAAGAAGGATCCTATAATTGTTGGTGTTGATATTCTTGAAGGTATTTCAAGGGTTAGTATCTAAACCTAGTCTTTTCGGTGTTATGACTTATGCATGTAAAAGATTGTTGTATCATTTTTGGTTTGTATAAAGCCATATGTGGTGATTGCATCTACAGATTGGCATGCCATTATGTGTTCCCACGAAAGATTTCATAGATATTGGCAAAATAGCCTCAATTGAGATCAATCATAAATTTGTTGAAATGGCTAAGAAGGGTGAAAAAGTGGCCATGAAGGTATTTTGAGAAGTTGTCTTTGTTGTTAATAGTTTTATATGATTTTGGATGCTATTTTTTGAAATGTTTTTGTTAATGAATTATCATACGAACTTTACAGATTGTTGGGAGCAATGCTGATGAAGCACAAAAAATGTTTGGTAGGCATTTTGAAATGGAGGATGAATTTGTGAGTCATCTCACCAAAAGATCCATAGATATATTGAAAGAAAACTATAGGGTAAGGCTATTTGATATCCACATTACGTAATTTTACAGTGTATTTACTATTATGCATTTTATACTAATTGAACACTTGTGCTTTTCATTTTTGGCTAAAAAACAACTTTTTAATGTCTAAAATGGAATATTCTTCTTGTTTTTTAGGATGATTTGTCTAATGATGATTGGAAACTTGTGGTGAAATTGAAAAAGTAGTTAAAAATTCCTTGAGCTACTACTAATGATGCATTGTGAAATGGAACTTTGGATATGGAGCAAAACCTTCTGATGAAAATAGGAAAATACACCCTGCAACATTACAAACACCATAATCAGGATAACAAATGGTGAACTTTGTTGATACCAAAATAGTAGCTTCTACATCATAAGCTTCTTCTATATGTTTTTCTATGTGGTGTACGTGTTGCACCTTTGGCTACAATAAGACAGTAGTGAACTTCAGATCCTATCTATGCAGGAGGTCATTTGAATGTTTGTTGCTTAGGTCATTTTCTAAAATTTAATAGTTTGAACGAGCAAGTGCGGTATTGCCATGTGAGAAAGGGAAGAGATTGATTCCAAGAGTAGAGATTTTGTGTAATGATCTATTTTATGATTTTTTGAGGTAATGAAGAAAATATCATGAAAACGTTGTTTTAAATAAATTCATATTTTACTGCAATTGTACAAAACCAAAAACATTTCCATGTTGTCATCTTCAACATGTTGTTGACTGGCTAGATTTCACTGTTTCAAGTGCCTCTTTTGCTTCAGCTGTCTGGGACCATGTTATGGAAGGTTATAGTGAATGGTGTGTTTTCTTGTTACTGTCAGGTCACTACTACAGGGCCTCTAAGTAGCATTCTCAGTTTGTTATTCAGATATTGTTCACATTGGTTTAGGGTTGTTTGAATACACAAGTAACACCTCAATGGCTTGTGTGAATGAGAATATGGAATGCACCAAGGCCACAGTCAAAATACCTGAATTGGTTAACAGAATTCCAAAAGAAATGATGTCTCATGGAATGCTTAGTGGCAACGTCTCTTTTCTAAGTGTCAAAAGATGTGAAGGGCTTCATCGGTCTGACCTACCTTTCCATTGTTTTGCTATTGTATCTAATGTGGCTGCTAAACTAGTTTTTTCTTCAGCCAGTCCTTGTAGTTTGTTGTACATGATAGAGTTGAACTAGTTTTTTCTAGTTATGGCAGCCTTGAGCTACTTTTTTATTATAATTTGCAATTCTTTTCTTGCATTGTTCCAATACAAAAAAAAATTATTGTCACTTTGCTTTGTCTTGTTTCATTTTCTTATTGGCCGATTCTCAAATAGAAAGTGTTGGCTCAAAATTATCAATCTTTACTAGGTAACATCATAAAATATATAGTTTTCCAAATTTATTTGCTTTTATGTTTTAATTTAAATTTAATAATATGTTTTTTCTGCATTATAAAATTTATGGTATTTAATAAATTATTCATATCATGACTAAATTTACTACCAATTAATGGAAACCAATAAATAAAAATGACTGCCATGACTAAATAAATGACCAGTTAAGAACAATCAATGACTAAATGATTACAATGACTAAATAAATGACTAAATATATGTATGACCAAATTGATGACTAAATATACTACCAAATTGTTGACTAAATATACTACCAAATTAATGACTAAATTAATGACTAAAATTTGTTTAGTCATAAATTTTGCAATAAATGACATTATATCGGAAGCAAAACTGGAAGCAAAATTGGAAGCAAACCTGGAAGCAAAAGTAGAAGCAAAACTGGAAGCAACATAAGAAGCAAAACTAGAAGCAAACCTGGAAGCAACACAAGAAGCAAAACCAGAAGTAAAATCGAAAGCCAAACTGGAAGCAACAAAGGATGTCATAATAGAAGCAAAACTTGGCGTTAATTAGGAAGCCAAAAAAGAAGCTATTTTAGACACCATACCAAAAGCAAAATAGGATGCACAACTAGGAGCAAAACTAGAAGAAAAAATGGGAGTAGAAATGGAAGCAAAACTCGAAGCCAAATTGGGCACTAATTTAGGTGCTACTTCTGGTGCTATTCCTGATGCTATTCTAGGTTCTAAAGGAGGTGCCATTGCTTGTGATACTTTCCGGTGTAAAATCTAGCGTAAAATTTGATGCAAAAAATGATGCCGAAGAGAACATGCAGTTTGGTGCCAAGTTTTGTGCCGATAGAAGTGTCCAATTCATGAACTCAAATGCACTAAATTCTGGCACTATTTTAGGTGCTAATTGCCTATTTTGTTGTAGTATACAAGGGCACCAAAAGATGGCAACATGAAAACACATCCCTAAGTAGGATAGAACAAATAGAAGTCACCACAAGACAAAGAGATAATAGTGCGGCACCTACAAATAACCTATGACAACTATAGAGAGGCATATTGATAAAGGAACATGAGGAGGGACATGTCCCTATAGGTAGTCATAAACATAAATGCATTGCATAAGAGAAGAAGAAGAATATAGGTGTGAAATGTAACATGTATGTAAGAAGAACCAAAGAATAGTAGGAAAAATATATGGGAGATATTTGAGAGATATAGAAAGAGATATGAGGAATATATGAGAGATCATTGTGCAAGAGATGAATATGTATTAAGGAATTGATAAATATGTACCGCATGTGATTATAATGAGTACAAGAGGGATGTTCTGTTTGATATATATGTGAATGGTATATATATGAATGCTTATTTTATTTAACATGTATGTTGTAATCCATTTCACTAAGCTATAATCCATACCACCTATTTGGATTCTCTTCCTTATCCATCACATTGGAGTATAAATATGACATTAAAGATCATTATCTTAGAACCATGGTTTGCACTTCCTCTTGCTAACATTTGGTTGAATATTTTTAGGACCCTAGTAGTTGGTGGTAAGGAGAGGAACGAACCTTGGGAAAAAACTGTAGTGAGGAGATTTTTAGAGAGAAGTGATTACGTATTGGAAGGAAATGATTTTGATGTTGTACATTAGTGCACATTAGGTACTAACCCTTGGTGAGGGGATTAGGAACCTAGGGGATGACAAATGGAAAGGGGGGATCCTAAAAGAGATCTTCAAGAGATGCAACTATTGAGACTAGTCTATAATTGAGCCATTGGGAATGGATAAAAGGATAAATGTAATTCTAAATAAAAAACACCATTGAAAAATGAGGCAGTAAGAGAGTGAAAGAAAGTTTTGAATAAATTAAGATGGTTTATGAAATGAACATGGAAGAGGAGATAATATTGAAACATATTCAAGAAGGAGAAGAGAGATACCGTAGAAGAATAGAAAAGTATAGGGAAACCTTTTAAGAGGGCATTGGGAGGTTTTCTATTGAGAATTTTCAGATTTTTCCTTCACATTACTTAATTACAATGATACATAAAAGGACCCAATCACTTGTATGAGAAGAATGAAAGAAAATTTGACTGTATTGGCAAAATAGGTGAAATAATATGATGAATATAAGGAGTCAATTGAGGGAGGGATTAGAAGCAGGAGTTCTCAACCAAAGCATAGAAGCAGGGGTGCTCTATTGATTAAATTTTTATTTGTGAGCCATATTCTAAATTGGATCTATCAAATCTTAGGGTCTCAATTTTAATAAAGGGTTTAATAACCCTTATATCTAACTTAAAATCTCTAAAATTTAGCGTGGAATATTTAGACATTGTGGTGAGTATAAGTGTGCACTTACAAAAGGGGAAAATGATGAAAATTTAGCATTTCAAGAAAAAGAAAAGAATGAGGGAAATTAGACTATTCTATCTTTCTCTGAGTCCTACGTTATTTAACAAGATGTCACCACTAATGATAAATTATCAAAAACTACATCTCCTAAATTGAAATGACCACTTGAAAAGGTCAAGCCCCTTGTAAAGCCCTCAATTTCATCACAAAAGTAAATGAAGTAAATAATCCACTTAAATACAACATCACAATATCCAAAGTAAAAAGATGTAATTAATCCACTTAATTACAATATCACAAGTAAAATGAACAATCTCATAAATATGAATCAAAATGTCATTAAATCTTACAAAATCATGTGCTCAATCCAAGTAAAAGCACTATAAATAATATACAAAATCCATGGGTATTCATGCCACAATACATCCAATTTCAAGTTACTATAATCAAGTGCAACAATAATAAATAAATCAATACGCTCATTAGTCGCATGAACCAAGTGGTCCACCACCTGTGAACCAAGAGACGGGAACATGGCCTAGGTGCTTTTCCACCCAACCATGAAGTAATTAAACTTCCCCTGATCCCTTCATGAAATGAAGGAAACCCAGCCCTGCACGAAATGTCTAGCTACCTAGAAACAACTAGCAGGAGGGAACACGCGATGCAACCCTGATGTCTAAATGTGCAATTCAAAATAATGAAAAGCAGATTGTCTCATAACAAGATGTGGCAGAGATATATATAAATAAGTTTGCTAGGCAAAATAAACATCTATTTCAATGTCATCTCAATTAGATCTAATCCTTTAAATAGTAACCTAGTTCAATTCCTGAAAAGAGGAAAAGCCATCTCTGATAACCCACATTCGGTATCCTAGCCCAGAAAGTAACCCAATACATTCCTAGATAAAAACTACTTCTTTACCCAAGAACAAGTAAATAAGTAATAAAATAAAATAGAATAAAAGAATCAAAGTTCATCAATAATTCATTTCAAAATCCCTTTCCTAAAATACCAATTAAGGAAAATACACTTTCAATAAGAAAAAGAGAACATATTCATTCATTCATTTATTTAGTCATGATTATAATTATAAAACTGATAATCTGATCCAGTTTTCTAGTTTCACATTATTACATCATATAGTTTAGTTAATCTACTTCTATCTATCTCTACTTTGATTTAAGTAAATAGATTTAATAAAACTATAATTGGATTCAACATCATCAATATTAGAATAATGTCTACTGTCTCTGGTTTAAGCCATCATTAAGTTTTAATGAGTTTTAGATAGAGCTACATAAGCAAATGACTTAGCTACATGGCCCTTATATCTGCTACAGGGATAACATATATCTGCTATAAGAACTTATAATAGATAGTAGTCATAAAATAAATCTACAAAATCTAACTTCTCAAGCTACAGAGATAAGAATAGATATGCTACAACAATACAAAATGGTGATAGGGTTTCACTAATCAAATCTACAAGCAAAGGTTGTAGTTTTACAGAGGTTAGTTAATAATGATTTAATACTGAAGATAACAAAATACAGATTTGCAATGAGAAATTGACAAGTCTAAGTATACAGCAGGCTGCACTCACAGCCAAGCCGCTCTCAGTCAGGCCATCAATGCAAACAATAGGCCAAACATTGATCTAGGGGTCAAACTAAGACAAAGGCCAAACCAAAAAGAATGAAACAGGGATGATAAGGACTAGCGGCAAGGATGCAATATAAGGTAGGTCGTTCCATAAGTGACTTCACTTTGGCAGGCGGTGGGTGATTAGAATAGGTCGACGACTCAAAAAGGGTCGATTTCAGCATACAACAGAGGTAATATAGTAGGCGACAGGGATGGAAAAACAAGCACGGCAAAGGTCAACAAAACATGCTGCTAACACCATACGTAGGCCAGAAAATAAGCAGATTTATAAGCCTATATTATTCATAGTTTTCTACAGTCTTTCTACCAAAATTGTAATACAATAACACAAGGAAAAATACCCAGTATAAATTGCCACAAACAAGTCATTTTTACTGTTGCTGTCGCAGCCTCTCTTTCCTCCTATCACTGTCCAACAATTCAATTATGTCCTCCTCTGTGGCTGCTCAAAACGTGATGTCTTCTCTCTACTGCACTCACAAAGAAAATAAAAGCATGCCCTCCCAACACTATCCATTTCCTTTTATTAAAAACCTAACTTCTGCTAATATTGGCATTGATAGGAATATGTTTCAAAGTGAAGTCTCCTTCCAATTTTGCATGTGAATTTTGCATTCAAAAGCTCTAAATTAAAATATATATTAAACTTAATTTTATTCTGTAGCTACATGACAGAATATAATCTTCTTAATTTTTAATTTAGAAATCTAATTATAATAGTGTCAATTGTGAGGCCGATTTATTTCACTTCCCTATTTTGATCATTTTACATTATAGTTGGTGACATTATCAGAGATTTAGAGACTATTATTTCCATTATGTAGATTTAGACTATACCTCCTGATTTTTGGATTAGCATTGATTAGTCATGTGGTGATTTGATTAGATCATATTTTGATGCTATTATGATGTTAGACTTGTGAGATACATTTGATGATGATTATTGATGTGATTACGAGTTCATTATGTGGATTTATTATTTGATGATGATTATGAGATATTAGATAAGAAATGTAATTTTTATTTTAATTATGATGTGAATGATTAATGTTGTATGCAATAATATGAATTTAATTTCTGTTGCTTCAGCTATGATATATCCATGATGTGATTGACCACTTGATGTAGTTGCACAGGTTATATTCCCAAGCCATGGGAAATCGGAGGTAGTTTTCACACATATGTAATTCCATGTAAAACTGATCCATTCCCAAGAGGGATGAGGATCACGTTTGATCTGATGATGTTTTTGTACATGCTTGAATTATTTATTTGGCCTAGTTACCCCTTTTAAATTGATTTATATCATGTGTTGTAAAATTATGTTTTGATTTACACTATTTGGTGTTATTTTATTTATGGGCCATTTAAAGTGATTTTATACCTCCCTAGGTGTTGTTTAGAGTTCCAAACTTACCCTAGGTGGTAACCCTAGGGTCTAGGGTCCATTTAGACTTACTAAACCCTAGGGTAACTCACATCTAGTCACTCTAAACTTGGGTTTAGTAAATGTGACAAAATTTGAAATGGCTAAGGATGGGTGATGAGTCATGCTTTGGGAAAGACCCATCTCCCTTCCCAAAGTTTGGGGATCCCTTCACCAAGAAGACTTGGGAGTTCTTCAAGACCCCCAAGTGTGTGGGATCTCCCTCCAAGACTCTCACACATGTATGAGAGCATCTTGGAGGATGATGGATCTCTTGGAGAATAAGAGGATGCCATGTGGCATCCCTTATCCTCATGGAGCCTTGAGGAGAGTTGCCACCTCTCCACTTGGTCTCTCACACATGTGTGAGAGCACAAGTGGATAAGGTGAGGGTTTGAATGGATTAAAGTGTGACACTTGTCACCCTCACAATCCTTCTCCCTTTCTAGTGGCATGGGATAAGGAAGGAGAAGGTGACAAGTGTCACCTTCTCATTCCTCAAGGCCAAATTTGAAGGCCTATTTTATCTCCTCTTGGAGAGGAGTTGGGGGTTCTTTTTTTGGAAATTTCTTTCTATTCTTGGAGGTTTTGGGAGGGTTGGAGAAATTTTGAAGGCTTGGAGACTTGGAGAAGCTTGGAGCTCTTCTTCAAATGTGCTTCTATTGTAGGGATTTTGAAGGTAAGCTCCATGGCAATAACCATTTCCCTATGCATGTTTTTATTTTAGTGTATGTGTTGGAAATTTATGTTTGGTGTTGTTTTCATTTTTTTTGTGTGGGTTTGGGTGTTGGTAAGAGCACCTCCTTTTGGAGGAAAGGCTCAACTCGTATGGGGTGGGGGAGATTGAACCTCCTCAAGGTCACCTCTTGTTGTTGGTCTATTTATAGCCTTGAGGGCATTCTAGGGTGTTTGGGAGAAATTTGGATGGCAAGAGTGCCCTGATGGTTTTGGGATTTATGGAGATATGTATATTTTTGCTATGGCTTGAGGCCTTGAGTTTTGTGATTTTGGAGTTCTTGGAGTGACCTCTTGAGTTGAAGGGTCCACTCCCCTACACCCTCCAAACTCATTTTATTGAGTTTTGTTATGTGCAAATCCTTGGGAGTAAGTTTTGTGTGTTTGGTGATTTCATTGTTGTGGTGTGATTGTGAAACCATGTGATTTCTACCTCCCTAGCTCGGGGGAGACTGACTAGCGGGTCTATAGTAGGGAGGAGGGTGATTTGCATGGCCTTGGTTCCCCATTTTGGTGTTTGTATTATTGTAGGTTTGTATTGGAGATATGGAGCTTGGGAGTAGTCCATTCTTAGTGTTTTGGCATTATCTTGTTGGCTGGTTTTAAGAGCCATGGCCTCGTAGACCTTAGTGTATTTAGTGTTCAATTTATTACTCTCCATTGTGAATGTTGTGGAAGGAAATTTTATATGTATAAATCCTATTGTTGTGATTTTCAAAGCTATGCAATAGATCGTTGTTGCATTAATTTAGTTATGGAAGGTTGCCAAAGAAAAAATACATTTGCTATTATGTATGCAATGAAAATACATGTTTATCATCTGGCTGTTGTGCTTATTTGATTTTAGAAATTTGATAAAAGAACATATATACTTGTTGTTTATATTAAATGACATTTCTATTTAGTAAAATGTGTATTTAAACAAGAAGGAAATATGGGTTACTGTTGTTCAAATCTAAATGTATGCCTTAGGGAAAATAAAGAAAAAGGACTGTCATTTTATTAAAAAAAAAATAGTTGTAGAGGAAAGTCTGTTCTAAGTTAAATGTATTTTCTATCTTATTTATTCAAAACAAGTGAAGAAATAGCAAATCTATTTTTATTTACTTACAGAAAGAAAATATATATTTATGCTCATTGGTTCTTTAATGGATTGTAATCTGGATACATTATTTCCCCCATTTGAGTTTGTTCATACTCTGAATATATGTGTGTGTGTGTGTGTGTGTGTGTGTGTGTGTGTGTGTGTGTGTGTGTGTGTGTGTTTGTTTGTTTTTGAAACATATATATATATATATATATATATATATATATATATATATATATTGTTAAGACTGAGCAAGCTGTGTATATGTAATTGAGTGTATATATATATATATTTACAAAAGTATATACATATGTAACAAATATTATATAAACTGCATTATAAATAGTGGAAGCCAAATATTATGAGGGTTACTGTTTTAAGTTTTAAGCAAAACAAAAAAAAGGGGCATACAGTGGACGGTGGCCTTGGGCTGCTGCCCACCGTTCCTACGGACTGCTTCATGGGGTGTGGGGAGGAGGCTGTGCCTCTATCCACACCCTTGGGTGTGGGTGGAGGCATGGCCTCCTCCCCACACCCCCTTCCCCTTAACACAACACCAAACTCACAACTGCAGCAGAAGAAAACCACGGGCCGTCGGCCCTATCACATGTAGTCCGCCCCTGTTTGGCTGCCAGTCAGCCCTTCACCCTATCATTTAACCCTTAAATCTACAAGTTACACACACACACACACACACACACACACACACACACACACACACACACACACACACACACACACACACACACTGTGTTTTTGTTTTTAAAAAAATGGAGTATTTATGTTTTCTGAAATAAACTATATGCATATATATATATAAGAGAAACCCTATGCATATATACAATAAACGTATACGTCTGTGAGGTATTTCTATGGCGGCCTCCATCAGCAAACCATCATCCTGCAACAAAAAAAATGGAGAAACAAGGAGAAACAAATGGAGGTAAAACAAAAATGAGAAAACCAAAGAGAAGAAAAGAATAAGATAGGGTTTTTGCCATAAGGAAATAATAAATAAGTTTAGGGCTTCTCTTAGAAAATAATTAATAAAATAATGGAGATAGGGCTTACTTGGAGGGTGTGTAGGAAATTAGGAGTTTTATTTTATTTACCCATTATTTTCCTTCCATGTGCATGGGAAACTAAGTTTCCCTCTCCTTTGCCTTTTTGGCCTTTTTGATTTATTTGACTTCCTTTGTGCTTTATTCAATTGATTTTTATATCCTTATGGGGTTTGGATTTTAATTCCACGTGGAATTTATTTTTGTGGAAATGGTTCTTTTTATTTTAATGGGATGCCTTATCCCTTTGTAAGTTATTTATTATGGGCATTCATTTTAATTATCTAGTGCGTTTTAAATTAATGTTTTGGGAGATCTTTTTATTGAAGCTATTTTTAATTTAATCAATTTTATCCCAGAGGGGATGTTTTAATTTATTCCCTTGTCTATCTTTTTAACTTGAGTTAATTAATAAATATAATTGTCAAAATTATATTTATTAAAGGACTTAAGTATGGAGTTTTAATTTGGTCATTTATTTTAATTCCAATTTTATAGTTTCGTTGAGTGGTTAATTTTATTTGACCTTGTAAATTTATTTAATTTATTCTTGTATTTAATTATTTTAAATTTTGCATTAATTCTTCTTGGGGATTTCTTTTTAAAATATTTATTTCAATTATTAAAAATGAGTTATGCTGTCGAATTTTTCTCAGCCTTTAGGGTTTTATTTTTATGGCATTTTTGTGACTTCCATTTAATCACTCCATTTCATCATGTGACCATCATACCATTGGATGCATTTTATATTTGATTTTATTATGCATTAGAGTTAGGGTTTGATTTTTGATTCATTCGAAATCATCTCTTTCGCCTAGGAAACTTAGGGTTTGAATTAAATCTATTCTAACCCTAGAAGCGACGCACATCGCGTCGTATAACCCCCTAGTCATCTATCATCATGCAGGGGATTGCGTAGGTATACACACTTCCCTGATTATCAATTGACATGTTTACACCTTATGCATATTGCCATTGAACACGCTGATGCGTGCGAGGGGGTTTCTAGGGACATGCAAATTTTTTTTTGATATTTCATGTCATGACCACATGACAAATGTGGACATGAACGTGTGTTGTGTGTCGTGACTGCATGGGAAATGTGGGCATGACATCAATAATATAATTTATTTATTTTCAAATAATCATATTTAAATAAAAAACAAGAACTATCTAATAATAATATTAAAATAATATATTAATATATAAGTATTTACAATTTAATATAATTGTTTAAGTTTAATATAGATATTGTCTTCCAAACATCCTCATTTGCATAAATAGGAAAACATTATTTATTTATTAAATAATATTAAAACACACACAAATTTAAATATAATTCAAAAGAACATTAATATTTTTTACTAAATCATACATTTGAAATAAACTTATTGTAATAATTAAAACACAATATTTTTTAAGTATCTAACCATCCATCACATTTATTATCCACACAATAATGCATATTAAAACCATTCACAATTATGCAATGTGAGACTACGTGAGTGTGTGAATGCATCAGGGTTAGCCATCTCATCAGTTCTTGCCAAGTGGCTAGAACACCTCTACCTCAACCATGTTCTCATCTTTGATGTGTACCTACATTCATTCGTACTCAACTCGACATCAATAGGTTAATGCCTCAAAACATAGCCGAAACAACATTATAATCATATCGATAGTATCTCATTTTTAAATCAATTTTCCAATTTTGCATATCTAGTTCCATGCTAGTTACCTTCACACAAATAAAAATGAGACGTGACATCCTTCTCCACTTGGAATAGACATCGTCCCAATGTCTTATTACACATCAAAACAATAAGGTTTCAATCAACCACCAATAAAGTATCAAAGTATCATAAATCAATAACATCAACTCAAAGTGTCTCAAAACAATAATCAAACTCAAAGTATCATAATCCATGTGTGAATAAGAAATCTATGCTATATCCTCAAATGAGAAAAGATCTATCAATCTCCTCCGCATCCTCCCATGTGGCATTGCCCTCTAAATATTGATCCCACTGGACCTTATATTGCACCACATATCTGCTACGCAACTTAATGTTGTACTTCTCCAAATTTTGAGTGGGCTCCACTAGTACCACTCCTGAATCCTGAACTTGTAAAGCATGCCAATCAAGAATATGTGACGCATCAGGATGATAAATCTTAAGTAAGGACACATGAAAAACATTATGGATTCTGGCAAGTGCAGGCAATAGAGCAAGTCTATAAGCTATAGGATTAATCACTTCCAGAACTTCGAACGGTCCTACAAAATGAGGAGCAAGTTTGGACGCTTTGCCAAACGAAACTGAACTCTTATGAGGTTTGACCCTTAAAAAGACTTTGTCACCCACTAAGAACTGTCTAGGTGTTCTATTTCTATCTGCATAACTCTTTTGATGATCTAAAGCTTGCTTCAACTTCTCCTTGATCAACTTCATCTGATCATCCATTTCTCTTAACATATTAGGACCAATCACTATTTTGTCCTCCACCTTATCCCAACTGATAGGTGTTCGACACCTATGCCCATAAAGAGATTTGAATGGTGCCATTCCCAATGATGCATGGTATGAATTGTTGTATGTAAGCTCTACCAATGGAAGATACTCATCCCATTTATATTGCTGATGCATACAATACATTCTAAGAAGGTCTTCTACAACTTGATTAACTCTTTCTATCTGATCATTTGTTTGAGGATGATAGGCCGAACTGAAATTCAACTTTGTACCCAAAGCTGCATGAAGAGTTGTCCAAAATCTGGATGTCATGTGAGTGTCTCGATCTGAAATGATCATCTTAGGCACTCCATGTAATAAAAAAATCTCCTACACAAACTTCTTAGCTAAAACCATAGAACCATCTGAAAGATTCCCTAGAATAAAATGTGCTACCTTTGTCAACTTGTCCACAACCACTAAGATGACATCATGCCTATTCTTAGACATGGGTAACCCTTGAATAAAATCCATACTTATCCCTTGCCACTTATGCTCAAGTACACTGTGTGGGTACAACAATCCTGCTAGATGCACATGCTTAGCCTTGACTTGCTAGCATTCCAAACATCGAGCCACAAATTCTGTCACATCCTTCTTGAGTCTAGGCCAAAAGTATAAAGGTCTCAAACCTTCAACCATTTTGGTCACTCCATGATGCACTAAATATGGTGCATTGTGGATCTCCTCAAGCACTAACTTCCTCAACTCTCCTGAGTTAGGAATATACATCCTTCCCTGAAATCTCAAAAGTCCATATGATTCAATCCCATAACCATCAAACCTGTGATCTAAGGGATCTACTTCCAAATCTTTCTTTGCTCTTTCATAATGCTCATCCCCTTAAAGATTCTGAATTACTTTATTCTTCAAATTGGATCTCACTGTAACCATGGCAGCCAAATGTCTTCTTCTACTAAGATCATCTACTACCCTATTCTCCTTTCCTTTTATATACTCAATTCCAAAGTCATACTCGCTAAGGAATTCTAACCACCTTCTTTGTCATGCATTAAGGTTAGGTTGAGTAAATATATACTTTAGCCCTAAATGATCTGTCTTTAACTCAAAGGGCTTACCTAGAAGATAATGCCTCATCTAAAGTGCATGAACTATGGCAGCTAACTCAAGGTCATGCAGTGCATAGTTGAATTCGTGTTGCTTTAACTTTCTTGACTCATATGCAACCACTTGCTCATTCTGCATCAACCCTCCTCCTACTCCTTCTCCCAAAGAATCTTTTATAACTATAAAGTGACCATTCAGATATGATTTGGTCAAGATAGGAGCAGTTGTGAGCTTTTCCTTTAGCACTTGGAAAGCTTGCTCACGCCTTTCTGTCCATTCAAACTTCTTACCCTTATTTTGAAGTGAGGTAATTGGTGTTGCTATAGTTGAGAAACCTTCTACAAAATTTCTATAATAACCTACAAGTCCCATAAAACTTTTGACTTCTATCACACTCTAAGGTACAGGCCATTCCATTATTGCTTTTATCTTCTCAGGATCAACGACAATCCCTTCTGTCGAGATCACATGACCAAGATAGTGTACTTTATCTTGAAAGAATGTACACTTAGATAACTTACCATAAAGCTTTCATTCTCTCAAGTGCTGCAAAACTATCCTCAAATGCCTTTCATGCTCTTCCACTGATTTCTAGTATATTAATATGTCATTAAGGAAGATCAACACAAAATCATCTAAACAATCTGAAAATGTTATTCATCAAATTCATGAAAGCTGTTGGAGCATTAGTCAACCCAAATGGTACCACTATGAACTTGTAGTGACCATATCGAGTCCTAAAAGCTATTTTAGAGATGTCCTCATCCTTAATTTGCAATGGGTGATAGCCGGATCTAAGGTCTATCTTTGAGAACATTGTAGCTCCCTTCATTTGATCAAAGAGCTCATCTATTCTTGGGAGTGGATACTTATTCTTTATAGTAGCTTTGTTAAGCATCCTATAATCAATGCATAATCTCAAAGTACCATCTTTCTTCTTTACAAAAATAATCGGTGCGCCCCATGGTGACACACTAGGTCTAATGAACCCTTGATTTAGCAACTCCTGCAGTTGTGCTTTAAGCTCATACAATTCTGTAGTAGTCATTCTGTAGGGTGCCTTAGATTGAGGCTCAGTCCTTGGTAGAAAATCAATTGAGAAGTTAAACTCTCTCTTTGGTGGTAACTCTGTCAACTCTACATGGAATACATCTTTGAAATCTTTAAGGATTGGGTAGTCATTGAACACTATTTCTTCTTTGTCAAGGTCCTTTACTTGGATGACATAAATTGCACACCCTTTCCTCTTGGCTTTCTTCAATTGCATAACTAAGATTTGCCTAAGCTCTAAAGGTCTCTTAGATCCATTAATTTCCACTTGATTCCCTAGGTCATCCAAACATTTAACCACTTTGTCTTCATAGTTTACTAGAGACTTATGTTTAGCTAACCAATTGATTCCCAAAATCACATCATAAGAGCCTAAAGGTACTACATACATATTTAATTATGTCTAAAAACTAGGAAGCTCTAACTCACTGCATGCTAGACATAAGTCTACTCTCTTTTCTACTCTATTGCCATATTGTAGCATCCAAGAGTTTTCCATATGTTCAAGTCTAATTGTTAACTTGGATACTACTCTAGGATCTACAAAACATTCTGTGGCACCAGTATCAATTAAAATAGAAATAGGTAGTCCATAGAGCTTACCTTGAAACTGAATAGGTGTTGCTTGAAAATCTGCTTGTCGGTTGTCCACTTCAGCATGAATCTAATGTTGAGGTGCTCCATGTTGATTCTTGTTTCCCCTTCTATATAGACATGCATTTGCATAATGCTCTCCTCCACAATTATAGCATCCACCCTTAGGTGCTCTTGGTCCTTCATCTCTTTCCCTCTGATTGTTGTTTATGTTGTTATAGCCACCTTTTTGTTTCCTCCATGTTGGTTTCCACCATTTCCATCATGAGAATCATTACCCCTCTTCAGATTCTTGATCTATCTATTATTACCTTGTTTGTTATTCTATTGATAGTTCTGTTGATTATTCTGAGGTTTCCTATTAGCAAACTTTGCATCTCTTTGCTTACGGTAACTGACTGCTTGTTGCATCTTCTGCTCTTATTTAATTGCCTTCTCAAAAAATGCATCCATAGTGAGTGGGTTATGAATGTCTACCTCTGCTCCAATCTGAGGCTTTAATCTCAAAATAAACTTCCTAATCCAAATCTCCCATCTGTTTGATACTGTGGAACATACTTAAGCAGATGTGAAAACCTCTCCCAATAACTGGTTACGGGCATACCTCCTTGAACCAAATTCTGAAACTCTGTCATCTTCTTGTTGAAGAATAGCTATGGTAACCATCTTTTTCTAAAAAACATTGTAGGAAAATCTCCCAAGTTATTTCACTAGGTAACAACTTCTTATCTACCTTCTCATTATCTCACTATGTTGTTGCTTCACCAGACAACTGGTAAGATCCCCACATTGCCTTCGAGTGTGATCTGAAAGGTTTTAGAGCCTAAATTATTTCTCCATTTCTATTACCTAGGCTTCAGCTCCATCTCCAATTATCTTTCCATCAAATTTTGGTGGTGATACTTTCTTGAGGTCTTTCCCCCAATTCTTCTGCAATCTTTGCTTGATTATTAACTCCAACTTCAAGAACTTGAACTTCTATCCTTGGTTTCTCATTTTGTACCTCAACCCTTGGGTTTTCATTAGCATTCTGCCCTCTTGGATTTCCTCTGATCTCTTGCTTAAGAGCATTCATCCTCGTGTCCTGTTGGGTCAAGAGAGAAAGAATACGGTCCAATCTTCCATCTTGATCATTACTAGCATCTCCACGATCCCCAGCATTTCAACCACCATGAGCACCTCCATGTGCACGTCCATGGCTTCCTCTATTTTGACCAATTCCTGATCCTTCACCTTGATTAGTGTTTCTAGTATTCATGATGGATAATTTATATCAAATTCACAACTTAGCACAATAGTCCCAAGGAAAACAGAGGCCCTAGTGTTCAACCTAGAACTCTGATACCAAAATGTAAAGCCCTCAATTTCATCACAAAAGTAAATGAAGTAAATAATCCACTTAAATACAACATCACAATATCCAAAGTAAAAAGATGTAATTAATCCACTTAATTATAATATAAAAGATAAAATGGGTGTAATTAGTCCACGTAATTACAATATCACAAGTAAAATGAACAATCTCATAAATATGAATAAAAATGTCATTAAATCTTACAAAATCACGTGCTCAATCTAGGTAAAAGCACTATAAATAATATACAAAATTCATGGGCATTCATGCCATAATACATCCAATTTTAAGTTACTATAATCAAGTGCAACATGAATAAATAAATCAATATGCTCATCAGTCGTACGAACCAAGTGGTCCACCACCTGTGAGCTGAGAAACGGGAACATGGCCTGGGTGCTTTTCAACCCAACCATGAAGTAATTACACTTCCTCGGATCCCTTCATGAAATGATGGAAACCCAACCCTGTACAAAATGTCTAGTTACTAGAAACAACTAGCAGGAGGGAACACCCGATGCAACCTTGATGTCTGAATGTGCAATTCTAAATAATGAAAAGTAGATTGTCTCACAACAGGATGTGGCAGAGATATATATAAATAAGTTTGCTAGGCAAAATTGTTAGGAATTGCATACAGAAGATATCAATTAAATGCAAATAAAGATTAAACAAAGGAATAAAAATACACAAAAATAATAATAGTGAGAGACAATTTTAATGTGGTTCACCCAAAATCAGGCTACATCCACTAACAGAGAGTCCAATATTATTACCCAGCAATCGAATCGATTACAACCAACAGTCCTTGTAGCTCAATACCACTGCAAATGCTACAATACAATATCAACTAAAACCCTAACCCTTCACCATTTTTATCAAGACTTATGTCAGTTACAAAATAGGGTTTTTTTTAATGTCGGCCAATAGAAAAATAACTCCTGATGCCTTTATAAAATAATAAAAATTGTTTGAGAGGGAAACCGTGCTAATAAATAATTTGGGGGGAAACTGTGTCGATAAAAGTGGGGAAAATTTAACCTCTAAATCTGATTAGGCTCCATATAACAACAAAAATAAACATCTATTTCAATGTCATCTTGATTAGATCTAATCCTTTAAATAGTAACCTAGTTCAATTCTCAAAAAGAAGAAAAGCCATCTCTAATAACCGACATTCGGCATCCTAGCCCAGACAGTAACCCAATACATTCCTAGATAAAAACTACTTCTTTCCCCAAGAACAAGTAAATAAGTAATAAAACAAAATAGAATCAAAGAATCAAAGTTCATCAATAATTCATTTCAAAATCCCTTTCCTCAAATACCAATCAAGGAAAATACACTTTCAATAAGAAAAAGAGAACATATTTATTCATTCATTTATTCAGTAATGATTATAATTATAGTACTGATATTCTGATTCAGTTTTCTAGTTTCACATTATTACATCATATAGTTTAGTTTCTCTACTTCTATCTATCTCTGCTTTGATTTAAGTAAATAGATTTAATAAAACTATAATTGGATTCAGCATCAACATTATTAGAATAATGTCTACTATCTCTGGTTTAAGCCATCATACTATTTTAACAAGTTTTAAACAGATCTACAGAAGCAAATGACTTAGCTACATGATCCTTATATCCGCTACAGGGATAACATATATCTACTATAGGAACTTATAATAGATAACAGTCATAAAAGAAAGCCACAAAAGTTCTTTTCTCAAGATACAGAGATAAGAATAGATCTGCTACAACAATATAAAATGGTGACAGGGTTTCACTAATCAAATCTACATACAAAGGTTGTAGTTTTATAGAGGTAAGATAATAATGATTTAATACTAAAGAGAATAAAATACAGATCTACAATGAGGAATTAACAAGTCTAAGTATACAACAGGCTGCACTCACAGCCAGGCCACTCTCAATTAGGCCATCAATACAAACAATAGGCCATACATTAATCTAGGGGTCAAACTAAGACAAAGGGGAGGGTGAAAAAAGTTGGGGGGCCAAAAGGAGGCCAATTTTTTAAAAAAAATTTCTAAGACATAATGCGCTCGCGTTATGTTTTACTATTAAAAAAAAGGGAAGTTGTTGCTCATTTTTTCCTTCCATTTTCTCTGCACCTGTGGCCTGCAAACCCTAAGGAGTGCGCTTGCATTATTGAAGGCCAAATTTGACACCAAAATCTCCTCAATTCATCACCAAATTACTACCACAACGTCGGGGAGGCCAAAGGAGTGAGTTGTTTTTGTTTTTTGTGTGAATTTGTATCTAAATAGGTAGGTTTAAGTTGATTTTTGATGTAAATTTCCTTAATTGACAGGAAATAATAATGCACCTCCTCCTCCTCCTAAAAATACACAAATATCTACTGAAGAACAACCCGAACAACAAACTCCTCCATCCATTCCTCGACATGCCCCTAGAACACAAGAAAATGCAATGGGGCAAATTGAAAACAATAAAAACAAATTGAAGATATAATTGCAAGGTTGAAGGATCCTGCAACTTCAACCTGGCATAGATCCATGCTTGCTCAATCTATTGAATCTATGTTATCAAATGTAGATTCAATTAGCAAGCAAATATCTATTTGGGCAGAAAAGAGGAGAGGATTTAGAGAGTATTATGCAGACAAGTTGTCATATGAACAAGTAAAAAATGAACAAATTATAAAATTGGACTTGTGTTCCATTTTTACAGATCCACGAACAAATCAACCTCTACCCCTTACATGAAAGAGGTTCCCTATCCATTGGTGCAACAACCAAGCGATAAGGGAAAATTTTGGGTAGAGGTGGCGGATGGTTTTTGACCATCCTCCATGCAACAATAATGAGGTCCCGCAATATTTTTTGAGGAAACTCTACTACGAGTTTGTAAAAAATAAAGTGCCAAACTATTTTGATATGTGGAACTTCCAGGGTAGAGGTGGGGGTCAGCACAAGATAGACCAGGGGCACGTGTTGACCCACAATGGCTAATGAGATGAGCACTCACTAGACCAAACCATGAGCATGTGTCTATCCCTTCCATTGTGAAGGAGAGTGTTGAGGTTGAGACACTTTAGTCCATTAGTGCCTTGACCCAGAGAATCATAGAGCATGTCAGTCCTGCAGCACAATGTGGGCCAGTGGAGAGTTCGAGGAGTAGGGTTCCACCCCATACTTGTTAGGCTTGCGAGTCAGCTTGTGGTTATGACTCCATGGACAATCAGGACGCAGGTGCACAGGCTACATCTGCAGCTGAGTAGATGGTGATGACAGATGCCCTCCTGAGTGAGACTTTTAGCCTTGATACTCAAGTAAATGTTTGCAAGTTCATTGAATTTAATTTTTTAAATTTTATTTTTGAAATGCAAGATTAACTAATTTAGTTTGATGATTTTAATGAAATTTCAAGGTCATAGTGTTGATGCAGTTTTTAGTGGGTCTCCACCTGCATATTACACTAGGACATCTACTGTCGAGGTATGTAACTAGTAAACAATTATAAATATTACATGTGAATAACATCGTTATATGAATGGTATTCTAATATCTAATTTTGGATGTTGAATAGGTTAATATTAGAGATTTCATGGCAACACCTGCCAGTGGTGGTGGACTTTAAAGCTTCACAGAGGTAATAAAATAAATAGTTTAATTAATAAATTGTACTTACTATATTTTTGTATTTTATATTCATATCGTTGATTACATTTCATTGCACATCTTTCAAACTCAAAGCATTACTAGACATTGCATAACTAATAACTAGATGTTGATAGATGACAAAATTTTAATTACAATATAGTTATTTGAAAAAATGCCTCAAAGAAATGTGGTCTCATGGAATACCATGACAAGCAGATGCATAGACAAGGACATCACCATGAGACCACATTTCTTTGAGGCATCTTTTCAAACAACTCACTGCCTTGACTATGCTACCACATTTTCCATACATGTCTACCAAAGCTTGTTGATCCCCTCCACACTATTCTTTGACAAATTCTCTCTAATAAACTCATCCAATTACCACCAATTAGACCCCAGGACATGACACCAGAGAGGGGTATGATCCTATGCCATCTTATATAGCATATGATTGACTCCAACATCATCTAGGTCCCTCCTTTGTTGACTCTAAAATTCCCCATGATGATAATGTCTTCACCATTTCTCATAGCCCATACCAACTAGTTGTTACCTTAAGACACTTCTCCTTAGATTATTTTTTGTCAACCCCTTCTAGTCCACCTCAACCTCATACCAATTCCCTCTTTCACCTTTACCTATCTTATGCCTCTAAATGCATTGTTGCCCCAACCCCACAACCTCTTTCTATTACTTCACCTACTCCACTAGCTATGCCCCTATCTTCCCCACCATATATCCACCTATTACTACTTCACCTTCCTCATTAACTTCTATCTCCCCTCTAACACCCCTTCAAAATAAAGTAAAAGAAAAAGTGTAGGACCTTTCCCCATCCACTTCTAAAAGTAGGCCTAAGAAACTTCCCCAACACTACACCCAACCTACTAACCAACCCATATCTACCCTACCTATTTCCCAATATACCCCTACCAGACATTCGAGACCTAGTTTTCTTCTAACCCACCCCCTGACAAACCTCAAGACAAAGAAAATGATAAGAAATTTTTAAAATAAGGTTTTTCTTCTCCTATCTAGTATCTTTCCTCCCTCCTATTATGCCGCAAACTCTTGATATTCCTCCTTCCTGTAAACCCATAAACTTACCTAATGTCTATGTGATTTTTAATTTGGGCATTGTCCCGTAAACCCACAAACTCTATCTTAGGCATTGTCTTACCTTCATGACTACCAAACAAACAAAAATTTGAGCACAGCCCTACCCACCCTACCACTAACCTAAACCTAAACTAACACCTTCTCTCCCTCTCTATCTTCTTAAACCTAAAATTTGATGCTACTATGGTCCCTCCTTTGTTGACCCTTATACCGCACAATAGTCACGAATCTTCATCTAATTTGTATATATGCATGTGACTTGTGTGCTTTATTGTGTGTACTTCCATGTTTAGGTGAACGTGTGTGTATGTTAGGATCCATGACTTGCATCACTATTATAGTTTTTGTAATTAAATAATGTTGTTTTATTTTTAGATGATGCAGGCTGTGGAGACACCTCCCAATGTTCATAGGGCAATGGAGCATGGTGTGTCCTCTGCGATTCATATCTCCATGCCTTTGACAGGGGTATGAGGCAGATTAGTAAATTTCAAATTACATTTGTTGTTATAGTTGTTTATTTTTGAAAAATCAAATGATTATTGATTTGAAGCTTAATTTCTATTTTGATGGTTTCTATAGGACATGACATCGCCACAACCTAATCCTGGTACTGAGGCAAATGAGGAGATAGATTATTGGATAGTAGTAAGTGATTATTTCGTTAAATGTTTCATTTTTATAATGTAATTTCTATATATTAATGTCTATACTTTTTATTGTAACAGCTACAGATCCATGAACAACTAAATAGCATGAGTAGCCCTCGGGTTCATAGTAGACCAGCCTCATATGCGTCTCCATCCCCTCGAAGATCAAAGACTGCCCATGATCTATTCTCTTCACTAGACAGAGGGGAATGACTTTTTATTGTGTTCCTTTGTTGTATGCATATATGGCATTTATGGACATATATTTTGTATTGCATATAGTTGACATTGTATGCCTATATGGCATTATTATAATCCTATATGGCTATTTTGTATATATGTTATACTTATATTGACAGATATTGATGTATGCCTATATGGATATTTGGTTAATACAAATCATTTTTGTTGATCATTATGTAATATGGAATGATGCAGTGTAGATAATTTTTATATGCCTCTAGGTTTCAAAGTTTAATTGTCAAATAATCCATCCCAATTGATGATAAGAGAATTTGAGTTTTGGGTTGAAAGTTTTAGTCTCTCAAAACTAAAGATGCCCAAGAAAATAGAGAAATGAAGATTGGTTAAATGGATAAATGGAAAGCAAGTTTTTTTTTCACATCATGATCTACATGCTATTGTACATTCTTGCATGTTAGCCTTAGTCACTCACATAGCGATGTACAACCTCGTGCATAAGTCCTTGCATCATGTGCCACCTAAACAATGCCACTTGATCCAACATAAAGTTCATGGTTCCTTGCACCATGCATAATTCACATAGTGATATGAATCATTTTGTGCAACTCAAAACACACCATTTAATTCTTACACAACCCTTTGGATTATGTGCCATTTGTACAACACTAAGGATCATGTCTCATAGTTTTACAAACAACTCTATCTAATTTTGCAAGTGACCAAGGGGATATTGCAATTCCCTATGTTCTAAAAGGATGTTCTTATGGTTGCTCCTTAGTATGCTGATCCATATTCTTTATGAGTTGCTCAATTGAAAATATTTCTTAATTACTTGTTATTATACCATATTGGGATGCAAAGAGTGTGTTTGTTGTCTTGAATAAGATAGTCAAAATCACATGCTTATGAGTACCTAATGACCATTGTGGTTATTAAATGTAATTCCTCTTGCATATAAGGCGAGGTTATGAGAGTACATTGAGTCTTACCTAATTTGAGTCTGCAACATAACATTGGGGCTATAGGCTTCCATAAGTCATCAACAATCCCTTTGAGAATGTGGTTAATATTATAAATGTATACTTTGCATCTCACCATGTTAATATGTATCATGTCATCACATTTACCAATTTGACTCTAATTCCATAAAGCAATTCCCTACCCAAAAACTTGTTAAGCTTGAAAGCCTTGTTATGACATTGTATTGATCTCACAGAAGGTTGCATACCACTACACCAACTCTTTGTAAGATTGCTATGAAATATGATAAGCAAGATAGGTGTAGTGTAGATCATTACATAATGACAGTGTAGATCATTACATAATGATAGAGCCATGAAGTGTAGATGGTTTCAAATATCACAGAAGTCTAAGTTTAAGCCTAATAACACAGTGACCTAAAGGTGGAAGAAGATGAGGGTTCAACAACATGGATATGACAACATGAAGATGATATTAAGGTTTTGGAGAGTAGTCTAACAGAGATCTATTTCAAGCCTAATAGGGGTCTAATATTGTAGTGATGGAACAATGCATTGAAGGACTAAAACAAAACCCTACAAAGATAGTACTAGAGAATAAAGTCAAGGTAAACCAAGATAAAAGAACAAGCAGTTCATATATGACTATGTTGACTACTAGAACAAGTATGTTAATAGCCATAAGATGCATGTTGACATGTGAAGACTATAATAGTTATAGCAAAGGCAATGTGTGAGGATATCGTTGGTACAATGTAGCTCAGACTATTTCGGCATGTTCGGGTACGAAACTGGACCATACATAGCCTAAACATACCCATCTTAATGTGTTGGAATAGTTAGTTTGGCTGTACGAGGAGAAGAATGAAAGTTACACCCCTTTGTAACTTTACACTGCATGCATTTGACCATTTTTGGGGTAACAGAAAAACTTTCACCATGGGCAATCACCTCAAAGATATAAAAGAACTGAGAGAGTTTATTGTAGAGGGATTCTATGTGATCCTGTAGCCTTAGACAAAATGTTTCTAAGTACACGGTTTTCAAGTAACAGCTCGTCAAAGATTGCTGCTTTTTTGCACTTGGACTCTTCAGGGATATCATTGGTACAATGTAGCTCGAACTATTTCGACATGTTTGGGTGCAAAACAGGACCATGCCTAGTATAAATGTACCCATATGGATGCATTGGTACCATCAGTTTGGTCGCATCAGGAGCAGGATGAAAGTTACACCCCTTTGCAACTTTACACTACCTCCTTCTGACGATTTTTGGGACAGCAGAAAGCCTTTCACCACAAGAAAACACCTTAGAGATATCAAAAAATGAGAGAGGTTATTGTAGAGGGGTTCTATGTGAGTACGTTTCCTCAAATGGAATGTTTCTAAGTGTCAGGGTTTCTGAGTAACAGCTCGTCAAAGATTGCTTCCTTTTTGCACTTTGGACTCTTCAGGGATATTGTCGGTACAATGTAGCTCGAACTCTTTCGGCATGTTTGGGTGCAAAAAAAATACCATACCTAGTCTAAATGTACCCATCTGGATGCATTGGAACTGTCAGTTTGGTTGCATCAAGAGTAGAATGAAAGTTACACCCCTTTGCAACTTTACACTACCTCCTTTTGACAATTTTTGGGGTAGCACAAAACCTTTGACCACAGGCAAACATCTCAGAGATATCAAAAACTGAGAGAGGTTATTGTAGAGGGGTTCTACATGATCACATTTATTTAGACAAAATTTTTCTAAGTATCATGGTTTCTGAGTAATAGCTCGTCAAAGATTGCTACCTTTTTGCACTTTGGACTCTTCAGTACAATGTAGCTCAAACTCTTTCAGCATGTTTGGGTGTAAAACATGACCATGCCTAGCATAAACATACCCATCTAGACGTGTTGGAACTATTAGTTTAGTCGCATCAGGAGTAAGATGAAAGTTACACCCCTTTGCAACTTTAGACTACCTCCTTCTGACAATTTTTGGGGTAGTAGAAAACCTTTCACCACGGGCAAACACCTCAGAGATATCAAAAACTGAGAGAGGTTATTGTAGAGGGGTTCTACATGATCATGTTTCCTTAGATAGAATGTTTCTAAGTATCAAGATTTCTAAGTAACATCTCGTCAAAGATTGCTACCTTTTTGCACTTTGGACTCTTCAGGGATATCGCTGATACAATGTAGCTCAAACTATTTCGGCATGTTTGGGTACAAAATAGGACCATGCCTAGCCTAAATGTACCCATCCAGATGCGTTGGAACTGTTAGTTTGGTCACATCAGGAGCAGGATGAAAGTTACACCCCTTTGCAACTTTACACTACCTCCTTCTGATGATTTTTGGGGCAACAAAAAACCTTTCACCACGAGCAAGCACCTTAGAGATATCAAAAAATGAGAGAGGTTATTGTAGACATGTTCTACATGATCATGTTTCCTTAGACATAATGTTTCTAAGTATCAGGGTTTCTGAGTAACAGCTCATCAAAGATTGCGGCCTTTTTGCACTTTGGACTCTTAAGGGATATCGTCGATACAATGTAGCTCAAACTGTTTCAGCATGTTTGGGTGTAAAATAGGACCATGCCTAGCCTAAAAGTACCCATTCGGATGCATTGGAACTATTAGTTTGGTCGCATCAGGAGTAGGATGAAAGTTACACCCCTTTGCAACTTTACACTACCTCCTTTTGACAATTTTTGGGGCAGCAAAAAACCTTTCACCACGGGTAAACACCTCAGAGATATCAAAAACTGAGAGAGGTTATTGTAGAGGGGTTCTACGTGATCTTGTTTCCTTAGACAAAATATTTCTAAGTGTCAGGGTTTCCAAGTAATAGCTCATCAAAGATTGTTGCCTTTTTGCACTTTGGACTCTTCAGGGATATCGTCGATACGGGTGTAAGGTATTAACTTAGATTTTAGAGCAAAGTAAAGAATAAGGTTTTAGGAGGTTGAGGATTAGATAATCCTAAACATAATACAACCTAAATGTTGAAGATCACATGAAGAACATAGAAGGTTATCTGAGACAGATTAAACAAAGAGTATAACACAAAGAAAACTTACCAAACTAGGTCTTTAAAGACAATGCACTTAGGGTTTAAAACATAACTAATAACTTTAACTTAAAAACCCTAACTAGTTTTGAATGTTTAAACCTCTGCAATTGTGATATGAACACTGGCACTGTGACATCCTTTAGACTTCCAAAACTTCCAACAACAACCAAAACTCATCAATCAACATCAACATGACCTTAACACCATATTTTGTGATCAACATCAACATCATGAGGACACTTAAGTCGATAAAGTTTTCTTATTAAGAAAAAGAGCTTCCCTTAGCTTCAAGAAATATAAATATTCTATACTGACAAGGCCAACCACGTGAAGGTGGAAGCTCATGTGGCCTCACCTAAGACCTAAGACACATGTATTCTAGTAGATGTAGGACACCTAAGACACCTATTGTATAGTATGTATCTAGATTTTATAGACATAGTAGACCTAAGACACCTAGTCTTTATACCTTATCATAGTCTAGACCTAAGTCACCTAGACACCTAGATTATAGTTCTACCTAAGACACCTATTATGGTAGACCTAGTTGATATATAGTACCTACCTAAGACACCTAGATTAAAGTATACCTTATTCTAGTCTCTAGGTAGGTAGTTGATATACAGTATCTACCTAGAAGACACCTAGATCATTCTAGATTATACCTTATTCTAGTCTCTAGACAAGTCATTGATATATAGTATCTACCTAAGACACCTAGATTAGAATAAATACCTTTTTTTAGTCTCTATCTACCTAGTTGACATATAGTATATACCTTAGACACAATTAGAGACACCTATTACCTATGTAGTGCCCCTCATTTTGGTTTTCCGATTTATCATTAGATAGATCCTTATGGTTAGACTTGATGGTATATTCTGATGATTTTATTTTGAGGACTGGTGATGACATGTATTTATGCTTTCTATGATGATGTTTCTGATGCTTATGTTAGTACAAAATGACTATGTTATGATTAATTATGTGTTCAATTAATGTTCATGAGAATATCTAACATTTGATTATTGCTCTGATGATGATGTTGAATGAATCAATGTTTAATTCTTATGTCTTCTATGGATTTAATTGGCAATGTAGATAATGTGTTATGTCTTGTTTGTGAAGGGACGGTGTAGCATTACTCTTGAAGAGCACCCTGCTACACTACAATTCCCTATCACAGTGTGTGTTTTGATGATGATTTATGTATATTTGCTCGACATCTGGTTTGTGTAGGTTGCAAGTACCAGGCATCGACTCCACCTAAATTAATAGGTCTGAGCATGCCTTAACCAATGGAAATTGTTGTGAGGAGATAATGAAAGGTCCCTACTTGATTGGTCACGAACCTTCAAGAGGATGTTTATCATGTCTAGAGTCCTGTCAATTTGGTCGGGATGGATGTTTGTATGTCTCTGTAAGTATGGCCATGTTTGGATGTCAGTATGAGTCAGTATGTGGATTCTTATGTTATTGTGGGGTGATCATTGTTGGGATTAATTGTTTTGTTTATAGTGAAATTGCTATTTCTCCGTGATTGACGAATAATAATGATAATAATGATAAGGGCAATAATTGAGAATATTAATATCATAGCTGATATCTTGGTGAATAAATTGATTTTCTTGGTTAGATATTATTTATGTTTTCTTGGTAGTGTGTTGTCGTGAATAATACAGATATTGATTTTTTATTCTATTATGGGAAAATCCCCTATAAATGGAGATCTTCTGCATTTATGTTGGGTAGTGGGAAATTATGTGAATCAACTATTTTTGTCCAAGGGTGTTCTTAGGGGGAGAGTTTTTCTTGGAAGTTTTGGGGGGGGGAAAGAGATTTTTTCTGGAAGAAGACAAAACTAGGAGGAGGAAAGTTTAATCACAGGTATGTGTTTGGTTACAGTCTTTTGAGATTTCTAGTTCTTGCTAGTGCTAAATTTATGTTTTGTGGCCTTGTTAAGGGAATTGTCTCAACATCTTTGTAAACCTTTCTGAGAAGTTCACTGATTGGTCTGCATGTTATTTCTTTAAACTTCTGCAACTTTGGAATCCTATTTTGTTAGGATATGACCCCCTTCACAGCTTCTACCTTGGATCGTGTGTTTGAGTTTTATTCTTATCAAAAACTAGTTATGTGTTGATACTTTGAAACCTTGTATATTCAAGCTCTTCTGAACAATACTGGTTTTTTGCATGCCATATTCTCTATCTTCTTGTAACCTGTAGTCGTTCAACCCATTCCATCTATCAAAGTTCTCTGGCTCTCTATCAAGCCGTGGGCATTAGTGTGCATCTGCTTGTAGCAACCTTGCTCATTGTAGTTGATTTGAGAACAACCCTGACCTTTCACTTCAGGAGGTAATCATTGCATTAATATTTGGTCCTTAGACCCTGTCATAATCTTGGTGTGGCCAAATTTAGCTTAATGTGTCTTTCTATCGGCACCTTACATGTGCTCTATCACTTACAAAACCATATGTCGTGCTCGGTCTTGTTTTCTAGTTGCAGTCTTCCTTTTGTCTCTCCCTCAAATTATTGGACCAACTCAAATGCTTTAACTAATCTTCTGTGCATGCACCCCAATAATTACTGCTCCATACCATCTTCAGAATTATTTCTACAGCTTTGAAGCTATTTTGTATGGTGTCCACTACGTGGCTTCAAGGTTTCATTGCAGGTCATCACCTTGCTCTCTCTCTCCTCTAAAACAATCCATTGATGGTTCGCTGGCTCCTAGTGGTTGCCGAAGATCTCTGAGGTCTCCTCACTTTTTGTTTGGTCTCTCCTCAACCATCATCACCCATGATGAAGTCAGCTCCTTGAAGTTTTTTTTTCCTTCTTCACAATGCTTTGCTTTGGTCAACATCTTGGCCAGAGCTCTTACTTAGATGCCTTTGAGCAATCTATAGAAGCCTTCATAGTATCATTTTGGGTTTGGTGGTGCCGGCATATTATGCTAACTTAATCTTTACTTGACTGTAGTCTCTCTCCCCTGCTCGTCGCCGGTACTGGAGTTCTCCTTTTGTCATGCAGAGCATTCTCATTCCTTGCCTTTTTATTATTTTGTGCCTATGGTAGTCGACTATAGCCGGCGCGTTAAGGGTTAATTTTAGCGTAGTTGCTTATTGCTTCTTTCAGTTTGGTCGGAGATTTTGATTTGGTCAATTTCCCCACTGGTTGTTCTGTGTTTTGACTGACGTCATAATGTGGTAGGTGTGATATTCCGCAGGTTAGAAAGTTTATTTTTTTATTTTTAGTTTTGAATAGAATCTATTCGAAGTCATCGTCCCTTAAGCCTACCAGCGGTGAGTGATGTCATAGAGCACTTAAAGTCAATTTTGAACTGTTGTTTCCTTTAGGGTCAAAACTTGCCATAGGAAGCGGACCTTTTAGAAAGCAAGTTTATGAAAATCGACCTTGTTTACATAGTATAGTTAGACAATTATAGTATTATAAACATCCTTAATGTTATTACCTATATTATAAGTATTTCTTTTTAGTTCTTAAATAGATGTCAAACGGTATGATTGTTTTATGTCTTACGAAGGAATAGAGTGTTATATTGTATTATAATATTAATGAATTTAATATTAGGATTTTGATGCTATATTTTATTTAGAAGCAAAATTGAAATTTGCATAAGTGTAATTAACATTGTAGACTGTGATTTTAGATATATGTTTACTTTTGCTTTATGATTTATAGGTTTAAATCTAACCATGGGTAAATTTAAATCTAATTTTAGTTTTTCTTATTACAATTCTTCGTATATTATTGTGTTGGGTTAAGTTGAATAGGTTTAAATTCAATTACTTGTAAGTGTTGTGTAATGTTAAACTCAATTAGTATTATCTTATAAAGAAACTTTTGTTGTTAAAAATCAACTATGATTCACAGGCTTATGGAGCAAGTCTTGCATTCAGGTAATTTATAAACCTTGTTAAGAGTAGAGGTTATTTATTAAAGTTTTGATAGTGTTTTAATGCTGTCTGAAATTGTGAGTCAATGTTGTAATAAGTCGGTTATGGGCATTGTGATTTGTGTCAGAAAGGTGTTGAAGTCTAGTTGCATTCATATAAGTTGATCTCAATTATCTTGTCATGAAACCTAAGTATTTTAATATAATTAGTACTTTTCTTCAATCGGTTATCCTTAATTGTAATTGCTTTAAAATGTTGTTTTGTTTTTCGTTGGGTATGCCTTGAGGAAGTCGTGTCCATGAGTCATGTTGTCTAGCAGTTCTTCTAGAGGCATAAGTTTGTAAGGACACGACCTCATGTTGATTGTTATATCGTATAGGTTCATGTTGTGACATCTAAGTTCTCCTTGATCGTGGTGTTCTCTTACCTATGTCATGAGGGTTATGTGATATGAGTGGAATTTTAAGACTATACTTGGTTGCCTTGGGTTCATTATGATTTTGGTGAGGCAACGAGTCGTGGTATTGGTTTTGTAATAGTATTGTGATGGGAGGTATGGTTAGGTTGTGTGAAAGTGAATTTTGAGTAATTGGGTAATGCTCTCATGGTTCTTGGATGATTGATCTTTTTGTGTGTCGTGAGTGGGGTTTGCTAAGATGCAGCTAGGGGAGTGGCTCTCGATGGGGGCCGGAGCCCAAAGTGGCGTCTAGGACAACTTATGCAAGAGTGCCTTAAAAAGTGATAACTTAAATATTAAATCAAGGGGTTTGGGTAGTTAGTTCACACTAATTAAGATAAGTGAATGCCTCACTCATGGCTCAAGTGCTTGGTTAGACTTGAGATGAGATGGGAAGGCCTGGAATGGAAAAATCAACGACCTTGTCTCCTCGAAAGGGATGGTTGATTTTTGCATGAGTTTGCATGGGGGCCGGGAGTTGGGAGAGGCTGCCAGGACAACCCAGGATGGGGGTCGGGGCCTAGGAAGACTTGCCAAGACAACCCATGACAAGCTGTGTGATGACACTCCTCCCTTCTTCAGTCTCACATCCCCAAGTTGTACTCTTTCCTTTCATACTGTGGTTGCCTCTGGATGTTTGTTAAGTTGTTTGTGGCGTTGTAGTTGGTTGTGTTGTTGTGGTCATGTGTAGTCCTCTATTCTCCTTATTGTCCACCTGACTTTTCTGGTTGTGGGATCTTATCATTATCTCCTAGCACGGGGGGTGGGCCTCAAGGTTCCACATTGTCGGGTGGATGTGCTTTTTCCATTGGTCACTTTTCTGTTGTTTGTGTGCGTGGAGACATATCTTATTGAAGATATTTGATCTTGTTTGCTTGTGGAGGCAGGCAGTTATGGTTCTATTTCAGCGTTGTAAATCTAATTATTCCTTGTATTATTATATTGTTGTATATCTTCAATTGTAATTGGGATATAATAGTGTAAACATTGTATGATGTATATTACTGTAATGAATTGTAAACATATTTGTAATCATTCATGTTAAATTCTAATGTTGTTATCTGATGTCTTATATTATTGGAGGTAGTTATGTGTTGTCTCTCAAATGCTCTTGGTTTCAATTCGATTCTTGGTTGTTATTTTGGTTATGTTAGTTAGTAGTGATGCAGTCCTGTGTACCCTAGAGATTAAAAGTTAACTTTCATGTTAAGTGGTTATTATGATTTGCAATATGCTATCATCTCTTTAAAAAAAAAAATGTTGTCTTTTCAAATGCATTGTTAAGCTTTTCTCTAGGGTCTGGGGCGGGGCATTACAATCTAGTTAGAAACCAAGACACCTAGAGATACCTAGATTTTATACATTATCTAGATTTTATACATTACTCTCAGGATCAACTTCATCCATCACTTAGGTCTAACCCCATGAAGCATAACATGATGATGATGCAAACATCAAATGTATACCATAGCAAACAAATCAAGTTCATACCACTGCTTGTCAAGTTCATACCACTTCTTGTCAAGTTCATACAACTCTGTGCATCACATCACATACTCTATGAAGAAGCAAGTGTCTTTATATCACAAAACCCAACAACATATCTTGAAAGCATAATGGTATCATCAAACAATAGACAACCAATACACCTGCACAACTATGCATTTTTTACTCAATTACTAACATCCAAGCACTTTGACATCAATGAAAAACATATTCAACACAATATTCATTGTATATGTGTAAAAATGTAGCAGAAAATAAAAAAAGAAAAACCTATGTAAACTTACAAATTAATGTGCATACTTACAAGTCAATGTAACATGACTTTACAAAATCAATGTGAATACTTACAAATTAATCCAACGAACCATCCAGATCTGATCTACTCTTTATTGTGTCAAGTATTGCCTCATGGTTAGACTAACGCACCTTCAACAAGGTCTTGTTCAAAGGTCTACCCTGATATTGTATAAAATAAACATTGGATGCCACGACAAGGTTTGAGTAATGAAGAATCTTCTGTTGCGTGTCAAAGTCCTAAAATAGCGAAACATTAACACTCTTATGTGGGTACCTTCTAAGCCATGTTCCAGTAACAACCACTGAGCCTGTAGGGTATTCGATGTTTTCTCCATTTGTAACTGGGGCCTCCAATTTCTTTTTGGCCTCAATACAATGACAAATAATAATCTGTTGTCTCTTCGTTATCTTCATCTGCAATAACTGCATAAACATGCCCTACATTGATATGTGTAGCAAATTAGATAAAATTAGTCAACATAATAAAAACACTACAAAGTAAGATAACATTAGGAATTTCAAAAACTATGCAAGTAGATATATTACCTGGTTGAACTAGATCTGATATATGGTCAAAGTCAACTGATGATTCCATCTCTGTCAGTTCCAGTGTCATCAGGGGTTAATACATGTCAAGTGGGTTAAGATAACTTAATCACCATTCATCAACCCACTCCTTTGACTCGCACTCATCCCAGGCTTGAATTGTACATAAAGAACAAAAGCATGCCATCTTTCGTGTATGGATACTCCATGAACTTGCAATTGAGCTTTTGAAAGAGTGTAGCTCACTTGATCCTATCAGTGTACAATAGTCCTCATATGGTGCAATGTTAGTATCATCTATCAACCAAAAAAATCTATGAACTGAAGACTTACCTTCATTACTTGGACCCATCAAATCATTACACCACTCAACGATTGATTTTGCATCTATCAACTTTGCATTGTCTTTATACTTTAACTCTTCTTGTGCTATGGCTCTTTTGACACGTGCTCCTGCACCATCATGCTCCCCCTTTCCATGCCCAGCCTCACAAAAGTTCCACATATGTTGAACACCTGTAATATTATGCCTCCTACTCAGCCAATAGAAATTCTGTGAGTTCTTGAATTGTGATGCATAGTTATCTAACCATATGATATGCTGACAAAATGATATGCCCCTTCTAGCCAAATCATTGTAGAACACCTGAAAGCAACCTTGCACGAGTTTTGTAGAATGCGTGTGATCATCACTAATATAAAAATGATACTCCCTTATGATCTTTATGTCATCCTCTATACTATCATTCACATGAATGAATGCGATGTGGACAAATATAGAAACCTGTGTGGAGTTGTAATATTGTGATTACACCTTGTGTTGTGGCTGTAGATTGTAGTTCTCTGCAAAGTTAATGACTAAAAGAATGCTACTAACTAGAAATGTGTCCTTGCATGACTTGAATTGCAAGTCCAACCATCGAGCTCTATGGGCATGTCTTGCATACTCATACACTATATTGTCACGAAATATAGGCATAAACTGATACACTAGAATCTTTTCAACAAAAAATTCACACATCTTTGCTTCTTTACCATATTTTGTATTGTATGCCACTATTTTATACTTTCCGAACTCTACTAGTTTGTTTCCAACCACATGTGTTCTTTCCATATGTTCACATATTGGCATACCTTGCAAGCCACCGCAATGTTGGCATGTGCCATCCAAGCATAATTTCCTGTAGAATATTTGACCTTCCTCTCTTTCACATAAAATTCTTGATATGAAGTCTCTTGAAGATGTTGGTGGGGCATGTATGCCACAATCCTGCAAAACATTATTAGTATGCAAATATAAACATATAGACCAATAAACATCAAAATGGTTAGAAAATTCAATATGTAATCTACAACAAGTAGTGCGTGTGTGATTTATCTTGACATAGAAAGGTTTTAGCATTTCAAAATATCTTTGACAAATTTTAATTTGAGGATACATCTCTAGAAATTTACCAAAAAACTGTGTTTGAGTCATATCCAAAAAATTCTTTGGATGTGGCTCATGGTTTCGACTACCGATTCTCCTTCTTACCACATCCCTTTGATTCAGAGATACCCTTGTGTAATTCTTCCAAAAGTCTTCAATTAGTGATCTCAATGCCTCAACAATTGGTTTATCTTTTTGTGGTAGTCTCCCTGAGAATGTCCATAATTCATTGGATTGGTGTCCTCAATTCTTTGGCGCCTTCCAACAGGTCTTGATAAATTTTTCCTATTAATTCTCAATGCTTGACTCGTCTTTCTAATGAGATGAGCTTTCCTCATTTGACTACTTACTATAGTTGATGTAATGACACACCGTGTTGCATTACTATCTTTTGTACGTGAGGTGTTACCCACACTCTCATATGCACTACTGAGATTCTTGACAATAGGTTTTTCACTTGAAGCCCCTGATGTTCTCAACCCAAGAATCTTCATGATGGACCTATACTTTATACTTCGCATCATTTCAATGAATAGTTGACATCTTGTGGTCTCATTTAACTTTTCAAAGAACAATCTCCAAATCTGATGAGCATATCTTCTACAAGTGCATTTTGGAATGTTACCTTCCATTGGCTACAAAATATTCTCATCAATATCAATCAAATACTTTGGCTTTCTATGCAAAATTCTAGGTGGTGTTAGGATAGGTAAATTCATCTCAACATTAGGAATTTCATCAATATTTAAATGGGATGGGCTAGATGGCATACCTTCGATCGAAGATGGTATAGATGACATACCTTGAGGTTGAGGTGGGAACAATGGCATACCTCCTTCCTCACATTTGAGTGATGATGTACTCTCAACTTGAGATGTGGTAGATGGTGTCCCTACATGTTGACTTGCAGTAGAGGACATGTCTCCAACTACAGTATTCAAATCTCTCATAGCACGAGATTTGTGCATTCGTTCCCTTTGTGTCACCAATACCATATCTCTTTTGATGGTTGTGGTTCCTCTTCAATTGGAATGTCTTCATTTATCGTGTCCAATTTCCTCTTCTCATGAAGTTCCCTCATAGTTGTTGCTTTCTTTGCATTCTTAGCTTCTATCTCTTCCTGTGTTGGTTTAATTCTTGATCGTTTCCTCGGCATGACGGGGAATTTATCTATAGCATGGTAAAGAGACAAATATTAGTTCCTAAGAAATGAATCCATACAAATAACTGAAATATATTTCATTCAACCCTTCATACAAAATGTACATACAATCATCATGTAGAAGAGTAAATGTCACTCAACTAAAATAGGTACAAAGCATACAAAGCATTATTGCAGCCATACAAAGCATTATGGTACAAAGTTCACTTTAGTCCTATGAGGATAAGGACAAAGGAGAGTCACCTATTGAGGCTACAAGTGAAGAGTACATGGGACTTCATGTTGACTACAAGGTTGAAGATGTGGGGGAGGCCTTGGTGCTAGTGGCATCAAACTACCTACACTTACTTGCGGATAGAGATCATCTCCTCACACATGAAGATTCAGGTTGCAGCCATGGGACATAATTTAGGACACATGATACACTTGATTTTCACTCAAGGAGACGTCTCATGGGCCATCACTTGTTGATAACCATCTAGTCATGAAAGTAGAGATGATTGAGATTGTGGGAGACATCACAATAGGGCATGAGGTAAGGACTAACTTTTTGATGTGTGACATCAGTCCCTTATCTTCACATTATCATGTTATGACAAACAAGAGGATAAGCCTTAAGGCTTATGATTTTCATGGAGACACTCATGTTGAACTTTGTAGTTTTCTATGACTGAACTATCTTGAGACCCTATATCAATTCCATGGCAATGTGACTGATTTGTAGTATTTAACTTGGTACATTTTCATAGATATGGGAATGGAAACATTTGGTATACAATGTTTGTATGAACTAACAACATGAAGAATAATGTAGCATAGCATGGATCATGATTGGATTAAGCCTATTGGGATTTACTTGTATGATCTTGGCACCTATTCATTTGTATTTTAACTTGTTATGACAAGATAATAGTATTTCATTATGCTTAAGGGATTGTATATTTATATGTTGTAAGGAATTATTCTTGTATAATTTGACATCATGGTATGTTAAGGTCTGTTTAATTTATTATTACACATACTTATTAAAGAGCCCAAGTGTAGAAAATATACATGGAACCATGTCAAATTGTAGGTTGACCTTATGGATTCTTGAGTAATAAAATCTAGAGATTTAACTTAAGGCTATATATGCAGGTTTAAGGAAACGCATATGATGGAATTTTGCATGAGGTCCTTTAGGTTGAATCTCATTAGATAGACATTAATGAGTTTCTATTATAAGGTTCATTATGCAAAGGGACTTAACAATGATATCATGATTGTGTCTATTTTAATTAATGTTGACCTTTGGGATATCTTTTATTATGCATACCATGAACTGATTTAAAACATAGTCTATTATAACGACATTTGTGTGTGATGACTAATCTCTTTGGGTAGTAAGAACTATGATGAACTATAAATTAAAAATGTAAGAGATGTATGCAAAATATAAGACATGTATGCAAAATGTGGAAGCATAGACAAGGCAGATGAACTATAAAATCAAAAAAGAAAGATTGATATAAACACAAAATATGTAAACCATACAAGTGATATAAACATGTATGATAAAGCATGATAAAGAAATTCAAATAGAATTAAGGAAAATGTAAAGAACATGCATGTAAAGACTTGACATACCTAAAAAATGGAGATTCAAATGGAGAGAGTACCCAATTATATAGTGTTTTTTTCTTCTTGCATCAAACTCCTCAACAATTTTCAAGTATTTCACCACTTGCTTCCTTTTCAACATTAAATTGAATAATGTACTCAAATAGAATTAGTAACAACAATACTATTAACCAATCTATAATGTTAAATCCCTACAATTCAATCACAATTAACATTGCAACACTACAAAAATTGAAACTTGAATTGATATATATCAAATTCAATGTGAAAACTATGTTATTTCCTCCTTAAGTTGGCAAAGTAGAAAAAGGTGGTGGAAAGTTCATGCAAAGGTGGTAGAATGTGCAAAATGTGCATGTGAACTTCCCAAAAGCATGAAAACACTTTTTTTTGTTAGAACACATGCATCAACAGAAAAAATAGAGTATGTGGGCCTGGATCATGGGGTCCAAGCCTTTTTACCGTTTGTATAGCAAGCCAAAATGTGAGCATGTTTTGTCTTTCTATAGATTAATCCATAGAAAAATATGTGTCTAAAGAAGAAAGGAATTTAGAGAGTTCATGTGTTACTGAGGGTTCCTTGATCCAAATACCAGTAGATTGATGCTTCAGAAGTGGAGGGATTGGCATGTGCATAATTCAAGGGATCACCATCCTTCTTTTTGTAGTGGTCTAGGTATTTTATTTTGAAACTTATGAAGTGAAGTAACTAAATGTATTCTCTTTATAATGTGTCACTGAGTTGTCATGGCAAAGAAGTGCCAAGTAGCTAGAGGTGAGATATATTGCAAAATATGATAGAAAGGAGTGCCTATAAATATTTGTGCCTATCTCACCTTTGATAGCACCTTTGCAAAATGTCTCACCTTTAGTTCCATTAGCTCATGTTCTATCTCTCACCTCTCTATATATCTCACTTATCTCTCCCCCTCACCTCTCTACCTCTCCCCTCTCTACATCTCTCAGTCACTCCTTGTCTACCTCTCCATCCATCCTTAGCCATCTAGGTCTCACTTAACCCTAAAACCTAAAGCCTCAACCCTCAAACCTTAAACCTTAAGTCCTAAACCCTATCCCTAAACCCTCAACACTTTACCGTAAACCCTATTCCCTCAACCCTCAACCCTACACCCTATCACTAAACCCTCAACCCTAATCACTCAACAGTAAATGCTATCCCTAAAGCCTCAACCCTAAACCCTAATCCCTCAAGGTCCTAAACCCTAATCCCTTATCCCTAAACTCTAAACCCTATCCCTCAACCCTCAACCCTCAACCTTAAACCTTAATCCCTCAACCCTAAACCTTACAAGTTAAACCCCAATCCCTTATCCCTAAACCCCATCCCTCAATCCTTAACCCTTAAACCTTAAACTCTAAAACCTATCCCTAAACCCTCAACCTTTGACACTATATCTTAAACCCTAATCCCTTGACCCTCACACTAAAGCCTCAACCCTCAATCCTTAAACCTTCAACCCTAAACCCAATCCCTAATCCCTCTACCCTTGACACTCTACCTTAACCCTAATCCCTCTACCCTCGGCACTCTACCTTAACCCTAATCCCTCAACCCTCAACCCTAATCCCTTAACCCTAAACACTATCCCTAAAGCCTCAACCCTAAACCCTAATCCATCAAGGTCCTAAATCCTAATCCCTTATCCCTAAACTCTAAACCCTATCCCTAAACCCTCAACCTTAAACCTTAATCCCTCAACCCTAAACCTTACGAGTTAAATCCTAATCCCTTATCCCTAAACCCTAAACCCTATCCCTCAATCCTTAACCCTTAAACCATAAACCCTAATCCCTTTACCCTTAACACTCTACCTTAACCCTAATCCCTCGACCCTCAACCCTATTCCTAAACCCTTAACCTTAAACCCTAATTTGTCAACCCTAAACCCTATCTCTAAACCCTCAACACTATACTTTAAACCCTAATCCCTCAACCCTAAACCCTAAACCCTCAACCCTAAACCCTCAACCCTCAACACTATACCTTAAACCCTAATCCCTCAACCCTCAATCATAATCCCTCATCCCTAAACCCTAAATGCTAACCCTATTCCTAACCATCAATCCTCGACACTATACACTAAACCCTAATCCTTTATCCCTAAACCCTAAACCATATCCCTCAACCCTCAACCCTTAAACCTTAAACCCTAAAACCTATCCCTAAACACTCAACCCTTGACACTATATATTGAACCCTAATCCCTTAACCCTCAGCCCTAAAGTGTTAACCCTCAATCCTTAAACCTTCAACCCTAAACCCTATCCCTAATCCCTCTACCCTCGACACTCTACTTTAACCCTGATCCCTCAACCCTCAACCTCAACCTCAACCTCAACCCTCAACCCTCAACCCTAATCCATCAACTCTAAACCCTAATCCCTCAATCCTAAACCCTATCCCTAAACCCTCAACCCTCAACACTATAACTTAAACTCTAATCCCTCAACCCTAAACCCTAATCCCTCAACACTAAACCCTATCCCTAAACCCTCAACTCTTGACACTATTCCTTAAACCCTAATCCCTCAACTCTCAACTAAACCCTACACCCTATCACTAAACCCTCAACCCTAATCCCTCAACCCTAAATACTATCCCTAAAGCCTCAACCCTAAACCCTAATCCCTCAAGGTCCTAAACCCTAATCCCTTATCCCTAAACTCTAAACCCTATCCCTAAACCCTCAACCCTATCCCTAAACCCTAAACCCTATCCCTCAACCCTTAACCCTTAAACCTTAAACCCTATTCCCTCTACCCTCGACACTCTACCTTAATCCTAATCCCTCAACCCTCAACCCTATCCCTAAACCCTCAACCTTCAACCCTCAACCCTCAACCCTCACCTTAAACCCTAATCCGTCAACCCTAATCGTTCAACCCTCAACCCTAATCCCTCATCCCTAAACCCTAAACACTAACCCTATTCCTAAACTCTAAACCCTCAACATTATACATTAAACCCTAATCCTTTATCCCTAAACCCTATCCCTCAACCCTTAACCCTTAAACCCTAAAACCTATCCCTAAACCCTTGACCCTCAACACTATATCTTAAACCCTAATCCCTTAACCCTCAGCCCTAAAGCCTCAACCCTCAATCCTTAAACCTTCAACCCTAAACCCTATCCCTAATCCATCTACCCTCGATACTCTACTTTAACCCTAATCCCTCAACCCTCAACCCTATCCCTCAACCCTCAACCTTAAACCCTTATCCATCAAACCTAAACCCTAAACCCTATCCCTAAACCCTCAACCCTCAACCCTTAACACTATACCTTAAACCCTAATCCGTAATCCCTCAAACCTCAACTAAACCCTACACCCTATCACTAAACCCTCAACCCTAATCCCTCAACCCTAAATGCTATCCCTAAAGCATCAACCCTAAACCCTAATCTCTTAAGGTCCTAAACCCTAATCCCTTATCCATAAACTCTAAACCCTATCCCTAAACCCTCAACCCTATCCCTCAACCCTTAGCCCTTAAACCTTAAACCCTAATCCCTCTACCCTCGTACTATACCTTAACCCTAATCCCTCAACCCTCAATCCTATCCCTAAACCCTTAACCCTCATACCTCAACCCTTAACCTTAAACCCTAATCCTTCAACCCTAAACCCTAATCTGTCAACCCTAAACCCTATCTCTAAACCCTCAGCCATCAACACTATACCTTAAACCCTAATCCCTCAACCCTAAACCCTAATCCCTATCTCTAAATCCTCAACCCTCAACACTATACCTTAAACCCTAATCCCTCATCCCTAAACCCTCAACCCTCAACATTATACCTTAAACACTAATCCCTTATCCCTAAACCCTAAACCCTATCCCTCAATGCTTAATCCTTAATCCTTAAACCCTAAAACCTATCCCTAAACCCTCGACCCTCGACACTATATCTTAAACCCTAATACCTTAACCCTTAGCCCTAAAGCCTGAACCCTCAATCCTTAAACCTTCAACCCTAAACCCTATCCCTAATCCCTCTACCCTCGACACTCTACTTTAACCCTAATCCCTTGACCCTCAACCCTATCCCTCAACCCTCAACCCTCAACCCTCAACCCTTAACCTTAAACCCTAATCTGTTAACCCTAAACCCTAATCCCTCAACCCTAAACCCTATCCCTAAACCCTCAACACTATACCTTAAACCCTAATCCCTCAACCCTAAACCCTAACCCCTCAACCCTCAACCCTCAACCCTCAACCCTAATCCCTCATCCATATACCCTAAATGCTATCCCTATTCCTAAACCCTCAACCCTAGACACTATACCTTAAACTCTAATTCCTTATCCCTAAACTCTAAACACTATCCCTCAACCATTAACCCTTAAATCTTAAACCCTAAAACCTATCCCTAAACCCTCAACCCTTGACACTATATCTTAAACCCTAATCCCTTAACCCTCAACCCTAAAGCCTCAACCCTTAATCCTTAAACCTTCAACCCTAAACCCTATCCCTAATCCCTCTACCCTCGACACTCTACTTTAGCCCTAATCCCTCGATCCTCAACCCTATCCCTCAACCCTCAACCCTCAACCTTAAACCCTAATCTATCAACCCTAAACCCTAATCCCTCAACCCTAAACCCTATCCCTAAACCCTAAACCCTCAACATTATACCTTAAACCCTAATCCCTCAACCCTAAACCCTAAACCCTAAACCCTATCCCTCAACCCTCAACCCTCAACCCTAATCCCTCAACCCTAATCCCTCATCCATTAACCCTAAATACTATCCCTATTCCTAAACCCTCAACCCTCGACACTATACCTTAAACCCTAATCCCTTACCCCTAAACCCTAAACCCTATCCCTCAACCCTTAACCCTTAAACCTTAAACCCTAAAACCTATCCCTAAACCCTAAACCCTATACCCTCAACCATATACTTGAGCCCTAATCCCTCAATCCTCAACCCTATACCTTAAACCCTGAAGCCTACACCCACAAACCCTCGTCCCTATACCCTATAACCTCACCCTTATACCCTAAACCCTGAATATTGTGCCTTAACCCTATACTTAAATTAAACCTAAACCATACGTGCTCTCAACCCAGGTCACCATATGCCTTATATACCCTCAATCCATATCGTAAACCCTAAACCCAACATCCTAAACCCTAATCCCCATGCCTTACACACTTAATCTTATACACTTAACAACCTAAATATTAACCCTCAACTATAACCCTCAACCCTCTACCCTCTACCCTCTACCTATTACTTAAGCCCTAATCCCTCAACCCTCAACCCTCAACCCTCAAAACTATATGGGCTCAGGTCCTTATATACCCTAAACCCAAAACCCTTACATACATACATACATGCATACATACATACATATAAACTTACATACATACAAACATGCATACATATATACATACATACAAGCATGCATACATGTACATACATACATACAACCATACATACATACCTACAAGCATACATATATACATCCATCAAACATACTTACCCAACTTGAACATAAATAATTCAAAGGGAGACATAACGTGAGCACATTATAACACGCTCGTGTTATGTCGAACTGGGCAAACACCGATAAACATGCAAAAAAGGAAAAAAAGCACAACATAATGCAAGTGCGATAACCCACTCACGTTATATTTTTCTTTGGGAATCCCAAGCCTTAGGCTTGGGATTTTCTTTGGATTTCCAACCCAAAGGCTTGGAGTGCCTTCCCAATGTCCACAAACATGTTTTTGCAAATTCTAAAAGATTTCACATAATTTTGTTCCTACTAACCCTCAGATTTGCATGTGTTTCAAGGTAGAACAAATCAAACACCTAGGTAACGTTAGGCTTTCTCTTAGCTATTAAATGATGTAATTTTTTTCACATTTTAAGAATGTTAAGCCTTTCATCTTTAATTTCTTTTGTTTGTGTGTCCGTTTTTGGGCAAAAACTAGTGTTTAGTCTTTTTTTCATTATATATTAACCATTCATTGAAATTTCAAATAAATTACATTTTTATAAACTAGACTCCATTCTACACATATTAAAAAAAAATCAATTAGTTTTCAAAATTTACAGGGGTAGCATGGCCAAAATTCTATTTTTTAGAATATGTCCACTTTGAAAATTAGTAAAAAATCAAATATTCATTAAAAAAATTATCAGAAAAATTGGGCATAAACTACATGCTATTAGCTAATTTCTCACTGAAGCAATTTTAAAAATACCAAAAAAAAAGTTAACCTTTTGAGGAAGCCACAAAACACGCTATGTTATGTTTTTTGACAGAAACAACACCAATTTCTATGGCTCCCTGTTTTGAACCCCTTAATCTATACCATTTTTTTAAAAAAATAGTAGTTTAGAAAGTAGACTTGGAGCACTACGAACATTATTTTGGTTGCATCTTCAAATTTTTAGTTTAACTATGCTCAATTTCTCATCCAAAGTCAGTATTTCCTGATTTCAGAAAAAAAAAAGTGGTCACTTAAGACCCCTTTTTAGCCCCCCATCTTCTTGCACTTACCCAAAGGCCAAACCAAAAAGCATGAAACATAGATGATAGGGATTGGCAACAAGGATGCAATATAAGGCAGGTTGTGGGTGATTAGAATAGGTCGACGGCCCAAAAAGGGTCAATTTCAACATACAACAGAGGTAATATAGTAGGCAACAGGGATGAAAAAACAAGCACAACAAAGGTAAACAAAACAGGCCACTAACACCATACGCAAGCCAGAAAAAGGTAGATTTATAAGCCTAAATTATTCAGTCCTCTACAGTCTTTCTACCAAAATTGTAATACAATAACACAAGGAAAAATACCTAGTGTAAATTGCCACAAACAAGTCATTTTAATTGTTGTTGTTGTGGCCTCTCTTTCCTCCTGTCACTGCCTAGCAATTCAATTATGTCCTCCTCTATGGCTGCCCAAAACGTGATGTCTTCTCTCTGTTGCACTTAGAAAAAAAATAAAAGCATGCCCTCCCAACTGTTGTCCATTTCCTTTTATTAAAAACCTAACTTCTAATAATATTGGCATTGAGAGGAATATGTTTCAAACTGAAGTCTCCTTCCAGTTTTGCATGGGAATTTTGCATTCAAAAGCCCCAAATTAAAATATCTAATAAACTTATTTTTATTCTATAGATGCATGACATAATATAATCTTATTAATGTTTAATTTAGAAATCTAATTATAATAGTGTCAATAATATAATTTATTTATTTTTAAATAATCATATTTAAATCAAAAACAAGAACTATCTAATAATAATATTAAAATATATATATAAGTATTTGCAATTTAATATAATTGTTTAAGTTTAATATAGATATTGTCTTCCAAACATCCTCATTTGCATAAATAGGAAAACATTATTTATTTATTTATTAAATAATATTAAAACACACACAAATTTAAATATAATTCAAAAGAACATTAATATTTTTGACTAAATCATACATTCAAAATAAACTTATTGTAATAATTAAAACACAATATTTTCTAAGTATCTAACCAACCATCACATTTATTATCCACATAATAATGTGTATTGAAACCATTCACAATTATGCAATATGAGACTACGTGAGTGTGTGAGTGCATCAGGGTTAGCCATCCCATCAGTTCTTTCCAAGTGGATAGAACACCTCTACCTCAACCATGTTCTCGTCTTCAACGAGTACCTACATTCATTCGCACTCAACTCGACGCCAATAGGTTAGTGCCTCAAAACATAGTCGAAGCAACATTATAATCATATCAATAGTATCTAATATTTAAATCAATTTTCTAATTTTGCATATCTAATTCCATGCTAATTACCTTCACACAAATAAAATTACTTAAAGTAAAAGTCAATCACAGTAATTGTTCTCTAATCTAGATTATTAATATATAGTCCATAAAAACGAGACATGACACCCCTAGATCAAAAGTCATCTTTCGTGTTGCTTAAAGAATGAAGAGTTTTTAACAAAGATATATTTAGGGGACCCTTCCAGAGGAAGGGAGATGAAAAGAGAAGAGAATTTGTGGCTGTGTGTGAAGAGATATTGGGCAAAGGGTTATTTGATATTGAGTTGCCTAGGGACAAAGATAGAGTAAGGAGGTTAGTCAAATAGTAAGATATTGTTAAGTGGGATAGGAGTTCCAAGTGTTTTAAGGACATATAAATTAAGGAACCAAGGAAAAATAAAGGTAGAAGATAGAGTGAAGCAGAAACATCATCTAATAGTGACAAAATTGAAGCACTTGTCACTCACACAATGGAATAGAACTAGATTAAGATACCCATATTTAGTAAAGACACCAAGGAAGCTACTGAGCATATATTTGTCTTAGAGTCCACATGGAGAAGAAATGGAGTAAGGAAAAGTTAGAAAAAGTTATGATTTTGTGGGAATTCCTAGAGATGATGCCCTTAAGTGGTAAATGAAGGAATTCTCCCAACATTATAAAGAATGGGTTGAACTAAAAGAACAATTTTTACACAATTTTTAGTCTCCAAAAGTCCCTTTAGAGGGTAAGAAAAATGAGAGAAATGTTGTAGAAGAAGGGAGAGACAATAAGGGAGTTTGATCAATGGTTTAAAGCAGTGGTAATAATCTTAGAAGAATCACTAACTAAGAAGTAGAGAGTAGAATGGTTTGTATCAAGATTACTACTTAAATTTAGAGCATCTTTGGGTGGTAGAGTTTTCACTACTTATTCAAAAGTAGTAAAATTGGCCTCTAGGATAGAAGCCTAGCCATGGAGGAGGAAAAATGAATGTGAAGAAATAGAAAACATAAGATTAGAGTTAGAGAAATTAAAAATAAAACAAGAAATCATAGCCAAGGGAAATAACCATTAGGAGGTATCACCTATTAGAAGGAAGAAAATTTGGTGAACCTACTGCTAAGCTAAAGGCTATTTAATTTGAATGAATTCCTAGTCTCAGAGGAGAAAAAGACAGTTGGAGCACTAAGAGTAGACTTTGTAGAACCTCCAAGGAGGCTAAAGAGTGTTTTTTTGTGGAATTTGTGGAGAGTGGGATGACCATCAAATGAATGACTATACCTCATTATTGTTCTGACTTAGAGATGGGCTTGAACATGAACCTTGGTGTAATCATAAGTTTGAAGACAATGGACCCATCCATAGAGTGATGGTGAGAGTTAAGGGATCGGAAAAAAGAGCTTACCATGTGCAGTATCATGGGTATCACCAATTACAATGGAGAAACCAACATGTAATTAATACAATACAAAATATGACACCCTAGATCTCAAATGAAAGGCCATCTACTAGTTACAAAGATGAATATTTACAAAAATATAGTAGAGGTTATCACAATGAGTATAGAGGAGGATGTGATAGAGGAAGAGGCTAAGGTAAAAGAATAAAAGAGGATATAACATGCTTCAAGTTTAGTGAAGCATGACATTACACCAATAAGTGTGGAGAGGATAAAAATAAGACCTATGTATTTTTGTGGCTAATCCACACATGATTCATTTAGCTATCATAGAGTGGCACAATATTATAAGAATTTTTAGGTACTTACTAAGAGTGAAGAATCATTTCCACCAAATATGTGAGAGGGGCAAAAGTTATAATGATAATACCAAAGGAAAACCCTCAAACACTTGAAGGTGCCAAAGGACAAAGATAGAAGATAAGGAGGGAAAATGAGAAACTTCCTTGATAGAGGAAGAACAATTAGAAAAGGAATATCTAGAGATAAAAGAATTGTTACAGAAGAAAACTATAGTAGAATATAAGAAGAAAAATAAAGTATCTATAATTATCAGGGGTGGAACAAATACCAAAAAGGGAAAATTAGCTATGCAGAACTCAAAAGAAGAATATGCAGAGGAATTTCTCTATTTGTAATGTACAAGCAAGAGAAAGGGAATGGTCTAGTGTGAAGTCTTCAAGTGGCTATGCCTTTTATCCTGGTAGGGGGGTCTAGTACAAGTCAATGAAGGTGGCACCTTGACCATTTTTCAAGGGGTATTTCCTACATTATCTATCAAAGTTTGGAGATATTTAAGCTCTAGCACAACTTTGGTAGCTTGAACTTGGATTTGCATGAACACATTAGAGATAACTAGTGATTTGGAGTGAATAGTAAAATTAATTTCCATAACAAAATTAGTAAAAATAGTTGAATTTTTATCTTTCCAAATACAAAAAAGAATCTCTAATATCAAAGCATGCACAACTAGTCACCCCATATCCTAGAATGGCATTGTACCAAGTGAACAATTCAATCCTTAAAGGTAAAAAAAGTCATGAATCCATTTCCTAGAATGACATTGTACCAAGTGAACAATTCAAGCCTTAAAGGTCTAAAAAGGTCATGAATCCAATGCCGAACATTTTGGGGATGAGCACAATGCTAGAAAAGATGGATCAAAAGGGCTTCAAGTTTACCAATTAAAGATACCTTGGATTGGAAATTAATTAATATGTAAAATATGAATGCCAATTGTTAGTCCCTGGTATAATAGACACCAAGCAAATTGAGAAATTTTGAACTCCGTAATAGCCTTCCAAATTGTATGAAATATTTTGACCCACATGTAGTCGTGGGATTGAAGAGACCATTTGTAATTTAATTTATGAGTCATGGGCAGATGAGGTGAGAGTCATCTATAACCTTACTTAAGATTGTAATTATGAAGATGGTCGCATATAAATTTTGTGCATATGTTTAGAAGGGACAACATCAATTATAACTTGGTAGATTGAATAGTCAACCTAACAAAAATTAAACTTTGCTATGAGGTAAGACCAAAAATGGGACAAAATCAATTATAACTTAGTAGGTTGGTGGTCGACTTACATAAATTAATCTTGGCTCTGATCTAAGGCCAAGAAAGCTATGTGAAATTGGCCTTGGAGTAGAGATCTAGATGGCCGACAAAAATGTTGGATGTTGGCCCGACGAAGCGAAATTTCTTAATTAAGATTTGTCTTTTGATTTTACAACTTATAGTAATACATTTCACAACCAATGTGAGATTATTCTCCATACATTCAACTTAATATTTTGGATGGTCTAACTACCAAGCTGAATCCATTTGTTCCTTTCTATTATAACAATCTAGAAGCAACACACGAAAAGCAAATAAGACCACAATGGTGATTTGTTGATCACAAAATAGGCCAACATACAAAAGCCCAAATTGCCTTAGTAGAAGAAGAGACAGGGTATCTATATAAGAGTTTCAGAAATACAAGTGGATTATGGCACACAACCATATTCACCAATAACCCAACTACAATAGTAAATACAAACAACAAAGTCAAAAAATGCAACTACAATATTATTGAGCCCAATGCATTACAAAAAATGTCAAAAATGACTGTTGCACATGTTGAAGATTACTGTTGACTGTTGCATGTTGATAATTGCTATCATTCTCCCCCATAATGACCATTGGGAATAACTTGAAGTAGATCTCTAAGTGTCTAGAATCTTTCATGAGTTAGAGATTTCATGAAGATGTCTGCTATCTGATCCTCTATACTGCAGTACATAGTCTCGATCAATCCTTGTTGAACCAACTCTCTGATGAAGTGATGTTGAATCTCAATGTGTTTGGTCCTGCTATGGATCACTGGTTTCTTAGTCATTTGTATATCACTTTTATTGTCACATACAACAAAGTAGGTCCATTCTATATCTGGTGCAAATCCTCCAATACTCATCTTAACAACATTGTTTGGCAAGCTGCTGATGTTGCAACTTTGTACTCTACCTCTGCTGTAGAAAGTGATACAGTTGGTTGTTTCTTGAACTTCGAAGAGAATACTACAGAACCAATATTGAAAGTGTAACTAGAAGTAGACCTCTAATCATTTATGGAACTTGCCCAATTTGAATATGTAAAGCCAATCAACTTACTATCCTCTTAATGCTGAAATCTAAGACCATAACTCAATGTCCCTCTAACATATTTGAGAATCCTCTTAGCTGCACTCCAATGTGTTTTCTTAGGTTCTGACATGAACCTAGATACCAAGATCACTGCTTATGTGATATATGGTCGAGTAGTAGTTAAGTAGATAAAACTATCAATCAACTATCTGTATAGAGTGGGGTCCACTAGATCTGACACATCCAAGTTAGACAACTTAAGTCCAACTTCAATGGGTGTTGCAAATGATTTGCAACTTTTCATCTGAAATTTCTATAGGATATCTAAAGCATATTTTTCTTAGACATGAGTATTTCATCTTTGTTTTGCCATATTTCTATACCAAGAAAATAATCCATATGTCCCAAATTTGTCATCTCAAATTCAAAAACCATAGCTGCTCTAAACTTTGTAAATAAAGTTGAATTATTTCTAATGTAGATAAGATCATCAACATAGAGAACTAAGAAAAAAATATCCTTAGCTGAGATCCTAATATAAAGATTTGGATCTGATTGACTTCTTAATAAACCTTTATGATGTAGGTATGAGTCTATCCTTGAATACCATGCTCTTGGTGCCTGCTTAAGACCATACAAGGCCTTCTTTAATCTATAAACATAATGTTCTTTAGAAGTTATTTCAAAACCTCTAGGTTGAGAAACATACACTTCTTCATCAATATATCCATTCAAAAAAGCACTTTTTACATCCATTTGATAAACTATCCAACTCTCTTGAGCTGCCAAAGCCAAAACCAATCTGATAGTATTCATTTGTGCTATAGGTGCAAATGTTTCAGAGTAATCAATACCTTCCTGTTGAGTATATCCTTTGGCTACCAATCTAGCCTTATGCTTATCAATGCTTCCATCATATCTATACTTAGTTTTATTTACCCACCTTGTACCAACAATTTCCTTACCAGGAGGTAGCTAAACCAGATCCCATGTGTCATTCCTTTCCATTGTTTCTATTTCACTATTCATTTCTTCAACCCACTCTTCTTTTTCTTGAGCTTTTTCACATGTTTGTGGGTCATTACTTTCCATCATTTGAGTCATCAAAGCATAATTCACTTTTTCTTGTGATCTTGTTGTCATTTTCTCAAAATTTGAATCCAACATAAGAGTTGATGGATAATTATTTTTTGTCCTTCTTTGATGTTTTAGATACATTCTTATTCCTGTACTAGAGGACTCGGGTTCATTTTATTCTTCTTCTTCTCTTTCTTCAACTTCATCAATCACTATCTCTTTTCCCTTTGTTTCATTTTGGTATATTTTGTTGCTTCATTGAATACCACATCTCTACTTATAACAAGCTTCTTTCCTATTGGGTCATACAAGCTATATGCTTTATTTTTTGATCCATGCCCAATAAAAATACATTTTAGGCATTTATCTTCTAGTTTAGACCTTTTTTTCCTTTGGTATGTGTGCATAAGCAACACACCCAAATACCCTCCAATGATCAATAATTGGCTTTATCCCAGACCATGCTTGTTCAGGAGTCATTCCCTTAACTACTTTTGTAGGACTCCTACTGAGACGATATATTTTTGTACATATTGCTTTTTCCCAAAAGATCTTATCTAAATTCTCTTCTTTCATCATACTCCTTGCCATTTCAACAATGGTCCTATTCTTCCATTCAACAACTCTATTTTGTTGTGGAGTGTAGGAAGTAGTGAACTCTCTTGATTCCATGGTTTCTATAGAAATCTAGAAACTGATTTGATTTGTACTCACCTCCATTCTCTAACCTTATCACTTTGATGTACTTACCACTTTGGTTTTCAACCAACCTTTTGAATTCTACAAATTTGTTAAACACTTTTGATTTTGAGACCAAACAATATACCCAAGTTTTTCTTGAGTAATCATCAATGAAGTTTAGAAAATACTTTGATTTATTCAAAGAAGGTGTTTCCATAGGACCACAAAAATCCGTATGGATTATCTCAAGATGTTGCTTAGTTCTACTAGATTTACCAATTGGAAAGCTAACTCTATGTTGTTTTCTAACAACACATTCTTCACACTTTTTTTGTATTTTCAATGAAAGACAGACCCTCAACCACTTTTAATCTCTTGAGTAAAATAAACCCACTAAAGATGAGGTGGCCATATCTTTAATGCCATATTCTACTTTCATTCATTTCACTAGACCGTAACACTTGGTTTCCATGAGTAAAATGGAGTGGAAACATCCTATCACTTGTCATCTTTGCTCTTGCAACAACTGCATTTCTTTTTAATTTGTCTCTTAGTATGCACTCTTTCTCATCAAAAGTTACTTGATAATTTTTCTCTAACATTTGTCTAATGAACAAGAAATTTTTTTGAGGGATGGAACCAATAATATTTCATTGATATGTTTTACCTCACCATATTATGTTGCAATTGCAATAGTACCCTTGATTTGGTTCCATGAGATTGATTATGTACTATGATGCTTTTCATCCAAATTGATAAAAAAAAATTCATTAGATGTCATATGTGATGAACATCTAGAATCAATGTACCATACATTATTCTCACTAACATTTGTATTGAAGAAAGAAATAAACAACTTTTGTTTATCTTCAATAGTATTGTGAGCATTTCTCTTTTCAGCTTCACCTTGTCTACTCCAACATTCTAATGCATAGTGTCCAAACTTGTTGCAATGAAAGCATTGGACATTCCTTTTATCTCCCCCATTATTTCTACCTCTTCTTTTTCCTGTTCCTCTGAAGTTGCTACTTCTACCTCTGGAACTATTACCTCTTCCTCTAGAATTGCTAGATTCACCTTTGTATGCATTATTATTTTGATTCTTGAAAAATGTGTTTCTTTTTCCTCTTATTCTTTCTTTAGAGGGAAAAGCTTACTCTAAGCTTTCTTCATTAGTTTTCATCATTTCTTCAACAATTAACAATATCCCACTTAATTCATCTATGTCCATAGTTGTGAGATCTTTGGAAATCTCAATTGTAGAAACCACACCATCAAATTTAGGAATCAAACTCCTTAAAATTTTCTCAATGACATGCTTGTGATCAACAACTTCCCCTAAAACTTTCATTTGACTAACTAGGCCTTCTACCTTTGTTAGAAAATTATTCACAGTTTCACTATTGACCATTTTTATATTTTCAAAATTTTTCTTCATCGTCTACAATTTTGTAGTTTGTGCACCTTGATAGACATTATTAAGTATTTTCCATGCTTGTTTAGAATTACTAGCACCACGTATCCTAGGAAAAATTGTTTGATTAATTATGCCTTCAATCAGAAATAAGGTTTTATTATCCTTCTTTACATTTGCTTTGTATTCTCTTTTCTGTTGATCATTTAATGCATTAAATGTAGTTGTATCTAGTTCTACATACCCTACTTGTACAATCTCCCATAAATCTTTGGATTTGAGTAGGGTTTGCATCCTAGTACACCAATATGTAAATTTATCCTCTTCAAACACATGAATTAGCATGTTAGACATAACATTTCTTGCCACATTTGCCATAAGAGAAATGTGCACAATAACCCAAAGGCTCAAAACACAAAACCTAGAGATCTCTCTGCAAATGGATACTCTCCCTGTCCCTTCAAATAGGACCCACACCAAAAAATGATTTTTATAGTATTTTGTCTTGGTGAATAAATGTCAGCTTCAATCGATAATGCACTTAATTACAAATAATTCCTTTATCACTTTGCAAGAAAAATTACACTTTGAAAGCTTTGAACTTATAACCCCTTTAAAATAAATTCCAATACCTAAGCATATCACTACCAACCAATCTTTTCTAATCACTTCTTTCCTTATAAAAAAGGCAACATAAATATTTGAAACCTATTAAAACTATTTCCCTATAATAAATTTAACTCTCTTTAAAAAAAACTCTCATATTTTAAAGACTTTCACATGACCTTTAAACCATAAAGCTTTAAGCTCTTTAAGACATAATGCAAAATAAGTGAAAGCTTTAAAAAAAAGAGGAAAAAACTTTTCACACGGCAAATCTGGGGGAGGCTTTTCACATGGCAATTATTTTTGTTTTTCTTTTAACTTTTTCAAACGCAGGGTCTCTTCCATGGCTGGCACCCTCTTTACATGGCAAATTTTTTGTTTTTGTTTTAACTTTTTTCAAACGTAGTGTCTCTTCCCATGGCCATGATGGAGAGGGGCTATTGTCAACACAACTAACTACAAAAAATCCAACTTCAATATAAATGACAATGCCAATTTTTTGGTTCTTTGTTGCCTCTTGGACACCTTTGTCTCTTGGACGCCTCTGTTGGATTCCTCCAAGCCAATACATGTTGGTATAATGTCTATTCTAAAGCCCAACAATTAATCAGATGTGACTAGCACCTCTTTTGTAACGTCCCTGATACTTCTGATATGTAACATTCCCTATTTCTTTATTCTCTGATATGCTTTCATTGGAGTTTAAAAACAATTTGGTGGAGTCTTTTGGAGGTTAATTAGAAAATAGAGCATAGGCTGCTAAAGGTAGAGATATAAAAGCTGTAGATATATTTTGTAACTAAGATTCATTCTGGGTTGAATAGAAATAGAGCTATCCCCTACTCTATGTGGACGTAGCCATTTGGTGAACCACGTTAAAAAACATTGTTCTTCTTTATGTTGCTTTCGTATGTGTGTTTGGATACTTATTTGTATTTAGTTTTTTTATCTATTTTATTCCTGAACAATTGGTATCAAAGCTCAGTGAAGGAGATGGTTAGAAATTTGTGGAGAATTTCTAGAAAATGGAGGAAGCAAATAAATGGAAAATTGAAAAGTTTTAAGGACAGTACTTCAGTTTATGGAAGCTCTAGATTCGTGCTTTGCTGATTCAGAAGGATCTTGCTATTGCAATGCAAGGGAAGTCTAAGAAGCTGGAGAAGATGTTAGATGCAGAGTGGGATGTCTTGGACCAAAAAGTAGCTGCAACCATTATTCTATCGAAGTCCAGCAATGTCCTCTTTAATGTTTCCACGAAGACAACAGCTAAACAGATTTGGGATAAGCTGAGTAATATGTACGAAAGAGCTTCGACAACTAATCGAGTTTTCTTGTTGAAGAAATTGGTATATTTGAAGATGAAAGAAGGTAACAGCATGTCAAACCATTTAAATGAATTTAATGTTATTATCAGTCAATTACTTTCTATGGATGTCAACCTTGAAGAAGAAATGAGAGTCATGTTGCTTCTGTTCTCTCTTCCCGATAGCTGGGATAGTGTTATAATGACCATCAACAACTCGATATTCAGAAAGAGTAGATCCGAAGAAGGGGAGGATAAGAAAAAAGAATCCATGTTGAGGTATGATGATGTTGCCGCTACACTTCTTAATGAAGATATGAGAAGAGGGTAAAACAAAACAACTAGAGACACCTTGATTGTTGTTAGTAGGCGAAGGCCTCAAGATAAAGGCAGAACTAACAATAGAAGAAGGTCTAAATTGGCAAGAAGATCGAAGTCCAGGGGAAAAAATGGTGAGTGTTGGTTTTGTGGAAAACTGGGTCACATAAAAAAGAATTGTTGGTCATACAAAAAGGCAAAAGAAAAAGTAAAGGATAGTGAAGCCAACACTGCATATGACAAAGAAGAAGGTGTTCTAGTTTTATCTGCAAGTGACACTTCTGTGGATTAATGGGTGTTGGATTCTTGTGTCTCTTTCCGTGCTACTCCATGCCAGAAGGTTTTCACAAACTATCAAGAAGGTCAGTTTGGTAGAGTTTTTCTTGGTGATAATAAAGCATGTGAAATAATAGGCAAAGGTGATGTAATGCTACAACAGAAAAATGGAAACAAATGACTTTTGAAGGATGTAATATATGTTCCCATGCTAAAATGAAATCTCATATCTGTAAGTCAGCTTTATGCTCAAGGGTGTAAAATTAAATTCTCATTAGATTTTTGGAAGGTAACCAAGGGACCCTTGGTGATTGCAAAAGGCAACAAATTGGGTAGTCTATACATGTTGGAGAATAAGGTTGAAGTGGGAGCCACAATGGCAGTTGTGGATAGCGGCTCTGAACTTTGGCATAAAAGGATTGGACACATTAGCAAAAGAGGACTTGAAGCTATGTTAAGTATGGATCAAATTCCTGGTTTGAAGTCCGTTGATTTAAAGTTATGTGAGCATTGTCTCAATGGGAAACAAAAGCAAATCAGCATCTTGAAGACTGGTCATGACAAGAAATCATCACCCTTGGAGCTTGTGCATTCTGATGTCTTTGGACCTACAGAGGTAACATCTTTTGGACAAGCTAATTACTTTGTCTCCTCTATTGATGATTGTACTCATAAAATGTGGGTCTACATGATGAATAGAAAATTTGAAGTTTTTGCAAAACTCAAAATTTTTAAACCCTTGGTCGAAAATCAAACTGGGAACAAAATAAGATGTTTACAAATTGATAATGGGGGAGAGTTTTGTTCCTTGGAATTTGATAATTTTTATGCAGATAATGGCATTAGATGGATCAAAATAGTTCCTTTCACTCCTCAAGAAAATAGTACAACCGAGAGGATCAATAGAACGATTTTAGAGAGGGCCCAAAGTATGTTGTCTAATGCAGGCCTAAGTAAGGAATTTTGGGCAGAGGCGGTTAACACAGCTGTATATTTAATTAATAGAAGCCCCTCATCTAAATTGGATTTTGATATTCCAGAAGAAGTATGGTTGGGAAAATGCATTTCTTACTCTCATCTACGAGTTTTTGGTTGTGAAGCATTCACTTATGTCCTTAAGGAAAAGCGAATGAAGTTGGATTCTAACTCCAAGCGATGCATATTTGTCAGCTACGGTGAAGAACAATATGGTTTTCATTTGTGGGATCCAATCGTCAAACAACTTGTTCATAGCAAGGATGTTGTGTTTAATGAAAAAGTTTTCCTTGTTCTACAAAACCAAAAGACATCATCAAATGAATATATAAAAATTGACATGCTTGAAAATGGCTCTGATATGAAAGAAGTACAGGGAAATCATGTACCAAGTTTGGCGCCAGAGCATGGTTCATATATTACAGAGCTTGGTTCATTTCCTTCATAGTCCTGTGATAAGTCTTTGCTGCCTTTATAGCATGCATCAACATCAAGTTTTCCTTCACATCCAACACAACAAGTATAAGATGTGCCAGATAATACTATGAAACAGTCTTTGGACTCTCAGATCCAATCACTGCCCTCTCTAGTAGCTACGTAGCCTTTGTCATATGATTTGCAGCCCCTTATACACTCAATGCAGCCTATAGGTAATACTATGCAGTTTGAAAACTTTGAAAAGTTTATGGAAATTCCACATTCAAATTCATTGTTGCCTATTCACTTTTCAATGCAGCCTTTATTAAGTCATATGCTACCAGATCAAATTCATACGTAGGTCATAACTATTTCATCACTACCTTATTAGCCTCCAACACATCTATTAGAGATGAATTCACAGTCTTTACAAACTCCTTCACAATCTATGGTTTCAATACAACCAAACATGAGAGTTGTGTCAAATTTGGCACCTGAAAATCTGAGAAATGCAAATGTACAGGGGAATTTACTAGAACAAAGTAACTTGAGGGAGCAAGCACCTCAATTGCGGAGCTCTATGTGATAGAAAAGTTTCCAGCAAAGTTTGACTATTATGAGTTATTGCTCTCTGATCAGGCAGAGCCAGCTAGTTTTCCAGATGCTTGCAATGACCACAAGTGTGACAAATGGATGGAGGCTATGCAAGAAGAAATGGCCTCTTTGCAGGCCAATGATACTTGGGATTTGGGTAAACTCCCACCTAATCAAAAACCATTAAAGAATAAGTGGGTGTATCGGCTAAAAGATGAAGATGGAGGCAAACATCGCTACTGGGCTAGATTGGTAGTGAAAGGTTTTGATTAGAAAAAGGGGATTGATTTTAATGAAATCTTCTCACCTATTGTCAAAATGACAAAAATTCATGCAGTCTTGGGCATGGCAACTATATGGGATCTTGAGCTTGAACAACTTGATGTCAAAACCACATTTCTACATGGAGATGTTGAAGAGAATTTATATATGGAGCAGCCTGAAGGTTTTACAAAATAGGGCCAAGAGCATTTATATTGCAAACTGAAGTGCAGTTTATATGGGCTCAAGCAAGCCCCTAGGCAATGGTATCGCAAGTTTGATAGCTTCATGGCTAAGCATGAATTCATTCGCTGTGAATTTGATCCATATCTTTACTTCAAGTGGCTTGCAAATGGTGAGTTTTTCATACTTTTACTTTATGTTGATGACATGTTGGTAACTGGTAGCAGCTTGAGGATTGTTAAGTAATTAAAGCATCATTTTTCTCAAAGATTTTCTATGAAAGATTTAGGGGCAGCCAAGAGGATTCCTGGCATGACAATAATCAGGGATAGACAGAAGAGACAAATTAGATTGTCTCAAGAGAAGTATATTAACAAAATCTTGGACAGGTTCAACATGAAGAATGCCAAGCCTATTAGTACTCCATTGGCTGACCACTTTCATTTGTCATCAACCATGTGTCCAAAAACTCAAGAAGATCAAGAACACATGAAGGGTGTTCCTTATTCATCTACAGTTGGCAATCTCATGTATGCCATGGTCTGTACTCGTCCAGACATTACCCACACAGTGGGAGTTGTGAGAAGATTTATGAGCAGTTCAGGTAAACCTCATTGGCATGTGGTACAATGGATATTCTGATATCTCAAAGGTACTTTTGATCATGTTTTGTGTTTTGGAGGAAAGGATACTCATCTACGAGGGTATGTTGACTCCGATATGGCTAGAGACTTGGACAAACGGAGGTCTACAATAGGTTATGTGTTTACATTTGTTGGGGTTGCAATTAGTTGGGTTTCACATTTGCAACAGGTGGTTGCACTCTCTTCAACTGAGGATAAATATATTGCTCTCACCAAAGGAGCAAAGGAGATGATATGGTTACAACAATTATTGGGAGAATTATGGTGTAAGCAATCTATTTTCACTTTGTTTTGTGATAGCAATAGCGCTATTCACTTGGCAAAGACCTCTGCTTTTCATAATCGAACCGAACATATAGAAAATTTAAAATTTTCAAAGCCATAATTAGACTTCAAGTGGGAGATTGTTGTGTAATGTCTCTGAAGCCCAATCCTGGGACTGCCAATGCCTGACACTTCTTTCTGATTGTAACACCTCTGATATTCACCGATGTTCTTGGTCCTCTGATATTCCCTCTTCGGTGGGGATTAAACTATGTTGAGGCTTTTGGAGAAAGTGATAATATTGAGAGTTAGCTATTGTAGGTTGTGTGAGAGCTAAAGATATATTTTCTAATAGAGTTTCTTTGTAGTTATAATAGAAATAGAGCAATCCCCTACTCTATGTGGACGTAGCCATTTGGTGAACCACATTAAAAAACTTTGTTCTTTTTGTTGCTGTCTGTATGTGCTTGATTTACTTACTTGCATTTAGTTTTTTATCTATTTTATTCCTCAACAATACAAACCTCATAGCCTTAACAATTACACAAGGATTCAAGATCTCTTATTCTGACTCTGGTACCAGATGAAGGCAAATAAAACAACAATGATGATCTATTGATCACAAAACAAACCAACATACAAAAGCCCAAATTGCCTTAGTAGAAGAAGAGACATGACATCTATATATAGAGTTTCAGAAATATAAGTGAATTATGGCACACAATCATATTCACCAATAACCCAGCTACAATAGTAAATACAAACAACGAAGTCTAAGAAATGCAACAACAATATTAATTAGCCCAATGGACTTTACAAAAAATGTCAAAATGATTGTTGCACATGTTGAAGATTATTGTTGTTGCATGTTGATAATTGTTGTCACACACTCCCTCTTCCTGTTTGCCATATCAATGGATTTCTATCTACCATTTACACGTAATTCTACGCTACTTTAACATTTTTTATGGGAAATCGATTATCCACAGTATCCTATCCGAGATGCCGTGGGAAAAATGAGGAACCGTTGCCAAGGAAATGTGCACGTTTGAGAGGGCTTCAAGTGTACACAACTTTGAGGGGCCTGGTAAGGAGCTGTGTGTGCCAATGACAGATTGCACACGCATTATGAGAAGACCTACACACATTGGAATGGCAAAAAAATTAACAAATCTCAGATTTAATGTTTTCTTTCATCTTAATCGCCCAAAGTAATCCTCTGTTTGAGCATACCACAGACAAATTTACTGGCTTAATAAGCATTCTTTTGACCTTTTGTTGCTGCCATTTTTTCTTAGTTGCACTTGTGTGCTCATTGAAACCCTCCAAGTGCTCATAAATTCAATAAGGTGTGCCGTCATAAAGTATTCTCATGCTAACATGGGTTGCTCACACGCACCATGCGGGAATGTGGAAATTGAACACAGCGGGAATGTACCATTGAGAAATGTACACAAGTATCATTCAAGATGGATTTAAATGAGGTAAGACAAGAAGAAAGACTCAAGGATAAAATAGGGAGAAACTATTGAACTATTTAGAACACGGATGGAGGAAGACATGATCAAACACATGAACAAGAAAAACAAAACAAAAAGAAAACAGACAGGCATACAAACAAACAAACAAAAAAGAGTTTATTTAGAAGTAGGGGTGAAAAGAAAATAGACACATACATACAAACAAACAAAGAGAATTTATCTATAAGTAGGGGTGAAGGGAAATAAAATAGGCTACACAAAACTATTTATGGTTGAGAGAAACAAAATAGATTATACAAAACTATTTACGTGTTGAGAGAAGTAGCATCCCTCCCTTACAAACTAAGAGGTTAACCATAGAAATGGCTAGCCTTGTAAATTGTGTGGAAGACCAATTGTGAACAAAGGCTCAAGATAGGACCAAGGTTTTTGCAAGAGAAATCTAAATGGGAATTAAATACTACTTTTAGGTAGAAAATAAACAAGAATTTTTTTGAGCATAGATCGATCCATATATACTTGTTGATTTTATTTTGAAGAAGCACAATTTTGTTGTAGATCTACTTGATAGGTGACACCTCATATTCTATATTTGCATCGACGACTTGATATTCTACATTTTTCATGAGAACATTCAAATTCTAGCATATTGAAAGATGCATAGGATGACAACATTCAAATTCTAACATATTGAAAGATGCATAGTCCTCAAAACATGCATCTTTTTCCACATGCATCTTTTTTCACATGCATAATAGGTGCCAAATATGGAGATGGGTTAATTTGTGGAAGGGAAAGATATTGAGATGCTTGAGTGGGCTGAAATTCTTCCGATTTCCCATTAGAAGGGACTCTAGAAAAATCTTTAAATGAAAAGAAGAGAAAGAGAAGCTTGGCTCAAGATCAATCCTTATGCAACACAAATCTTCTTGATCTAGTAGGAATAGGAGCTGATTTTGATCTTTGGATAGATGGGTACCTTCATTTGCATGAGAGAACATGTGATATACGTTTGTAATTTTTCTTGTATAGCTCCTTTTTGGCCAAACATCCTTCACCTAGCATTGTGAGATGGAGCAAAGCCGTTTAGGGGTAGGCAAAATCTTCATCTCCTTTATGGGACTTTGCAATACAAGAATAGGGGTGTTCTCTTGGAAAGACAACCTATTCATGTAAGTGACTCCATGATCCTTACTTTTTCCTTCAAATAATTTAGTGAATCTTTTACAATTGACTTCATCATTTGGATATCATCACATTGTCCTCTATCTCTATTATTTGTTGTTGAGTAGTCCCAATATCTACTACTTTGTTTATATTTAGTAAAAACTTGATTCTTGGATCGAGAGTAGCAATAAAGAAGAAGAGGAATTTTCTTAGACTATCAAAACTTGGAATTGTCCTTAGCAATTTGTTTGAAGTGTGCTAGAAAATCTCTCATTAATCCATCTTTATATCTCTAGATCTAAGAAATTTAGATTAATAACTCTAATCATTTTTAATAGGCTTGAACCCAACCAAAATTTTATTTTGCATCCTGTTCCAATTCACATTACATACATTTGCAAGTTGATGAAACCATTTTGTAGTAAATCCAACTAAGGTTTCCACGAAAAGCATGACATCAACATCTTCATGAGAAACCCTAAAGATCCCACATGTAACTATAAAATTCAAATATGTCCATTTGAGGTTCATCACCTACAAACTTTGGAAAAATATTTTTGGAACACATAGGTAGATCATGGTGTTGAACCAATACAAATAGTCCAAAATGATGACCCCATCTAGAACAAAAGCAACCAAGGTCATCATAAATAATTAGAAAAGCAAAGATAAATCACCTTTTTCCCTAGTAGAGTCACCAAAAACTGTTAGTGTTTGAAAATGTCATATCTTTCAATCTAAAAAATCTGTAGGTGACTTGCTTAATGGATAGTGACAATTTCCAATGACAATGTGTGGGAAGATCACTAGAAATGATGTGATTTTTTTCTACATTGAAAGGGTTGCCTCCCTTATATGAAAACAAATAGTATTAAGTACAACACTTACAATATTCACCAAATTTGATCTTAGGGTTTAGAATAATATTAAAAAAACCTGTAAATGTAAGATTTTTGGGCCTTTACACAAGTCTTAGGCTAAAATAAACATTAAACACTTTATGTAAATATTTTTTAAGTTTTTTGAAAACACACATGCATGGACTTATGGATAGATTATAGCTATACACATAAACAAAACATAAGAGTTGATGGATGATTCTTTTCTATCCTTCTTTGATATTTTTGATACTTTCTTATTCATGTACTAGAGGACTCAGGTTCATTTTCTTCTTCTTCTTCTTCTCCTTCTTCAACTTCATCAATCACTATCTCTTTTCCCTTTGTTTCATTTACTTTGGTATATTCTGCTACTTCATTGAATACCACATCTCTACTTATAACAAGCTTCTTTCTTATGGGTCATACAAGCTATATGCTTTATTTTCTGATCCATACCCAATAAAAATACATTTTAGGCCTTTATCATCTAGTTTAGACCTATTTTCCTTTGGTATGTGTGCATAAGCTACATACCCAAATACCCTCAAATGATCAACACTTGGATTTATCCTAGACTAAGCTTGTTCAGGAGTCATTCCCTTAACTACTTTTGTAGGACTCCTATTGAGAAGATATATTATTGTACATACTGCTTCTGCTCAAAAGATCTTATCTAAATTCTTCTCTTTCATCATACTCCTTTCCATTTCAACAATGGTTCTATTCTTCCTTTCAGTAACTCCATTTTGTTGTGGAGTGTAGGAAGTAGTGAAATCTCTCTTGATTCCATGATTTGTGCAAAAATTTAGAAATTGATTTGATTTGTAATCACCTCCATTATCTGACCTTATCACTTTGACGTACTTAACACTTTATTTTTCAACCAACCTTTTGAATTCTACAAATTTGTCAAACACTTCTGATTTTGCAACCAAACAATATACCTAAGTTTTTCTTGAGTAATCATCAATGAAGGTTAGAAAATACTTTGATTTATTCAAAGAAGGTATTTCCATAGGACCACACAAATCCATATGGATTATCTCAAGATGTTTCTTAGCTCTACTAGATTTACCAATTGGAAAGAACTAACTCTATGTTGTTTGCCAACAACACATTTTTCACACACTTCTTTTGTATTTTTAATGAAAAGTAGACCCTTAACCATTTTTAATTTTTTGAGTAAACTTAACCCACTAAAGCTGAGGTGACCATATCTTTGATGCCATATTCTACTTTCATTCATTTCACTAGACCGTAACACTTGGTTTCCATGAGTGAAATGGAGTGGAAAATCCTATTACTTATCATCTTTGCTCTTGCAACAACTACATTCCTTTTTAACTTGTCTCTTAGTATGCACTCTTTCTCATCAAAAGTAACTTGATAATTTTTCTCTAACATTTGTCCAATGGACAACAAGTTTCTTTTAGGGATGGAACCAATAATGTATCATTGATATGTTTTACCTCACCATATTTTGTTGCAATTGCAATAGTACCCTCGCCTTTGGTTCCATGAGATTGATTATCTCCTAATACCATTGTACTATGATGAACTTTTCATCCAGATTGATAAACAAAATTTTACTAGATGTCATATGTGATAACATCTAGAATCAATGTAGCATACATTATTCTCACTATCATTTGTATTGAAGCAAGAAATAAACACATTTTCTTTATCTTCAATAGTATTGTGAGCATTTCTCTTTTCTGCTTCACCAAGTGTTTACTCTAACATTCTGATGCATAGTGTCCAAACTTGTTGCAATGAAATCATTGGACATTCCTTTTATCTCCCCCATTATTTCTACCTTTTCCTCTTCATGTTCCTCTGAAGTTGCTACTTCTACCTCTAAAACTATTACTTCTTCCTCTAGAATTGCTAGATTCACCTTTGTATTCACTTTTATTTTGATTCTTGAAAAATGTGTTTCTTTTTTCTCTTATGCTTACTTTAGAGGAAAAAGCTTGCTCTAATTTTTCTTCATTAGTTTTCATCATTTCTTCAACAATTAATAATATCCCACTTAATTCATCTATGTGCATAGTTGTGAGACCTTTAGAAATCTCAATTGTAGAAACCACACCATCAAATTTAAGAATTAAACTCCTTAAAATTTTCTCAATGACATGCTTGTTATCAACAATTTCCCCTAAAACTTTTATTTGACTAACTAGGTCTTCTACCTTTGTTAGACAATTATTCACAGTTTCATTATTGACCATTTTTATATTTTCAAAAAATTTCCTTATTGTCTACAATTTTGCAGTTTGTGCACCTTGATAGGCATTATTAAGTATTTTCCATGCTTGCTTAGAATTACTAGCACCACTTATCTTAGGCAAAAATGTTTAATTAATTGCACTTTGAATCAGAAATAAGGCTTCATTATCCTTCTTTACATTTACTTTTTATTCTCTTTTATGTTGATCATTTAATGCATTAAATGCAGTTGTATCTAGTTCTACATACCCTACATGTACAATTTTCTACAAATCTTTGGATTTGAGTAGATTTGCTCCTAATACACCAATATGTAAAGTTATCCTGGATTCAAACACATGAATTAACATATTAGACATAACATTTCCAACCATATTTGTGATGAGAGAAATGTGCACAATAACCCAAAGGCTCAACACAAAAAACTTAAAGAGATCTCTGCAAATGGATACTCTCTCTGTCCCTTTAAATATGACCCACAACAAAAAATGATGTTTATATTATTTTGTCTTGGTGAATAAGTGTCAACGTCAACTGATAATACACAATTACAAATAATTCCCTTATCACTTTGCAAGAAAAATTATAGTTTGAAAGGCTTGAACTTATAACCCCTTTGAAATAAATTTCAATACCTAAACATATCACTACCAACCAATCTTTTCTAATCACTTATTTCCTTATAAAAAATGCAACATAAATATTTGAAACCGATTGAAACGATTTCCCTTTAATAAAAGCTCTCTTTAAAAAAAAAACTCTCTTTCACGTGGCCTTTTAAACCATAAAGCTTTAAGCTCTTTAAGACATAATGAAAAATAAGTAAACACTTTTTAAAAAAGAGGAAAAAACTTTTCACACAACAAATTTTGGGGCTACTGTCAACACAACTAAATGCAAAAAAATCCAATTTCAATATAGATGGCAATGACAATTTTTTGCTCCTTTGTTGCCTCTTGGACGCCTCTGTTGGATTCCTCCAAGCCAATACAGACCTCACAACCTTAACAATTACACAAATAAGATACCAAATGAAGGCAAATAAGACAACAATGGTGATCTGCTGATCACAAAACAAATCAGCATACAAAAGTCCAAATGCAAGACATCTATAATATATATAGAGAGTTTCAGAAATATAAGTGAATATTCACCAATAACCCAACTACAATAGTAAATACAAATAAGAAAGTGAAAAAATGCAACTACAATATTAATGAGCCCAATTGACATTATAAAAAATGTCAAAATAACTGTTGCTCATGCTGCACGTTGATAATTGCTGTCACACACTCCCTCTTCCTCTGCCTCACGTAAATAGCTGGTGAGTTGTAACTCACTGACTGTACGATTTTCCTCATAGTCGACCAAAAAAACTTCGACTATACGGTTTTCCTCACAGTTGACCAAAAAAACTTCGACTAATGGCCAGCGACTAATAGTTTCCTTCAACCAAGCTGTCAGTACCAACCGTCGGTGTGTTTTTGATCGGAAGTGTGGTGCCATACTATTTTCGACCAGCGGGTCGTTTACAACGCACCGGCTGGTTAAGCTCTTCCCTCTTCCTCTCCCTATATCAATGGATTTCTATCTACCCTTTACACGTAATTCTACGCCACTTTACCATTTTGGATGGGCAATCGATTGTCCACAGTATCCTATCCGAGATGCCGCGGGCAAAATGATCATCATGGGTGTGGGCAAAACGAGGAAGCGTTGCCAAGGAAATGTGGGCCTGTATGCGTGCTAAGGAGCTGTGTGTGCCAATCACAGATTGCACACGCATTATGAGAAGACCTCTACACATTGGAATGGCAAAACAAATTGACAGATCTCAGATTTAATGTTTTCTTTCATCTTAATCGCTCAAAGTAATCCTTTGTTTAAGCATACCACTGACAGTTTTCCCAGCTTAATGAGCATTCTTTTGACCTTTCGTTGCACTGCCATTTTTTCTAGTTGCACGCGTGCGTTCACTGAAACCCTCCAAGTGCTCAGAAATTGAATAAGGTGGGCCGTCATAAAGTATTCTCACGCTAACATGGGTTGCTCACACGCACCAATGAAGGAATGTGGAAATTGCACACAGGGGGAATGTACCATTGAGAAAAATGCACACACGTATCATTCAAGCTGGATTTTAAATGAGGAAAGACAAGAAGAAAGACTAAGGATAAAACAGGGAGGATCTATTGTTTATTAGAACACAGATGGAGGAAGACATGACCAAACACATCAACAAGAAAAACAAAACGAAAAGAAAACAGACAGACAGACAAACAAACAAACAGAAAGAGTTTATTTATAAGTAGGGCTGAAAAGAAAACAGATAGATACAAACAAACAAAAAGAATTTATCTATGAGTAGGGGTGAAGGGAAATAAAATAGGCTACACAAAACTATTTATGGTTGAAAGAAACAAAATAGGTTATACAAAACTATTTACGCGTTAAGAGAAGTAGCATCCCTCCCTTACAAACTGAGAGGTTAACCATAGAAATAGCTAGTCTTGGAAATTGTGTGGAAAACCAATTGTGAACAAAGGCTCAAGATAAGACCAAGGTTTTTGGCAGAGAAATGTAAATGGGAATTAGATACTACTTTTAGGTAGAAAATAAACAAGAAATTTTTAGTGTAGATGGGATCCATATATACTTACTATATATACTTATTGATTGTATCTTGAAGAAGCACAATTTTGTTGTACATCTATTTGATAGGTGAAACCCTCATATTCTATATTTGCATTGACAACTTGATATTCTACATTTTTCATGACAACATTCAAATTCTAGCATATTGAAAGATGCATAGTCCTCAAAACATGCATCTTTTTCTACATGCATAATAGGTGTCAAATTTGTGGAAGGAAAAGAGATTGAGATGCTTGAGTGGGCTGAAATTCTTCTGATTTCCCATGAGAAGGGACTCTAGAAAATTCTTTAAATGAAAAGAAGAGAAAGAGAAGCTTGGCTCAAGATCAATCCTTATGCAACACAAATCTGCTTGATAGTAGGAATAGGATCTAATTTTGATCTTTGGATAAATGGGTACCTTCATTTGCATGAGAGAACATGTGATATACATTTGTAATCTTTCTTGTATCTAGTACAAAAACAAGCTCTTTTTTGGCCAAAGATCCTTCATCTAGCACCATGAGATGGAGCAAAGCTGTTTAGGGGTAGACAAAATCTCCATCTCCTTTATGGGGCTTTGCAATACAAGAATAGGGGTGCTCTCTTGGAAAGACAAGTTATTCATATAAGTGACTCCATCCATTCTTTTTCCTTCAAATAATTTAGTGAATCTTTTACAATTGACTTCATCATTTGGATATCATCACATTGTCCTCTATCTCTATTATTTGTTGTTGAGTAGTCCCAATATCTACTACTTTGTTTATATTCAGTAAAAACTTGATAGATTGGATCGAGAGTAGCAATAAAGAAGCGAAGGATTTTTCTCAGACTGTCAAAACTTGGAATTGTCCTTAGCAATTTGTTTGTTGAAGTGTGCTATGAAATCTCTCATTAATTCATCTTTATATTTCTAGATCTAAGAAATTTGGAGCAATAACTCTAATCATTTTTAATAGGCTTGAACCCTACCAAAAATTCATTTTGCATGCTATTCCAATTCACATTACATACATTTGCAAGTTGATGAAACCATTTTGTAGTAAATCCAACTAAGGTTTCCACAAAAAGCATGACATCAACATCTTCATGAGAAACCCTAAAGATGTCACATGTAACTATAAAAGTCGAATATGTCCATTTGAGGTTCATCACCTGCAAACTTTGGAAAAATATTTTTGGAACATATAGGTAGTTCATGGTGTTGAACCAATGCAAATACTCCAAAATGATGACCCCATAGAACAAAAGCAACCAAGGCCATGATAAATAATTAGGAAAACAAAGATAAAAGACCTTTCTTCCCTAGTAGAGTTGCCAAAAACTGTTAGTGTTTGAAAATGTCATCTCTTTCTATCTAAAAAATTTGTAGGTGACTTACTTAATGGATAGTGACAATTTCCAATGACAATGTGTGGGAAGATCACTAGAAATGATGCGATTTTCTTCTACATTGAAAGGGTTGCCTCCCTTATATGAAAACAAATAGTATTATGTACAACACTTACAATATTCACAAAATTTGATCTTAGGGTTTAGAATAATATAGAAAAAAAAACATGCAAATGCAACATTTTTGGGCCTTTACACAAGCCTTAGGCTAAAATAAACATTAAACACTTTATGTAAATATTTTTTAAGTTTTTTGAAAACACACATGCATGGACTTTTGGATAGATTATAGCTATGCACACAAACAAAACAAGGGTTGTTGCAATAAACATTGATGGATGGGGTTTTAGAAATTAAAGGAGGAGGATAACAAAGTAGAGAGAAAATACTATCTCATAATCAAACAACTCAATACAAAGTCTTGATTTATCAATTATTATTTTCTTAGAACCTATAAAATCTTACCCAAGGATATAGAATAGAATTAACAATGAGTTTTTCATTAATTAGCATAATAATATCCATCATTGATACAAAAATGTATACACAATTTGAATAATGAAATTTTAAATAGCATAACATAATCATTACTCACATGGGTTTTTACACTTTCAACAATCAATAAGAATTTTGTTCCAATGAAGACACATACAATAAATTTATCCTTTAAAAAGAGCTTTTTAGTAAAAATCTCTTAAAAATAAGATGCTTCCAAAAGGTCTTCTTTACAATGCGCATAGCACTTATTAATAAAATTTTCCAAAAATAACTTGAAAGCTTGCACAACATTCCACCTTCTACAAATAAATTTATTTTCCTAATTTTAATCCTGTTGCCCTTCTAACTTTTCTATTCTGGTGGAGATTTTGTATGATTTTTTCTACCTTTTCTAATTAAATACCAATTTTACATGATCTACAAATAAAATATCTGTGCACATTTTGTAATTTTGTAATTTATGAATTCCAAAAAGAATTAATAAATATAATCATGTGCACAAGCTAATAATAAATATATTCATGTGTAAGGCTAATAATAGTCAATGTTTGGACACTTTCTATAATTTATTAATTATAAAATGAATTAAATAAATAAAAATTTAAGACTACATGTTGAAGTCGTTTCTATGAGCAAAGATAGCCAAAACAATACAAACAACTCAAAAATTCACTTTTCCTATGTGAAAACAAGGCAAAGATTTCTTGATTTAAAGATTTTGCTAAGGAAATCTAAGGATAAAAACTTAGTAGGTAGGAAGATATCAATTAATGAGTTTGTATTTCATTTTGGTGGTAGGACTCAAATAAAAGTCAATGCCTCCATAGTGTGTGTCCAACTATGGGATTTAACCTCAAATAAAAAATTAGGCTCAAATTTTTAGGAGATCTTAAGCCTGAATGGGTGCATATTGTGGTGGGTGGTCACATTAAATTTAAGCTTGAAATAGTACGTTTTGGGAAAGTTAAAGTGGGGATTTAAACATAGGATAGGGCTAGGCTCAACATTTAATGGTTTAACAAAGGAGAAAATGAGGACAAATTAAAGAAAAATTAAAGAGGGAGTAACGACATGGAAAGGTGATAAAAAATAAATGAAATGAACACATGGGAACAACAAGGGAGAGAGGACATGAATGACTAGGGAAGACTTAGGCTAGGGATGACAAGTCAAAACATGACAAAAATGTACACAAATGGATTTGGGATAAAATGGACACAAAAACATAATAACGAAGTTGTAAGGTATGCAATTTATATTATTACACATAGGTTTTTCACTTCACACTTAATCCACTTATGCTATTAGTTGCATTCCCTTCTGCCATAATAATTACACTTCTAATGTCAAATATCTACTTGTGGAGAACTACCTCAAGGGTTCTTCTATCAAGAATCCCAAAAGTTGATGCATGTGTCCTTCTCTTGTCACTAACCATGATTGCACAAAAGTTTCTACAAATTGTATCTTCATCTCTAATGAATCCTAGACTACCACTGACTACATAACTTACTACCATTGTGCCAAACCAACACTTGTCTATTTTTGTACCAACTCCCTTATTTGGGTACCAAATGCTTCTACATCATGTGCATGCCTTCCTTTTCATGTACTCTACTCTTGGCACAAAGCCTTCAACCATATTTCATTGTGCCTCTTTTATGTGCCACCTTGTGCCACATCCCAAGTGAAATACTTTGATCCATTAACACTTGAGAGATAGTCCCCATGAGCTTATTGCAAATGGATATCAACTTGTCAACTCAACAAACAACCTTCTTAACATTATTTTTACACCTTAATAAGATGCATTATGTAGTACCATATGTGAACAACAAGATGTAAATTCAACAAAAAAACATGATAACAAAGCATGGAATTGCAAAGAAACACACACATAAGGATTAATAGATATAGATGATCTTGGAGAAACCCTAAAGGGTAAAAATTCCAATAAAAGTGAGGATTAAGCTCCTCACCCCACTATCTCAATCAAAATAAACTTGTTACATCCCCAACAAGGTTAATTCGAAGCCATACAACATGCACATTATTCCTTAATGGGTTAGCACATAAATGGGTCCTTTTGTGCCAAAATGAAAAATGTTGCTAAAAACACACCCAAAATTGCTTTGGTTCAATCAAACTTCCTTTGACCTAACCTAGTTAATGCATGTGTGGCATTGTGTGGTGATGCAGGTTTGATCAGACCAAGTTATATTCGATAGAAGGGGGTTCAATTATGAATAGAGAGCCCAACAAATTTTTTTATACACATTGCATGCCACTATGAGTGACCTATGAATGTGACAAGCAACCTATGGAGTTGTCTACTTCTCTAGCCATGTTTTCCAAGTATTTCTCTTTTCCTTTCTCATTTTATATGTTTTTTCTTTTGTTATTTTTTGTATGTGAGTTTTTTAATATTTTATAATTTAAATATTTTTTTTGGTAAATTATTATATTTAGATATAGGGTAAATAGGGTTTTTTGAAAGGGTCCCAACCCTTTTATAAAAAAGAACCAGAATGAGGCATCTAAATGTATATGCTAAAACACAACAACATCAACACTATACCAAAGAAACAACAGAGAATAAACCAAAAAACAAAGAGGGAAAAGTAGGAAAATAACCTCGAGTCAAGTAACCAAAATAGGAACAAACAAAGACCAAATAGATCAAAGCTCATTAAGAGATATAGCATCTTCCCAGTCATCTTGGAGGGATTTTTTATAACCTTTTCCAAGTTAGTGGTGTTCATCAGTTCCACAAACTTAGCTTTGCTACCCCGAGTATGAGGACTAGAATCAATTTGAGCTTGGTAGTGATGGATCCTAATCTTGTCTTGTAGGGATTTGATATTTTTGATAGATTTATTAATGGTGGGTTTGCTAAAATTGATGACCTTTTGAATATTGGCTTTGACTTTCGAGAGGTCAATCTCTAGCTTCACAATTCTTTCTTCTTTTTTAACAACTTTCTCCTTCAGAGTAATCACATCCTCCTTAGTATTCCACTCCTCCATTAGAGAGGTCTACATTTTGTTTCTATTGAATTCTATAAAGAACCACTTTAAAACTTTGTGATGAATATCCACCTCCTTGTGGAGTTTGTTGGTTTTATTAGATAGAAGGTTAACCACTTAAGAAATCTATGTAAGAAGGGCAAGGACTGTAATCCTCCTAGGTAGAGGCATTGTGGTAGAGACCATCAACCTCATAAATTTCCTCTGTAATGTTGAGGTCTTCATCCTCAATCAACTTACCCTTCCCTTTTGCATTGATTTCAGCCCCACATTAGGTGTTACTAGTATTTGATAAGTTGTCCCTTACAACCATGGTTTAAGGGGAAAATCTCTTCTTGTAATCTCCACCACCCTGAGGAATCCTTCTTTCCAACAAAGCAAAACTTGAGTTGTTGGTTGAGCTATCACTATCCAGGAAGTTAGGGTATGATGAGGAGAAGGTATCAAATATAGGGGAAGGGGATGGGCATATATTCTTGGATGAGGTATTAGGACATGATGGGAAGGGGGAGAATGTTTCATCTTGTGGGAGTTAGGTAGATAGGAGCAACTAAGCTAAATGTTACCCCTAATGATAGAGAGATAGGGCCTAAGGGCCAAGGTGTGCTTAATGATCAAGAAGATAAGTGATTGATGTAGAGGAACACTCCCAACATTCTGTTTATCCTCAACCATCTAATAATCCAAAGAAGATAGGAGAAAGAAAGGAAAATTCACCATGTTCTTATGTCAGAAGTGGTTGAGCAAAGAAAAATGACAAGTGTAAATAGCTTAAAAATGTCCTTCCAAAGTGATATAGCGCATAACCTGAAGAGCAATCTCCTCCCAAGGTTGGGGTAGAGATGACCTCACATAACTTGATTGGGATCTTTTGATAGTTCTTCCTTGCTTCAAAAAAGTGTTGACAACTTCCTCTCTACTCCTATGGTCTTTATAGATTTTTCATCCTTTTGTCAACAAACCAAAAACATGGGTAATTAGGTCCTTAGTGATTTCTAGCTTAACACCATGCATAGTGACCACCCTCAAGTTCTAATTGGTAGAAAATTAAACTGACAAAGTGGGGTTGAATCCATTTATTCTTTCCATATAGGCCTCCAACCTTCCCTTTTCAAGGATCCTCCAAATCATCTACTCTTTCTTAACCAATTCACATGATAAGGGCTTGACCCTATTATGGTCACCCCCCATTTTGATACACAATTGTTGTTGTCAAGAATAATTAGATCTTTGCAAAATATTCTTACCCCTAGGACCCTTGATACAAATGTTCTTTCCCTTGGGACCCTTTCTATAGAAATAATGCTAGAGGAACACTTGACACTTAGGAAAAGACACACGAAACTTCTTAAATTTTGAAGGGCTTACACCATGAGGAATAATGATGGCATTTATCATGATAACCAACATGGGTCTTATCAAATCATCATGAGTCATTTGCAATATCAATTGAGAAGTACTGTACACACTTCACATGGAAGTTCATGATTCCCAATCTAGTTTCGGTGACCCTCAAAATGCACACCCCAATTTGTAAAAAAGTCAGTGACAAAGTTACATTGTCTATATTTATGTGATGAATATCAATGGCAGAGAAACTAACTAATATATCAAGGGAGTTACTAATAATGTGGCCTATAGACCAACTAGGGGGGTGACATTTTAGGAGACAATTCACAATGTGTAGGCACATAAAAATCACCCACTAGCCTAGCCACACCTACTACATTTTTATCCTATTAGTTAACTAAATTATAAAAAAAAACTATTTAATTAATTAGCCCACTTTTCCTAAATCCTAATAAATTAGCCCCCACTCCCATTTCACATGATTTAATGAATTTTATTATTAAATCCCCCTTTTTCCCTTTTAAATCCCTAAAATGCCCTAATTAATTATTAATTAATGATTTACACCTAAAAGTCATTAAATAATGATTAAATCTCCTTTTTCCTCCACCATTCATCTCCCATCTACCTAACCAACTCAATCCTCACCATTGATCCCTCAACCAATTCTCAATCAATACTGACTATTGATCGCCCAATCTGGAAACCTATAAATGGACCCTTTAGGAGCCATTTTCCTTAGATCATCTACCAAAAATGCAATGTCATGTCACTATTGTGAGCAACCACGTTCCATCAATTTGAGTACAATTTCCTTTGGTGCAATAAGGATCATGTGTGATGAGATTTCTTGTTTTATTTCATTTACATTTTATCAATTCCTTCATTTAAATTTAGGTTGCAATTAATGTAGATTAAGGGTTCTAATATTTGCATTTGAATCCTTTTATTTTTTATTTGCATTTTGTATATACATTTCTAGCATGCCCAGTGGGACCCTTGTACCTCTTAACTTTCATTTTGTAGGTGTTTCTAACTCATTTTTGTAGGTTTCCATTTGATTTCTAGAGAAATTTAGGAGGTTGCTTTATCCTCCTAGGAAAAAATAGAGGTCACAGTTGCATCCAGAGAGGCCAAGAGATGAAAATCAACATAGAACACTTAGTGTTTTGGTGAGAAAAAAAATTCCTTTTTTTTTGGGTTTCTAGGCTCTCCTCATAATTGGACCGTATGGCTTGACCGTATTTCCATTTTGTACTACCAGTTTTCTCTATTGTGTAAAAATTTTGTACATGGGTTATTGGCTTTGTCCATTGGATAATGATTTTGTCTGTAGGTTACTAATTTTGTCCATACGTTTTTATCCATTGTGTAAGGACTGCTAGTTGAAATTTTTCTCTATCAATATTATCCACAGGTCCTTGGTTTTGTCTGCTGGTCCTAGGGTCAACTATTTTGTCTTAGTTAATCGATGGTTATTATCCATCGGTCGGTTGCCTTGTTTTTCGCCAGTCTTCTTAATCGCTAGCGTAATTGTCAACAAAACTACTTTCTAACCACTAACATTTAACTTTGACACTAATAGTTAGTCTTAGCCTTAACATTAATTTTCACTTTTAGTGCTAACTATTCACTTTAATACTATCATCGTCTATTTTCTAACCACCAGTAGTTAGGCCTAACTACCAGGCTTTGCCACCCCCCCTCTTTTGAGACCTTTAAAAACACTTTTCATTCAAACTTGATGGAGGTTGATTGTCATTGATGTCAAAAAGGTGTTGAGTAGATTGTCATTGATGTCAAGACTATGGTGAGTTTGGTGTTGCATTGATATGGTGAGTTAACAAAAGATGTTGAGTGGAGCTCGTCTTCAGCATGTTCAATGTTTACAAGAGTTATGTGCATTGCTTCCATTGATCATATTTCTTTCATAGGATAATGCATGTTCATGGTGTTGTTGCTCATGATGTGTTTGTTAGCATTGATAGTTTACAAAGTGGGCTTTCATGCTTCTACATCATCAAAGTATGGCAGATAGGTTACAAGGAGGGTTTTATGCTTCTACATCAGTTGGCATTGATATGACAATTAGGGTTTCATGCTTCATTATGTCATGCAATGCTTCATTTATCATCAAGATTGTACTTGTGATAAAGGGTCATCTATTAATCTCAGATCATCACTTTAAGGTGATACCATATATGTATGTTGAGACCAGTGGCAGATTGAGATCAAACCAAAGATCATCAAAGGAGGTATTCTTCATATGTTTCATATCATCAAAAGATCTAAAGTATCAAATATATCATTCTTCACATGTTTCATATAAGGAGTTAGATTTTCATTATTCTTTATAATTCCTGACTACAGCGGCAGAGATTAAAGTGACAGAAGTGTTCAATAATCAATCAAGGAAAGGCTTATAAAATAAAGACTATGTCCTTCAAGGTTTAATGTGTTTTTAATGGTAATAAGACACTAATTAAAATTTCTAATATAGTTTTTTAAGACCATCATATTAGATATGCACTTTTTGTTCTAAATGAGTAATGAGCTGCTATCGCAAGTCATGGCAACTTAAGTGACAATCTTGAGGGTATAAGTGTCATAGGGCAACAAGCCCCATCTAGCCCTTCCACCGAACCCGCCGGTTATGCTTTATGTGAATGGGTGGTAAACATAAATTAAAGGTTGCATTTAAAAGTTGAATGGGCGTGATGATTATGATCAATGGCCATAATTTAAAATGAGACTCCTTCGTCTAAGCTTTGGATTTGACGTACAGATGGCCGTCGAGGGGTTTTGATTACAGTGATAAGGTTTTGAAAAAGCTATTTTTGGCCTTCTTTATTTGCAGACTTTTTAGAGGTTTTAAAATTGCCTTATCCTTAGAAGATTTCTTTCTAATTTTATGACTGCATCAGTAAGTCCCTCATGGAAATTGCAGATTAAAAGTCATAGGATTTATGACTATAGGGGATGTGGCTTTTAAAGACTGTTCTTAGAAATTTCTAAAAAGGCAGGATGTTTGTGTTTTTAAAAGCATATTTTTTAAGGAGAATTCTTTCTAATTTTAAGAGTTCATAGTGAGTCTCTCGAAGCATTAAATGCTATATTGGAGGAGCTTTTATTTTTTTTAATAAGAAAGTTTCTTTTTGAGAAGTGATTATGAAAGCTTAAAAGTTTTTGTGGGGATCTGAATATATGATAGAGAAAGATTATTCTTACAGATTGAAGATTTAAGGAGGAGAGGAATATCAAAAGTTTTTTTCGTTTATATTTTATTGCAAGTGCTTTACAGGAATGATATATGATGCAGAAGATTTTTTTTGTAAAAGATGAATTTCAAATGGAAAAAGATGAACAATTTGTGAGAAGAGGATCTAATTAAGAGAGAAATTTTATTTTCTCTTACAAGGGCAGACATTTAATGAAAAATGGAAGAAATATCTTATGCAGGGAAGATGAAAGATTGAAGAATATTGAAGATATTATTTGTGAGCAGATTTATTTGTGTGAAGATGAAAATGAATCAGAGAGGAGAAGAATGTGAAAGGACATTCTATTTTTATAAAATGAATTTGCAAGTGCATTGATGGATGATTTTTGTGTGTGGACAAAATGCAGTATTGAAGAGATAATTTATGTGAAATGTTAGAGATATCATTGTAGGAAGTACATATGCAGATGAAGAAAATGTAATGGCAAAAATCATGTTATGATTTTGATACAGAGGGCCAGAGAATTTTGATTGAAGATGAATTAGGGTATGAAGAGAATTTTTCAGTGCAAAAGACAAAATGCAGATGTTGATTCTTGAACAGAGGAAGACATTGTAAATTGCAGAGATTGTAATGTGCAGGTGATTGATTGACATCAAAAGCTTGGTTGATCATATTATGAATGAAAAGAATTTTGTCAAGAGAAGAAAAAGGAGAGACATGTTTTTGTGAAGAAGTGAATCGGGAAAACCCCCTAAATTGTTTTTTTCATATGTCCAAAATAATTCTTTATGTGCCAATGAGGCTTGTATGGTCAGTGAGACTTTTTTGTAGCCAGTGAGGCTTGTATGGTCAGTGAGACTTGTTTGTAACCAGTGAGGTTCTTAATTAAGCTAGTGAAGCATTTCAGAGTGGTTTTTCTTCCCTTAGAGGGTTTTCCAGTCATCAAATCAGGTGTCACGGTTCTTGTTTGTCTTCATGTTTTCATCTGCTCTAATTTTTTGTTCCTAAGGTCCTGATTCAGATTTTTATTATCATACTTTTGCATATGTGTTTAACAGATCATTGATGTCTTCCTTTCTCTTTGTCATGTAAGTTAGAAGGTGCAAAAAAAATTTAAAAGTTTATACAACAATGATTCACCCCCCCTCTCAGTGTTGTTTTGGACTCCAACAAAACTAGCATAGCTTTTTCCCAGAGTATTGGATTTGTAAGTTTTTGTAGGTGTTGGAAAGATGACTCCAAGAACTACGTTGTGGTGAAGGTGGTTTTTTGTAGATTCAACCTAGATTTTTAGGTATAATTGATCAAACTTGATCTTTCTTTCCAAACAAGTCAAATGCACATAAATTTTGCATATGTAAGCCAAATCAAATGATTTTTTTAATAAATTACATAGAAAATCATGAAGAAAATTGTGGTAACATATATTTTTATGTGTTAACATTTGTTTCTAAGTATTGTAGGGATTTTATTATCATTTCTAATGCATCTTTCTTGCAACAAATTGTTGGTTAAAGACTCTTATTTTTTAAACTATTAACATATATTTGTGTAGCTATGTTTACGAAGACTAGCTTTTAATCACTAATTTAGTTGCACTTATTTTATTATTTAATGGGAAATGGAGATTATTTTTTATGCTTGTAGGAACTTCTAAGTGCATATGCTCTTCCGTTGCATTGAAAGGTGATCTTGGGAATTAGAAACACTATCTAGTTCTTTTCTTTACATTGCATTAATCCCAAGAAATTAAGTTGTGTATGCTCTTCCTTTGCACCACAAGGTGATCTTATGAGTCAAAATCACTTGATTTTCTTTCCCTTTAGTGGGCCTACCTAGGGATTTCATCACCTTGGGGGATGAATTGAACCCTCATGATCTAGGGGGTATATAAATTTGGGAGAGAATCAAAAGAATCTCCCATTGGGGGACACTTGCAACTTTTGAATAAGCTTGCAAGAACTTTATGCCTTTTAAAGTGAAGGAGGAGAGTGGGTTACCCTCTCGAGCCATGCCATTAGACATTATAGTGTAGGAAAAATTACTCCTCAATTTAATAACTTCAATTAAGTGAATTCTCCACTAACATCACATTCAAATTCTATTAACTAAGGTTTTAAATGTTCAAGAACCTACTATAGGTTGCAACAGAATCACTACGTGTCCCAATCAATGCAAAATGAACTAGATTAGTTATTTGTCAATGAAGGGAAAATAATGAAATACTGAAATTGAACTATTATAAGCAGAATTGAAAGAAACTGATAGTAGAGGAAAAAAAAGGGGGTGGGTACAAAAAGTTGGGGGGCCAAAAAGTGGCCAACTTAAAAAAAAAAATTAGAAATAACATGCTCACGTTATAACGCGCTCGTGTTATGGCTTGGTGTTGCCGAGCCTACACCAAGCCATAACACACTCGCGTTATAATGCGAGCATGTTATGTGCTATTATATATATAAAAAAAGTAGTGTTCTATTTCATTATTTCATAGAAAATTCTAAGAAATCCATGGCTTGAAGAAAGAAAGGAGCGTGCTCATATTATCTAAGGTCCAATCGTCATCTATTTCTCACTGATTCATCATCAAAATGCCGCCATGATGTCGAGGAAATCGAAGAAGTAAGTTTTATTTGCTTTCTTCTGTGAATTTGTTGCTAAATAGGTAGGTTAAAATAGTTTTTTATGTAAATTTCTTAAATTTACAGGAGTTGATAATGCACCTCCTCCTCCTCCTGAAAATCCACAAAATCCTCTAGCAACTGAACAACAAATTGAAGAAGAACCCCAACCACAAACACCTCCATTTATTCTTGAATATACGCTTGGAACATAAGAAAATATAATGGGGCAAATTGAAAATAATAAGAAACAAATTGAGGACATAATTGTAAGGTTGAAAGAACCTACAACTTCAACCTTGCATAGATCCACGCTTGCTCAATCCCTTGAAACTATGTTATCAAATGTAGATTCAATAAGCAAGCAAATCACTAGTTGGACAGAAAAGAGGAGAGAATTTAGAGAGTATTATGCTAACAAGTTATCATATGAACAAGTGAAAAAGGAACAAATTACAAAACTTGACTTGTGTTCTATTTTCACAGACCCATGAATAAATGAATCTCTACCCCTTACATGCAAGAGGTTCCCTATCCATTGGTGTAACAACCAAGTGATAAGGGACAATTTTACGTAGAGGTGGTCGATGGTTTTTGACCATCCTCCATGCAACAATAATGAGGTCCCGCAATATTTTTTGAGGAAGCTCTACTGTGAGTTTGTCAAAAATAAAGTGCCAAATTATTTTGATATGCGGGAGTTTCAGGGTAGAGGTATGGGGTCAACACAAGATAAACTAGGGGCACGTGTTGACCCATAGCAGCCAGCGAGATGAACACTCGTCAGACCAACCCATGAGCATGTTTCTATCCCTTCTATTGTGAAGAAGAGTGTTGATGTCGAGACACTTCAGTCCATTAGTGCCTTGACCCAGAGCATCTTATAGCATGCTAATCTTGCAGCACAGCGTGGGCCGGGGGAGAGTTCGAGTACGGTTCCACCCCATACTTATCAGACTTATAGGTTAGCATGTGGTTATGACCCCACGGATAGTCATGACGTAGGTGCACAGGCTACATCTACAGCTAAGCAGATGGTGATGACAGATGCCCTCCTGAGTGAGACTTTCAGGCTTGATATTCAGGTAATTCTTAGCAAGTTCATTGAATTTAATTTATTAAATTTCATTTTTGAAATGCAAGATTAACTAATTTAGTTTGATGATTTTAATGAAATTTCAGGGCCATAGCGTTGATGTAGTTTTCAGTGGTTCTCCACCTGCATATTACACTACATCAGCTACTGTCAGAGTATGTAACTAGTAAACAATTATAAATATTACATGTGAATAGCATCGTTATATGAATAGTATTCTAATATCTAAATTTGGATGTTGAATAGGTTAATATTGGAGATTTCACGGCAACACTTGCCAATAGCGGTGGACTTCAAAGCTTCACGGAGGTAATAAAATAAATAGCTTAATGAATGAATTGTACTTCCTAGATTTTTGTATGTGACTTGTGTGCTTTATTGTGTGTACTTCCATGTTTAGGTGAACGTGTGTGTATGTTAGGAGCCATGATTTGCATCACTATTATAGTTTTCGTAATTGAATAATGTTGTTTTATTTCCAAATGATGCAGGCTGCAGAGACACCTCCTGATGTTCATAGGGCAATGGAGCATGGTGTGTCCTCTGTGATTTATAGCTCCATGCCATTGACAGGGGTATGAGGCAGATTAGTAAATTTCAATTTACATTCATTGTTATAGTTGTTTATTTTTGAAAAATCAAAAGATTATTGATTTGAAGTTTAATTTCTATCTAGATGGTTTCTATAGGACATGACATCACCACAGCCTAATCCTGCTACTAAGGCAAATGAGGAGACAGATTATATGGTAGTGGTAAGTGATTATTTTGTTAAATGTTTTATTTTTTATAACATGTAATTTCTATATATTAATGTCTATACTTTTTATTGTAACAACTACAGATGCACGAATAACTAAATAGGAGGAGCAACCCTCTAATTCATAGTAGACCACCCACATATGCGTCTCCATCCCCTAGAAGATCAAAGGTTGCCTGTGATCTATTCTCTTCACCAGCCAGAGGGGAATGACTTTTTATTGTGTTCCTCTGTTGTATACCTATATGGCATTTGTGGACATATATTTTGTATTGCATATAGTTGACATTGTATGCCTATATGGCATTCTTGTAAGCCTATATGGCTATTTTGTATATATGTTATACTTATATCGACAGATATTGATGTATGCCTATATGGATATTTGGTTAATACAAATCTTTTTTATTGATGGCATCCATACTTGCATTATAAATCCACATTTGAATGGATATTTGTAGATGATTACTTCAAATATTTAAAGTCCAATTGTATTACATAGGATGTTTGTTGATCCAATAAGCCAGTTATTATTATTCAAGTATCACCTAAACCTCATTCTGGAACTAAAAAATAAAAGTTGTATTTAAAATAAAAATGAATCATCATGTTGAACATAAAATATTCATATTCTTTATTGAGTTGCTCAATTGAAAATATTCAAACGAGTATGCCGATCCATATTCTTTATGAGTTGGTCAATTGAAAATATTTCTTAATTTCTTGTTATTATACCATATTGGGATGCAAAGAGTATGTTTGTTGTTTTGAATAAGATAGTCAAAATCATATGTTTATGAGCACCTGATGACCATTGTGGTTATTCAATGTAATTCCTTTTGCATATAAGGCGAGGTTATGAGAGTACATTGAGTCTTACCTAATTTTAGTATGCAACATAACATTGGGGCTATAGGCTTCCATAGGTCATCAACAATCAAGGTTCAAAGTTGTCATTGAAGTCAAAGGGTCAAGGTTGTTTGTCATTGATGTCAAGGTTGATGCCATGATGTTGATAAGGTGATACAGTGATTCAAGGTAGGTGATGGTCATGAGGTGCATGATGTTGTGAATATGGTTTTCATGATAAGGTCTCTCAATTCATGTTGATGTTGCACAAGACAAACATGGTTCATATGATGCAAGGTTCATGTTCATGGTGGATGTGGTTTTGTTCATGCAAGGTTTTGTTGTGAATATAGCTTTCATGATAAGGTCTATCTTTGAAGGTTGATATGATGCAAGGTTCATATTCATGGTGGATGTGGTTTTGTTCATGCAATAAGAAGTTAGAGAAGACACAAGATTTCATAATCATAATTCAATGTCATCATTAAGCAGAGTTATATTTATCAAGGGGAGTCATGAGTTTGATTCGAATGTCAAGTTGTTCATGTCTTAAAACCCTAAGCCTATGATAATTGTCATACTCTAATGTCTTTCTTCTGATGTCCTTGAGGTCTTTGAAATGTCCTAGATATCTCTTAATGAAAGTTAGAATGTTTAAGTCTTTCTTATTGATAGTTAGGGTTTGCATATTGGGCATTAAACCCTAAAAAGAATCTACTTTTCTTAAGACTTTAAAACCCTCAATTGCCTGTTGTGTGTAAAGTGCACTTTTGTTTTAATTTAATATTGACTTATAATCACAAGTTACTATCACTTAAATCAACCTACTAAAGGGTCTTTAGGTCCTTAGTTCACTGGCCCTTCAACCTAACTCAACTAGCATCTCTGGTAAACTCTCATAAGCTCGAGCGCCATATCATAATCGAAGGTCATATTTAATTGATATGAGGATGTGAAAAAGGATTGGAAGGTCAGTATTTAAAAGGAATTTGGAATAAAAACAATCATCTCTATGTGGTTGAATTTGATGGGCATGCCTTTATAAAAGGCTAAAAGACAACTTTATGCAGGATATCATGGTATTTGTAGTGTTTGAAGATTGAAGACTAGTTAGTGTTTGTAGCTCGGACTGTTTTGGCATGTTTGGGTACAAACAGGACCATACGTAGCCTAAACGTACCCATCTAGACGCATTGGAATTGTCAGTTTGGCCACATGAGGAGAAGAACAAAAGTTACACCCCTTTGCAACTTTACACTACCTCCTTCTGACAGTTTTTAGGGTAGAAGAAAACCTTTCACCATAGGCAAATGCCTCAGAGATATGAAAAATTGAGAGAGGTTATTGTAGAGGGACCCTATGTGATCACGTTGCCTTAGACAGAATGTATCTAAGTGACACATTTTTTGAGTAACAGTTCGTCAAAGATTACTGCCTTTTTGCACTTTGGACTCTTCAGGGATATCACCGGTACAATGTAGCTCAGACTATTTCGGCATGTTTGGGTGTAAAACAAGACCATGCCTAGCCTAAACATACCCATCCAAACACGTTGGAACTGTTAGTTTGGCCACATGAGGAGAAGAACAAAAGTTACACCCCTTTGCAACTTTACACTGCCTCCTTCTGACAATTTTTGGGGCAGCAGAAAACCTTTCACCATGGGCAAATGCCTCAGAGTTATAAAAAATGAGAAAGGTTATTGTAGAGGGACCCTACGTAATCGTGTTGCCTCAAACGAAATGTATCTAAGTGACACGGTTTCCAAGTAACAACTCGTCAAAGATTGCTACCTTTTTGCACTTTGGACTCTTCAGGGATATTGCCGGTACAATGTAGCTCAGACTGTTTTGGCATGTTTAGGTACAAAAAAGGACCATGCCTAGCCTAAATGTACCCATCCAGATGCGTTGGAATTGTCAGTTTGGCCACACAAGGAGAACAAAAGTTACACCCCTTTGCAACTTTACACTGCCTCCTTTTGACGATATTTGGGGCAGCAGAAAACTTTTCACCATGGGTAAGTACATCAGAGATATAAAAAAATGAGAGAGCATATTGTAGCGGGACCCTACATGATCACGTTTCCTCAAACAGAATGTATCTAAGTGACATGAATTCTGAGTAACAACTCGTCAAAGATTGCTGCCTTTTTGCACTTTTGACTCTTAAGGGATATCACTGGTACAATGTAGCTCAGAATGTTTCGGCATGTTTGGGTGCAAAAAAGGACCATAGCTAGCCTAAACCTACCCATCTTGATGCGTTGGAACTATAGTTTGGCCACACGAGGAGAAGAACGAAAGTTACACCCCTTTGTAACTTTACACTGCCTCCTTCTGATGATTTTTGGGGCAGTAGAAAACCTTTCACCATGGGCAAACGCCTCAAAGATATAAAAAACTGAGAGAGGTTATTGTAGAGGGACCCTACGTGATCGTGTTTCCTTAGACGGAATGTATCTAAGTGACACGATTTCTAAGTAACAACTCGTCAAAGATTTCTGCCTTTTTGCACTTTGGACTCTTCAGGGATATCGCCGATACAATGTAGCTTGGATTGTTTCGGCATGTTTGGGTGCAAAAAAGGACTATGCCTAGTCTAAACGTACCCATACGGATGTGTTGGAACTATCAGTTTGGTTGCATCAGGAGCAGGACGAAAGTTACACCCCTTTGCAACTTTATACTGCCTCCTTCTAACAATTTTTGGGGCAATAGAAAACCTTTTACCACGGGCAAATGCCTCAGACATATAAAAAACTGATAGAGGTTATTGTAGAGGGACTCTACATGATCGCGTTACCTTAGATGGAATGTTTCTAAGTGACACGATTTTCGAGTAACATCTTGTCAAAGATTGCTACTTTTTTGCACTTTAGACTCTTCAGGGATATTGTTGGTACAATGTAGCTCTTCTCCTTCTTACCATTCCCTTTGATTCAGAGATACCCTTCTGTAATCCTTCCAAAAGTCTTTAATTACTGATCTCAATGCTTCAACAATTGGTTTATCTTTTTGTGGTAGTCTCCCTGAGAATGCCCATAATTCATTGGCATTAGTGTCCTCAATTCTTTGGCGTCTTCCAATGGCTCTTGATAAATTTTTCCTATTAATTCTCAATCCTTGATTTGTCTTTCTAATGATACGAGCTTTCTTTATTTGACTACTTACTATAGTCGATGTAATCACACGCCGTGTTGTATTACTATCTTTTGTGCGTGAGGTGTTACCCACACTCTCATATGCACTCATTAGATTCTTGACAATAGATTTTCACTTGAAGCCTCTGATGTTCTCAACCCAAGAATCTTCATGATGGACCTATACTTTATACTTCGCATAATTTCAACGAATAGTTGACATCTTGCAGTCTCATTTAACTTTTCAAAGAACAATCTCCAAATCTTATGAGCATATCTTCTACAAGTGCGTTTTGGAATATTACCTTCCATTAGCTGCAAAATATTCTCATCAATATCAATCAAATACTTTGGCTTTCTATGCAAAATTCTAGGTGGTGTTAAGTTAGGTAAATTCATGTCAAAATTAGGAATTTCATCAACATTTAAATGAAATGGGCTAGATGGCATACCTTTGATCAAAGATGGAATAGATGACATACCTTGAGGTTGAGGTGGGAATGATGGCATACCTCCTTCATCACATGTGAGTGATGATGTAATCTCAACTTGAGATATGGTAGATGGTGTCCCTACATGTTGACTTGTGGTAGAGGACATGTCTCCAACTATGGTAATCAAATCTCTCATAGCATGAAGTTTTTGCATTTGTTCTCTTTGTGCCACCAATACTATATCTCTTTGTGATAGTTGTGGTTCCTCTTCAATTGGCATGTCTTTATTTATCATGTCCAATTTCCTCTTCTCATGAAGTTCCCTCATAGTCGCTGCTTTCTTTGCATTCTTAGCTTCTATCTCTTCTTGTGTTGGTTTAATTCTTGATCGTTTCCTCGGCATGATGGAGAATTTGTCTGTAGCATAAAGAGACCAATATTAGTTCCTAAGAAATGAATCCATACAAATAACTAAAATATATGTCATTCAACCCTTCATAGTAAATATACATACAATCATCATGTAAAAGAGTAAATGTCACTCAACTAAAATAGGTACAAAGCATACTTGTATGATCTTGGCACCTATTCATTTTATTTTAACTTGTTAATATGACAAGATAATAGTGGGATTGTAATAGTATGTTAAGGTCTGTTAAATACACATAATTATTAAAGAGCCCAAGTGTAGAAAATATACATGGCATCATGTGAGATTGTAGGCTACTTTATTGATTGGGAATGTGTCTATTTTAATTAATGTTGATCTTTGAGATATCTTTTATTATGCATACCATGAACTAATTTAAAACATAGTCTATCATATAAACACAAGATATGTATACACAGTCTTTTATTATGCATACTGGATACAAGTGATATAAACATGTATGATAAAGCATGATAAAGTAATTCAAATAGAATTAAGGAAAATGTAAAGAACATGCATGTAAAGACTTGACATACCTAAAAAATGGAGATTCGAATGGAGAGAGTACCCAATTATGTAGTGTTCTTTTTTTCTTGCATCAAACTCCTCAACAATTTGAGTTTTTCACCACTTGCTTCTTTTTCAATGTTAAATTGAATAACACTCAAATATAATTAGTAACAACAATACTATTAACCAATCTATAACGTTAAATTCCTAAAATTGAATCACAATTAACATTGCAACACTACAAAAATTGAAACTTGAATAGATATATATCAAATTTGATGTGAAAACTATGTTATTTCCTCCTTCTCAAGTTGGCAAAGTAGAAAAGGTGGTGGAAAGATCATGCAAAGGTGGTAGAATGTGTAAAATGTGTATGTGAACTTCCCAACAGCATGAAAGCAATTCTTTTTTATCGAAACACGCGCATAATCAGCATGAAAACAGAGCATGTGGGCCTGGATCATGGGGGTCTAGGTTTTTTTACCATTTCTAAAGTAGGATGAAACGCGAGTGCATTATAACAGGCTCGCATTTTGTCCTACTATAGATTGATCCATAAATATTTGTGCATATCTCACCTTCGCTAGCACCTTTACAATATCTCACCTCTAGTTCCATTAGCTCATGTTCTATCTCTTACCTCTCTATATCTCACTTATCTCTCCCCCTCACCTCTCTACCTCTCCCCTCTCTATGTCTCTCAGTCGCTCCTTGTCTACCTCTCCATCCATCCTTAGCCATCTAGGTCTCACTTAATCCTAAACCCTAAAGCCTCAACCCTCAACCTTTAAACCTTAAATCCTAAACCCTATCCCTAAATCCTCAACACTTTACCTTAAACCCTATTCACTCAACCATAAACCCTAATCCCTCAACCCTAAACCCTACACCCTATCACTAAACCTTATACCCTATCACTAAACCCTAATCCCTTAACCCTTAACCCTAAAGCCTCAACCCTCAATCCTTAAACCTTCAACCCTAACCCCTATCCCTAATCCCTATACCCTTAACACTCTACTTTAACCCTAATCCCTCATCCCTAAACCCTAAACGCTATCCCTATTCCTAAACCCTCAACAGGATCGACCCTCAACCCTATCCCTAAACCCTCAAACCCTAATCCCTCAACCCTTAACTCTAATCCCTTAACCCTCAACCCTATCCCTAAACCCTCAACCCTAAACCCTCAACTCTCAACCCTCAACGTCAAACCCTAATCCCTCAACCCTTAACTCTAATCCCTCAACCCTAAACCCTATCCCTAATCCCTCAACATTATACCTTAAACCCTAATCCCTCAACCCTAAACCCTAATCCCTAATCCCTCAACCCTCAACCCTCAACCCTAATCCCTCAACCTTCAACCCTAATCCCTCATCCCTAAACCCTAAACACTATCCCTATTCCTAAACCCTCAGTGGGCTTGATACTATCCCTCAACCCTTAACCCTTAAAACTTAAACCCTAAAACCTATCCCTACACCCTCGACACTCGACACTATATCTTAAACCCTAATCCCTTAACCCTCATCCCTAAAGCCTCAACCCTCAATCCTTAAACCTTAAACCCTAAACCCTATCCCTAATCCCTCTACCCTCGACACTCTACTTTAACCCTAACCCCTTGACCATCAACCATATCCCTAAACCCTCAACCCTCAACCCTTAACTCTCAACATTAAACCCTAATCCATCAACCCTAAACCCTAATCCCTCAAACCTAAACCCTATCCCTAAACCCTCAACCCTCAACACTATACCTTAAACCCTAATCCCTATCCCTCAACCCTTAACCCTTAAAATTTAAACCCTATCCCTACACCCTCAACACTCGACACTATATCTTAAGCCTTAAACCCTCATCCCTAAAGCCTCAACCCTTAATCCTTAAACCTTCAACCCTAAACCCTATCCCTAATCCCTCTACCCTCGACACTCTAACCCTAACCCCTTGACCATCAACCCTATCCCTAAACCCTCAACCCTCAACCCTCAACTCTCAACATTAAACCCTAATCTGTCAACCCTAAACCCTAATCCCTCAAACCTAAACCCTATCCCTAAACCCTCAACCCTCAACACTATACCTTAAACCCTAATCCCTATCCCTCAACCCTTAACCCTTAAAACTTAAACCCTATCCCTACACCCTCAACACTCGACACTATATCTTAAGCCTTAAACCCTCATCCCTAAAGCCTCAACCCTCAATCCTTAAACCTTCAACCCTCAACCCTATCCCTAATCCCTCTACCCTCGACACTCTAACCCTAACCCCTTGACCATCAACCCTATCCCTAAACCCTCAACCCTCAACCCTCAACACTATACCTTAAACTCTAATCCCTATCCCTCAACCCTTAACCCTTAAAACTTAAACCCTATCCCTACACCCTCAACACTCGACGCTATATCTTAAGCCTTAAACCCTCATCCCTAAAGCCTCAACCCTCAATCCTTAAACTTTCAACCCTAAACCCTATCCCTAATCTCTCTACCCTCGACACTCTACTTTAACCCTAACCCCTTGACCATCAACCCTATCCCTCAACCCTCAACCCTTAACCCTCAACTCTCAACATTAAACCATAATCCATCAACCTAAACCCTAATCCCTCAAACCTAAACCCTATCCCTAAACCCTCAACCCTCAACACTATAACTTAGACCCTAATCCCTATCCCTCAACCCTTAACCCTTAAAACTTAAACCCTATCGCTACACCCTCATCCCTAAAGCCTCAACCCTCAATCCTTAAACCTTCAACCCTAAACCCTATCCCTAATCCCTCTACCCTAGACACTTAACCCTAACCCCTTGACCCTCAACCCTCAACCCTCAACCCTCAACCCTCAACATTAAACCCTAATCCATCAACCCTAAACCCTAATCCCTCAAACCTAAACCCTATCGCTAAACCCTCAACCCTCAACACTATACCTTAAATCCTAATCCCTATCCCTCAACCCTTAACCCTTAAAACTTAAACCCTATCCCTACACCCTCAACACTCGACACTATATCTTAAGCCTTAAACCCTCATCCCTAAAGCCTCAACCCTCAATCCTTAAACCTTCAACCCTAAACCCTATCCCTAATCCCTCTACCCTCGACACTCTAACCCTAACCCCTTGACCATCAACCCTATCCCTAAACCCTCAACCCTCAACACTATACCTTAAACCCTAATCCCTATCCCTCAACCCTTAACCCTTAAAACTTAAACCCTATCCCTACACCCTCAACACTCGACACTATATCTTAAGCCTTAAACCCTCATCCCTAAAGCCTCAACCCTCAATCCTTAAACCTTCAACCCTAAACCCTATCCCTAATCCCTCTATCCTAGACACTCTAATCCTAACTCCTTGACCATCAACCCTATCCCTAAACCCTCAACCCTCAACCCTCAACTCTCAACATTAAATGCTAATCCGTCAACCCTAAACCCTAATTCCTCAACCCTCAACCCTATCCCAAAACCCTCAACCCTCAACACTATACCTTAAACCCTAATCCATCAACCCTAAAACCTAATCCCTCAACCCTCAACCCTAAACTCTATCACTAAACCCTCAATCCTCGACACTATACCTTAAACCCTAATCCCTCAACCCTCAACCCTCAACCCTAATCTCTCATCCCTAAACCCTAAACTCTATCCCTATTCCTAAACCCTCAACCCTCGAAACTATACCTTAAGCCCTAATCCCTTATTTCTAAACCCTAAACCCTATCTCTCAACCCTTAACCCTCAGCCCTAAAGTCTCAACCCTCAATCGTTAAACCTTCAACCCTAAGCCCTATCCCTAATCCCTCTACCCTCAACACTCTACTTTAACCCTAATTCCTTGACCATCAACCCTATCCCTAAACCCTCAACCCTTAACTCTCAACATTAAACCCTAATCTGTCAACCCTAAACCCTAATCCCTCAACCCTAAACCCTATTCCTAAACCCTCAACCCTCAAGACTATTCCTTAAACCCTAACCCATCAACCCTAAACCCTAATCCCTCAACCCTAAACCCTAAACCCTCAACACTATTCCTTAAACCCTAATCCCTCAACTCTAAACCCTAATCCCTCAACCCTAAATCCTAAACCCTATCCCTAAACACTCAACCCTCAGCATTATACCTTAAACCTTAATCCCTCAACCCTCAACCCTCAACCCTAATCCCTCATCCCTAAACCCTAAATGCTATCCCTATTCCTAAACCCTCAACCCAAGACACTATACCTTAAACCCTAATCCCTTACCCCTAAACCTTAAACCCTATCCCTCAACCCTTAACCCTTAAACCTTAAACCCTAAAACCTATCCCTAAACCCTCAACCCTATACCCTCAATAATATACTTATGCCCTAATCCCTCAATCATCAACCCTATATGTTAAACCCTGATGCCTACACCCTCAAACCCTCATCCCTAAACCATATAACCTCACCCTTATATCCTAAACCTCGAATATTGTGCCTTAACCCTATACTTAAATTAAACCTAAACCATATGTGCTCTCAACCCAAGTCACCCTATGCCTTATATACCCTCAATCCATATCGTAAACCCTAAACCCAATATCCTAAACCCTAATCCCTGCGCCTTACACACTTAATCTTATACACTTAACAACCTGAATATTAACCCTCAACTGTAACCCTCAACCCTCTAATCTCTACCCTCTACCCTCTACCTATTACTTAAGCCCTAATCCCTCAACCCTCAACCATCAAAACTATATAGGCTCAGGTCCTTATATACACTAAACCCAAAACACATACATACATACATACATACATACATACATACATACAAACATACATACAAACATGCATACATGCAAGCATGCATGCATGTACATACATACAAGCATGCATACATGTACATGCATACATACATACAAGCATAGATATAAACATCCATGAAACATACTTATGAAACTTGAACATAACTCATTCAAAGGAAGACATAATGCGAGCGCGTTATAACGCGCTCGCGTTATGTCGAATTGGGAAAACACCGGCAAACATGCAAAAAAGGAAAAAATCACAACATAACACGAGCATGTTATAACGCGCTTGCATTATATTGTGCTTTGGGAATCCCAAGCCTTAGGCTTGGGATTTGCTTTGGATTTCCAACCCAAAGGCTTGGAGTGCCTTTTGAACATCCACAGATGTGTTTTTGCAAATTCTACAAGATTTCACATAATTTTGTTTGTGCTAACCCTCAGATTTGCACGTGTTTCAAGGTCAAACAAATCGAACACCTAGGTAATGTTAGGCTTTCTCTTAGCTATTTAACGATGTAATTTTTTTTCACATTTTGACAATGTTAACCCTTTCATCTTTAATTTCTTTTGTTTGTGTGTCTAGTTTTGTGCAAAAACCAATGTTTGATCTTTTTTTCATTGTAAATTAACCATTCATTGAGATTTCAAAAAAATTACATATTTAGAAACTAGACTCCATTCTACACATATTAAAAAAAAAAAAAATTCAATTAGTTTTCAAAATTTATAGGGGTAGCATGGCCAAAATTCTATTTTTCAGGATGTGTCCACTTTGAAAATTAGTAAAAAATTAAATATTCATTAAAAAATTATCAGAAAAATTGGACATAAACTACATGCTGTTAGCTAGTTTCTCACCAAAGCAATTTTAAAAATACCAAAAATAAGTTAACCTTTTGAGGGAGCCACAAAACATGCTATGTTATGTTTTTTTGATAGAAACAACACCAATTTATGTGGCTCCCTCTTTTGAACCTCTTAATCTATACCATTTTAAAAAAAAATTAGTAGTTTAGAAAGTAGACTTGGAGCACTATGAACATTGTTTTGGTTGCATCTCCAAATTTTGAGTGTAACTATGCTCAATTTCTCATCCAGGGCCAGCATTTCCTAATTTCAGAAAGAAAAAAAAAGTGGCCACTTAAGACCCCTTTTTGGCCCCCCATCTTCTTGCACTTACACAATGATAGGAAGATGGAACCTATATCCAGAGAAAGGAGCCCACTACCTTGGATAACAACACATCATGAGGATGTATGTGTTGAGCATTGGAGTTTGAAATGTGCCAAAAATTAAAATTACCAAGTCTATAGGACCCAGGTCATCTGCACAAGACAAACTCAGATGCCAAGTATACCCAGTGATATCTAATCAACACATAAAATCAAAATAGAACCAACTAGACTAATGAAATGAATCGACACAAAGAGGGGAAGAGGACAAACAAAACCTCCATGCGGTTGTAGAGTCCTCTCCTCAAAAACACCTACAAAGAGAGAAAAAATGGTTGGGCTACTAAGGGACTTGCCTCAGTCAAGTCCCAGTTTTGGTCTTCCGACCTCCAAGAGCAACAGATCGATATGTACAGGAAAAGTCAAAGGAAAAATGTATGTGTGCTCTTACCCTAAGTGTGTCTAGGAGTGAAGAGCAACAATAAAACAAATTAACTAAAGGATTTACTTCCCTAGTCTACAGGGAAGGAACCCACAAGCATGCAACTAGTGCAACATATCACAATGGTGGTCTACACCATAATAATCCAAAGAAAAATGGTGGTTTACACCATGACAATGCTATGTAATATATAATAGATTGAAATGAGAGTCTATGGAGCAAAATAATGAACAACCTTACCAATTTGATGAAGGAAGGAAGCTACACAATTACTGGAGCTTAAAGGTATTGCACAGGTCCAAACGCCAGCAAGATAGAGCTTCAAATGAGCACTAAGCAAACCCAAGAATCTCCAAGAGCTAATGGAAATATTATCACACCAAGAAAGAATGTCCAAATCTTTGTAGTTGCTATGCAGAGTGAATTTGGAAAAGGATTTTAGCAGAGTAGAGCCAAGAGAGTGTTGTGAGCTTGAGAGAGAGATAAAAGTGTGAGAGTTTACCCAATTCTCCAAAATTGATTTAAAGTGCAACCCTTAGACAGAAAAATCTTGAAAAGGCATGTAAAGAGATGTTCTACACCTTGGGGAGGCATACACGACAGTCTCATCATCATTGAAGGAGTCTGGTAATGCCTAGGAACAATCACTTGGTGGCAAATAGACACGTGATGCTAGCGTGCCACGTAGATGTCCACGCTCAGTGCTCAAGTCTAGGAAAAACTAGCTCCTAGTCACACAAAATACCTTAGAATCATATGACTATCTAAGCATCAGAATGAAATTTGAAGGAAATGAGAGAAATAATCCTAAATTAAACAAACCTTAGCCTATAATGTAGAGAGAAGGTGCATGCACTAAGGTGGTTGAGAAATGTAGCGTGAAATTGCAAGGGTATGCAATTTTTTATGTTACAGACATATCCCTCATTTCATGAACTTTGGCTTCACATACCTAGTGGTATAACAAGGACATCCCCTAGAAGATTTTTAATCCTAGATAAAAGATCTTTCAACCATCTTTTTTCGTGGTGCACTAGTAAGAAGTTAGCCTTGAGAAGTTACTAACACCGTACTTCTAGGTTTTTAGACATAGACTTAGCCTCCACGATAAGGGATGTATAGGTGGTACATGACCTTGCATTCCCTAGCTATCCACAACTTGGTAGATAGTATATTGGTGAACCCACAGAGATTGATACACCCACTTGATTAGAATAGGTTGTTAATGTGCTTGATGTGTCTTCATGTGCTAAACTAGTAAACATCCTTTACATCCACACTTAAACCAATGTGCTTGTTGTGTTTGATGTGTTCTCTTGTAAACAATCATTGAGAAACCTTTGAGTACAAACATTAAACATTTACAATCTCAAACCTCTAACATCCAAAATCCAACTTTGAAAGACCATAACCCAAATCCTCCTGCAAATAGTTTAAGGCATCCTAAATCTGTATATCATAATCACATACCCTTGCCTTGTGTAGAATCCAACATCATAAGTCTCACCAAATTCAAGTTTATATCCCAAATCCTAATTGAACCATCTCCTAGGTCATCCAAATCAAAAACAAGTTCATCCAAGTTGTTCAATCAAACTCCTCAAAATAAAACTCCAAATCCTAACCCAAATCCCAAATCAAAATCACTCAATTTCAATCCAATCCAAATCCTAACATTTGTAAACCCAAATCAAAATCCAACCAACCTCCAATTATCATCCAACCTCTCAAGAGTCATAGACCTTATCAAACCTCATTTAATCATCATTCTAAATCCTAAATCCTCATCCCAAATCTTCATCCATCCAACTCAACCAAATCAAATTCATCAATCCTTCATAATATTTATTTCCACGCTTTCCAATCCACCCCAATTTCATTTCCACCTATGAAAAACCTCATTCAATTTCCTAGATTACCATGAATATGTTTCATACCAACCAATCTCATATCAATCCACATTGAATCATCTAGCCATTTCACATCCGACATATCAATCATACCAACTTAATCCATCAATAAATCAACTTAATCCCACTTCCATGTATCCAATAATCTCATATAGACCCACATCAAATAATCCAAACACTTCACAAACAACACATCAATCGTACCAACATCATCCATCCACACATCAAGCCAATACCATATCAACTTATCCCATGGTTTCATATCAAACCACCATACCATTGTTTTGTTCCCACCAAAACACATTTCACCAATCTCACACTTATTCAAATATCATCCAACATCCATATCAACAACCTACACAAAATAATGTCCATGCAAGACCCAAAATCATAGTAAAAGAAAAAACCCCCTTATATGAGTTCTTGTATCCAAATTATGATGATGATAGCCTTGTGGATATAGATGAATATCACAATAATGATAGACTTGATGATGAAACCCTTTACAACATCTATTAGGATCTAGTTGGCCATAAGATATAATCTCTCAACCATGCATAATCAAGAGCCTTTCAACTAAGAGCATGATAGCACTAGGTATCCCCCAAGCTCAAACAAGACATCTATTAATCATCCCCATGGTAACTTTGACAAGGGAAACACCACTATAGCCTCCAAATCCTATGTAAATCCTCCATCTTCACAATCCTTACACTCCAACTAATCCAATCAATCCAACCATCAATCAATATAAAACTCTAATCCATAATCCAAACCCACCACATCCAAATCATCCTTTTTTGGATTTCCTCCAAAGACTCTTAGCAAAGGATAACCATCTACCTAGAAAGCATGAAGTCATTAAGCCCACATATACCAAGCCTATCCAAAGGTCACCTAGTACCCTCCAAAATCAAACACCATCATGCAATCCCACATCTATCAAGAACATCCAAGAATCTCCTAGCAATATCCATGTCCAAAATCAAACACTATCATGCAAGTCAACGTCCATCAAGCCTATCAAAGATCCTCTTATCCCAAGTTCAAGTCAAAACCCATCATACAACTATGTTGTTGATCATCCAAATCATATTATAGTTATCCCAGAACCACCGATCCTATCATTTGAACTAGTAGAGCCATGCCAAGAACAAAATCCAAAGCATCCCCAACTATGTCCTCAACCAAATCAAGATCAAAGCATCCCAACTCATCCTATCCATAATCACTATCAAATTATCCATGTTAATCCTATCTATGATCAAGAAATCCATAATAATCCTATGCATCATCCAACAACATTCAATTCCTATGATGAGACACTTGGTCCCCATGAACACATAGACAATCAAGTAAATGACATTGATCATATCAGACTTAATCCTAATGAGCATAGTGGAAATCAAGATCTTAATCACATCAAGCATGAGGACAAGCAAGCCATAATGGATCGCATAGAGCATTCAAATGATCAAGTTATGACAAGAAACAACAATGATAAGGCACTAAAAGTGTACACAATGAGAAAGCATAATCATCCTATCAACTAGAATCAACCACCTTCATCAAGTCAAACTTTCTCATAGAGGAGACAATAGCAAGTTATAATAGTTCTCAGCAACACACCAATGGCCTAGCAGCCTGCTTCAACAATAATAATAATCCTATTGCAAATGAGATATGTAAAAGCATGAGATATCAAGGAAAAGGATTGGGCCTTCATGAGAAAGGCATCCTAGAGCCTATCCCAATCTACATCATAGATCAATTATCTAAACAATCTAATGATGTTAGTGATACTTTAGCTCTCACTGAGGAAACTTCATCCAATGGAAGCATTGAGATAGGGAGCATTCATAGCCCCTACAACAATATTGCTACCAATAATCCTTCCACCCCCACTATCTCTATCATCAAACTTTACCCTCCACATCCTCAACTTGTCGATTGGGACCAACAAAATTGTGAAGTATAAAAAGCCCAAGATCCAAATGAACCATCAAAGGAAAATGAATCCAAAAATCAAGGAAGACACATAAAAGAAAAATGGACTAGTCAAATCAAGTGAAGCAACATATCCAAATCTAGTAATCACTCAAAATATGGAACCACATCGAAAGATGCACCTCACATATAATAAGTGTCCACTACCTTCCAACTTGTATAAGAATGTTGGTCCTAAATAGCCAAATCTAGAAATCACTCAAAATTGAAAGAAACACCATGCATATAATAGGTGTTCATTGCCTTCCAACTTTTATAAGAATGTTGGTCCTAATCACCATCCTAATCCAAAATCCAAACTCCATAATCCACCATCCCAAGTATGGAAAGTTAAGAATCCTCCAATGCAATCTAAATTGCCATTCCATCCACCTAGATCCTATGAATCTCAATCACATAATTCTGCATCTAACATCCCCCATACAAATCCAAAATTGTACATCAAATCTAAAAACTCCAAATCCAAAATTTGTCGTATTGTGGCAACAATGCTTTATCATAAGGGCTATGATGCTACCCTATCAAGATGTAAACATTTAGATAAGGCCAACTTCATTATCAATGAGGATCACACCAACATAAACGAAATATATATGAGTGCTTTAATCTTGACAAAGCAACTACTCCAGGTAGGTCACTACTAGCATATTATGATAAGAGCATCTACATAGAGTATCTCAAATAGAGAGGGACATATGAAGACTATCAATACCGTCCAATCAACGAAGTAGAAAATAACAAAATCCAATTATAAAAAAATCAAAATAGTAAAGAGAAAATCATTCATCCCATGGTGAAAACCATTGCATGGTGCCTTGTATAAGTACCATGATGAAAACCCATTCATGGGCATCATGTGTAAATCAATAATCTATGTACCTTGTAGTTGGGGGCAAGTTGTCTCATCTATCCCATCATATCATCCTAATCCATCATATCCATATATCCTTTCCATCATTCTCATTCATCCTCCCTACTTGCCTTTGATCTTGATAAGGACCGATGCATGATCTTGAAACATGCTTTGGAAATCTCTTTACATGGCATATCCTTCTATAATGATTCCTCCAAGCATCTTGTTATCACTTATGCCATACACTATATCCCTTTATTCCAGCATCCTGAATGACATTTGTAAAGTGAGGCATGTTATTCCTTTGCGACATAGTTCTTCGAGATCCTCCATACCTCAAATTCATAATAATCAATCCCATCATCCTAAATCAACCTATCTCCCATCCCTGTTTCTAGACTTGGTGTTCCCTTGTCTCTATTTGTCATATGGAGATAATAATTCCATCTAATAGTCAAAATAAAAAGACTATCCAATGCAATACAATGCAGTTATCCCAAAATCCAAAAGCAATCTAATGCAGTCATCCCAGGCAATCCTAAAGTAGTTAATCCACCATAAGAAAACCTAATTCACACAAATCTTGCCAAGAAATCTAGCCTATCATCCAAAATCATTCATCCATTTTGTTCCCAGGCTTATTGTCAATCTTCATCAACTCAAATCGCTCATCATCATTGGGATATATCATTCCCATATATCAACAACACTATCTTCGCATTGTTCTTGGGATATATCATTCCCAAATCAACAATGTTGTCATCATCATTAATCAATCATCAATTTTTAGCTTGACCAAGGGAAACTCTTGTTTGTCTTTGTGTTCATTTATTCATGCTTGCTTAGTGTCTTGTGTGTTAGCATTTTGTCTTGCATTTGCATCAGTCCTTGCAACATACCTATCACAATGATATCATGGTTTTTCATATCATGGTTCCATAGGCATATGCTTTCTTACAACCTTCAGTCCTTTATGTATGAGACACATCATCACCATGGTGTTTATATCATGGTGCATAACATCAAGTGTTATATCAAACATCAAGTTGCTCACACTAAGTAGCAGGACTATCCTTTCCTCCATCATTAGCATGTAATTCCCTATCCTCATCTTTCCTTTATCCATTTAGAGAGCATACTCGTGTCCTTCAAACCTGCCTATCCTCTCATGGGGGAATCATCCAATCATCCTTACCTCTTTCCTTCTCATCATTTCTTCTTCAAGTGATTGGGGTAGCTCTTCTAAAAACCACTATATTTTATCTTTCTTTGAAATGAAGTTACTTCTCTTCATCACAACACCATCTCAAAGAGGGGCAAAATAGAGACACCTAAAATCACTCGCTAGCCTAGCCATGCCTATTGCATTTTTATCCTATTAATTAAATAAATTAAAGTAATTTATTTAACTAATTAGCCCACTTTTCCTAAATCCTAATAACTTAAATCCCCCTTTTCCCTTTTAAATCCCTTAAAGGCACTAATTAATCATTAATTAATGATTTACACCTAAAAATCATAAAAATAATTATTAAATATAATTTTTCCTCCACCATTAATCTCCTAACTACCTAACCAACTCAATACTCACCATTGATCCCTCAATAAACTCTCAATCAATCCTAATCATTGATCGTCCAATTTGGAAACCTATAAATGGACCCTTTAGGCACCATTTTCCATAGATCATCTACCAAAAACTACAATGTCATGCTACTACTGTGAGCAACCACATTCCATCAATTTGAGTACAACTACATTTGGCACAATAGGGACCGTGTGGTGAGATTTCTTGTTTTATTTCATTTATTTGTTTTATCAATCCCTTTGCTTAAAATAAGGTTGTAGTTAATGTAGATTAAGGGTTTTAATCTTTGCATTTGAATCCCTTTATTTTGATTTGGTTTTTATATATACACAATATTTAATGAACCCCTTTGACCTCTAGAAGAAGGACGCCTAAGTCGTTTGCTAGAGATAGACCTAAAAAGGTAATTAATGCTTCTACATATTAGCTAGAATGAACACCCAAGTCTATAGAGAAGGCCCCCAAGACTTTGCCACAATAATCTCTAATGACTCCACCTCCACTAGCTAGACCAAATTACCCTTGGAAGCCCCATCAAAGTTAAGTTTGTACCAATTTAACAAAGGATATTTCCACCATGATGACAAATAGGGGGAAGAATGAGGGGTGTTTGGTTTTTCTCCTACAAGCCTCGATTCTAAGGAATGACACAACACACAGACTTAGGGATCAAGTTGATCTAGGCAGAAAGAAACACCTATGATTAAATCAAGGATGAGAAAATACCAATTCGACAAGAGTGGGATAACTCCTCTACACTTTGAGCCTTGCCAATCTAAGGAGGGTGTTCCTAGAGACCATCAAAATTTATGCAAATAGATGACCACACAGTTCAACTAAACCCCATATGCAAAGGCATTCCTAAAATAGGATGTCACACCATATCTTCACACTAGCTTACCAGACTTGGAGGTTACATATCTCTTAATAAGTCAAACTTATGATAGGTTATGATGCAATATTAGAAACACACCAAATTTATATCCCTATAGATATGTCTATTCACAATAATTTACTCTCATCAACAGCTTGAATTGTTTCCCTATTTTCACAAAGAATCCTTAAATTATGTAAATTATTTCTAACCAAGGATTCATGTTAAAACTATGTTTGGATAACTAGGAGATATACATGATCAGTGCCTTATACCTTAGATACAGAGTTGAGAGTTAGTTCTAAAATTAAAAGAGTAATTCATATTTCCTATTTATTTTGAGTAGCCCATTGTAGTTGACCTTGTCTTGCAAGACCTAGGCTATCAACTACCTATTAATTTGAAATAATGTGATTATACTTAGTGATCCATTATAGTTGCCCTTTACTCCATTTGTTAGGCATGAAACATTTCAGGTATCAAAAGGATTATTTAATAGGAAATTTTATAGTATTCCTTAAACACTAATTGACATGATTCGAACAAATTCACAGAAAATGTATACATGAAAGTGAGGTTTCCTTAACCAATGAGTAATATAAAGGAGACAACTTCATATTTCAAAGCAAGAATGTCTTATGTTAATTCCTCAAAAAAGTAATGCATGAAAATCTTTACATGTCACATAGCACTAGCTATGTAATCCCCTTTTACGCTAAAACTTCTATATACCTTTTCAAGGTCTATTTTCACCCAGTCCTGCCTTTTCTAAAGAGAGTCTTCCCTCCTTGTATAAGGAAAGACAAGGCTCACCTCCATGGATGACTGACATTTGTCATTTTCCTTTACAATCTCAAGTCAATTGGGAAGTTAGGACTCCTAAAAATACTCCCATGGGCTTCCTTTCTTAAATTTCAAGAGCTCTTTTAATATATTAAAATAAAATCAACCTAAGATTGCAAGAATGTAGAAACAATGGATTACTATCTTAATTTCCTTAGCTCTTGATTTCATTATGGCCCCCAAAAATGAGAAATACACCTATTGCAACAAAAAACTACCAATAGATGGTAGCCTCATGCCCAACATGCTTTAGTAGAAGACAATAGAAGTCACTTGAAATATTATCAAGAACCTCTATTGAAGTATATAGACATATGGTGGCAGCAACCGACTATCCTTCAAGATTACTAGCTCAAAAAGTTCTGAAAGACCTCATCCTACTTCATTTATGTATCCACATATAGTAGAGAGCTCCTTCTTGGTAGCATGTTGTAGGTCTTGGAGGTTTTAGAAGTGAGGGACTTGGCTATGCATCAAACCGATGGGGATTAACTTAAAAATATAGCATAGGCTCAAAGAACTCACACCACAAAGGAGGACACACACCAACAATAAGGATAAGGCTAACCTAAAATATACTAGGCACAACACCAAACTCTTCCTAGAACCTCTCATTCCATGACAACAACACTTACTATGAAACTTCATTTGAAGATAAAATCCTATGTTAAAATGCATAAGTTTCCTTCCTATATATAGCAAATTATATGTTGATTTTTGCCACCTTGGGAAGAGTTCATTTCAAGCAAGATCCATGAGTACAAACATGTGTAGTTAATTCATTTGCCTCCTAAAATGACACTTCAAGCATAAAAAAGGTAAAGTTCAAAACCCAAGAATGTCTCTATCTTCAAATGCCTCAAAAGATTTACTTTTAACTCCCATGGGTAGCGATGTGACGTCATGTCCAAGCTCATGTAGACATATCTCATATGAATGAAGGGATATGAAATGAATAATTAATATCCCCTTGCACACGTATCCCTTAATGAAGCCTTCCATTTCAATTTCTAATCTTAGGACCTTATCAATTTAATAATTGACTAAAAGAGGATCAAACTTATGTCCTTGAAGAATGAGATTATTTTTTCACATCTTGCATATATTCAGTTGCCTTCCTTAATTTACTATGACATTCCCAAGGTCACTAGTTAACTATACCAATTTTGACATTTTGTCCTTGAGAATTCTCTTAACAGGATTTTCAACTTCTTTCATAAATTTGAGTTCATCTCAAAGATGACTAGTTAGGACCCTCCTTCCCATTGGATTTATAAATTTATCAAATATCTTAGGGAATTGGTTCATCAAATCCTGGGAGTGTGATCTCTTGGACGATTACAAGATGGTGCTAGGGTTTTCTTAACCTCGTTTTAATTTCATCTTTCACAAAACTCTTAAAGTAAAAACCCACACCTAAATATATAATGGAAGTTGCTAATTCTTGAATTAACAAACTATAGACCAACAAAAAAAAAAATTGAATCTTCAAAGAAAAACTAGAGGGGACTCACCCAACTATGTATGTTCAACTCTTTTAAATTGCTTGAACCTTGAATTACAGAGGATTGCACCTTTTAAACTATAAAATCCACCTATCATGATTGGCACCTTAGACTAAAATAGACAGCTCTAGTAAATATTTAGAACACATTTCCTCTTATAGAGGGAACTGTTCACAATACTACATTTGGATACTTTGAAGGCACAAGTGGAATTATTGAATCAACCAAGAGGAAATGTTGTGGAATCTTGCTTGAAGCATGTTGTGCATAGTCATTGGGGCAAGCAAGCATGTGGCTTACAAATAGTAGTGAAAAGGTGTATGCACTATCATAAGACAAATCAATATTAAAAGGGTGGGATGCACTATCATAAGACAAATCAATATTAAAAGGGTGGGATGTCCATTGGCCACCACATGTTAGCGAGTTGGGTTTTGGGCCAAGCATGCACCTGTCAATGCAAAGAACAAGCAAGATGAAGCTGCTTTAGAGCACGCATCACATTGGTAAGCGCTCAGGGAATGATGTGACTACCAAGCTAGACACATGGGAAAATTAAGAACCACCTAATGGGCATATGTAAGCATAAGGATTGGACAATGAAAGCGTGGATGCCATGACAGCGCTAGCAGATTGATGAAGTAGGGAAAGCAATGGGGAGCTACCAACCAATAGTGCACCATAATGCGATAGGGCCAGTAAACAACAATGCAAGAGATATGAAGGCACAACTGAAAAGGGCGACAATTGTCTACAACAAGTCATCGACGCGAAAGAACAAAAGTCACTTTGATAGGAAAGGAGACAACCAAGAGCAATTTTTTTCTTAGGCATAGCCACATAATATGACCACAAAGCCGCATTCAAAGGGGAAAGAATCATACACAAAATTCTTATGTCCAAGAACATTACATGGACTCAACATTAGGTCATGTACAGGGATGTGTGCTCCTTGTGGGCATAGCAAGATCTTAAAAGTAATCTCCAAGGTGCAAATTATGAACATGCTCAAACTGCTCAACCTACAAACTTTTAAATTTCTCATGTAGTGATCATTTCTTGGTGGACCTAAGACAAAAAAAATGTGAGCCCAATATTTTCCTCTATCAAAGACTATATTCTTTGTTGATTGTCTAAAGTTTGATCTGGAAACACTGCCATAGTTTGACTTCATAATATAAATGTTGATGCATTTCAATAAATGTCTAAACCTGCTATTGTTAGAGAATACCAAGCATACTTGAACTTTGTAGTTCAATATTGAAAGAAATAACTCATGATGTGGCATGCATAGTGTATTTGTTAGATATGTTATGCCCGCTTACATTGCAACATTTTACATCAAATGGATCATTGCAATACATTTTCATGTGTTTATCAACATGAACTAAAAAATAAAAACATTTGCAGTCCATTGAATAAGATAGATCATGAATATCAGCCTCATTTATTACTTTCATATCATATTCAAAGCCTTTGGTGTTTAATATGTTCAAGGAATACTTGTGCATGCACTTGACCCAGTTTGATAAATTGATACTTCACTTTCAAGTTAGATGAATAAGACTTAAATAAATCAGCCCGTCTTGGGACATGTAAACTAAATTATGTTGATCATGATAACAGTTAGTCTTCCATTCTTGTTTGAATGAACAACAGGGCCATTAAAAAGTGTCCCATATTCATGAGGCACAAGAAGATACAAGTAATTTGAATTCTTCTTTGCATAAAGGAGATAATCATCACGCACACTCAACTAAAAAAATTAATGTCTAGGCACTTTTCCAAGTTGAATCACGCCATACTAATTTTCATGTTCATTTAAACATTGTGGCTCTTTCACTTCATTGCACACTCTACACTTGTCATGTACAAAAGATTTGACTTTAGGTACTATAGGATCCTAATCAATAAATAAAGCACAACCTTCATGAGATTGGAAAGCTCCATTGTCACTTGTATATTAATCAAATTCTTGGTCATAAGACTACCAACATGCATCATTACTAAAACGTTGGCATATGTCTTCTTTTATGAATCAAAATCATGATTCAACTCAACTTGAAACACCTCAAAAGGAGGACTAAGAACTTTAGATTATCTCTATATTTCAGGTTCTTCATAGCAATTTGTTGTAACATAACTACAAATAAATTCATGAATGATTTTGTCTTCTTCTTCCTTAGCACAAAAACCTAAATCTCTCTCAAAATCAATATGTTTAGAATCAACACATTCAGTTAATGAACTTAAAAAAGGAATTCTGAACATTGTTTGTATCTATAAAGGTCAACACCTCTAACCCATGCTCCAAGAAATCACCAAGGCAAAAAGCTTGTTTAATCATAGGCAAGCATGCATCCTCATTAGTATTTGCATCAATACATTCTTCTTGTGAAGTAAAATTCTCCACTTCATCCATATGAGATAAATCATACACAATGGATATCCTATTAGAGTCATTGCCATCGCCATTTGAAGACATGAGGGTTCTTGCATATTCTTGACTTATTTCCTGAAGAAGGACAAACCACTCATATACTTGATCAAGCTTAATAGGTTTCACTTATTTAGGCACTGTACTCAAACTTGACTTATAAGCTTCACAAAATAATCCTATGCATACTAAATCTCTAGGACTGTGATGCTTAGAGATTGCAAACAAAGTAGTGAAAAACCTTGTGCAAAAATTAGATGGTGACTCACCTCCATGCTTTTTAATATCAGACAATGCTTGGATAAGAGATGTAGAATCACACTACATGTGCATTTTCCATTAAAAGATACAACAAGATCCTTCCAAGTAGAAAAATAATGTCCAGAGAAACTTTCCAATCACTTCCTAGCTTCACCATACAAGGATCTAATAAAATACCTTATCTACATGTCCTCATATTCAAACTAATACTGCTCCATGAAATATGAAAAATACTTGAATGCGAGCATCTCCTTGTAAACCAACATGTGCACTGAACCAAAGCATTTGATCATAGATTTCCAGGGTAAAAGTTTAGAATTGTGCCACACTTCTTATAAAGGAAATGGCCAACACAAATACAATTTTCCAACTTGAAGCATCTAAAAGTGATGTTTATGTTTTGAATTTTAAAATGATATAAACTAATGAATTGTAGAATTCTTAATGTAGTTTATGCTTATATTTTTTCATTTTTAAAAAAATCAGTTGGATACATTTTTTTTTTAAATTTAAGAGCATAAATTTAATTGTTAAAAAATTTGAAAAAAGTGAGGTTGATGGGATGTCGCAAAATTTAAGAAAAATTTAAATACTTTTTATTTACTTTTTCCCACTTAGGTAACTTGAAAATCTAGGGCATTCAGAAAAAAAATTATTTTTTGATGAATATTAATTTTTTAAAGTCAAATTTACTCAAATTGGCATATTTTCATGGGATATCAACTTTTGTCTAAATTTTTTATCATTAAAAACAAAAATTATACCCTCTTGGAGAGGATTCTCTCCTTTAGTGCACCATATATTTTTCAAAATTTTTAAGTATACTCATATATATATATATATATAATCAATTGCATGCTTGATTATAATAACCTACTTGCAATAAATTTAAAAATAATCCTAATAGAACTAATCAAAATATATAAAAAAATATTTCTAAATTCTAGACTCTGAGATCCACCAAAGGCTATTTTTAGATTTTCATGAAAATACCCTTTGGTTGGAAAAATTTAGAGTTGAACTTAAAGTTTTGTTCAATTTGTTGAAAATGGGGGAGTTGGTTGCCACATGGCATGCCACATAGACAATTTTGGGTGAGACAGTATTGCTAGGAAATGTTTCGGGTGAAACACTCTTGCCTAAAACCTCCTATGTAAATAAACACCCTTTTCAAAGTCAAAATCAGATTTTATAAATTTTAAAAATTTGGGTGAAAAGGTTTCGAGTGAAACTCTTTATGCTACGTAATGTCACATAGGTGCTATGTGGTTTTAGGTGATACCTTTTCTCCTGAAACCATTTAGTGTGAAACAGTTTCTATAGAAACTATTTATTTGGCCAAAAGTGTGACACAGTTCTAAACTTTTACCCTCCACTATCATAAGTTTGAAATCATGGATCACCCAAGACAAGTCTAATTATTTGTATCTAGTATTGAGAAGGATATTTGGAGGTTTAGGCCTATGAGTCATAGATGTTGCAAGCTAGAACTTAGACACTAATGCATCAATGTCATAATACTTAGGTGTATGGGTACCCTTTGAAACATGAAGTTCTTTGCGATCTTCCTCTGCTAATTCAATCCCATAACAATCTATCCCATATTCAACCATATTGCAACTAAATTCAACATTACTTAAATTTTGGATATTCCATTTTCAACTTTTGATTTTACATTAGATTCATCATCTTCAATCATTATCTCTTCCTTCTCATATTCACTTTGAAATATTTTAGGACCTGAATACCTACATGATGATTTGATTGTAGCTACGTACAAATCCACTTATATCATGATAATCATCCTTGTTCCTTTTAGTTGACTATGGAATTGAAGGAAATGTGTCAACATTATTAGTGCCCATAGGTATAACACCTTTGATCACTAAAAATCTTAGATTATCATCAATATCTATTGATATGATGTATGCTTGCTAGAGACTAGTAAGATTTTTATCTCTCAATAGGAAATTCATTTCTTCATTGAATGCACCCAAATATAGAACCAAGCACATCAAATCATTCAGCCTTACATTTTCTAGAATGTCTCTTATAGCCTTTTCAAATCTCATATTGAAAACATAGATTGATTCTTCCTCATCCTTTTCAATGTTAATGAGTTCATTAATCGCCAAATTGATATCAACTCTTTCACCAAACTGATCAATGAACATTGCTTTGAGATTTTCCTAGGAGGAAATGGAAAGGGATGGTAGACTAGATAACCAATCCCTGGCATAGATTCTTTTAATGACTACATAAAGAGTTTCATTACAACATCTTCCTCCTCGATTTCATAACCCTCCATTAAATCACTGAATGTCTAAAGATGTTTGTTTATTGATTTAGAGTTACTCCCACCAAATTTGGGTAAATGGTCTCTAACTTCATTGGGTTTGGAATTATTATAATTAGGGATACCAAAAAAGGTAAGGGGTATGTACCTTTCATTAGCAAAAGGTGTTCTTCTAGGATGTGATCTATTGCATATCATAAGGATTCGCACCAAGGTGCATAGAGGAAGGGTAACAGTAACACTCCATTTCAAGACCTATTCTTGTTATCTCCATTTTTTCATAGCCTCTAAAATCCAACACATAGTAGGGTAATACATATTTCCCATAAGATCATTTCACATATGACCCTTAAGCATGATTTCTCTCATTAATAGAATATATATTGTGAGAGAAGATAAAATACCTAGAAAATATTGTAAATTTCATGAAATTCTCCCCCAGATTGAAAGCTTTGTAAATCTATGTAAGAACTTTGCATAATTAGAAGTAAATCTTCAATAATTTTGACACTAGATTCACCACCTCTCAAAGAGGATTGAACCTTTGAATAAATCAATAACTCTTCAAAGGAAAAACACTTTCTAAGCTTGATCCATCAATGAAGTCTTCATACATAGATTCAATAATAATATTTCCCTGGCAAAAGTTGATAGGCAACAAGCATGCAAGATGCACCGGTGTAATTGCAAAAGATTCCTCAATGTCACAACCCTTCTTTGAACCTTGGTTAAATATATCTTACTAATTAGGATAAAGGTATACTTAGATTTAAAATTGTTAGGTTGATTAATTTGATGAATTAAAAATCTTAGATAGTTCATTTCGAATCTATGATATTAGGAATTTATTTATGTTATTTATATTTTAAGATTAATAAAATAATTTACTATTATTTACTCTTTAATGTAATTTAAAAAATATATAAAATATAATAAAATATATATAAAGTAAATTATATTAAAAATATAGAATAATAAAATTAAAATAATAATCATAAAATAAAGGGTTAGCTAGTTAATTGAAGGAATTGATTTATTTTATTTGTGAAAATTATTTTAAGGTGTAAATTTTCCCTAAAGAGGTTAGTTGAGTAAATGGTGGAATGGGAGAAGTGGTGTAACTAATTGGAGTGGAAAAAGTGCAGTTTAAAAATAAATAATATAGATTATAAAAGGTACACTTATGTTGAAAGGGGATGCATGTGTAAGTTTTTATTAAAAAAATAGAGGAGTCTATGCAGGAAGTAAAAAGGAGTAGTTGATTTAAAGTGTTAGTAGGACTTCAAGAGGAGTTGAACTGTAAGAAAGAGTCAATAAAACAAAGGTAAACTTTTATTTCTTTTATTTAGAATAATTTAGTTCTCATATTTATTTAAAATTGTTCTGCTGTACTCACTCTAATTTCCTATGATATGCAGTTTTTTTTGGACTTCAGAAGTTTTGTATTTGTTTATAGTAGTTTTGTGTTGGTTTATATTAGTTTTGTGTAAAAAGAAATATGTATATTTTAAAGTATGGGTTAGAGTAGCAATTTAAATGAATGACTAAAAAGATGCTGGAAAAAAGTTATTGAAGTTGGCTTAAGCCTGTTATTTGCAATGATTTTTTTTTTCATTTTTAACAGTCCTAAGCAAAGACCTTCGATCTTCTTGATTTTATCTCACATTTGCTGAGAATTTGTTCCAAGATTTTGAGTTTACATCAGGCACACACTACGGCTTCGATCTCTGAATTTTCTTTTGCATGTGAACTCCGAAATAGTATTGTGACAAATGTCTTTTTAACATTTCATTATCTGGTACAGTTGTATATGGTTATTCATATACTAATGAATCTTTAGAAAAAGCATCTTGGAAACTTTCTTTGCATGCTTGTGGATAAATGTGTGTGCAAAGTTTATGGCTACTTTTTCTTAAAGATTCCTCACAAAAGTCACCAGTTTCCAAAATTCTTTGAAACGAACAGTATTTATTAAAACTCTTCCCCCCAAAAAAGACTACGATTTTCTGCCAAAGGGGTAGTAGAGTAATGCAGCAAAACTAAATTTTCTCTAAAGGTTTTGTTTATAAAGACTTTGTTTTTGGATCGCTATGAAAGTTAGATGATATTTTTATGTAGAGTATTAGAAATAAGTGAGCTGTAGCCTTGTTTTTGCAAATTCATTCCAAGAGATAGGGTAGCGGTTTTTTGGCATGATCTTTTTATGGAGGGGTCTTTGGAGAAGGTGGGAGAGCTCATAATATCTTTGCACAAAAGTAGAACAGAAAGGCAAAAGCAAATTTGAATGGGTTGGCTGTCTCATAGGCTATTTTTTAGCCTCGTGGATGTTAAAAGCTATTCTATTCTATTCTTTGCCTTAGCAATCTATTTTTTACTAAAAGAGGGGTAAAAATTTATTCAAACTAGAAGAAGTACAAAGCAAGGGCATTACTCAGCCCTGTCAAGCTCCACTAAGTGGTCCAACTTTTGAGACAACTCCAGGGGTAATTGACCCCAATCCACAATGTTCCAATTTGGCATGTGATCAAAGGTCCATTTGGCCAAACAATCCGCAACTCCGTTCCATTCTCTAGGAATATGAATGAAAGAAACCGAATCCAAAGAATCACACAGATTAAGAATATGTTTAACAACCAAAGCTAAATGCCAACTAACATCAGCTAAATGTTGTCTATTCAACAGATTCACCACCACCTGGGAATTAGACTCACAAATGATCCTTCGCCATCCAAGATGACAACCACATTCCACAACATATAAAATGGAAAGAGCCTCCATTAGATTGTTAGAATGAAAACCCTTATAACAGAAAAGATAAATTGCATAGACCCAGTACTATCCCGACCAACTCCACCAATACCAGCATGACTAGGGTTTCCACGAGAAGAACCATCTATGTTGAGTTTCAAAACTCCCTGAGGAGGAGGAGTCCAATGCCCCTCCCTATTTATCTTCCGAAGAGGCTGTCGACATTTATTTCTCATGAATCGACCTTGTTGAGGAGGAAGATGAAGACAATTGCAACAAACAACATCTTGAGGATCCACTACTTCCGCCAAATCACAATTTGTTGAAACAGTTTCACCTAAAGAATGAAGAATTTTCCACCACAAGTGATGGGCCCCCAACATCACATCACGAAAGATCCTACAGTTCCTCTCCAACTAGATATTCCAAATAATAAAGGAAGGTCCAAGAGCCCAAGAAGCTTGAAGAAATGAGGTTTTAACAGGGGCCATGCCCCAACGATCAAAAAACTCAGCCAAAGAGGAGACATGCCAACAGGCCTGGTTCCAAACACTCCACCAAAAATGCCAAATCTCCCTAGAGAAAGAACATTGGAAAAAGAGGTGAGAAACACTTTCCTCACTATTACGGCACAAGACACACATTGAGGGACCTTGAAACCCATGCTTAGTCAGATTATCCCAAGTAAGACACTGATTTTGAACTACCAACCACAAGAAGAAGTTGCGCTTGGGCCATGAAAACTTGTGCCAAACTTGCTTCTACCAAGGAACCTCAATGTCTCCTAACATCTGCCTAACAAGCTGTACATAACCTGCAGAAACAGAGTACTTCCCAGACAAATCACTGCCAGCCCAAGCCAAAACATCCTGCCCCACCAAAGTAGTGCAATCACGAGAAGTAAGAAGCTGAGCTAGCTCACGCCTATCCTCCTCAGATCCTCCCAGAGGCCATTCAACAGAGTGCTTCCATCTAAAACTAATAGCCGTCCCACAATTTTGTGCAACCTTATAATGCTCAACCATGTCCCAGCCTTCAGCAGTAAAAATATCACAAAGAGACTGGAGGTGAGGAAAAGAGGAAAGGATAGAAGGGTGACCATCCCACGAATCCAGCCAAAAAAGAGCCTGAGACCCTGAATGACAGATCCAAAAAAGCCCATTCTTAACCAACTTAGCCCCCATTTTCAAAGTATGCCAGATCATAGACCCCCTTCCTCCAAAGGAAAGTGAGGAACATCAAAAGAATTAACATCTTTAAAATACTTATGGGTGAGAATGCGGGCCCATAGCTGATGCTAACTAGTACACCAACGCCAATATAACTTAGCTACAAGAACCTGTCCATTCAAAAGAGTAGAATGTAAACTAAGACCTCCCTCTTTCTTTGGTCTGCACACAGTTTCCCACTTAACAAGGCTCCACTTAGCAGTTGACAAGTTACCACTCCAAAGAAATTGAGGTGAGAGAGCATCAAATTCCTTAAGGAAATACATAGGAGCTACCTGAACAAAACACCTATAAATAGGGAGAGCCTGTATAATCGACTTAAGAAGAGTCACTCTAGTAGTAGTAGAAAGCCAATGATGCGTCCAATGAGTGACCTTCCTGCGCAGCTTATCAAGCAAAATCTGCCAGGAAGACCTGGGTTGTCTACCAACAGCAAGAGGAATCCCTAGGTAGACAAAGGGAAGAGACCCAGTCTGAAACCTCAAAATATTCACAATTTGCCTTTGAATCACTTGAGGAGTATTAAAAAAGAAAATAGATGACTTATGCTCATTGACTTTCTGACCCGAAGCAGCTAAGTAGGTATCCAAAGCCTGCCTAAAAGATTCAGCTTCCCGAAGATGAGCCATCCCCATAAGAGAGGTATCATCCACAAATTGGAGATGAGAAAGCTTTGACAATCCATTGCCCCATTGCAACCTTTTAATTTTATATTTTTGTTTCAATTTGGAGCAAACAATTGTGATAAAATTTGAACTTAGCTCCTATTAATGTCAAAAATAATTTAATTTCATATTTTTTTGGGCATTTATGTAAGAAAGACCCATCCTAAAATATAGAAAATAATTAAATATATATTTTTATATGGGCATCTATTCCAAAATATAGAAAAATATGCATTCAGCTAAGAATCTTAATAATAACTTGTAAATTATTCATTTGCAAATTGCACCTTTGCCCTCCAAGTTCCAAAACCATTTATTTGAACTTGAATTTCCTACCACAATTTACTTGATATAAACTATAAATTTAATCAAAATGAACCAGAAGCAGTCACCTCATGTCTTAACTATTCATGTTGTTTCAGATTGTTTACAGAAAGAAGTTGTCACCTCATGTCTTAACTATTCAGGTTGTTTCAGATTGTTTACAAAAAAATTGCTCATACACAATTTATAGTCTAGGTTAACTATTTCTGGGTTTATTCTTGACTTTTTTAGCTTTTCAAAATACTTTGAATTTTTAGATTTCCTTTAAAAACTGAGAAAACTATGACTGTTTTACCACTCTCCATTTTTATTTTATTTTATTTTGTTAAATCAACTTTCTAGTCTTGATAATTTAATTCAATAAATAGTTTTGAAAATTATACTTAAAAGATAACTATATTTTAAATCCTATATAATTATATAAAAATGATAAAGGTCTTGATTTGTAGGTCACACTTATTATAATTGTACAACCAATATGATGTATATCCTTAAGGATAGTTTTGTTAGATGATTAATGTATGGTGAGATGATATAGGATTGATTCTTAACTTTGGTATTATACCTAGCTCATAAATAGATTTGTAATTATTTGAAAATTAATTCAATTAAAATATATATGTACATTATCAAATTACCTTATTTAAAGAATGTTGTGAATTTTAGGATAATGAATTTATTTTGTAGATCTATTTGTCCATGTGACCAAATGATTAAATTGTTAAATAGATCATTTGGATTGTGAATTTGGATAACCAAATGTTGTTAGAATTCATTTAGTTCAAATTGAATTAAGATGATATTAACTTGTTTTTTAAAAAACATGTATATAATTCTTCATAGAGTGTTCATTCATTGTATGCTCTCACCTCACCCTTATGGGATCTTGGTGATTAAAAAGTGGCAAGTAATCTAATGAATTTTATTTTACTATTGTTATTGATGACAAATTAATGGCTTTAAATTAATCCACCTTTATCTAATGTTCAAGTATTCTAAACAAAATTTGTGCTCTAAACAAATCATAGTGTTTGGTATCAACAATACCTCACTCAAGTTTACATTTATATGTCAACCTCTTATCTAAGGTTCAACTATTCTAAACAAAATTTGTGCAAACCTAAACAAATCATAGTGTTTGGTATTAACAATACCTCTGGTTCACATTTATAGGTCAAGCCATTCCGATTGAACTGCTGCATCTATCACCTAACATAGGTGCAACAATGATATTTGTGGCTTCATCCCTATAAATTCCTAGGGAGAAATAAGGACATCCTATTATTTTAGTTAGTTCTAAGCGAATGGGAAATTTTCCTTAGACTAATGTCAACAACTTATAAGAACCATATGAATCACCATCATAGGAATCCAATAAAAGTTATTTTTCACTCGGTCATGAGTGTGACTTCAAAATGAACAATAAACATCTAGTTTTAGATGAATAACATGCATTATTTAGACATTGCTTCCCTTAGTGGGTAGTTGATGCAGGAGCATCCAGATGAACTGACAATCAACATCAACTAAAGAAAAAAATTTAGTTTGTTGTTCTTTCAGTTTGGTTACGTTTTGTTGGCATATCTTAGCCTTCGAGTACATGTGGAGTGATCAGATTTGACAGAGTTGAGTTTTTGCCGTACTTGGGCTTCGACACACATCAGGCAGTTTCACTGAAACGATTGTTTTGGGAAATCATTGAGATTTTTTGGCAAACCCTCTTACAAGAAAATTGTTGACTCCATCCTGGATTTGATGACAAAGGTTTCATACTCATATGTTTTACGGTTTTGGAGAATTAATTTTTTCGTGACTTCTACTGACAATTTGGCGAAGTTTTAAAATTTCAAAATCCATGAGGTTTGAGGAAAAATGGCTTGGAAGAAAGCTAGATAATGTTGATATACACATCTCTGCAAGTTTTCGGAAGAATCTGAGCTCTTGGTAAATATTTATAACAAAATTCAGTTTTCAGCTTCGTGGGTTGATTGCCGATTGGCATTGTTTGGTGTAGCCCACGTATTTTATTCTTTCAATGATATGTGATTGATTTTCTGAAAGGGAATTGTTATTTCAAGTCTTTGAAAACATAAATAAAGGATATAAGTATTTCCATCTAAACCACTATGCCATGTTTCATACTTACCCGCCACGGTGACCAAAGAGAAGTTTCTTTTCATTTCATTATATCTTTTGTTGGTTGATAGGAATAGGTTGCAAATTTCATTCTTCTAAACAAAGGTTTCAAATACCAATTAAGGCACCATAGTTGAAGGAAGAATGTGTATGTTTCCATACCTTTTGGGAGAGAAGAAAAGGTGTTTCCCATCGAATGTTTGTTGGTGATTATCAAACTAAAACTCCATAACTTGGAATGGCTTTATAAGGTCAAAGTTGGAAGGTTTTAGACCACACGGGAAGAAGGTAACCACACTCCCACATGCCATACATTAGTGTTCCAAATATGCAGTTGGAGAAATTAATATAAAACACCTCATAGAGGCAGATTTGATTTTATTTTTTATGAGACAAGAAAATGAATGGTTAGAGGAGAGCGTAGATGGAAACTAAACCATCATCTGCATAAAAATGAAAAAAAATGTTGCAAAAGAAGGAGGAGACAGGTGCGATTGAGGGAGAGGTACATAGTCCCTAACTTACAGAAGTTCCTGTAAGAAATAAAAAAAGGATTTATTGCCAAAGGATGTGAGAGTCAAAATGGAGGGGGGGCGGCTCATGGAAGAGAAGTATTTTGAGTTTCAATAAACAGGAAGAGTAGCATATTGGAGTCAGCCTTGGAAGGGATGTCTCTCTTTGAGACATTTAGAATGATATTTGAATAAAAACAAAGAAATGACCAATTGTAAAGTTTGTAAACATAGGAAGAAGTTCGCCGCCATAGTGAAGAAAAACAAACAAAGAGTGGAGGTCGCGGTCACAGAATTGAATTGCAACCACCAAAAAGAAGAATGTTGAGAATAGAGGATTGAATAGGGCATATTGTGAGGATTTTTCTATGAGGAGATACAAAGTGGTTGAATGTGTCTGTGACACAAAATCTATCAATTGATGAGTGACATGAAAGATATAAACAGAGGAAGAGGTTGGAAGGAAGATAAAAAATTGAAGCAAAGCAGTGAGAATGTGAAGGGAGAGGAGAGAATTTTCCCTATAGCTGAGAAGGCCATGGTAGGCTAGATTGTAAATTTTGTTACAAAGTATTGTAGTTTTATTATTGAAGTCAAATATCAATAAAATGAGTTGTCAATTGTGATGCAATCTATATTGTGAAATTATGTTGTATTGAAATTGGGGCAGAGCAATGCCCATATGAATGTGTGATTGCTTGTGAGATTGAGTCTTTGTGAAAGTGATTGTTTGTGTTTGGTGGAGGGGATTACCCTCTTGCATTAAGTGGTATCAGAGCCACAAGATCTTGAAAGTGCAGAGTATGCACCAGGACCTACCATAAAGAGTGGTGAAGAGTGAAGCAGTGAAGCCACAAGAGAGAGTTGATTATGTGAGAATCATCTTGGTTGTCCTCCAACAGAGATGAAGATGGGTAGAAGGTGTGCAGACTTCTTCCACTGAGAGAAAGTGGGTAGAAGAGGTCTTGGAGAGGTGCATCTTCCAAAATCTTGTTGGGTAGAGGATGGTGGTGAGAGTTTTATTGTAGGATAATGAAAGTGGATGTAGAAGATTGCAGCAGTGAGTAGGATGAAGATATATGCGTGGATGCCAATCATATGGGATGGCTGGAGAAGGTATATGGAGCTCATAAATAGATTTGTTATTATTTGAAAATTAATTCAATTAAATGTACATTATCAAATTATCTTATTTAAAGAATGTTGTGAATTTTAGAATAATGAATTTATCTTGCATTTGTTCATATGACCAAATGATTAAATTGTTAAATAAATAATTGGGATGGTGAATTTGGATAATTAATGTTGTTAGAATTCATTCACTTTAATTTTTTAATATTATCCTACAGTATTGAATTAATATTAACTTCTTTTTTAAAAAGCATGTATGAGCCTTATTGGATCTTGGTGATAAAAAAGTAGTAAACATTCTAAGGAGGGTGCTGCCACAATAATGGGTTACACTATCTGGGACATCCTAATTTTTGTTGAAATCACATATTTTTAGAAAAATAATGATTTAAGCCTTGAAAGGTTCCATTTAAAGGATTTTAATTGAAGAGGGTTTGATCAAACCCCCTTAGATTCAAGCCCCCTTGGATAGAACCCCGCTAGTTTTAAACCATACCTATAATGGAGTCTCCACTACACCTATCAAAATGTTGATAAAAAACACTTTTGATTTACCTTTTGGGGGATCAAATGAATTCATTTAAAATTTATGTTTTGTAAGTATGTAGTCCTTATTATAAGCTTCCCAAAAAGTATAATTTAAATATATTTAATTTGATTATTATATTTATTTTTTATTTCTTGTGAATATACGTTTTTCACCGAACATCAAGTTCTCTATTCTACACACATGGAAAATTATTAAATTAGTGAAAAAAATTCTAAAAAATATCTATGCCCTAGGTATTGATGTCCTTGTTTCAAATAAAAAGAAAAAAATAAATTTTGATACATACATAAAAAGTTATGTTTTAGGGAATACGCCTATGTCTAAATTATAGTTTGTTTGGCTTCAAAACTTAATTAAAAAAAATATATTCAACAAAACATTATGAAACCAAATGCATGCCCTATATATCGGTGTTACCAATATAAATTCAAAAGAATTAGAATTTTACCCTTTGTAGAAAAAAAAGTTATGTGCTACGGAATACACATCACTTTAAAAAAAATGTTGTTTACTATTAAAAACTAGTTATCAAAGGAGACACAAATTTTTTTACAATTTTACTCCAAGTTTTTTTTAAAAAATATATTTAGAATCTACAAACAAAGTCTCACAAATCACTAGTTCGCATCATCTTCAAATTCCTAACGGTTTAGCGGCTAGAGGTGTCAGAAAGTGAAGATTTAGTTCAAAATGTTAATTTCAATGTCAAGTTTGGCTAAAAAGTGTAACCCATTATTGTGGGATGACCCAGGAATTATGGACTTGAATCTCAATAAATAACTTACTCACCATATGCTCTCGCCTAGCCCTTATGGGATCATGGTGATCAAAGAGTGGTAAGTAATTTAATGAATTTTGTTTTACTATTGTTATTGATGACAAATAAATAGCTTTAAATTTTTGAAGACATGATATTTACACAGTCCATGACATGAATTGTAAAGTTAATGGTAAAAATTATGTATAACTTTTTTACATCAACGTTTTGGATCTCCCATCATCAAGATGAGAAAGGATCATGGAGTGTGATCCAAAATGTTGATGCAAAAAAGTGCTTGAACAAAATTTGTACAAACCTAAACAAATCGTAGTGTTCGATATCAACAATACCTTTGGTTCACGTTTATAGGTCAAGCCATCACGATTGAACTAAATTACATCTATCAACTAACATAGCTACAACAACGACATTTGTGGCTTCATCCCTATAAATTGTTAGTGATAAATAAGGATATCATATTATTTTAATTAACTCTAAGGGAATGAGAAATCTTCCTTAGACTAATATCAACAACTGATAAGAATCATATGAATCATCACCGTAGGATCTAAGAAAAGTTATTTTTCACTCAATCAGGAGTGTGACTTCAAAATGAACAATAAACATAGTCTTAGATGAATGACAAACATTATTTAGACATCGCTTCCCTTAGTGGTTAGTAGTCGACGAAGAACTATCTGGGGAAAAGGGGCCCTAAAAATGGCTACATACTCACTTTTCACAGTTCACATCAAACATAGGCTAACCAAAACTACATGTATTTTACACCTTGATCCTATAGATATGTGTATATAGGTAGTCTGGGTAAATGCAGGAGGTTCCCGAATTTATATTTTCTTGTACATTGTTGGTGAGTCTTCATTTAACTGGATTGATCAATTTGAATTATTTCATTTTAAAAGGATTTTTTTTCATTTTAAAAGGAAATTAAAAAAAATCTTTGATACTCAAAAAGAGTTTCAGATGAATTATTCACATTCTTGAGGATTTAAGACAAATTCGAAGGTGGAATGCAAACCTAAATTTTATAGGTCCTTATAGACATTGACCTCAGTGCATTTCTAGTAAGGAAATGTAGTCTATCAAAATGACTCAGGACATGAATTATTTCAATGAGTCAAGTCTCTGGCTAGAGAAAAAATTATTCCATGTCCCATATAGGTAGAAGAATTGTGTGATTATCATTGCCCGAGTATTCAAAAAGAAATGTAATGAAAATAAAACTTATTTCAATATTACAAATATTTGTGTGAGGTTTGACTAATTTAGGGTGTTAAACCTAACAACCTAGAGGGTTGTTACAATCAAATATCTAGAGATATTTTTAGCAAATAGCTTGTAGGAATTCTTTAACACAAGAGCTTGACCAAACCAGGGTTTGAAGGTTTGATTAAAATCTCAAATCAACTCCTTGATAATAGCGCTAATTTGTTGGGATTTTCTCTTGCAACCCTCAATTCTAAGGAATGACACAACAACCAGACTCGGGGATCAAGTCAATCAAGGTAGTTCAAGACAAATCTATGGTTAAACCAAGGACAAGAAAAGACCAATTCAACAAGAGTGTGATAACTCCTCTAGACTTTAAGCCCTACTAAGCTTAGGAGGGTGTTCCTAGAGGCCTTCATAAAATGTTATGCAAATAGATGACCACAAGGTTGAATCAAACCCTATGCACAAAGACATTCCTAAAATAGGTTGTCACCCCATATCTTCACACTAGTTTATTAGATTTGCACACGACAAATCTCTTAATAAGACAAACTTATGATAGGTATGATGCAGTATTAATCACACAAAAATTTTATATCCCTATAGATATGTCTATTTACAGTCATTTACTCTCATCAACAACCTAAATTGTTTCTATATTTTCACAAAGAGTCCTTAAATTATATAAATTATCTCTAACCAAGGATTCATGTTTAAACATTTGTTCGGATGACAAGGAGATAGACATGATTAGTACCTTATACCTTGGGTATAGAGTTGATAGATAGATCTAAAATTAAAATAGTAATTCATATTTCCCATTTATTTGAGTTGCCCAATGTACTCGGCCTTGTCTTGCAAGACCTAGGCTATCAACTACCTCTTAATTTGAAATAATGAGATTCTACTTAGTTATCCATTACAGTTACCCTTTACTCCATTTTTTAGGCATGAAAGGTTTTCTATCAAAAGGATTATTTAATAAGAAATTTTAGAGTATTTAGGTTAGACACTAACATGATTCGAATAACTTCATAGCAAATGTATACACAAAAGTGAGATTTTAATATAATGGAGTTAACTTCATTTTCAAAGAAAGAATGTCTTATGTTAATTTCTCAAAAAAGTAATACATGAAAATATTTACATGTCACAAAACACTATCTTTGTAATCCCCTTTTTACGCTAAAATTTCTTTACACCTTTTTAAGGTCCATTTCCCCCTAATCGCCCCTTTTCAAAAAGATTCTTCCCTCCTTATATAAGGAAACACAATGCTCACCTTTGTGGATGATTGATATTTGTCATTTTCCTTTACAATCTCAAGTCGGTTAGGAAGTTAGGACTCCTAAAAATTCTCCTATGGGCTTGCTTCCTCAAAATTTAAGAGCTAATATATTAAAAGAGAATCAACCTAAGACTACAAGAATACATCAATAAAAGATTACTCTATTTCAGTTTCCTTAGCTATTGATTATGTTATGCCCCTGCAAAATGAGAAGGATGACCACTGCAACAACAAACTACCAACAGACAATAGCCTCAAGCCCAACCTTCTTTAGTAGAAGATAACAGAAGTCACTTGAAATATTATCAAGAACCTCTACTGAAGTAGACAAACATATGTTGGTAGTAACCAACTATCCTTCAGGCTCACCAGCTAAGAAGGTTCTGAAAGCCCTCATCCCACTTCATTTATGCATCCACATATAGAAGAGATCTCCTTCTTGGCAACATATTGAATTTTCTAACCATTTTGATGCGTATAGGTCTATATGTTTAGATATGCATACTAACAATGATTTGCAGGGTTGTGCCATATGTGCCCCACCAACATCTTGAAGAGACTTCATATCAAGAATTTTATGTGAAAGAGAGGAAGGTCAAATATTCTACAAGAAATTATGCTTGGATGGCACATGTCATCGTTGCAGTGGCTTGCAACATTTGCCAATATGTGAACATATGGAAAGAACACATGCGGTTGGAAACAAACTAGTAGAGTTTGGCAAGTATAAAACAGTGGCATACAATACAAAGGATGGTAAAGAAGCAAAGAGGTGTGAATTGGGTATTGAAAAGATTTGAGTGTATCAGTTTATGCCTATATTTCGTGACAGCATAGTGTATGAGTATGCAAGACATGCCCATAGAGCTCAATGGTTGGACTTGCAATTCAAGTTATGCAAGGACACATTTCCGGTTGGTAGCATTGTTTCATTCATCGACTTTGCAGAGAACTACAGTCTACAGCCACAGTGTGTGGTGCAATCACAATATTACAAGTCCACATAGGTTTCTATATTTGTGCACATCGCATTCATTCATGCGAATGATAGTACAGAGGATGACAGAAAGATCATAAGGGAGTATAATTTCTATATTAGTGATGATCACACGCATTCTATGGAGTTCGTGCAAGGTTGCTTTTAGGTGTTCTACAATGATTTGGCTAGAAGGGGCATATTGTTCAGTCAGCATATCATATGGTCGGATAACTGTGCGTCACAACTCAAGAACTCGCAAAATTTCTATTGGTTGAGTAGGAGGCATAATTTTATAGGTATTTAGCATATGTGGAACTTTTGTGAGGCCGGGCATGGAAAGGGGGAGCATGATGGTGCAGGAGCATGTATCAAAAGAGCCATAGCACGAGAAGAGTTAAAGTATAAAGACAATGCAAAGTTGACAGATGCAAAATCGATTGTCGAGTGGTGTAATGCTTCAATGGGTCCAGGTAATAAAGGTAAGTCTTCAGTTCGTAGATTTTTTTGGTTGATAGATGATACTAACATTGCACCATATGAGGACTGTTGTACACTGACATGATCAAATGAGATGCACTCTTTTAGAAGCTCAATTGCAGGTTCATGGAGTATCCATACGTGAAAGATGTCATGCTTTTGTTCTTCCTGTACAATTCAAGTCTGGGATGAGTGCGAATTAAAGGAGTGGGTTGATGAATGGCAGTTCAGTTATCTTAGCCCACTTGACACGTATCGACCCCCGACGGCACTGGAACTAACACAGATGGAATCATCAGTTGACTTTGACCACATATCAGATTTAGTTCAACCAAGTAATATAGGGCACGTATATGCAGTTATTGTAGATGAAGATAATGAAGAGGGAACAGATTATTACTTATGTCATTGTGTTGAGGCCAAAAAGAAATTAGAGGCCCCTATTACAGATGGAGAAAACATCAAATACCCTACAGGCTCAGTGGTTATTACTGGAACATGGCTTAGAAGGTACCCACATAAGAGTGTTAATATTTAGCTGTTTCAGGACTTTGACACGCATCAGAAGATTCTTCATTACTCGAACCTTGTCGTGGCATCCAATGTTCATTTGATAAAGTATCGGGGTAGACCTTTGAACAAAATCTTGTGGAAGGTGCATGAGTCTGACCATGAAGCAATACTTGACACAATAAAGAGTAGCGCAGACCCGGATGGTTCATTGGATTAATTTGTAAGTATTCACATTAATTTTGTAAAGTCATATTACATTGAGTTGTAAGTATGCACATTAATTTGTAAGGTTTGTCTTTTTTTTATTTCCTCCTGCATTTTTACACATATACACATTTTTACATCATCATGTTATGCATTTTTGGTGTCCTGCTCCTAATGCGACCAAACTCATAACTCAACCTACTTCCTCTAGACACCATTTGATGATCTCTCCAACACTCTGGATCCAGGGCGCCCAATCATGATGATGACCTATATACCATTCTCCCAAGGTGCTCATAATAAATGAAAAGAAGACTAAGGGTGCCCAAGCTTAATAGACTTATTTCTTTCAATTTTGATGATCCAAACTCTTGCAAAATGACATCCACTTTCATGCCTTTAGATCTTCCTTCACATACAGGGCGCCAAATCAAGTTGAAAAATCTACATAAGGGCGCCAAAATAGATGAAAGGAGACATGAAATGTGCCTTAGGACTCCATGCTAACGTTTGATCCATTAAAGTCTCTTAATATTAGGCACTCATGATGATGAAACTTAGAGTTTTTTCCTTTCCTAGGCACTCATCTAAGATATTTGAATGATAAGGAGCGCCTAGACCTCTATAATGTACATTGGGCGCCAAAATCAACGTGATTTTAAGTCACTTTGGGTCATTTGGGGTCAGTTTGAGTCTTTGAGTCATGTTGTAAAAAAGTGTCAATGTTGTCAAGTTGCACAAAGCAACTTTTACATTTTTGGTGTCCTACTCCTGATGTGACTAAACTAACAGTTCCAATGCATCCAAATGGGTACGTTTAGGCTAGGCATGGTTCTATTTTTCACCCAAAAATGTCGAAATAGTCTGAGCTACATTGTGCCGACGATATCCCTAAAGAGTCCAAAGTGCAAAAAGGCAACAATCTTTGACGAGATGTTACTTAAAAACTGTGTCACTTAGAAACATTCTATTTGAGGCAACGCGATCACGTAGAGTGCCTCTACAATAACCTCTCTCAGTTTTTTATATCTCTGAGGCATTTGTCCGTGGTGAAAGGTTTTCTGCTGCCCCAAAAATCATCAGAAGGAGGCAGTGTAAAGTAGCAAAGGGGTGTAACTTTCGTCCTGCTCCTGATGCGACCAAACTGATTGTTCCAATGCATCTAGATGGGTACATTTATGCTAGGCATGGTTCTATTTTTCACCCAAACATGTCGAAACAGTCCAAGCTACATTGTACCAACGATATCCCTGAAGAGTCCAAAGTGCAAAAAGGCAGCAATCTTTGACAAGATGTTACTCAAAAACCATGCCACTTAGAAACATTTAGTTTGAGGCAATGCGATCATGTAGAGTGCCTCTACAATAAACTCTCTCATTTTTTTATATCTCTGAGGCATTTGCCCGTGGTCAAAGGTTTTTTGCTACCCCAAAAATCGTCAGAAGGAGGCAGTGTAAAGTTGCAAAGGGGTGTAACTTTCATCCTGCTCTTGATGCGACCAAAATGAATATTTCAATGCATCCGGATGGGTACATTTACACTAGGCATGGTCCTATTTTTCTCCCAAACATGTCAAAACAGTCCGAGCTACATTGTACCGACGATATCCCTGAAGAGTCCAAAGTGCAAAAAGGCAACAATCTTTGACAAGATGTTACTCAAAAATTGTGTCACTTAGAAACATTCCGTCTGAGGCAACGCGATCATGTAGAGTACCTCTACAATAACCTCTCAGTTTTTTATATCTCTGAGACATTTGCCCGTGGTGAAATGTTTTCTGCTGCCCCAAAAATCGTCAGAAGGAGGCAGTGTAAAGTTGCAAAGTGGTGTAACTTTCGTCATGCTCCTGATGCGACCAAACTGATTGTTCCAACGCATCTGAATGGGTACATTTACTCTAGGTTTGGTCTTTTTTTCACCCAAACATGTCGAAACAGTCTGAGCTACATTGTACCAACGATATCCCTGAAGAGTCCAAAGTGCAAAAAGGCAGCAATTTTTGATGAGATGTTACTCAAAAACCATGTCACTTAGAAACATTTTGTCTAAGGCAATGCGATCATGTAGAGTGCCTCTACAATAACCTCTCTCAGTTTTTTATATCTCTGAAGTGTTTGTCCGTGGTGAAAGGTTTTCTGCTGCCCCAAAAATCGTCAGAAGAAGGCAGTGTAAAGTTGCAAAGCATTGCTAAGAAATCCTCAATTCTCAAACACTCCAATGAACTGAAGCAACTTCTTCTTAGGCGCAAATATAAGGGTACACAAGGGGAAAATGGCACCTAGATGACATAGTGTATTTCTATGACTCCATTCACATGTTTAAATGTTTGAGAAACTCTCCTTTACTAAGCGCTTGTCCTCATGTCAATGTTAAGCTTTATACCTCCTAGGCGCTCAATTAGGTGATGTCATTAGATACAACTTACCCTTAGGCACCAATGTAGCTTCTTCAATCCATCACACTTCTAGGCACTCAAATTTGACGTCTTGGACTTGTATCTTATTCCTAGGCGCAATTGGATGATCTTCCTAGATCTAGGCGCTCATGATGGTGGGAAATTACATGAAGGGGCGCCTAAGTCCAATTTGACTTTGTATTTGATATTTTGACTCCAATTGACTAGGAATGGCTCAATTTCTAAAGTGCTGACTCAATAATGTAAGTTTAAGGTCTTTTCCTCCTAGGCGCCAATTAATGAGTTCACTAGATGTAATTTCTCCTGGACTTGAAGATTGTGAAAGAACTTGAAGCTTGGATGGATGTCTTCGAATGTTCAATGAAGAAGTGTTCCAACTTGAAAGGTCCTTTGAAGTGTAGATATTGATGATAACACTTTCCCTTATATGTGAAGTAGATGACTTCTCAAGGAGGCTTGAATGTATCAGAGGGGCTTGAAATTGAATGGATGTCTTTGGAATGCTTGATGATGATGAGAAGTTCCTTTGGAGTGGCTACATGCTGATCTTGAAGTGATGATTGATGAAGAATCTAGTTGATACTTGAAGATGAATGGAACTTGAAGTGATAGATGGAAGTCTTCGAACATGATGCAACTGGTGATGTCGTTGATGAAGAAGACTTGAAATATATCTTGTTGTGACCTCTTGGAGCAGCTACCTCTTGAAGTGGTGTTTCCTTGGCAGTGATTACTTCCATCTTAACTCTCTGGCATGAATGAATGTGAAAGGCTCCTTTGGAGCAGCTACATGATTACTCTAGGCGACTCCAAGCTCTTGCTCCTACCTTTTCCTTCAATCTTCCTACAATACAAACCAAGAAACACATCAATCCTCATGATAAACATTCTATAACACAAAGGAATCCTCTTTAAACATGGAATAATCTTACTACAAATCTAGGCGCATATATAGGTAAAAAGAAGAGCAAAGGGCGCCTAACACAAGTTGGTCCATATTTATCACTTTAAATGATTTCAAACAATTGTAATGGCTTAAAGAGGTCAATCTCCCTTAAGAGATTCATTCAAAAGGTGTCTTTCAATGAAATTTCTCCCTTAGGTGCCAGAATGGATTTGTACTGATGGAGAGTGCACCTAGATTTAAATGTCTTTATACTTGCAATTTTGCAATTCTAAATGATGAGACATGTCTTTAGAATGAATTCTATCTTTCAAGCGCTCACTCCAAAAGGTCATCTCATGCAATTTCACCCAAGGCGCTCATTGAGGTGTCCTCAGAGGCTAAAGTGTGCCTAACTCAATTGCCTTTATCTTTATCATTTTTGTGCTTTCAACAATTGAAAATGACCTAGAGTGATCCTTTCTCTCAAGGCACTCACCTATTGATATGAAATCAAGTTATTTCCCTTAGGCGCAATTTTAGGCTTGTATGGGTGAAAAGTGTGCCATACATCCTTAGGTGGTTCTTTCTAATTCTCAATGATTTCAATCAAATGCCAAGTGTCTAAGGAAGCTTTTGTCTTGAGATGATTAAATTTTGAGGTTCAAATCCCTTCCTCAATCAAGGTACAATTTGAGGGTTGTATAAATGAAATTTGACTTCAACTTGGGTGCTCATTTGAGTTGGGAGGAGCTAGAATTTGTGCCTAGATTAGAGATAGATATTTTGGCTTATTTGATGATGGTCTCAAGTCTCTCTATCAAGGCGCATTTTGATGATGTTCTTATTTAAACTCTTATGAAGACTATCTCATCCCTAAGCGCTCATCCTTATGATTTTCATGCACTTAGACTTCAAGGCGCCAAAACTAGTAGGAAAATTCACAATGAGCGCCTTTGCTTTGGAAGAATTTCTTATTGATCATTAGGCACACTTTGGAGTTGATATGTACTTCCTTTGCTTCCATGTACTCAATTCATCATAATTATTGTCAAAGACTTCTCCAAGTTGATTGATAACATGCTTCTTGATGTTAAGATCCTTCATTCACTCCTTAGATCTAGGCACTCATGATGGTGGGAAATTACATGAAGGGTGCCTAAGGTTCAAGATAGGTTCTTTCCACTCATCTTAACTTTCAATCATTGTAGTTAATCTCAAAAGACATCGTCCAAAATGAGAAACCTCCAAGACTTGTCATTGTAAGTTGATTTCCTCCAAGGTGGCAATACAAGGTTCTTTTGAAGGCAAAGGGCACCTAGGCTTATGGGGCTCAATTTGATGTATTTATTGAAAGCTCAAGGTGATTGATGCTTATTGAAAATGCCACTTAGTCCTTCATTTGCATTATAGGCGCCATTTCCTATTGACTTATATACTCCTCCTCATGCTAGGGCACCATAATGAAGTGGTTTAGACAATAGGTGTGCTTCACTTACTAGAGGCTTGTTCTCCTTCCACCTTAGGTGCACTTTTATGGTGGAACAGGTGTCAATGGGCGCCTTGTCTTAAATGAATGCTCTCTCCAAGTTGGGTGCCCTTTTGAGGCTTTATGAGTTGCAAATTGCACCTTAACCCTTCATGCTTGTTGCTCAATATTTGAATGTTTAAGAAAGTCTCCTTTAGGCGCTCATCTTAATGACTTTTTCTTAAGGCGCAATCATCCTAATGACTTGGATATTCATCCTAGTGTTTCAGGATAGCAGGCTACTAGACTTAGTCATTTTTAGGATCTCAAACATAAAGAATAACATGACGATTCACATTTTTGTATTGCATATAGTTGACATTGTATGCTACTCATAAAGAATATTAATATTTTTTGTTTAACATGATGATTCATTTTTTTTTTAAATACAACTTTTATCTTTTAGTTCCAAAATGAGGTTTAGGTGATACTTGAATAATAATAGCTAGCTTATTGGATCAACAAACATCCTATGTAATACAATTGGAATTTAAATATTTGAAGTAGCCATCTACAAATATCCATTCAAACATGGATTTATAATGCAAGTATGGATGCCATCAATAAAAAAGATTTGTATTAACCAAATATCCATATAGGCATACATCAATATCTGTCGATATAAGTATAACATATATACAAAATAGCCATATAGGCTTACAAGAATGCCATATAGGCATACAATGTCAACTATATACAATACAAAATATATGTCCACAAATGCCATATAGGCATACAACAAAGGAACACAATAAAAAGTCATTCCCCTCTGGTTGGTGAAGAGAATAGATCACGAGTAGCCTTTGATCTTCTAGGGGATGGAGACGCACATATGGGTGGTCTACTACGAACCCAAGGGCTGCTCCTATTTAGTTCTTCCTGCATCTTTAGCTGTTACAATAAAAAGTATAGACATTAATATATAGAAATTACATGTTATAAAAAATGAAATATTTAACAAAATAATCACTTACCGCTAACATATAATCTATCTCCTCACTTGCCTCAGTAGCAAGAATAGGCCATGGTGATGTCATGTCCTATAGAAACCATCCAGATAGAAATTAAACTTTAAATCAATAATCTTTTGATTTTTCAAAAATAGACAACTATAACAATGAATGTAAATTGAAATTTACTAATCTGCCTCATACCCCTGTCAATGCCATGGAGCTATGAATCGTAGAGGCCACACCATGCTCCATTGCCCTATGAACATGGGGAGGTATCTCTGCAGCCTGCATCATCTAGAAATAAAACAACATTATTCAATTACAAAAACTATAATAGTGATGCAAATCATGGCTCCTAACATACACACACGTTCATCTAAACATGGAAGTACACACAATAAAGCACACAAGTCAAATACAAAAATCTAGTAAGTACAATTCATTCATTAAACTATTTATTTTATTACCTCCGTAAAGCTTTAAGTCCACCACCGCTGGCAGGTGTTGCCATTAAATCTGTAATATTAACCTATTCAACATCCAAAATTAGATATTAGAATACCATTCATATAACGATGCTATTCACATGTAATATTTATAATTGTTTACTAGTTACATACCCCGACAGTAGATGATCTAGTGTAAAATGCAGGTGGAGAACCAGTGAAAACTGCATCAACACTATGACCCTGAAATTTCATTAAAATCATCAATTTAAATTAGTTAATCTTGCATTTCAAAAATAAAATTTAATAAATTAAATTCAATAAACTTGCTAATATTTACTTGAGTATCAAGGCCGAAAGTCTCACTTAGGAGGGTATCTGTCATCACCATCTGCTCAGTTGCAGATGTAGCCTGTGCACCTGCGTCCTGACTATCCATGGGGTCATAACCACAGGCTGACCCGCAAGCTTGACAAGCATGGGGTGGGACCCTACTCCTCGCACTATCTCCCAACCCACTCTGTGCTGTAGGACCAGCATGCTCTATGATGCTCTGGGTCAAGGCACTAATGGACTGAAGTGTATCAACCTCAACACTCTCCTTCACAATGGAAGCGATAGAAACATGCTCATGGGTTGGTCTGCTAATTACTCATCTCACTACCCGCTGTGGGTCAAGACGTGCCCCTAGTCTATCTTGTGTTGACCCCCCACCTCTACCCTAGAAGTCCTGCATATCAAAATAGTTTGGCACTTTATTGAGGACAAACTCACAGTAGAGTTTCCTCAAAAAGTATTGCGGGACATCATTATTATTGCATGGAGGATGGTTAAAAACCATCCACCACCTCTACCCAAAATTGTCCCTTATCGCTTGGTTGTTGCACCAATGGATAGGGAACCTCTTGCATGTAATGGGTGGAGGTTGATTTGTTTGTGGGTTTGTGAAAATCGAACACAAGTCTAATTTTGTGATTTGTAATTTTTTCACATCTTGGTATGACAGCTTGTCCACATAATAATCTCTAAACTCTCTCCTCTTATCCATCCAACTAGTTATTTGCTTGTTAATTGAATCTACATTTGATAACATAGATTCAAGAGATTCAGCAAGCATGGACCTATGCAAGGTTGAAGTGGAAGGATCTTTCAACCTTGCAATTATATCTTCAATTTCTTTTTTGTTGTTTTCAATTTGCCCCATTATATTTTCTTGTGTTCTAGGGGCATGCTGAGGAATGGATGGAGGAGGTTGTTGTTCTGTAGGATTTTGCAGATTTTGAGGAGGAGGAGGAGGTGCATTAACATTTCCTGACAATTAACGAAATATACATCAAAAAACAACTCAAACCTACCTATTTAGAAGCAAATTCAAAAAAAAAAAAAAAAAAACTCACTCCTTTGGCGTGCTCGACGTCGTGGTGGCATTTTGGCGACGAATCAACAAGGTTTTGGTGTTGAATTATCTTTTCCAAAATGCGAGCACGCTTCCTAGGGTTTGCAAGCCGCGGGGATAGAGGAGAAAAATAGAAATGAAATGAAATGACAAGCCTTTTTTTAATTTATAGTAGTTCATAACGTGCTCGTGTTATGGTTTGGTTTTGACGAGCCTTAGGCTCGTCATTACCAACCCATAACGCGAGTGCGTTTTAACGCATTCGCATTATGTATTATTATTATTTTTAACCATTTGGCCACTTTTTGGCCCCCCATCTTTTTGCACTTACCCTTATGTCCAGTATGAAGACAATATGTAGCTGACTGTGCAGAGATACTAAGAAGGAAATGCAGATTGAGTTGTGTGTGATTGCAAGGGGATATGCAAGTTCAGTGATTTGTATTGAAATAGAGAAACCCTCTGTACTCTTTGTGTTATTCTGAGATTGTATGTTATGCTAGTGAGGCACATTGTAGCCAATGAGGCTTGCATGGTCAGTGAGGCCTGCTTGTTGCTAGTGAGGCATGGTAATTTACCAATGAGGCATGGTTGTTTGTCTATGAGACAATTGCTGTAATCAGTAAGATTTTCCTAGCTAGTGAGGCACAATAAAGTGAACTTTTAAGAGTGGTTTTTTATCCCTTTGAGGGTTTTCCACTTATCAATTATGTGTCTTGTTTCATCTTGATGGTTTGTCAGTTTGCATATATACATTTTTATAGTTTAAGTCTCTTATACAGTTTGGTATCTTTATGATTCATTCAACATCAAATATCCATGATGTTTGAAGTGATTTTAAAAAGTTAACATGGTTGAATTCAAGAGAGTTTAAAATCATATTTGGATTGAAATTAGACCACTAATTTACCCCTCCCCCCTCTGAGTGGTCCTGTACTCCAACAAAAACAAAATGTAATCTCAAAAATATTCAAATATGAAAATTGTAATATAAAACCCTAGAAAGAAGGTTGGGTGTATAGGATTGGACATGTTTACCAAAATGAAATGAAAAATAATGTTTCCTTTGGGGGTAATCTAGGTTAATTCTATTGATACAAACAAATAAGCACAATCAACCTAGATTAATTAAATGTGCATTGAGAGTTGGTAAATTGATATTATGTGCCTTGACAATTGAATGAGTTGGATAGTGATACTTAGCTCGAAGACCAAAGAATGATAGTAAATAGATAAAGATCTAGAATGTATATGTTGTTAGACCTTGAAAATGGTGCATCTCTATTAGTGTAATCATCTGGAATTCTTTGTTGGATCTTTGCCTTGTCAAAGGACTAGTTCATGGTCTTGTGATAGATTTGTGATTCTAAATTTGTACTTGTGCTTCCTAAGATTCATCTTGACAATTTGTAGAATTATGTCTTACAACTTTGCTTGATACATGAGCTTTTGCTTGGCATTTTCTAAAAGTTTGGGGATTAGTGATGTTAATAAACACCTTTTTACATTATTTTATGACTAAGTTGCAAGGGCACTACACCTTGATCAACTCCTTGAATTGAATAATACCGAAAATAATAGGCAAGTGCCTAAGATGTAGATTATTTACTCTTTTTATTACAACAAATTCTAATATGTCACTATCGATTATTCTCTAGAATAATTGCCTTGTACTTTCCGTAGTTGATTAGAGCAAATGCATCAAATATCTTTAAATACTACCACATAACATCAAATTGCACCAAAAGTGTGTGTAGTAAGTTGAAGGTAGAAATGTAGAAGGGACTAGTTGACCAAATTTAATTTTAAATTAGAAAGGGACAAGTTCATGACTTGTCTTGAAATGGAATAATGGTCATATCTAAGTGGCAACAATTAAATGGAAGTAGGTACATAGATAAACATTATAAACAACAAATAAAATGAATGTCAAGTATATATGTGTAGATAAATAGAATAAAGCTAAATATATTAGATATATATAAATATAAATAAAAAGACTTAAGAAAATGAGTCCATTCACACAATATCATACCATATATCATTATATATACATATTAAAACATCACCTAAAAACAAACTTAATACTAAATAAAAAATACAAAAAATTTACAACTTTATTACCCTATGATTAAAGTTAACTTCCATCTCCTCGATTGCTAGCCTAACACATTTTTATATTTCAACTTATATATTAAGGAAAGTACACTCGTACAACTTTATTTATAAAAAAGTGGTTGCAAGGGAATCATGGTCCAAAAACATATACTAACTTTTGGTAACATTTAACCCTGTTCAACTTTTTCTCAATACCCCATGTGCCCCCCACCCCTCCTACATTGCCAAGGTTTTGCTTTACTTTTAGATTATAACATTGCCAAAGGTTTTGCTCATTTGAAGCTATCTTTTAAAAATATATTCTAAAGAAGAAATATATATATTTAACCTATACAACCTAGAATAGTTTTATATAAAATTTGACAAACAAGAATAATTTTATATAAAATTTGACAATTTGTTTGAAATCTTTTTTCAGGTGACATAATCTTCATTAAATATAAACCCTAAACCCTAAAGAAGAGTGGGCGCCTAGAATGACTTTCTTTAGAAGAGCTTATGTGGACCAATGCCATAGAAGTATAACTAAAAACTGAAAAATGGTGGCAGGTGCACCCTCTGTGAAAGGGATTGGAAAAATTGTCAGCTACCTAGCAGGTAGGACTTATTAACCTCTTCTCCATGGGAGAAGGTTGTGTTAAAGCAAGCTTAAAACATTTTGTAAGCCAACTTAAACTAGGAAGAATGTGGACATTCCATATGCAAACAAACAATGTATGGTTAGTCCAAAATGACATTATGTAGCTATCTTTCTACTGGCTGGTAGGTAGCAAGGCCTTTGAATTTACTAGACGACAAGTAGCCCTTTTCATGTCCGTGAATTCTCTGCAAATGAATCTACCCAAACTGTTGGGTAGTAGTCCAAACAATCTTGGTGCTTATCTCTTCAGTTTTGAGTCATACCCAACAACCGAACTTCATCATCTTATTCTGTCTTTCTTGTTTGTTATTATATGTTCTACTTGTCAAGACCTGTAAGGCTGTAGGTAGAAAAAACCAAAATAAACCATTCAGATGTCAGGAGTCGGCATGGTTATTATTCAACTCATTAATTATAATGTGCCAACTAATTTCGATTGGCCCGCCTGTAAGTTGCTGCTGTAAATTACCATTAAAAGGGATGGTTAATCTCCTTTAATGGGGTACAGTGCATTACTTTAATGGCAGAAACGCTTGGTAATGTTGCATTGCTTTGACATGGGTCGTGTAAGGCATTAAATAAGCAATATGGCACCGACCCACTTCATCAAATCGTTGGCTGTTGTTCGAAAATCCAGATGTCGACGAATAATTTTCAGACCAGGGTACCCAATAAAAAATTATAGGTATGTTTTGCTTTCAGATTCAGACTGCGAACAAATCAATGTAATTTTAATAATATCCTACTGAAAAGACGGCAAAAGCGGTTCTCAACAAACGAAACGACAATGGAAGAATTGGAGGGGGTATGGAGGAGCAGCTTTGTAAAGATTGTTCAACCTAATTGGCCAAAAATATCTTTTACAGAGGTCGAAACCCTTAAAATAAAGAGAAAGCTAAGATTTTGTAATAACAAATGGCGGGTACATCGCCCAAAGATCATACCCATTAACTGCTGGTGAGGAAGATTTGGTTTTTTTTACATGCAGCCCTAAAAAATCGAGCAGTCATTAGTTAAAGTGAAGAGCCAGTGAGTGAGAGATATGACCTAGTTTATATATATTAAATAATAATATATAGAAAATGCCTTAAGAGATATTCTAATCAAACATTTTTTTTTTTCATAGTGAGTGACATTTTTTTTTTAGAGTGTGAGATATGAATTATCTAATATATATAAAATACGCCAAGAGATATCTAATCAAACACTTTTGTTTTTCATAATGAATGAGTGAGATATGAATTATCCCCTTGCCCTGCTCCCATGCATCCTCATGCGACCTTATCATCACAATCCTACAGCTCCTTTCCAGCACCGCTATATGACCGCCCGCTCATGTGGGCATCAAAACTGATTCTGTTAGTGCTTGCTGTAGATGATGTAGACTCAAGTTTTGGGCGCAGTCAGACGCATGCAGGCTGTTTTGTTGGCATTTGTTTATTTTTAGAGGGAGAAGCAACTGCAGAGCTTCACATTTTTCACATGCCAAGGAGAGTGAATGTGGGGATCAATTTTAGCTTTTTACCAGATCATACACTCTGCTGTGCTCATTCCAATTCAATATATTATGAGGTTGTTGGCAAATGGATGGTGATCACAACATCTTACCTGCTCAGAATCCCAAACATATTTGAGAGCCTGTATTTAAGCGGAGCGTTGCAGAACACAGCAAAGCAAGGAAAAACATAAACATATGGTCATGTATAAAGTTAGCAATCCTAAGTTGGTTCAAGCTAGAAGGTCTAAAGCAGCAATGGGATCAAGAAAGCCCCAGCGTGAAGGTGGATTCCCATTCTCCAATCCCATTCTCTCTCAAAATCTCTCTTAGATTCTAAATTGAGGTTAATTTTAAGGGTAGTGAAAGAATTAGCCTGTAGGTGGGTCTTTCTTTTTGATTTTGAGCTACTACCCCAGACCTATTAGGACGCCCTAATTCAAAGCTTGGCTGTGGAGAACTTCTCCAGCAACTGTTGCCTAAGGTCAGCTGATCTAGCCATGGAATTGTTTCGTGGGACAGTGTCATTGTGACCACTGATTTTCATTAGCATACTTGTTTTATTCCCAATTTAGAGAATATGGGTGAGTAGTATTAGTTGTTATTTCCGTTTCACACGTCATATGTGTAGTACAATTGTTTTTGGTATTTGGAAAAGGATTGAGAATCTAGATGGGCATGTAGCAATCAATCAATCGTTGTACTCACTGTGGGCCGCTTGAATTGAAGGTCCTCCCACCAGATCGGGACAGCAATTGGAGCCCAATACACCAAAAGTACCAGCTGAATTCAGTATCTTTGGCAAGGGAATGTTCGAATTTGACTCAGAAAATGAAAATAGTATAGATGGCCGTTCCACGCCCAAATCGGACATCTCCAAGCCTGAAGAAGAAGATTTTAATTTGACCCACCACAGATGTCGAAGCTCAGGCGCAGTCACATCCAATGCTAATGTGGGTGATGAGGTGAGTAAATTGTCTGACAAGAATCCCCAACCAGGTCTCGGTTGGCCCTTGGCAGCCAAAACAGAAAGGCTTTTTCATGCCAGAATGAAAAAGCCGGCTACGGCGATGAGAGTTCAGATCATTAACAAAACGCAAAACGAGAAAGAATTATCAGGTACAGATTGCCGCATGCATGCTGGTTTTTTATATTGTCTCCTGAATCAAACTTAAGGGACACCCCCGTAACATATGTTTCTTATTGTAATTCTGTGTTTCAGGATTTAACTGTGATGGATTTTTGACAATGTTTTGGATCACACTACATTTTTATTCTCTTCTTTACTCTCCTGATGATGGATCATGTAGTGTGATCCTAAACATTGACAAAAATCCATCAACAGTTAAATCCTGAAACACAGAATTACAATATTATGGACTGCCGAAATTTGATGTCTACTATATGTTTTTTTAATGAGGCTACAAATTGTGTTTGGGTTTAGGCTTTTTATTTTTTCTTTTGAGTTGAGGATGTAATTTTGAAGACTTCAATGCAATTCAATTTGAAGTAACTTCTACTGTCATATAAACAACCCATCAAAACGACTTTCAATGCCTGAACATGTGCTTCAGTTTTTGCTTTATTTGCTCTTAGTTCTAATGATGTTTGGACAGAGATGAATGGCTTCCTAGTCCTGTGGTGTTTGATGTAAAATATTTTACCAAATATTTAGAAATGGTTTCGAATTTATGTAGAAATTTTGGGGCTGGCAGAAATGGAATTGATGAAAGAAAGGTTTTCCAAATTACTTCTCGGAGAGGACATGTCTGGAGGAGGAAAAGGCGTATCTTCTGCCTTAGCATTATCCAATGCCATAACCAATCTCGCAGGTTCTTCCTAAATACACTGAACAACAATTTTTTTCCTTTTCATTAGAATGCTCCACAAGTTAACTCAAATTCGGTGGTGGGAGTAACCATACATATTCTTGAACTGCAGCCTCCATTTTTACAGAGCTATCTAAATTGGAGCCCTTAGCTCCAGAGCGTAAAACCATGTGGTGCAGGGAAATTGGTTGGTTCCTCTCTGTTATAGATCATATAGTAGAATTTGTGCCAGCAAGCCAGAACTTAGTGGATGGAAGCAATATGGAGGTAATAAAACCGCCTAGCAATTATTCCATGTCTAATCCTGAACTTTTTTATTATCAGGGTTATCTAGTCTCTTTCATAATTAAAACTATGGCTTCAACAAAAATGTTGATCATTCTTTCATAATTAAAACTACGGCTTCAACAAAAATGTTCATCGTCTGACTGATGCAAGGTTGGAAATTGTGTCTTACAGATTATGGTGACCAAACCACGCTCAGATCTTCAGATGAACATCCCAGCTCTGCGCAAATTGGATGCAATGCTACTTGTATGGTTCAGAGCCCCAGTCCCTTTCTAAAGAAATTTATAGAAAAAAATTGTCTTTGATGGCCATGTTTTGGGGATGCAGGAAACTTTGGAGAAATTCAAAGAGCCCGAGTTTTGGTATGTGAATAAATCCATGGAGGCAGATACATTCAGGGAGAATTCTAATCAACAAAGGCAGGAACATAAATGGTGGCTACCCACTCCTAAAGTGCCTCTAGGAGGCCTCTCAAGGAATGCAAGGAAAATACTACAGACTCAGAGGGAGTCTGTCAATCAAATACTTAAGGCGGCAATGGCAATCAATGCTCAGGTCTTATCCGAAATGGAGATCCCAGAGGCTTACCTGGAATCCCTTCCCAAGGTAGATTTATGTTTCATAATTTTACTGCAATACAAAGAATATTGGTCAGATGCATAGCTCATGCAGTGTTTTACTAACTTCAGAAGTTGTTTTGTAGGCAGCAAGAGCTAGCCTTGGAGACACGCTTTATCGTCATATAACATCAGACCATTTTTCTCCAGAAGGTTTGTTGTCTTCACTGGATCTATCATCTGAACACAACATTCTGGATATAATGAACCGAGTAGAAGCCTCCATCGCCACATGGAAGCGAAAAATCAACAAGGAGGGTAAACACTCTGGAATGTCCTCTTGGGGAGGTAGCAACAGTGAGAAAAAGGAACTCTTTGGTGAAAGAGCTGAGTCTCTTCTGTTACTGCTGAAGCTGAGATTTCGTGGCCTTCCTCAGACAGCACTAGACATGAGTAAAATTCAGTACAATAAGGTAACCATGTCCACAATTTTCTACTAGCAATAAAAGTTCTCTCAGTACATATTTAAGGATCTAAATCATGGTGCTAATTTCAATAGCAACTATTCTTTTTCAGATTTTGCTTCGAAAATGTAGTTAGAAAAACCATATTGATTACTGATCAAAGAGGAAAATCCCTTGCATTAATTATTCCACTCATATTCTGTTTAATATGAATACTGCATGATATGTTGATCATAGTTATGGTGGGAAATGTCATCTGGTAGGACAGATTGTTCTTCAAGGATCTCTAAATTTCAATCATGAATAAAATCTGACTCAAATCAGGATGAAAGTAAATCCTTCAACTGAAACTAGCGAGTAAAATACTTATTTTCTGATGATGATCAGGAGACTTAATTTTGATTAGATTCTAGAAACACTTTAATATGAACATTTGTATGATTCCTGGGCAATAATGGGAAATTTTTGCCAAGCAATAACCTCTAGGAATTTATTGAAACTATAATTTCATTACAGGAAGAAAGAAATCCACAATCTGAACTTAAAAGTATCCAATAACAGCACAGGGCTGAGAGCTCAGCGGTAGAGCCCCTCAACATGTATGTGGGTGGCCTAGATTTAAGTCCTAGCTGGTCCATGCAAAATGACATGGTATCAAAGATGGACTAAGATTCCTAGTTGGAAGAGAATGAGCTACACTCTTGATTTAAAAGGAGCAGGCAACTATAAAGGGTCAGTAGCTTAGTTTTAGAGAAATCCAGCATGCACGTGGAAAGGCCTACGTTTGAGTCCTAGCTGGCCCATGCAAAATGACAAAGTATCCTACTCAGCAAGCTAGGAGTCCTAAGCAACTCTTGGAAGAAGGAAAACCACACTCTGGACCAAAAGGAACCTGTAACTGCAAAAGGCCACTATCTCAAGGTAAAACACCCTGGCATATACATGGGAAGCCCTAGGTTTAAGTCCTAGCTGGTCCATTCAAAATGACATAAATATTGTCTGTCCATTTCTAGGAAATATGAGTAATGGTCTTAAAGTATAGAAAAATATTGTTTTTTCAGATTTTTGTCATTATAAGAAAACAAATTGCTGACAATCAGAGGGAAGGCTTACCGTGTGGTTCAATGATGATAAATCATAATATCCAGCCAGTAGTGGTAGAGCACCCCAATGTGTACTTGGGAGATCCTAAGTTTGAGCTCTAACTGGTCTATGCAAAACAACAAACATACTATCTGTCCATTTTTAGAAAATATAATCTTTAATAATAATTTCAAAAGTAGAGGAATAGACCAAAAAAAAAATTCAGATTTCAGTACTAAGTAGTTGTTAGAAAACAACTTGCAGATAATCACAGTGAAAGTTTAGTGAGTGGCTCAATGATGATAAACCATAATAACCCAAGGGATCAGGCACTGGGAATTCCAATAGGAAATGATTTATACTGAATAATAATTCCAATGATTTAATAACCTCGAGGTTTTAGTATTCTATGATTTTGTTTTTATCTTCAGTAATCTCCTCTTTTTGGGCAAGGGGATTTGAACCTGGGACTCGGCCATGAAATCCTTGATTCTTTGACAACTTGATCTTCTACAACACTCATAAACATGGTTAGAGAAGTGTATCTTTGACAATAGTGATAATATTTTTAGTACAGATATATCTGGAAACTTAGAAGAGAGACATCATTATTTGTGTAATTTTATAATGTTTTTGTCTTTTGCATTCTCTTAATTGGCACATTTGATTTGAATGAGCACAGAAACATCCATTTAATGGTTTGTTATCATGCAGGATGTTGGCCAATCAGTACTAGAGAGTTATTCCCGTGTGCTAGAGAGCCTGGCTTACAACATACTATCTCGAATTGATGATGTACTGTATGCAGACAATCTCAACAAGCGCGTTCCACATGGATCCTATGATAGAAGTTCATCATCTAGTTCAATCACCACCAATTCTGTGTCTGAAGACCCATCTTTCTATTGGAGTCCATCTCCATCTCTAGGTCATCATCATTCTCCAGGTGGCAGTCCTAAGAAGCATCAAACTGAAATGCAGGTGGTCAATGCAGATCAAATCCATTCAATTTCTTCATCACCATCAGGGGTGATGACTCTCTCTGATCACATTGGCTGGCAGATTGTCGAGCCTAACCCTGATGACAATTGTACATTAAAGTTGGATGATTTAGTCTCTACCACAGAAACCCATAAATCTCTCAAGAAACTTCCTGATATCGTAACAAGCAAGCGGGGTTTTACTGAAAGGTTAGAAGATGAGGGTGCTGTCCATAGTCCAGCTGCTCGAGATTGAGAAGGACCATTTTGTAGATGTAACAGTTCGTGTACAGATTACCAAATTCTTTTTATTCAATTCATGATTAATGGAATTGACGTTGACGAAAGATATCTGATTCACATCTAGGCATTAGAGATTTTGCAGAGAAGGATCAAATTTCAGGGACCCGGATTCCTCATTTTTTTCAAGGCTATTACCCGTTTTTGTAAAATGAAAACCAAATGCTCCAATTTCATATTCATGGATGTGTGTGGATAGATCCTGAACATGAAGGAAGCATTACTTTTGGCTTGAAATTCAGTTCTCTACTTTATATAGTTGATGCCTTTTTAATAAACTCCAAAGTTTGACCTTGTTAAATAAACTTTTTCTAAAGAATTTTTTTTTAGGAAAAAACGTATTTGAAAGAAAAATACAGTATTAATGGCCCTGAAAGGAATACCATTCTTCACTCCCTTCAGCTCCATATCAATAAGAAGAAATCACAAAGGCAGAGTTTTACTATTAATTTTTTGAATTAGTCTTTGCTCAAATTTGTATAGATCAAGAATCAAGTCAAAAGATATTTCAATGTACATGTTTAGATGTGAAACTATTAATCAATGGCTTATTGTAATGGTGAGAACCGCATACCCATGCCCTTTTCCCTTATGTTATGGGTGCACTTTGACTAGATTGTCTTTTATGTAATAACAAGTCTAAGTGGTATATTTTTGCATTAAACTCACCTTATGACTTAATCTTAGTTTATCTCTATCATCACTCATTCTTAGGAATTGTTTTTTTTTTTTTTTTTTAGATCTCTCCCTCATCAACTTAGTTCAGATTTGTAGGTGTGCCTAGTCATCACCTTAATTCAGATTTGTAGGTGCAAAATTAATCTAGGTCATTACCTCAAAATTTCAAATTTTGAATTTTGAATTGGATCTTTCCACCCTTTTTTCTACTAGTTGTGAACTGACCTAATGTACGTGTAAATTTCTGTGTTATGTTGTTTTGTTTAAGGACATTCCTTTATCCATTTGAAATTAATGCCTATGCCCTAGAAGGAAGGAACATTCAAATGAGAGCATCTTCATAGCATCATAGAGCACCCTAATTGCATTGTTAGCGTGCATCACCATCCTAGACATGCTACATGCTTGCTTATTGTCTTTGATATTTGTTCAAAATCATTAAATTAGTTTGCCTAGGGGCTTGACCAAAGAACAAACCCATGTCTAGCAAGTTTTGAAATGGCACCTCTTGACAAAACCCCATTTCAAACATAGGTACAACATGGCAAGGTGCATCATCCTCAAGAAAAGCTACTCTGGAGCCGGTGAAGGAGAAAGTGGTGTTGGCCAAACGAGATAGAGTGGAGTCTAAGGAGGAGGGGACTGAGCATGTTAAGAAAGCTAAGACTGAGAAGGAGGACATAGAGAAGGCTGAAGGGCCTGTGAAAATTATTGAATTACACTCGGGGCCCAAGCAGTCTGGAAGTGGTGAAGGGGAGGTTGTTGTGAAGGAAGGTAATTCGAGGGTTCGTCAATCGAGCCACATTGTTGGGAAACTGTCTACTATTCCCCAAGGTGTGGAGATTTCTGATGATTTAGAATTTGTGGAAGATACTATGGAGGAGGGCAAGGATGAAACTCCTACTGAGTTTGTGTACGAGGAAGAAGGCGGGAGCCATTTCTCCTCCATGAACAAGTCTGACTCTGAGGACTTGGGAGTTGCTGCTGAGGATGCTGGTGGCCTGGACAACAAGGGTCGTTGTTCACTGTGTTACAACTGCTAAGGATCTGGGACGACTCAAGCTTCAGATGGAGAGAATATAGAAAAAGTGGAAGACCATGGTGGAGTTTGTTGCTAAGGCCCTTCATTGGGCGGCGTCGGTTTTTGCTGCTATCAAGGATCTGGATGACAAAGTCAAGAAGGTGGGGATTGATAGTCTTGGTGCTACAAAGATATGGTTGAATTCTTGGCCAAGTTTGGGGCGACTGACAGCCCTTAGATTTTTGCTTGTTTGTTCTCTGGTGTTTTTGGTTAGTCATTTTTTGTCTGGTGTTCATGTGTTGTTGATGCATCATTTCTGGCATGTTTAAGGCCTGCTGCCTTGGGGGTTGTTTTGTATAGGGTTCTGTACACTCGGAATCGTGACTCTGGTTGCCAGGGGGTTGTTAGGTCAGATTTTGGCACGCACACGGACCCTTTCCCTCCTTGCCATGGGGTGATCCGCCACGTCACTCTCGCTCACTTGGGAGTAGCCAGTCGAGAGGAGGCGAGACATGGCGGGGGTTTGGCTCATTTGAGAGCTAGACTTTGTGAAGGGGGGTCGACAAGATCTGTGGCCTTTGTTGTTGTGTGTTTTGTTGAATGTTTCACTCAATTGGTGTGGTAGTTGAGATAACCCTATGACCTGAAGGGTCACTAGTCTCTCTTCTTCTATTTGGATTCCTTTAATTCCACCTTTGTGTGGGTAATCAGTTGTTTTTGTTAATGGCTTCTGTTATTTCTATGTCTCTGAGAAATGTTATGTGTAGTTGCAATTGCCTAATTTCTTCAACCAACAATAGAACAAATGGGTCTCCTTGTGGTGTAATGTGCATCTGTTGTTGAATTTGCGGATGAATCTCCTCAATCTCGTCTCGGATAGCCCTTACCCACTCTCCTCTTACTCCTAAACACATTCGTGAATCAGGATAGAGAAAGTAGTGTAATTGCTAACTTTAACCAGATCTAGGGTTTCGACCTAAGGTTTTGTTGACCTAGGGTTTGTTTGTGAATACCTCGTGATGGAATCGAGGGTTTTGCAATGTTATCTATTTTATCAGATCTATATGAATGCAAGCTAAATGATAATATGCAAAGCGTCTTTTTGGTCTTTTTAGAGTATATTTGGAAAGGAAAATGCTTCTAATCTATTCAATAAATGTGCATGCAATCTTATATGAAAAGTTGAATCTATGTTTTTGTGGGTTGTTTGGTGTTTTCAATGCAATCTATTTAAATGGAAAGGAAAGATGTTTTTTCTAACAAAGTAAATCTATGAATGTAAAAATGACTAATCTAACATGCAAGATCTAATCTATCAAGGAAAAAGCACAATGTTACTATTCCCAAGAGCAAAGTGTGATTATCTAATTACTATGAAATCAATGAAAAGAACCTAAAAGAGATGAAGATTTGAAGACTCCACTACCCTCAGTATTCTTGTGTAGGCAACCTTGAATCCTTTTGTGATAACAAGTGATTCTCTCGATGACAAAAGGAGACTCAAAGAAGCGAAAAGAAGCTTGTGTGAGCTTGATGTGAGGTTGGATAGAGCACAATGGCAAAGAATTGAGCAGTGTAGCGTTGCTTGATTGAAACAAAGAAAGTAAAAGGCACTTACATCCTGTATGAACATATGAATGCTAGATTGGAGAGCAAACTTGGCAAGAGCTGGTGCATAATGAATTTGCCTCCTTGGAAGAGCTTTGAAGCTATGCAACAACGAAAGCTTTGAAGCTTAGAAGAAATAAAGAAAGAAATGAAGAAAGAGGCTCAAGGGCCTATGAAGAAGCTTGAAAAAGCTTGTGAAGATGAGAAGGGTATTCTCCAACTTGCTCAACTTGGAAAATAATGAAGAGGTGAGGGGTATTTATAGGTTAGAAGAAGGGATTGGATTGAAGAGTTAACTCATTTGATTGATGAGTTAACAAGAATAGATTGGGGAGTTAACAAGGTTGATTGCCCAGTGAATTCAACTGATTAGAGAGTGATGAAGCAATGATAGCTTATCACTGAAGAAGAAATGGAGGTGAGGGAATGCATGAGATTGATTAGAGAGTTAATTTGAGATCAAATAGAGCTAATTATACATGTGTGGGTGCATGAAATAGTTAACTCTATGTCAAGGATCAAAAATCACGCAAATAGAAGGAAAAATGGGCGAAAACAGAGCTAAAACGTGAGTGAAACTTCAGTTTTTCCATGGGTCAAAAGACGACAAGTTCACCACCTTCATCAGATAGGGTCGCCCGGGGGATGACCCTGGATCAAGAGTGCAGAATGCATAAATCAGGATGGCAGAAGGTAAGGGGGAAGGAAAGGATGGATTCTACATTAGAAAATAGGTCAATCATGTGGAAGAATCCAAATCTCGACTTGCATCCTCAGGATCCCCAGTGGGGATCTGGAAATAATAGGGGGAGATTTGGATTGGATGGTCGAAATGAAAATGGAAAGCAGAAGATGGATTGGGGGACCTCTAGAAGGCTTCTATGAGGTGTACTAGACAAAATACATAGGGGAGAGGTGAAAACTCACCTACAAGACACCCACAAGGCTTAGGATCAAGGTTGAAAGCTAGAAAATGCAAGTCGACAAGTGTCGCAACAAGTGTCGAAAAGCCTCGCAAATGGGGAAGAAAATAAATCAACAAAGCCGAAATGACACAAGACAAGAAGAAAGGACACGTCATCAAGAGGCCTGCTACCCAAAGGATTTATTTTCACAATTACATGTACGTGACAAGGATTTGAATCATCATAGGGGTCCTCGTGGAGGGAGTGCATGATATACAACCCCCAAAAAAAATTTCCCTCTTTTTTGCACCATCAGAGTCGGTTGTTAATTTTTATTAACCGACAAAAGAAAAATGACATTGCAAAACCCTAATTCTAGAAGCTTCTGAAAAGTTTGTTATAAGCAGTTGGGATGTGTGTTACAATGACGTATTCACGAGATTGTAATTTGTTTTTCACTGGATAATAAAATCATTGGATGGCTAAGTTTCTGTGGATGTAGCCCATATTGGGTGAACCACGTTAAATTTCTGTGTTGATCTCTTTTGTGTTATTCCTCATTGTTATATTTGGGTTATTTAATCTGCATATAATTCTGTGTTTATTGCTCTGATCTATCCTAACCCTAACAACTAGTATCAGAGCAGGTTGTGTTTGATTATCATCTGCAGGAAAGTCTCACGGTTGAGTGGGAGCAATGGCGGACGAGGGTAAATTGAAGGTAGATAAATTCAATGGGCAGAACTATCAATTATGGAAGATGCAGATGGATGATTATCTCTATCAGAAGGATTTATGGAGGCCATTGGAAGGAGTAGCCAAGAAATTGACAATAATGACTGATGAGGATTGGGACTTTTGGATAGAAAGGCACTGGGAACCATTCAGCTATGCCTGACACCATCTGTGGCATTCAATATAACAGAAGCGAAGACAACAAGTGAATTGATGAAAGCATTGGCTAAATTGTATGAAAAATCCTCAGCCTCTAATAAGGTATTTCTCATGAAGCATTTGTTTAATCTGAAAATGATTGAAGGTGGATCTGTGTCAGATCATTTAAATGAGTTTAATACATTTACCAATCAGTTAACTTTTGTAAAAGTGAAATTTGATGAAGAGGTGAGGGCTCTCTTGGTTTTATGTTCTTTGCCAAAAAAGATGGAAGAGCTTGGTAATGGTTGTAAGTAACTCTGTCTCTAGTTTAAATACTTTGAAATTTGATAATGTTGTTGGTGTTATCCTTAGCGAGGAAATGTGACGGAAAAGCACAGGTGAGACTTCAACATTTGGTAATGCTTTGACTGTAGAGAACAGGGGAAGAACAAAGGAAAGAGGAAAAAGCCCAAGAAATCGTGGGAAGTCACAAGGAAAGTCGAAGAAAGGTAGATCTAAATCCAGAGGAAGAATGGATTGTTGGCACTGTGGAAAGCCAGGACACTTGAAGAAGGATTGATAGTCTCGAAAGGGCAAACAAGGAGACAAACAACATGATGACAATATGCAAGTAATAAATTACATGATGCTTTAATTTTGTGTTTAGATAATGCTAATGATTCTTGGGTAATAGATTCAGGGGCTTCATTTCATGCCACACCCCATAGGAAATATTTTGTAGATTATGTTCAAGGTGATTTTGGACAGGTATATTTGGGTGATAATGAACCTTGTTAGATTGTTGGAAAATGAAAGATAAAAATCAAGTTATAGAATGGAAATGAATGGTTGCTATAGGAGGTAAGGCATGTTCCAAATTTGAGAAAGAATTTAATCTCTGCAGGACAACTGGGTAGTGAAGGCTGTATATTTACCTTTTCAAACAAAGTCTGGAAGGTCACTAAAGGTGCATTAGTAGTAGCTAAAGGTGAAAAGGTTGGCACATTGTATTTGTGTACTGGTAATACTTATTCTAACTTAGCTGCTACATAAACAGTTGCTACTGAAACAGTTATATCACTTGCTATAGGGATAGAAACAGAATTGTGGCACCATAGACTTGGGCACATGAGTGAGAAAGGAATGAAGATCCTTCACTCCATAAAGTTGCTACTAGGTCTGAAGAAGATTGACTTGGAGTTCTGTGAAAATTGTGTTTATGGAAAACAGAAAAGAGTCTAATTTCTCAAAGTTGGGAAAGAGAAGAAGAGTGAGAAATTAGAGCTTGTGCATTTAGATGTATGGGGACCATCTCAGGTATCTTCTCTTAGAGGCTCTTGCTATTATGTTACTTTTATTGATGATGCAACTAGGAAAACATGGGTGTATTTCCTAAAACAAAAATCAGAAGTATTTGAAACTTTTAAAAAGTGGAAAGCTTTGGTTGAGAATGAGACAAGAAAAAAGTTAAAGTGTCTTAGATCTGATAATGGAGGCGAGTATTGCAGCATAGAATTTGAGAATTACTATTCATATAATGGAATCCATAGGCAAAAAACAGTTCCTGGAACCCCACAAGAAAATGGTGTGTCTGAGAGGATGAATAGGACCATTATGGAGCGTGCAAGGAGCATGAGATTGCACGTTGGACTACCCTTACACTTTTGGGTAGATGTTGTACATACCACTGTTTATTTAATAAACAGGGGACCTTCAAATCCTTTGGTAAAAACCTTTGGTTGTGAAGCATTTGTCCATGTTGATATTGAAAATAGAACCAAGCTTGAGGCTAAGTCTAAAAAATGTACCTTCATTAGATATGGAGTAGATGAATTTGGTTATCGGTTATGAGATTTTGAAAATCATAAAATCATTAGGAGCAGAGATGTTATATTCAATGAGAAGGTCATGTATAAGGATCAACTGCAGGAAAAGAAGCATGAACATGCCAAAAAAGAATATGTGGTGCTGGATGAGATTCTAGAAAATAAAATGCTAGTGGCACCTAATGCTCAACAACAACAAGTTATTCCACAAACTCCTGCAAGTGTTAGACGTTCTACAAGGATAACTAGACCTCTAGAAAGATTTTCTCCATCATTATATTCTATATTATTAACTGAATCTGGTGAACCTGAAAGTTATGAAGAAGCAATGCAGGTAAATACCAAAAAGTAGAGGGAGCTAGGCATGAAAGAGGAAATGGATTCCTTGCTGCATAATCAGACTTGGGACTTAGTCAAATTGCCTACAGGAAAAAGAGCATTGCCAAATAAATGGGTTTACAGGTTGAAGGAAGAAGATGGAGGCAAGAAAAGATATAAGGCCAAACTCGTGGCAAAAGGTTTTGCACAGAAAAAAGGTATAGATTTTGATGAAATATTTTCTCCAGTTGTAAATATGACTTCTATTAGAACTATTCTAAGTCTTGTGGCTGCGGAAGACTTGCATCTTGAACAACTAGATGTGAAAACAACATTTCTCCATGGGGATTTGGAAGAGGAAATATACATGTAGCAACCACAGGGATATGAGGTCAAGGGTAAGGAGGATTTTGTGTGCAGGTTAAAGAAGAGTTTGTATGGCCTGAAGCAAGCACCTCGGCAATGGTATTTGAAATTTGATAGTTTTATGGTTGAACAAGGTTACAAAAGATGTCATTATGATTATTGTGTTTATTTCAAGAAATTCGGTAATGGCAGCTATATTATCCTATTGCTTTATGTTGATGACATGCTTGTTGCCAGGTCTAACATGCAACATATTAATGAACTTAAGAAAAAATTAGCAAATTCATTTGCTATGAAGGATTTGGGTGGAGAAAAACAAATCCTTGGTATGAGGATCACACGATACAAGACAAACAGAAAATTATTTTTGTCTCAAAGTGAGTATGTAGAGAAGGTGTTGAAAAGGTTTAACATGCAAAATGCAAAAGCAGTTAGTACACCTTTGCCTAGTCATTTTAAGTTGACTAAGGAGATGTGTCCAAAGACACAAGAGGAGGAAGATAAAATGTCTATGATACCATATGTATCAGTAGTTGGTAGCTTGATGTATGCAATGGTATGTACAAGGCCAGTTATTGCACATGCAGTGGGATTTGTGAGCAGGTATATGAGCAATCCGGGAATGGAACATTAGAATGCGGTAAAATGGATTCTCCGATATTTGAGAGGTACTGCTTCAAAGAAATTATGTCTTCGAGGAACAAATTCTGCTCTAAAAGGATATGTTGACTTTGATCTGGCAGGTGATATTGATAGCAGGAGGAGTACTACAGGGTATGTTTTTACTGTAGGAGGTACTGCAGTTAGTTGGATTTCAAGGCTGGAAAAGGTTGTTGCACTTTCAACCACTGAAGCTGAGTATGTTGCTGCTACAGAAGCTAGCAAGGAGATGATTTGGTTACAATGTTTTCTGGAGGAATTGGCGCAACAACAAGAAGATAGCCCTTTGTACACTAATAGCTAGAGTGCCATTCATCTTGCTAAGAACTCAGCTCTGCATTCAAAAACTAAGCATATACCGCTCAGATACCACTTCATCCGGTCAATTTTGGAGGATGGGCAAATGAAGCTAGAGAAAATTCACACAAGTCAAAATCCTGCAGATATGTTCACAAAGGCAGTTACACAGGAGAAACTAATTTTCTCATCAGTTTTTGTTGGCCTTCACGACTGATAATGGTGGATATAAGAAACCAGCCAGGCCTGTAATCCAGTGGGAGCTGCAAGCGCAGCAGTGTCATCTAAGATCAGTCTCCAAGTTGGAGATTGTTTGGTGTGGAGCTTGATCAGTCTCTAAGTGGGAGATTGTTGGTATGTGGTGACTGATCATGCAAGTATTGTACACAAGTTAATTTTTGGTAACCGAAAAAAGGAAAATGACATTGCAAAACCATAATTCTAGAAGCTTCCGAAAAGCTTGCTATAAGCGGTTGGGATGTGTGTTACAGCGATGTATTCACGAGATTGTAATTTGTTTTGCATTGGATAATAAAATCATTGGATAGCCGAGTTTTTGTGGATGTAGCCCATATTGGGTGAACCACATTAAATTTATGTGTTGATCTCTTTTGTGTTATTCCTCATTGTTATATTTGGGTTATTTAATCTACATATAATTGTTAGTGTTTATTTCTCCGATCTGTCCTAACCCTAACAATGGGAATGCAAAAATCTTAACCAAAAGGCTTTGCTTTTTACGTCGGGTTCACCAAAATATGTACGCTTGGAATCATGACTCCGGTTGTCTAGGGGCTTTCAGGTCAGATTTTGGCACGCACACGGACCCTTTTCCCTCCTTGCCACGGGGCAATCTACCACATCACTCTCGCTCATGTGGGAGTAGCCAGTCGAGAAGAGGTGAGACACGGCAGGGGTCTAGCTCGTTTGAGAGCTAGACTTCGCGAAGGGGGTCAGCAAGATCCATGGCCTTGGTTGTTGTGTGTTTTGTTGAATGTTTCGCTCAATTGTTGTGGTAGTTGAGATAACCCTATGACCCGAAGGATCACTAGTCTCTCTTCTTCTATTTGGATTCCTTGAATTCCACCTTTGTGTGGGTAATCGGTTGTTTTCATTAATGGCTTCTGTTGTTTCTATGTCTCTGAGAAATGCTCTATGTAGTTGCAATTGCCTAATTTCTTCAACCAACAATAGAACAAATGGGTCTCCTTGTGGTGTAATGTGTGTCTATTATTGAATTTGCGGATGAATCTCCTCGATCTCATCTCGAATAGCCCTTACCCACTCTCCTCTTACTCCTAAACACATTCGTGAATCGGGATAGAAAAAGTAGTGTAATTTCTAACTCTAACCAAATCTAGGGTTTCGACCTAAGGTTTTGTTGACCTAGGGTTTATTTGTGAATACCTCATGATGGAATCGAGGGTTTTGCAATGTTATCTATTTTATTAGATCTATATGAATGCAAGCTAAATTATAATATGCAAAGCATCTTTTTGGTATTTTTAGAGTATTTTTGGAAAGGAAAATGCTTCTAATCTATGCAATAAATGTTCATACAATCTTATATGAAAAGTTGAATCTATGTTTTTGTGGGTTTTCTGGTGTTTTCAATGCAATCTAATTAAATGGAAAGGAAAGATGCTTTTTCTAACAAAGTAGATCTATGAATGTAAAAATGGCTAATCTAACATGCAAGATCTAATCTATCAAGGAAAAAGCATAATGTTACTATTCCCAAGAGAAAAGTGTGATGATCTAACTACTATGAAAGCAATGAAAAGAACCTGAAAGAGATGAAGATTTGAAGACTCCACTACCCTCAGTATCCTTGTGTACGCAACCTCGAATCCTTTTGTGACAGCAGGTGATTGTCTCGATGATAAAAGGAGACTCAAAGAAGTGAAAAGAAGCTTTTGTGAAGCTTGTGTGAGCTTGGATTGAGCACAATGGCTAAGAATTGAGTAGCATAGCGTTACTTGATTGAAACAAAGAAAATAAAAGGCACTTATGTCCTGTATGAGCATATGAATGCTAGATTGGAGAGCAAACTTGGCAAGAGCTAGTGCATAATGAATTTGCCTCCTTGGAAGAGCTTTGAAGTTATGCAACAATTAAAGCTTTGAAGCTTAGAAGAAATAAAGAAAGAAATGAAGAAAGAGGCTCAAGGGCCTGTGAAGAAGCTTGAAAAAGCTTGTGAAGATGAGAAGGGTATTCTCCAACTTGCTCAACTTAGAAAATAATGAAGAGGTGAGGGGTATTTATAGGTTAGAAGAAGGGATTAGATTGATGAGTTAACAAGAATAGATTGGGGAGTTAACAAGGTTGATTGCCCAGTGAACTCAGCTGATTAGAGAGTGATGAAGCAATGATAGCTTATAATTGAAGAAGAAATGGAGGTGACGGAATGCATGAGATTGATTAGAGAGTTAATTTGAGATCAAATAGAGCTAATTATGCATGTGTGGGTGCATGAAATAGTTAACTCTATGTCAAGGATCAAAAATCATGCAAACAGAAGGAAAAATAGGCGAAAATAGACCTAAAACGCAAGAGAAACTTTAGTTTTTCCGCGGGTCAAAAGACGGCAGGGTCGCCACCTTCGTCAAACAGGGTTACCCAGGGAGATCCTGGGTTGCCCGGGGGAGACCCTAGGTCAGGAGTGCAGAATGCAGAAATCAAGATGGCAGAAGGTAAGGGGGAAGAAAAGGATGAATTATGCATTAGAAAATAGGTCAATCATGTGGAAGAATCCAAATTTCCACTTGTGTCCTCAGGATCCCTAGTGGGGATCTAGAAATAATAGGGGGAGATTTGGATTGGATGGTCGAAATAAAAAATGGAAAGCGGGAGATGGATCAGGGGACCTCTAGAAGGCTTCTATGAGGTGCACTAGATGAAATACATAAGGGAGAGGTGAAAACTCACCTACAAGAAACTCACAAGGCTTAGGATCAAGGTCAAAAGCCAGAAAACACAAGTCGACAAGTGTCGAAAAGCGTCACAAATGGGGAAGAAAAACATGTCAAAGCAAAAATGACACAAGACAAGAAGAAAGGACACATCATCAAGAGGCCTGCTGCACAAAGGATTTATTTTCACACTTACATGTACGTGACAAGGATTTGAATCATCATAGGGGTCCTTGTGGAGGGAGTGCGTGATTTTGGTGCTTACAGGTTAAGGACCCTCTTTTCCTACTGAACTAATCAAAAACATGGCAAGGTGCATCTGCAATAGTTGTTAAATTTTTGTTAGTTCACTTCTATGTGTCAAGATCATTTTTGTGCATCAGGTTCACTTTTGCAAGCACAATTCAATTCTATAGGCATAGATTTGAATTAAAGAAATATATAGCTAGTTTACAAATGTTGAGGCATTTGTCTAACAAGGCACTAATTTTTCTTGCACATTAGTAAATCAATTTCCAACATATTCAACAATTTATTCTTCCATCTACAATTTGAGTTAAGTATTGGATTTATTTTTTTTAAATTCCTTGAATTTATATTTGTATTTACTCTTTTAGTTCAACTCTAAAATCCAAAGATTTTATAATTGTTTAACTATTTGCTCTAAGTAAATTGTAGTGGAAGTGGAAATGGAATTGTTTTATAGTCCACAATGTAGGGTGACCTAGTTTGAGTTTACATGCAACTTATAGCATATGAGACTACCTCATACTCCTATTTATGCAGAAGGCACCAAAGACAACTTATATGAGGTGTATGCACCTTACCCCATGTAAAATTTAAATTTGTGAATCTCTTTTGAGAGCACAAGCTCTTCATCATTAGGCCAACTCATAGTGAAAGCTTTTGTTTTCATTACATTTTATAGTGAAACCAACATTCCTACATGACCTAGAGTTTTAGCATTAGAGTTTAATCTTGGGTGAAAGTTCAATAATGTGTCACCTTTTATAAAAGAAATGTACAAACGTTGATTTAATTTTTTAGCTTCAAGCACATGAAACTTACATATATGTTTTGAATTTTGAAATGATGTAAATTAATTAAATGAAGAATTTTTAGTGTAATTTATGTTTGCATTTTTGTAAAATTGGCATTAGTATTTAGTTGCTAAAAAATGTTCAAAAAATGTACTCTAGATGCCACAATTTTTATAGCAATCTTTTTTTCTTCTATGGTTTATTTTCACATTATAAACTTGAAATTTTAATTAATGCATTAAAAAAGAACTTTGATATATTTTTGAAATTTGCACTTTAACATCTAAAAAGGTTTTTGGATTTTTCAAAAAATAATGATCTAGACATTGTAACAAAGAGTAGAAGTGGTGGGAACCTTGAGATTTTTAGAGGATTACTGAAACTTTGGAAATGTGGTGTCAAAATGTTGCCACATCTACTAACAAACATGTTTGGCTAAAAAGGGTTTGATCAAAGCCCCCTTAATCAACCCCCATCTTCATTATATAACTTTTCTCATTGAAAAAAATCTCTTAATCATAATTACACACCTAACAACTAAAGTATAAATTTACAAATTATTGAATAATACATTATCTGAAACTATAGACACTTAGAGGCTTGGCTTGGAGATACTCTTAGGGTGACATTTCTACTATCATGTTTTCTAATTTGGTTGTATAAGTCATTTTTTTAAAATCTAGTGTCAAATTTGTCTTTCAAGTATTATTTAATAGACATGCAATGTTTATTTTTAGTTTATTTGTTGTATTGTGTTAATATTGTAGACACCTAAATTTGACCACATCTTACCATCACTTGATTCATCCCGCATCTCCCTTTCTAATTATCAATTTAATCATTCTTCTAATATTAATTAAATAATCTTAGTTATTTAATAAATAAATATACTCATCTTTCTAATATTTAATTAAATAAACAATCAGTTGAATTAATTAAATCATTTTAGCACTTCTAATATTCTAGCCTTTAATTAAGTAAATCAACATTTATTTAATTAAATCAACCATCCTATGTCCATTCTTCCAAAAATTAAATAAATAGGCAATATTTATTTAATTCATTAATTTTTTCCCCTCAAACCATTAGTTGACTAAGAACCAATTGGTTAACTAATTAATCACTTGGACAATCCTAAGCATCATTAGCCAAATCAACCTTGCACATGGCTTAATGTACACACAAAGCTCTACAAAATCTTCTCATCAAATCTTGTCCATCCATTGAATCTAGAAAATATCCAACATCCAAATCCCTTGAATCATGGACCTCTTTATGTGCACCAATCACAAGGTGCCACTTGGAGGCCATGCATTCTTGCCTCTCAATCAACCCCATCCATTGATCTTCCAAATCAATCCTAACCATTGATCTTCCTTGTCCAAAAGATATAAATTGGTCTTCACCCAAGCCATTTTCAAGTCTCCTTGGAATGCATTGTCATTCTGCCCATTTGAGCAACCACATTTCATCTCATCAACCAACAATCCTTTGAGCACAACTCTTAGGTGTAACAAGGGTTGGTGTTGGTAAGATCTTTGTTTTCACTAATTGTTGCTAACCCTTTGCTTAAAATTGAGGCTATATTTAGATGTGAAATAGGATCTTGGCTTTCTTGTTTATTTCCTTTATTTATGTTTCACATTTATATGCATACAAATATATTTTTCTTTGTATAATTTTTTTTCCCTGAGCCCCTTTATAGTGCACAAAACACAACACTAAACAAGACTACATTTTTGTATCTTGGAAAGGGATTCTCCAGAGGTAAATTTGAGGGATAAAAAGGTTGGAGTGATAAGAAGACTACAAATGCTTTTCCCTATATATTTTTCTCTATATATTCTTCTCATTTTATTCTTTCCTCACTTTTTCTTCTAGTGATCTATTATTTTTGGCTAAGATAGATTCCCCACAAAGGATCTAGTGAAGTGAGGGTGCTACAATTCTAGTACTTAGACCTCAAATAGACTTGAGACCATTCATGTATCGATTATCTTCCATGTATCACAACTTTTTCATACCACTCTCCCCCATGTACCATTTTGATTCCATATACCATTCCCTCCCACATACCATTTTGCTTCTATAAGTACTCATTTTTACACATCACTACATAGGTCACTAGTTTTGCATTTGATAATGATTAAACATTTGTCATAAGCCATTACAACATGAAATTGAAAGTTGATCTTGATTCCTAGAACATCTCCATCAATTGCGTCTCCTAGATCTCCCTAAGTGTGCTTTCTATCCATCCTTTCTTCTTCTTTGTGTTTCAGAGTCGACCAAAGTTTGTCATTTTCCCTAATTGACTTGGGAAGGGTTTGGGGTAGCACCCTCCAATTTTTTTTGGTCATTACAATTTTATCTTTCTTTAATTTTTGGCCTCATTTTTATAGCTAGGGGAAACTACAAGTTCTTTTTACATGTAGCAGTTGCAAATTACTATATTAATTTCTAAACTACCATGATAGTTTTCAAAGGCCCCAATGGTTTTGAAACTTTGTATCTATGGAAACTAGCAATTTCCCCTAATTTGTTGAAATCACAAGTGTAAGCATAATTTTCATGAATTTTCTATTTTTTTAGGGCTTGGCGTTTGGCCTTCCTTCTTTTGATCTCATCTTTGGTGTCTTGGCATCTCCTTTTCTATGTATTATGTTTTATCAACCAATTTAGGAGTCCTTTCTCTTGGAAACACTCTATTCTCTTCATTTTTTATTTTGAGCAAGCAACCCATCCTTTGTTTTCCTCCATTGTATCTCATTCTCTATGACTATTTCATTGTCATTCAAATCTATTGTAGCTAGTTCTCCATAACACTATTCTTTATATTTAGATTGTAATTAGTCCCTTTTGTTTATTCCCCTTCTTCCAGTTCTCCATTATCATATTTCTCATTATTTCCATACTAGTAACTGATTATCTATAGTGGCACACCATTATTATATTTCTTTAAGCATTATACTTTTGTTCATTGTCTTACCTTGCTCCCCCTATTCTAGGAATCTCTCTATAATCATTTTTTGATGATCAAACTACAAAGGTAACATTTTCTCTTAAGGACAACATCAACATTGACATGGTAGCATCTTTAGTTCCTTTTCAACTTATTCTTGATCTCCAACACTCTATTGATAGGTCAAGGTATAGTTAGAATTAGTTTAATTTGATTTTAGTTCTTACATTAGTTTACTTGATTTTGTAGATTAATTCGTTATCTTATATATATATATCTATTAGTGATTCAAAATTATCGTGATTCAAACTTATTTGGATAGTTGGACCATTGGGATTGAATGTCCTAAGTTTGTAGTTGTGGTCAAAGTGCATAAAGGTTACAAAAGATGATGATAATTGTTGAAGTTCATCCTTCTTGTTGAAGATTGCCTTGTTGTTGAAGATGACAATAGTTGCTAATGAAGTCATGAAGTTCTTATAGAAGTTGTGAGGATTTTGATGAAGATGAGTGTCTTGCCAAAGTTGTGGGTAGTTGCTAATAAAGTAAGCATGTGGATATGAAATGGTCATGATATTTCTAAAGTCAACTAGATGCTGTTGAAGTGTACATTTTTTTGTAGAGCATAGGATTTGGTCTTTAGGTTATTATTGACTTGGATGAGGCTAATTTGTTGGCTTATCCACATGATAGTGATAGGTGGTAAGAATTTCAAGTGTGTATGTGGTTGTGCAAGTATAACTATGGAAGAATGCATGCATGGTGACTAGTTAATAGGCATGAGTGTTTTCCTTGCTAGAGTCATTTGGCTAGAAGGTGAGGAGTTGGGAAGTGGAATAGTCATGTGCCTAGTTATTGCTATTCTAGGTCCATTTATTTTCTTGTGGCTCTAGTAGATGCAGAGTGGCTATAGAAGTCATATAAGACCTGATTGATTAGAGAGTTGAGCTAGTTGGTGGAAGTAGATGATGTTATAGACATCCAAATTCAATAGAGTTGCATGTTGAGTCAATGGGGCTCATGCAACTATATTTTGGATTGTTGTAGTGTGGACAATAGGTCTTATGTCTAAGGTTTTATCCTCTATTCCACATAGATAAGGAGGAGCTACATGCATGTTCATTTCATGATTGTATGTAGGTAAGATTATAGCCCATTGAGGTAACCCATAATGGCAATGTAACCTATATGATAATGGATTAGTGACATGAGGATCTTAGCTTACTCTTCTAGGATTTTTCTACCCAATTGAGGGTTTTACTCTCAAGTTATTTTGTATTGCATGCTTGTTTTGTGTGATGCAAATTTTTATATTTTGCATTCAATATGTTATGTTTTATTCATTTAATGCATATGTCTAGGCAACCATTGGAGGTAATTAAATACGCGTAGGGGAAGTTCAAGAAATCTCATTTAAAATTCATATGCTACATATTGGAGTGCAACATAGTTGGCTTGAGTTTATGGATTAAGTGGTACCAGATCTAGTTTGGTAGAGTAAATCTTTCTTATTAAGGAAGTTGTATTAGGGACCTACCATTTCTATTGGGGAAGTGGTACCACACAAGTTTTACTATTGTTTCTATTTTCTAACATCCAAAAGGGTGTGGAGGAGTTATCTACCAATTGCAAGGTATGCTCGACAAAGAATAAGAGGAAGCATGTTGTCATTTAGAGAGCCAAAGCCAAGAATTGAAATCTAGATAATGAGCTAGAGACAAAGATAGTGCCACTTGAGTGAGATATAAAGATAGATTCCAGTGTTGTAGATAAATGCTAGAGTTAGAGCTAGAGATAGTGCTAGAATTGGACCCATTAATAAAGTGTTGATGCAAATATAGGAGTTGTTGGGCATGTAGATTTGAGTTGTCCATGTTGGAGGGACATATATCAGATTCAAAGAGAGTTGTATATTGCGTTAATTAGACTAATGCAACAAAACCCATCTTTCTAGTTCATTCCAGAGGGAGTGGAGATATTTATAAGTTGAGCAAAGCATGGTGCTACTAGTTAATTATAGTCTCATTCTTATCATGGTTTTATCCCATCAAGAGGAGGGGCAAGCATGAGGATTTCACATCGCCAAGGTAGTTTTTAGTACATTAGAGGGTTATTTCATGTAGAATTATAGTTGATTCCTTCATGGAGAGAGATGTTGTAAGATTAGTAGAAGTCAATAAACATCTAATTGGGACTCATTTATGCCATGAGGGCACACTACTTCAAAAATTAGCCTTAGTGAAATACTACTATTAGTTTATGAGGATGAATGTGAGAATCATTTGTTTCTTTAGTCTTTAAAGATTTTGAGGACCAAAAGGTCCTTGGTTAAGGAGGCATGATCCAAAAATGATTAGGTGGTTTAGATTTGTTTAGATAGTTGGACCATTGGGGTCATGTCCTAAGTTTGTAGTTCTTGTTGAAGTGCATAGGTTCTACAAAGATGACCATTATTGTTGAAGTTCACCCTTGCTTTTGAAGATTTCCTTGTTGTTGAAGATAACATTAGCTATAAATTGTTTTAGAAGTATAACAATCATTTTCCCTGATAATGGGTTAGAAGTTGCTTAATGCAATCATTTCCCTCATTTATAGCAGTGTAAGGTGAAATTGTTTCAACAGTTGCTGGTATGTGTGATTATTATGGCAAGGTAGGGTGGCAGAGGTTAAGTTGGTCCTGAGACATGCCTGGTTGGGCACGCTTTCCATTTATCTCTATGTAGTTTTAGAGAATGCTTTGTGGCATCTTGTGGGTGTATGTGGCAATGGTGGAGTCTGTTGGGAAGTGAGGAAGGAAGATAGGTGGGGAGTCGACGAGGAAGTATAAGAAGCGGGTGTCAAGGATGGATGCAATAATGGAATTTATCAATTTCATCATTCGTGAGATTAAAAGCCCCAATCTAAGAAAGTGGATGACCAGGATTTAGGATGTTTTGATAGAGATTGATGGGAGGCACGAGGTGGGTTTGAGGAAGGAAATGGCTAAATTTTTTCTCAACCCCAGTCATACCCGTGACAGATGGAAAGCATTTGACATAGATCAAGCTTTGTCTTGTGCCTCTCTCTTGTCAGTGGTTGCATGCTCATACTTGATGCACAATGAAATAGGGGATGTGTTGGACCAGGCATACGCCTTCCATGACTACATTATGGCTCACCTCCATGTGGTCAAAAATAGACAACAGTGCCTCCAACTGGTCATTGAGGCAATTGCAAAACACCTTAGAGTGCAACCTCAGGTGTTTGGTGGATGGCCTAGTCCTTTCATCCAATCATAGAAAAAAATAAATACAAGGTGCATTTAATGATCATGCTTAGGTTGAACTACATTTTATTCTCATCTTCCCTTCAAAATCGATAAAACAAGCTTGTCTCCTCATTTTAACAAAGGAATTATGAAGTTTCCACTTGATTACTAATTGAGAGCCATATTTCTTGAACAAGTGAGGGTATCGTAGTGTTTACTATATTTTAACTAAGTGTTAGATCTCATCCCAATGTTTGCAACAATATCATGGAGCCCTATGGAATTCTCTATACTGAATCTCTTCATGTTTAGTGATTTCTTTTCATGTTTTTGTACTATGGAAGATAGGTTTTTTGTTAGCTATATTTAGATTTCACTTCATTTTTCCTATAATCATATATTTTCTCTTTTATTTTCCATTATTCATCCCTCTCCATCCATTTTTTTCAACTTCCAAATCCATTAAGGCTTACTTTTCCATCTCCTTCCCTTCTCCTTGCCTCTTTCTAGGCCATTATGTTTCTTGGATTTAACTTTTTCCTATCATTTTCTCTTTAGATTTCATCAAAAATCTTCCATATTGTTTTTTTCCCTATCCCATAGCACTACTCTTTCTTTTTGTTTTCATTTATTCTCCCTTTTCCATCCCATTCCTTCTTTCTCCTTTAAACCCTAATTTACCTAGCTTTAGGTTTTCTTTAAAATTTCTCCTCCAATACATCTAACTTTTCCTTAAATCAGTATTTTCTCCTTCCTACTTAATTCCTCTCTCCATGTATACTACTTTTCCTTACTTTTGTTTCTATCTAATATACCTCTTCTCTCTCTCAACCTCGTCAATGCCAAGCTTGCTTACTTTGTTTCCATTTACCATTTCATGTTATGGTTTTCTTGTCTATGCTTTGAATTAGTTAGATTTCTTAGTATAGACTTTATTTTTAATAATTTATCATTTCCATTACCAAATTTGATGATTAATTAAAATCTCACAAAGGGGACTAATTAAGGTAGATTCCCTTTAACTATTTTATTTTGTATGGTTTCTTCTATAGACTTGGTGTTTGTAGGCAAAATTTGAAAAAATATAGAAGGAATCTTGCAAGGTTCCAAAAGGAAAGTATGTTGGAAATGATAAGACAAAGGCCTGTGTAATGTTTACCTAATTTGGACATACTAGACTAGATTGCCCCTAGGACTAGGTTGCAACCTAGGGCACTAAGAGAAGACTAGGCAAGCCCCAAGGTGTAACCCAACTAAGTATGGCCTTGATCTTACATTAATTTTTCTCAAAATTTAAATGATAGCATCCTAGTAGTCTACATGATCCATATGAAAGGCATATGACCCTTTGTATCATGTCTATTCCTCCCATTTTCTTATTTTTCTCCACTTCTAGTGCATTTAAGCCTACTCATGAAATATTTTGATGTTTTACTCCATCCTCTACTTTTTGTCTTGACAAGTGTCCATACAAAGAAGTTATTAGAAGACTATCTTAGACAAATTTTGAAAGTTCTAAGTCTCTGTGACCTATAGATCAAGGCATCACCCTAAGACTAGGTCATCCCTTTTGGTGCAACTATAGGGCCCACATGTGTTTGTGTCATTCTCTTTGTCATATAGATTTGTATAAGAGATTATATGATACTATATGATGTTTTGTATTGCTACTTGGATACTCATTTTGTATATTTGGATATATAATTTTAAGATTAAACTTATATAGCTCTTTCAGCTTCACTATTTTTATTATATGCTTGTGATGTTAATGGATTAATTGTAATGTTTTAGATTCACCGATTTACTTGTATGCATCTTGTATTAAATTTATTATGTTTAAATTGGAAAGATTAATGTCATGATGTGATTGCACAAGGGATATGCCTTGTTTAAATTACTTTTGTGTTGGTTGTTACATCATGTGGTTTGTCTATATATTAGTATCATGCATGCATGCTTGACATGTGAATTGAGTGTGTAGGCGCAAGGTTAACACCAATAGTGGTTAATTCAAATGTGGACACATGGTTT